>CM035113.1:63386521-64586521 GCA_020205505.1 Panax japonicus
AAAACACATGCACATGGACCAACGGAGAGAGAGAGAGAGAGAGAGAGAGAGAGAGAGAGAGAGACAGGGATACCAAAGTAATATTTCTGTAAAAGCCGACGTTGAAAGGATGACGATAGCTCTGCCCAGATTTCTTAGCCAGCCACTCTGCCCGTATTGCTTCGTAATACTGGCAAAATTCCAGTTCTAAGATATTCATCCACAATAGCAAAACTATATATCTAAACTATATATATATATATATATGTAGTGGATCTATTGTTGATATTCACAATGTACCTCTATTGTTGTCATATTGTGTGTGATGAGGTATATATGCCAGCCCAAGAGAATGCCAACTGTAAAGCTTAATCCAATAACCATTAATGCACAACAAATCTGAAAATAAATTTCTATCAGCAATTCCTTGGTTCATCTATTCGGGAAAAAAAACAATATGAAAAAGGCAAGAACAAAAGGACAAAAGATGGCACACAATATAATTCTGAAAACAGGGTGAATTTAGATGAGAAAAATTAAGCAAGACAACTATCATCCAAATTGACTAGTAACCATTTTTTGACTCCAATAAAATAGCTTAGTTTCACCTATTTTGATTTGAAGTCCACTAAACAAAAAGAGAAATCTCAGGTAACCAGTTATGGTAGAAGACATTTATGAAGACATTTGTTTCCTAAACCGATGTAAAAGGGGCATTTATCCAAGATAGGAATCAATGTGTCAGGACAAAAAGAAGTTACAACCCCCACTCGCCACATGAATGTAAAATTCATGCAAAACCTTGCAGGAATACATGCTTCCGAATTGGTACAAGTAAATCTTATTAAGCATGAGTGTTCTTCATCGATTCTCATATCTAGTCCACATGAAGCTAATTCCAATTGCAGGGGTAGCTGTATTAATCTTTGAATATCTAAGTTTCAATAATGCACATCACATCTTTTACATTCATATATTTCCAAGCTCCATCAAGGTTGGAACAACCCCTTAATACCCATCCTGCCTATTGACGCCAATTTAGTCGAGGACAAAAACAAACATACTCAACAAGCTTTCTGGGAGCTGTGCATCATCTAATTCTACACAATATGTGCTATCCACCCCAGGATTGAACCTCCACCTTTTCCATAATAGAGAGAAAAAGGAACTGTAATTCCTCTGAGAGAATTCTCTCTCTAGGAAAAAGAAGAGATAACAAGAAAAAGGGACCACAGTTTTTAGATAATTCTAAAAGATGCCACCACTTGATACTGGAAACCATCTCTAAAAAGGACAAAAAAATCTATATAAAAACAAACCCGCTTTAATCCGCAAATCTTGTGCAGCGGAGACCAATATAAAAAGCATCCCTATGTTACAACTCATGAACCTAATAACCCAATAAAGGCTTGATATACACACACACACATATAGAGAGAAACATTTTGGATACCCAATCTAATTTTCTTGAAGAAACAATTCCCAAAATGTTTTTTCTATTGCATGTGAAATTGCATCTCAAAAGTCAAATCACATAAAGTTGGCACTACACAGGCTGGACTGTGGTAGACGGTCTTGATGGACAACTGGGAGCCTAATTTGCAGATTAAACGAAAGGATTATACCTACGAACAGATTAGTAATAGCTAATAAACCAAGAAACTCACATAAAAGGCTTTGAGGAAAATCTTGCCATCGAAATCCCAGTCCTTCTGAAGCGCACAGCACGTAATAATAACCTATGCATGACGAAATCTTCAGTCATAATGCAAGTTGAAATATTAGAAGATGAAAAGAGAAGCTAGAATATACTTACCAAAGAATAAATGTTTGCCATAGTTGCATAAAAGACTAAAATAACATAGGCTTTATAGTTTCTATGCCCAACACAATTATTTATCCACAAGCAATGATGATCCTGCATTGAAAAAGTTCAATAGTGAGCATAGACTAGATTGAACCAGGGTACTCTAGTTGTCATGCATTTCCCCATCGGGTACTACCGTTTCGAATCGTGGTACGAGAACAAAGATATCTTGTGCAAATACCATAAGTAGCATTGCTCTACCCGATTTCGTTCTGTGTACCCCGACGAGCAGCGGTCCTAGTAACCATTGAACCTCTACTAATGGTACAGAGGAATTAAATATATTTATTTTTTTACAAAAGAATGAAAAGGTACCCACCATTCGTAAAATACACCTTCTGCAGACGCGGCAATGATGAGTTCGGGGAGGCTTGTATGCAGAACATTTCTCACATTGAGTTAATTGTACATTCTGAAACATTCATTAAGAATTATATTAGTAAGAATCCATAAAAAAGATAAGAGGAGGTTTCACATGTTTAAAATGATATGACGAAACAATTCAGAAAGACAAGAATTTTTGTTATCAGTTACTATAGGTGTCAATTGGAAGTTACTGGGTCAATTCCCCCCTCCCCCTCCCCCTCCCCCTCCCCCTCCCCCTCCTTCTCCTTTTTTTCCTTCTTTTCCCCTATCTTTTGAAAATTAATACTTCATCCGTCCTAGGATAAAAATCCTTATTACTATTTTAGATAGTCTCAAGTTAAATGTCTACTTACCTTAAATAATCTTTTTTTATAATAATGTGCCTATAATACCCTTAGTATTAATTGTCATATTTTTATTATCTATGAATATTATGGAGTATCACTAGTCATGTACAGAAAACTATACAATTAAATGAGAATTTAAATATGGACAATTGTGTCATTTTATCCTCTTAGTATGGGCAAAAAATCAACCAGGACGGAGGGAGTATTAGTCACTGTAGTTTCACTAGTCAAAATAATATTCAGGATGTTACCTATTAATCAGCTTGCCCATTTTCTTTCTTCTTAAAAATGATTGACATTTTCCACTAGAAATCCACATTTTAGTTCTATAAAGTGTAAGTTCATAATTGGATACATACCAGATATTAATATAACAGAACATCTACAGGGCAAATGACAATCACCGAGAGAGTAATTTCGCCCCTTTACTCCTTTAGTAGTTTTATAACTAAAAAGGGACCTAAACTATACCACTCTATAAATTAGCCCATTGTTTCAAACTGAAATTGACTTGTAGGACTGAGGTCGCCACATAATAAAGTACACGAAGAACCTAGAATTCCTGAAAATACCCTTTAAAATGTGTCAAGTGCTTAGTTGTGTAAGATTTTTCTATCCAAAAGGTGGATATTCATTCAAAAAAGTTTTGTTTTGTTTGTTTTGTGGATAAAATATGTCGCAAACAGAATTTGTGACCTACATTCTCCAAATGTGCTAGGAGAAATTTGGAGAAAGTGAGAAGAATTCAGAGAGAGAAGGACATCATTTGAAGATAGAGGAATCTAGAGAGGTAAAGCAGGTACACAGAGAATTAGAGAGAAAAGGAACTTAGAGAGAGAAATAGAAAAACGAAGCAAATTTTATTAGAGGGAAATATCAGATTTCACAATATTCAACATTTAACACAACCACTTATCTAGCTAGCTATATTATAGGCCTCTATGCCAACTAGCTAAGTGTGACATCATTCACCAATTACTTCTACTAAAATACTAAAAGCTATTACATCATTCCCTAAGCTTAACTAACCACAATTACTTCCTTGTCCTCAAGGATCCTTGGGCAGATTTTTTGAAGCTAGTGTTCAACAGATCATAGAACACATCTGACCACAACATCTCGCTCTCATTGCTCAATCTTTGCACTTAATTGCTGTCGATTATCCAGCTTCACCCTCTTTACCAAAGCTGTTTCCAGCTCCTCAGATCTGAATACAGAAAAATGTTTACCCTTGAGCAACCTGCATAATTCAATCTTCAGCCACACCATCTATTCTGGAATTTTTAAAACTATATCTGCATCCCAGTCAAATCATTCAAACTAGCAGAACCAGAATTCATACAAGATAAATCAGTATTTGTGTGTTTATCAACCTCTAGATCTGTTTTATTGATCCCCCCCCACCACCACCACCACCACCACCCCCACCGCTCCACCCCACCCCACCCCACCCCACACCACAAATCAAGGAGACAGGATCTTGCCTGAAACCACATGGTTTAAATGCTAGGCCTTGACAGTCCCTCAAAACTCACAGTGCATTCAATCTTTCTCAACTTCAGTTCTAACGGCTGGTGGTCGATGATTATATTGCAATTCTTGTAATCTGGCTTTATTTACAATTTGGGTAACCCATGCCAGCTGTCAAGACAATTGTACTGCTATCAATGTTGAGCAAGCCAGTGATTGCAGCGAGCAACTGGATCTAACCCATTCAGGTCCATTTAACTTCATCAACGCAAGTGCTGTTTGAAATAGTATGACGCGATTTTCCCTCAAATAATGCACATTCCAAACTCTGAGAAGTGAAAACACTTTCCTGTGGCAGTATATTCATAAACATTGAGGAACCACGCATGCCACCTACAGTCTGAGGTAAATTAATTGACCAATTTGGGAAATCTGTCGCGCACCAACATAGATGGTCATCTTGAGGTGCTATCATAATAACCATTAAAATAGTCATTCTCATACATTTGAGAGACAAATTAATTGACCAATTTAGGAAATCTCTCGCGCACCAACATAGATGGTCATCTTCAGATACTATCATAGTAGCCATTACAATAGTTATTCTCATACATTGATTTCTCATCGTATACAAGGGCTCAAACATACAAAATTCTTCATCATCCTCTGATCTTGTCAAACATAATGACTGGTGTCATTAATGCATTGGCTGAAATATCTATCTCAGCCTTCTCCCCTTCCAACAGGTCATCCATCTATCATGGATCTTTCATCATAAATTGGCAGCTCTCATATCTTCTCCTTCCAAATCTTCAACATTCGAACAAAAGGATTTTAAAACACTCCATAACCACTCAAGTTATCTTCAGCACAAGAATAGTGCATAACTCTAATCATTTTTGTTCCATCAGTGCACAATTTGTCCGCCTTTTCTTCAAAGGACTGAAACCTCTGCGCGCAGTAAGCTTTCTAAAATTTATTCAACATTGCACATCATCCTTGACAGTTTTGATGTATCTTGTGCCTTCCAATATTGATTTGCGAAAAGCACCAAGTCTGAAATTTGTTTTCCTCAAAAAATTGTACCAAGTCCCAGAAATAATATTGCAGACCAGCCTCCAGAGGTAGACAAGACTCTGACCATCAACTGAGAAACACAGATCACTTAGGGTTCATCTGGTAACTGATTTTCTTTCATGTTTCTACTTTCTATTTCTGTTTTCATATGTTTTAATGAGTGGAGATATAAATCAAACACACTAGTGGGTAACTACGTTTAAACATTTATTTTTATTTTATTATATAAAGATATGAAGTTCTAAATTATGTTGTACACAAGAATTGATGCCTGGAGCTCATTAAAGTTAGAATGGCTCCATGTATTGCAGTATTGCCAAAACTGAATAAGCAAGTATTAGATATGATGTATATTGTTGGTGCCACTTTTTAACAACTTAAGTTTTTAGATGAGTTGGTTATTGAACATGGTATCAGCGCTCTAGGTGTGCAAGGTCTTGGTTCAAATCTTCCTAACCGCACGTTGCCTTTATAATTAATTAAATAGTGCAAATGCACTTTAATTTGTACCTTCTCTATTGGGTTCAAATCTTCCTAACCGCTTAAAGTCCCTTCTCTATAAAGTTACACTTGAGGGGGAGTATTAGATATGATAGATATTGTTGGTACCTCTTTCTAACATTAAGCTTTTAGATGAGCCGGTAGTAACAACAAATTTTGGTGTTTTCAGTTTTTGCTGTCAAAAAGAGTTTCTTTCACCTTTTGAAGCAAAAACAGTTGCATCATTTTATGCTACTGATTTTATAAAGGTGAACATAGAAAACAAAAAATTGGAAGTAAAAGCAATTACCAAACGAGTTCTTAGCATTCTAAATCAAAGCTACTAGTAGGTGAACTTCTCTATACCCTATCGGACGGCTCTTGTTAAAATCAAGTAACCCCTCTCTTCAGAATTCACCTTTACCTAGATAATAATTCTCTGTTTACAACAACTCTCACTAATTTCTAGGCAATTCTATCCAAGGTAGCATCTTCCATCACGAACTACAACTACAATACTTTACTCTGATTTCAAGTGTTATATATCTACACGGTACAACACACTAATATCAAATGTTAGGAGCCTCAAACTGAATGATGGAACATGTGAAATCATCTGGAACCATTAAGCAACCTGAAATTTGTACAGGGATCACATGTTACTTTAACCATAGACTCCTAGTCCCACTCATCGGACTATATGTCCTCTTCACCACTAGGAAATTCAAGAGGCTATGAATATCCTAGTCTTCTAGAGCACTAATATTTTAACAGAGTTCAATGTTTTATTAACCAAACCATGGCCATCCCAGTTAATTACAAACCCCGGGGCCATGGTTCGTCTGAATCTTGGAGAGGAAGATAATTGCCGTATCAGTCTGTAGTTGCTTGTCCCAAAACCACATACCTCGAAGGCGCATCCCCAACCGAAGACGCAGAAAGAGATACCGATTCTCCATCGGCGGAGAGCCGGAGACAGAGAGGGGACTCTTTCATACCTGCTAACTCCTAGGATGAGAAGTAGGTCCCTCCCCATCCATCTCCTGTTGCTTTAGCTTTAGCTTTAGCCTTTTTTTAAACGGATGTAAACTATTAATTCATTTTACCCTCTGCTAACAGCTTTCTTCTAAGCTGGGCTTCCTATCTAAAGTAGGAATTGAGTGATCGCCCATGTGTTAATAAGGGCATAGCTTCTTAGCTTTCCCTTTTTTTGATGTCTAAACATAGTTGTTACGGCGCCACGGTGAGTCATGGCGGTAGCCGACTGCCTGGACGCCTAGGCGACCGCCATGGCGTCCGTAAGGCGACAAGTCGTTTACAATGTGCAATTTATATATTATTTATTTTACTTAACAAGTATATTGGAAATAAAATTTTATATACATTAAAACTCAAAACATAACACTATGGAATAACATTAAAGGCATAATTATGTAAATACTTATCAATAACAGTCCAAAAACAACACTTACTACTAAAAATTAGTAAAAGAAATGAAGAATTCAACAAACACCACATAGAAAATAAAGTTGCAACCAACAATCACAATTATGTAGTCTAATAACTAATAAAACACCACCATAGCAAGCCAAAATAATGTTTAAACTCTCTACACTAGTCTAGACTCTAGAAACATCATTCAATCAAAATCATCATAGAAAAGGTCATCTTCATCTCTTCCACGAGAACTACTCTCATTCAAAAGCGTAGGTGGTGGTCTTTCTCCAAAATCATCCTCCACATCTTCATCATCATCTGGAATTTTCTCTTCTTCATCAACTTCATT
The DNA here is from genome assembly GCA_020205505.1 of Panax japonicus. NCBI lineage: Eukaryota > Viridiplantae > Streptophyta > Magnoliopsida > Apiales > Araliaceae > Panax > Panax japonicus. The sequence continues at coordinate 63,393,894 of CM035113.1, forward strand.
ATCGGAGTCGGAATCTATCAACCTTGATTCCCTTGAAGTTGAACCACCACCACGACGAGAGCATGTCATTAGATTATTATTAGTATTAGCACGAGCACTCCTTGAAAGATTGCGACCCTCAAGCATGTTGGATGCACCGGTTGCTCGATCCACATCATTCCATGTAAGATCCCCCCGGGATGAACAACATCGGCATCATTATCGATCCATTTATTACCCCATTCAAAGTCATCAATGACTAATGAATCAAAATTATTGCCAAGTTCACACCTCTTTTGGAACCTTGAATCGATCTTTTGATTGTATTGGACATACACCAAGTCACTCAATCATTTGTGTTCCAATCTATTCCTCTTCTTCGTATGAATCTAAAATAAATAGAACAAACAATAATAATATTAATGATAAAATTTTAATAATAGTGAATGATTTATTACTTTTGAAATTTGAACTAACAATAGAAAGTAGTCTAAAAGGTAAAAGTCACAATCCTCTGTATTAGCGGCTAATGAAGAGTTCCCTAGCTGGAACCTGAGGGAAAAACCGCTTTCTTACCAATTAGAAGGAATAAAGAGGGAGTTGTTTGTCCCGGAGATTCATTAGGGACAGGAGATTGAGGGGAAGAGGGGGCAGCCCTCGGCCCGATCATCCAATTTGCTCCAACAGACAGGTATGGTTCGCAGATTATAGCTTCGTTTATCCAGCTTCATAAGTAGTCATTTTGTAGGAAGATCTTGAAACAACCGATCTAGCTGTTCTTGAATGAAGTAGTAAGGTGGCAGTATCAACAAAAGTAGTTCTGGGGAAAGGCAAAATGAAATGGATTTACGAGCAAAAAAAGCCGGCTATCCCCCTACCGAACCAAGACTCAAGCGATCCTCCTTAACTGAGTCGGGAAAGCTGAAACCTCCCTCCATAGCTGATTGAATGGTTGAATAGCCGCTCAACTGTTCACTCGGAGGTAATGTCGGGAAATGTTGATGCTTTCAGCTCTTATTTCTTAGCCTAGTTCTGACAGCTAGTTTCAGGAAACAAATAGTCTATGCGCCACTCATTACTTTTTTGGAGTCTGTCAAGGGCGCTAGCGCATACCCCAGGGTGATCATCACCACCTGCACCTCACATCTCGGCACAATGGAACGTGTAACCCTTTTTTTTAAAACTAGTTACTAAATGTCCGTTGTGTATAAACAAAATACGAGACCAAAGGCAGGGCTGAGGACGGAATTCTTTCTTTCGGGAGGAGGGGAGCACTTGACATTCATTTACCCAGGGGAGGTATGTCGGCTTGTACTGTGCCGTCATTTCGGATTCCCGACCGATTAACTTTCCGAGAACTCACTAAAGATTGAAATAGATTCAAACCTCCTTAAAGAAAGTTCCTTGTGCGTACTATATATAATAAGGTTTTCCATCTATGTGGGTAGTTTATCTGAGGCGGATGCCTCCTAAAGAGTAACGGCGTCACCGGGCAATTCCGTCCCTCTCCAGAGGTCTTGACTAGCCTCGGGGGTTAACAACTGGCCCCACCTGAATATTCACCTTTGCTTTCAAGTTATCAAAGCCGGGAAATAGGGAACTCTAAGTGGCTCACTTATAGTGTTTGAAGTGATGAAATCCAGTGCGATAGATGGCATTTCTAGGCATTTGAATACTGACTTGCGCTAACCCTTCTTATTTTTTTATTTACAGGATTGGGTGGTATAGTTGATTTGTTTTCTCCGGTGTCCCAATAGTCAAAGTGGAAATATTCGTTGTACTAGTGGTTGCTAAGTAAAGAAATGCTCTGACCAGAGAGTGGTACGCCTTATTTCTCATAAATTCCAAGCCAAAAGGCAGGAGGCTAGGCTTGAACATCAGTGACACAGGGTGGGTCGCCTTTGAGCCTCTTCCTTCGAGGAGGATATGGAATGGAGATCCCAACCTGATAGACATGCCTAAAATGAACCGGTCCAGCCTGTCTATCAGACTATTCGAAGGAAGGAGAAGCCTATTCGTATTCATTTACGGTTCCCGTTTCATGATTAGATAATGGTCATTCTACCGAGCAAATAGTAGTTGAAAAGGTTGTAGTTTTATCATTCGCGAAAAGAAATAATAAAGAATAGGTGGTCAATCCGATGATTCGCCCCTAGAGAAAAGGTGTGAATGAGAGGCAATTCAAGGAAGAGAAGCCAGGATGAACGCTTTTTTCATTCGCTATGCGCTGACTGGATGCGTACTCGCGTGATCAATCGATGGACAGGAGAATTGCGTGAATGACGAGACCGGCCTAACCTAAAGATCAGAGTGCTTGTAATAAGAAGAAGGCCATTGATCAACCATCACAAGAGAAAAGTCTGGAGAAGGAAAGCTCGTTCGGTGGTTCGCCCATCAAGTCCTGTTGCAAACCCTAAGCCAAATAATAAACCTTCTCAGGTTTCGCTTAAAGAATATAGGAGAAAGGTTGCTCCCGATTCTATTCCATTGATTGATGCTCGCTTCGATCTCTTCCTTTATCTCCGACCCTAACTCATACAAAGGGAGAAAGAGAACTTTATCTTCAGTCTTTTCTGTTACCCATCCTAATCCTATGTTGAAAAGAATTACATGTTGGCACACCCTCTCGTCCCCAAAAAGCTTATCTATTTCCTCTCATCACGTGACGCTGATCTTTGCTGACTCATAGCAAGCATGGGTAATTTCGGGGAAGACCTATGTGGGGCACCTTTCGGGTGTGGGATGCTTGTTTAACCTCTGTATCAGTGTTCTAAAAGTCGCTAGTCGGTCTCATGTCGGTTGGCTACCGACTAGCAACTAGGGGATTAATCGGCTAGTCGGATTTTCAATTTTTTTAAAAATATAATATTCTCCTTCCTCCTTCATAAGTTTTGAATAAGTAGAATAACATAAGTAACACAAATCATCAAATAATTTAATTTATAACTAAAGTTGAAAAAATTTAAAACTTTAAATGAAATATTACAATTAACTAAAAAATTAACTAAAAATTAACTAATTTAATTTATCCAACCTTTTCTTTAATGCTTATGCCTAAGCCTTATATCAGTATGCCTAAGCCTTATAACAAAAATTTATTGCTTATGCCTAAGCCTTATATCAGTATTCAGAAGCTGAGAGACAGAGAAGAGCCGGATGAGCAGCAGTCGAAGATAAAGAGCAGGTGAGCAGCAACAGTCGTCGATCGAAGATCCAGGCGGCGTCGGCGGTCGAAGATCCAGTCGTCGGCAGTCGTCGTCGAAGAAGATCCAGTCGTTCAGATTTGTTCCGATTTACCCCGACTTGATCCCGACTAAGTCGGTCAGCGACTAAATCAAAAGACTAGGGTATGGTCGACTCGACGAGCCTCCGACCCCGACCTAGTCGCCGACTGGTCGGCCGACTAGACCGACTTTTAGAACACTGCCTCTGTATTCATCTTGTTCCTTATTTACTTGAGTGCATTGCGTTTTCAAAAGCCTCCTGTCGAACCGGCTCCTATTTCAATCCATGCTGGACCGATCGATATACCAAGAAAGAGTGGCAGAAGGCCTAGTACCACCAGAACAAGAAGAGCATAAACTCGTTTCCATAGAAAGGAGAGGAAAGAAGACAGGTTCGGAGCCGTTAGTAGCCTAGTCCAGTATTCCTTCTGATCCTAGAAAACGTCCGAAAAAACCCGCTACGGAACTACCAAGCAGGGGCAAAATTTGCAAACCTAAATCTATTACCATTTTAGTTTAAGTTTTGTAGTCCCTTCTTTTAGCTTCACAAGATTCCAACTGGACTACGGACTACCTCACCAGCAAGAAATGACATATATACCTAATAACATACAAGTGTTGTGATCAAGCCCGAGTAAGAACCCAAAATTGAAGACACCAGCAATGGCAGCCGGCAGTCGGTCGAAGACCCAGTCGCCGTCGTCGGTCGAAGATCCAGGCGTCGTCGGCGTCGTCGGCAGAAGATCCAGGCGGCGTCGGCGGTCGAAGATCCAGTCGGCGTCGTCGGTCGAAGATCCAGGCGTCGTCAGCGTCATCGGTCGAAGATCCAGGCGGCGTCGACGGTCGAAGATCCAGTCGTCGGCAGCAACAGTTGTCGTCGTCGGCAGTCGTCGTCATCGAAGAAGATCTAGTCATTCCGATTTGCCCCGACTTGATCCCGACTAAGTCGGTCAGCGACTAAATCAAAAGACTAGGGCCTTGTCGACTCGGCGAGCCTCCGACCCCGACCTAGTCGCCGACTGGTCTGCCGACTAGACCTACTTTTAGAACACTGCCTCTGTATTCATCTTGTTCCTTATTTACCTGAGTGCATTGCGTTTTCAAAAGTTTCCTGTCAAACCGGCTCCTATTTCAATCCATGCTAGACCGATCGATATACCAAGAAAGCGTGGCAGAACGCCTAGTACCACCAGAACAAGAAGAGCATAAACTCGTTTCCATAGAAAGGAGAGGAAAGAAGACAGGTTCGGAGCCGTTAGTAGCCTAGTCCAATATTCCTTCTGATCCTAGAAAACGTCCGGAAAAACCCACCTACGGAACTACCAAGCAGGGGCAAAATTTGCAAACCTAAATCTATTACCATTTTAGTTTAAGTTTTGTAGTCCCTTCTTTTAGCTTCGCAAGATTCCAACTGGACTACGGACTACCTCACCAGCAAGAAATGACATATATACCTAATAACATACAAGTGTTGTGATCAAGCCCGAGTAAGAACCCAAAATTGAAGACACCAGCAATGGCAGCCGGCAGTCGGTCGAAGACCCAGTCGGCGTCGTCGGTCGAAGATCCAGGCGTCGTCGGTCGAAGATCCAGGCGTCGTCGGCGTCGTCGGCGGAAGATCCAGGCGGCGTCGGCGGTCGAAGATCCAGTCGGCGTAGTCGGTCAAAGATCCAGGCGTCGTCAGAGTCGTCGGTCGAAGATCCAGGCGGCGTCGACGGTCGAAGATCCAGTCGTCGGCAGCAACAGTTGTCGTCGTCGGCAGTCGTCGTCATCGAAGAAGATCTAGTCATTCCGATTTGCCCCGACTTGATCCCGACTAAGTCGGTCAGCGAATAAATCAAAAGACTAGGGCCTTGTCGACTCGGCGAGCCTCCGACCCCGACCTAGTCACCGACTGGTTGGCCGACTAGACCGACTTTTAGAACACTGCCTATGTATTCATCTTGTTCCTTATTTACCTGAGTGCATTGCGTTTTCAAAAGCCTCCTGTCGTGCCGGCTCCTATTTCAATCTATGCTGGACCGATCGATATACCAAGAAAGAGTGGCAGAAGGCCTAGTACCACCAAAACAAGAAGAGCATAAACTCGTTTCCATAGAAAGGAGAGGAAAGAAGACAAGTTCGGAGCCGTTAGTAGCCTAGTCCAATATTCCTTCTGATCCTAGAAAACATCAGAAAAAACCTGCTACGGAACTACCAAGCAGGGGCAAAATTTGCAAACCTAAATCTATTACCATTTTAGTTTAAGTTTTGTAGTCCCTTCTTTTAGCTTCGCAAGATTCCAACTGGACTACCTGACCAGCAAGAAATGACATATATACCTAATAACATACAAGAGTAGTGATCAAGCCCGAGTAAGAACCCAGAATTGAAGACACCAGCAATGGCAGCCGGCAGTCGGTCGAAGATCCAGTCGGCGTCGTCGGTCGAAGATCCAGTCTTCGGCAGCAACAGTCGTCGTCGGCAATAGTCGTCATCGAAGAAGATCCAGTCATTCCGATTTGTTTCGATTTGCCCCGACTTGATCCCGACTAAGTCGGTCAGCAACTAAATCAAAAGAGTAGGGCTTGGTCGACTCAGCGACCCTCCGACCCCGACCTAGTCGCCGACTGGTCGGCCGACTAGACCGACTTTTAGAACACTGCCTCTGTATTCATCTTGTTCTTTATTTACCTGAGTGCATTGCGTTTTCAAAAGCTTCCTGTCAAACCGGCTCCTATTTCAATCCAAGCTGGACCGATCGATATACCAAGAAAGCGTGGCAGAAGGCCTAGTACCACCAGAACAAGAAGAGCATAAACTCGTTTCCATAGAAAGGAGAGGAAAGAAGACAGGTTCGGAGCCGTTAGTAGCCTAGTCCAATATTCCTTCTGATCCTAGAAAACGTCCGGAAAAACCCCCCTACGGAACTACCAAGCAGGGGCAAAATTTGCAAACCTAAATCTATTACCATTTTAGTTTAAGTTTTGTAGTCCCTTCTTTTAGCTTCGCAAGATTCCAACTAGACTACCTCACCGGTAAGAAATGACATATATACCTAATAACATACAAGTGTTGTGATCAAGCCCGAGTAAGAACCCAGAATTGAAGACACCAGCAATGGCAGCCGGCAAGCCCCAAAATTGATGATGAAATTGCCAATTGGAAGAGAATGAATTTAACATTGAAAATAGAGGATAGGCTGACAACACAGTTTTGGTTTAAGCAAGGAAGCCGACGACGTTGTTTAGTTTAAATTATAAACCCCCAAGAAAGGTCATGCATTGTCGTGTGTGGAGTCCAGACCGTGTTTGCATGAGCTACAATTCTGCTTTTGTCATTTTGCAGTAGCTATCTTGATTCCATTTTTCATGTGATGTGATCATGTGTATATGTACCGCAGAATTGAAGAAGCATAGCATAAATGAAGTAATTAGATATTTTTGTCTTATCTAAATTTTCTTCTTCACTTGAGCCCTTTTTTTCCTCATGTTATCCCATATTATGTTTCAATTTGTTCCACCATTATATATAATTTATTTATTTTTACTTTTTTTGTTTGTGTGTGTCTGTGTGTGTGTCAAACTATATGTTTATACCTGATAGTTACATGGACATCTAAGGTAGTTAATACTTTCAATATTTCAACAGGGAGTCGGGATAGTTATAAGATAATTGGATTTAATTGATTATACGAATCTCCTAAATTCATATGAATTTAATTGATTATACTAATATCCTAAATTCATATTAATACATAAAAATAAAATAAAAAATGTCATCCAATTACACAATCTGAACTCAATTTCAAATCAAATTAATTCCAATTAAGAAAACACCAATACAAAACACAGGATGCCTAAAGCAAAACACAAATTAATCTTTGATCAAAATTAAACTTACACTTCTCTTGGATTCCTGATCTGAGGAGTCGCTGTGCTCAATATCAGGCACAAACCCAGAAGGGACCCCACCAGGATCGGTAAAAACACAGGTTAAGAAAGAGAAGAGGGTGAAATAAGCCAATAGAGTAAAGATTACAGTGTTTAAGTAACCAGCAGAGGTCTGTAACCCTAGCCAATCTTCAAGGAAAATGAAAATTGTGATATAATATATGAAACCCAAAAGCACGAACACTGAGAATATGGGAATTGAGAGAAATCGTCTCAACTTCATTGAGTCTGTATCGACTCCTTTATCATAAGTCAATTGGGATTTGCCGAAGGTACGAATATTTGTTTTCATTTCTCTGTTTTAAATATAAAAATGAAGTAAACATTTAAAATCAATGAACCTAAGTTAAAAGAATCAAAAATTCTAGGCCGACCGACTTTTAGTGGCATTCTCACCTACCGTTTTTTTATAATGTCTCTCAAATAATTTATAAAATTTATTGGAACTGAAATTTTTATAGAATAAAGTGATTTGGATACATGTAAAAAAATATGCATGTACAGGCTGCACAGGCATATTTTTTATATGTATCCAAATGACATCCAAATCACTTTATTCTGTAAAAATTCTTGTTCCAATAAATCTTATAAATTATTTGGGAGACATTACAAAAAAAAACGGTCGGTGAGAATGTCACTAACAGCCGGTCGGCGTAGAAATGCTCATTCTTTTAGAATAAGTCTAGCCGGACAAGATTATTGGACCGGTTGCAATTGTATTTTTTTGTTTTTTTTACTGTGACTCTCAAAAAATGTATAGTATTTATTTCAACAGAATTTTTTATAAAATATAGTGTTTTAGGTGTAATTTGGATACATATACAAATACAGGGTTATACAGGGTTATAGTGTCTGTATAACCCTGTATTTGTATATGTATCCAAATTACACCTAAAACACTATATTTTATAAAAATTTCTGTTGCAATAAGTACTATACATTTTTTGAGAGTCACAGTAAAAAAAACAATTGCAACCGGTCCAATTTCCCTGTCCCATTCCCCTGTCTGCGTAGCATTACTCATGTTAAAATAAAGACTCGTTTATTAAAAAATAAAATAAAAATTAAACAACTTTCTTTGAATAAATAAATCAATTTTACCATTACACTATGTTTCTAGTTTTGGACATAAAAGAAAAGAATAGTAAACTTAAATTAGAATAGAAAAAAAAATAGAAAACTTGAAATTTTCTTGTGTTGTTTCTCAGTTTTTAATAGAAAAAAAATAGAAAATTTGAAAATTTTCTTTTATTGCGTTTTTGAGTTCCAATGAAAATAAAAGAAAAATATCACTTTTATAAATTTAACCTTCTATTAATTATAACAATTGAACCATGAATAAAAATATGCAAAATAAGTTTAAACAAAGAAAAAAATTCAATAATAAAATACAAATATCCAAATAAATAATAAACAAAAACTTTTTTACAAACTCATTGCCATACCATACCCAAACATAGACCTGACAATATAGTTTGTTAACTATTAGGTCAATTTATATTAACTGAAACCAAATGTGTTGATTAACTATTTTTATTTATTTAAATTGGTTAAGGTTTGAAACCATATTTTTAAAAAGAAATATAGGGCCAAACCAGTTAACCATTTTTGACCCATATTTCATTCCAAATCAAAATCCAAAGTTCTTTTCACCTCATATTCATAAATTTTTTTATTAAAAAAAATAATATTCAGTGATTATTTATACATCTTCACCCCCAACCCCCCCTAAAAATTTTCAATAATTATGTATACAACCCATATTAAAAATAGTTAATATGATTTTGATTCTTAAATGAAAGAATAATCATATTTTGTAAAGCAAAACCAACCCATAACTATATTTTGTCAGGTCTACTTAACAGTCATCAAACATAATATGTATTATTAATACTAACGGAGAGTATTCATCAAATTTTTATTATTCTGTATTATTATTATACCATATCCAAAAGTCATCAAAATTCCATACTCACTTTTACGTACAACAATGACAGCTCGAGAAATTTTACAAAATTATAGTACCGTTCCTCTAGCTAGTTTTAGGTTAGCGGGGCATTTTTTCTGAAGACTACGACTCATCAGTGAAGTTGATGTGAGATTTCAAGTACATATGTTACTTACAGCTAGAGTTGCACAACAGGTCGGCCTAGCCTGGTCCGGTCTGGGCCTGTCAGGCCTTGACCGTTGACCAGGTCAGGTCAAACCTTGATTTTGGGCCTTCAAGGCCAGGCCAGGCTTCGTCTAAAAAAATCTGACCTGTTAAGGCCTGTAGGCCAGGCCAGGCCTTGCCTTGGGCCAGGCCCAAGCTGGGTCCGTCTGGCCCTGCACTTAATTTTTTTAAAAAACTTTGTTGCCTGGACTAATTTATACAATTATATTTGAGACTTGCAAACTTCACTTGGCATTGGGCCTGGCGTTGGCGGTAGGCTTTATTGCCTTAGCAGCTTAGCAGAGTTAGGTAGTGTTTGTTTAGCTCTTAATGCCTCTGAATGGACCGCCTCTGATTCGGTCAGAGGCGGTGTGTTGTTTGTTTTTTTTTTTTTTACCTCTTAATGCCTCTAGATGGTTAAGCTACAAAATCAAGTCTGTAGAATTAAGAGGCATGTCTGAATGAGAGTTGCTATTTTTTGGACAAAAATACCCTCATTAATATTATCATTTTCCTTTTCTATCCACCACCACCACTACCAGATCTTACCACCACCGGTGCCACCGCCACCACCGTCGCCACGGCCACCACCGCCACCACCACCTCCACCACCACCACTACCAGATCTACCACCACCACCGCCACCACCGACCCCATCTTTAAAATATAGTTTGAGGGGAGGGGAGGGGAGGGGAGGGGAGGGGAGGGGAGGGGGCCGGAGCAAGGGAGGGGAGGGCTGGGGAGGGGAGGGCTGGGCTGGGGAGGGGAGGGGAGGGGAGGGGACCGGAGCAGGGGAGGGGAGGGGCGGCGGCCGGAGTAGTGGAGAGGGAGGAGGTCCGGCGGGGAGGGGGCGGCGGGGATGGGGAGGAGAGGGGAGGCGCTGGGGAGGGCAGGGGAGGGGAGGGGAGGGGAGGGGAGGGGGCCGGAGCAGGGGAGGGGAGGGGAGGGGCGGCGGCCGGAGTAGTGGAGAGGGAGGAGGTCCGGCGGGGAGGGGGCGGCGGGGATGGGGAGGAGAGGGGAGGCGCTGGGGAGGGCAGGGGAGGGCAGGGGAGGGGAGGGGGCCGGAGCAGGGGAGGGGAGGGGAGGGGCGGTGGCCGGAGTAGTGGAGAGGGAGGAGGGCCGGCAGGGAGGAGGGCCGGCGGGGAGGGGGCGGCGGCCGGAGTAGTGGAGAGGGAGGAGGTTAAAATGGTAAAATACTTTTATTAAGACATTTTGAAAAAATAATCATCAAACAACATTTTTTAATTCAGATACAATTCTATTCAGATACTCTATATTATTCAGACGTCTAAACTATTCAGGTCTTAACACTAAATTTTATCAAACACCACCTTACTTTAATTATAAGTGTGTTACTTTTGCCAGATAAGTAGTACTGCTGCCTGTTGGAGTGGAGTGGAGTGTAGTCACTATAGTGTAGTGGTGGTGTTCACAACTGAAAGACTGTGGGCAAGTTGGGGGAGTCTTGCTCTTGTATCCTGAACGCATCCCAATTAGACTAGGCAACATGGTGACTAGCAGCAGCACTATAGCAGACAACATTTACATGAATTCTTTAATTTTTACTACATTAATACCTTTTATATTGATTACAAAGGAGTTTAATTTTAGAATACTTGAAAATTACAAGGAAGTTTAAATTAATTATTATATTAATTAAATATACTGATAAAAAATTAAAAATAAATACTTCAAACTTGGTTGATGTATTAAGTAAAAGTAATGTTTTACAACTTATAATTAAGTTACAACTTACAAATTATATTAATGATTAAGTAAAAAAAATTAATTTATTGAATTAATAATTTGATGAATAAGTATAAGTTTATAACTTTAAAATATAACTTAAACAATAATCAAGAATTAGTCGATTACAAATATTTGTCTTTGAATCTTCATAAAAATATTTTCAAAAAAGTTTCTTCAAATCTTTATATATTTGCACTTTCGGCAGTTTCTGCTTCGACTTCGAGATCTTCCGAGCTATCTTGCTCGTCTATTACGTTTTGTACTCTTCTTTGCGCGGCAAGATAATCTCTATAGCAAATGCATATTTCCAACAATTCTGGACTAAGTCTACTTCTTTTTTCATCCAATACCCCTGCCAGATAAAGAAAAACAAGATTCCGAAGCTACGATACTAGCTTGGATAGTTAGTAGATCACGGGCCATCATAGCCAAAGTAGGAAATTATCGCTTATGTTTTTCCCAGAAAGCGAGTATATTAAAATTTTCAAATTCTTGGTCAGTCATAAAACTCCTAAAATCAGTACTACAATATAAACCAAGTTCGTTTAAACTACTTGTGTGTGTTGTAAATCTTGGTTTCTTGGATAATGATTTTAATAATGATGCAAATTTAGAAGATGAAGGGGCAGGGGTTGGTGCATGTATAGATGTAGAATATATAGATTCATATTGTTTATAAAATTCAATAAATATATTATTAAAATTTCTTTTAATATAATCAATATTAGTACTACCCATATTTTCTACATTATCTTCTAAAATACTTTCTACACCTTGTAATTTTATAATTGGGTTTAATGCAGCCGCACAAGTAATAACAGTTGGCATGTCTTCAAAGTATTTTTTAAATTTTTCTTCCATTGACAAAATAAGGTTAGCCCAAAAAGGATCATACTTAAAGTCTTGAAACATATTTGTTATTTCTAAACATGCAAGCAGAACATGGTGAATTGTAGGATAATAAACACCACTTAATATTTTTGTGTGTTTTTAAAATCTTTAAGAATATTTAAAAGTTGACCAAGTAGATCCCAATCTTGATTTGTTAATTCATGATCAACTTGTGTATTATAAAATTCCATAAGTATATTTTTACGTTTATAGACATCTTTAAACAAATCATATGTACTATTCCACCTAGTGTTATTATCAAATTTTGCTCTTTAAAATTTTTCTCCTCTTGTATGACAAAAATTTCTAAAATTTTGAATTCTTCTATTTGAACCATAAGCATAATTAATCATAACACGAATTTTATATATTGAATCTTGTAAGTAATTGAATCCGGATTGAACAATTAAATTTATTATATGACATATACATCAAACATGAAAAAATGCACCATTTACTACATGTATTAAATCATTTTTTAACATGTTAATAGAACTAGTGTTATTGCTTGGATTATCTAGACTAATACTCATGATTTTATCTTTAATTTTAAAAGTACAAATAATAGACATAATTTGAGCATATATTGTTTGACCAGTATGAGGTAATTCAAAAAATTCAAATCCTATAATTCTTTTTTGCATTTGTATTTCAGAATCTATCCAATGAGCAGTAATACAAATATAGCTAACTCCGGGTTGATGATCATCAGACCAAACATCACTTGTTACACAAATTTTACCGTCAAAATATTCAATTAGTTCCTTTTTAGCTTTATTATATAATTTAATTGAATCACGTTTAATAGTCATTCTACTTACTTGTTTATATTTCGGTTGCAATGCGCCTTGAATGTAATCGGTACATCGCACATCGTCAAAAAAATTGAACGGGAGCTCCTTCTCGACCACTAGTTTGGCTTGCCATTTTTATGTAATATTTGATCATAACTCCAATTGTAACCGAAACGATCAATTAATGGTTGATAGCTTTCTTCGGTTAGTTTATGCTTTTGCAAACACGAATGGTAGTGTCGTTGTAATGTGTTATTGCCTTTAGTGCCAAATAAGGCATTACATATTTTGCATTGAGCTTTTTTAACACCTTCGGCAGCCCACACTTCGATGAAATGTTCTCAAATAGCCGATGTATGCTTGCTTTGTTCACCGGTAGGACGTGGAAATAACGTACTCGAACCTGGAACGACATTTCTAAGCATAATGATATTTGGGTCGTTTTGAATAAATTGTGGCATTTGTGGAGTGTTGGAGTCGGAGGGATATCCATTGTATTGTAATAATATTATAATAATAAAAATTAAAAATTATAATAATAACAGTTGAAGCTTTGTAAGTGTTAGAGAATATCAAAATACTAAATAGAGAGATGTGAAAATTGTGAATAAAGAGAATATTGATTAAAAACGGAAGTTGGGGAGAGAATGCAGATTGTAGGATATAAATATGTGAATTGTGAATATTTTTGCAGTTAATGAAATGATTTTTATAGAAACAAAATATAACCGTTTGTTTGAAAAAAAATTACTGCACACTATCCGTTTGTTTATAAACAAAAAAAAAGTAATTTATTTTTTCTACTTTGTCAGTTAGTCAGTCGAACGTGGAGCAGTTTTTAGTAGACTAGTAGAGCATTAGAGCAACAATGCCAACAATTCAACAAATGATAAGACAACTCAATTTGCTACTTTATTGTTCTTTTTCTTTTTCTTTTTTACCGTTTGGTCTCTTTCACATTTTAATCCATCAAATCATCATGACATCAACTAACTTATTAATAATTGAATATTAAATAAATTAACTAATATATTGAAAATAAAAAAATATATATATTTGGAGATCATATACAATATATATTAGTTAATATTATCTAATATTATCACTAGAATATATATTTGGAAATCTGTAATATATATGTATATATATTTGAATATCATATATAAATTATAATTCGGAGGGAGTAACCAAATAGTGAGCTTAGAATTTAGATCATCAAGAAGCCAAGAACCAAACAAGTTTGATGGGATTTATCACTATGAGTCTATGACACTATTAAAGTTGCAACAATTAAATACTTGATAGGACTTATCAGAGTTATCACTATGGCACTAATAGGCTAATAGCTAGCTCCCTACTTAGTTCAAGAGTGCCTAATTTCTGTAATTTCGTAGCTTAATATCTGTTAAGTAATGGACCGTTGCACAAGTGGGCTGGATGCCATACTGGACTCTGGACATCATGGGGGGCTTGGGGGCTGGGCGGCTGGGGCCAGGCTAGGCCAGTCCAGGCTTCAGGCCAGACCAGGCTGAAGGCCAGGCCAGGCTGAGCTTTTTAGAAGGCCAGGCCAGGCCGGATATTTATCAAAAAAATATGGTCTGATCTTAGTCTTGCAAGCTAGGCCTGACCGATCCAGGCCTTGACCAGGCCATACTTTGACCAGGCTGGGCCCAAGCTAGATCAAGGTCAGGCCGCAGGCTATAGGCCATTTGTGCAATTCTACTTACAGCTAACCTTATTTGTATATTCACATGTGACTTATTTTTATTTCTTTTGTTTTGTTTTGGGATACTTCAAAAATAAAAACATACATGCACGCACGAACTATTACCGTGATCTTAATTTTTCGTATATAAAAATTACAGAAAAATCAACAATTTTGATAATAATTTAATCAATACGTATCTAGAACAATATATATTTGTTGGTTCATAATTATTTGGGCATTTGGAGTGTAATTTACAATTAATTATGTGGAGTTGTTTGGGCTTGGACCAGAAGTGGATTTAGTGGACGGGGGACTTATGGGTTGAGGTTTCTAATTATATTTGTATTCTGATTATGGAAGGAAGTGTTAGACTATGGATCCACTTCCTTAGTTATAGGAGATTTGATACAATCTAGTGATGGATTGGTTATTGGTTGGGAACCTTAATCTGATTCAGAGAAGGATTGCATACAAGGTGGTGAGATCACTATAAATACAAGGCACTTCATTGATTCTAAGGTACATGCAATTTATTACTTTCCAGCACTAGAGCATTAAGCCTCCATTGTTAACCTTATATCAGCATGTACTTATTCTCACACCGGAGCTATCCCCCGGCGGCCCACGCCACCAAACTTTTGATGTTTACTTGTTTCTATGCAGGATTGGACGCGCTTTGGGGATTGGAGCGCGTGGATGGATCTTGGCGTTAACATTGGCGCTAGAAGGAGGGGTCTTTTTAGTGTTTCTGGATTTCAATCACGTTCATTAAACGTCCTACATCAAAAGTTATGGAGAATAGTAGGACAACTACCAGTGAAGGGTAGCCAACGACGACGAGTTCTTCTCAACAGAGAATTTCTGTCAAGGATAGGTTGGGGCCGTCAAAGAATGTCCATGACAGACTTGGACCACAAGGAGCCCTGGCAAGGTTTCAAGCTAGAGGTCACGATGATGTCAAAAAGAAGTTGTTTTACACGGGCAGTAAAGGGCCTAGTAAGGATCGAAAAATGGTAGAAGGCACACCGCCTAGAACCCAACATCGAGAAGATCAGATAGACAAGGCATCTACTCTGGCCAAGATGGCACAAGACACTGATAAAGCTTTGAAGGTGCTGCTGCAACAGAGGGAGGAGATTGCTAACTAGATGGTTCTTATGGCCGGACTGGAAGATGAGGCATCTAGTTATACTCGACCCAAAGAGCGTGGCAGGTCTCCGGATAGACGAACCAGGAGGGATGAGGATCCTGGACGGTCTGAAAGTAGGCTTCGGATCCGTTCTCGAGACCAAAGAAGAGAAAGGGGTCGTACTCCCGAAGATCCAAAGAGGGCACCTCACCCTAAGGATTCTCGGATGACGATAATAATAGGCGACGAAGCAGATCAAGTGGTCGCACACCCGAGGGTTCAAAGAAGGCACCTCGCCTTAAGTATTCTCGGCATAGTGAGAAGGATAGATGCCGAAGCAGATCGAGAGGTCGTACTCCCGAGAATCCAAAGTGGGCATACCGCCTTGTGGAATCTCGCCATAGCAGGAACGATAGGAGAAGCCCCTTTAGGGTATCCAGTTCGGATGGAAAAGGCCGATCTGATCATTGGAAGAAGGGCTCCCCGAAGAAGGAGGAGGTCTCTTCACAGTCAAAAGGGGTAGAACTGTTAGCCAGAGAGGTGAAGGAGCTTTAGAAGCAACTGGCTGAAGTTCGACAATGGAAGGAAAGCTCGGGCAAAAAGGCATCCCCTTTCTCCCTGAAAATTCTTCAAGAGAAGGCGGATCCTAGAAAGAAGCTCCCCTATATGGAAAGTTACGATGACTCAGGAGATCCTTACGACCACAACCATGCGTATGATAGGCTGATGGACTACTATTGTAACATTCCAGAATTTTAAATTATAATATTAAATATTTATTGATTTATATAAATATTTAGTGGATATATTTATTGTTGAATAAATAATTGTTCAATTTGAGTTGATATGGTTTAATTAATTATTTGTTGAATAAATAATTAAGGAGCTAAGAAAATTAATTGTTATGAGATTATATACTAATTTAATTTAATAATTAAGTTAGAGAGCTAATAATGATTAAATGAATTATAATATTTTAATTAGATTTTTGTAATTAAAATAAGGTGTTAGTTGATTAAATAAAATTATAATTATAAAGAAAGTTATAGTTTTGTGGTATTGAATTATGTGTTAAAGTAATTTAATAGATTAATATTTGAATTGATTAAATTGATTATTTAATTTAGTAGAAGTGTGACAAATAACCTTGCTATAAAAGAGTTAGTAAAATAAATTAAAAGAGTCTAATTTAGTTTTGCCAAACATGTCTTATTGCATATTAAGTCTTTAATCTAATGATGTTTTATCAAACAAGGTATAATGATTAATCCATTTGTTTTAATTTAGTTTACCAAATAAGGTGTAAGGATTAAAGAGTTATTTTATTAAGCCTAGCCAAACAAGCCTTATGGCTTTTGATTTTCAAATTTTTATAACTGATGTCAGTTAAAGTCAGAATTATATTATATATTTAATACCTATATTATTATTATACGTTATATTGTTAGTACGTAGTTAGAGTTAGGAAGAAAGAACTCAATGAAGAAGAAGAAGAATACAGAGAAAATTGAGAAAAACTTTAGAGAGAAGGTGAGTGTTTTCTAATAGGTTTTTGATAAAGGAATTGGGGAAAAGAATAGCCATCATCTTCCTAATCAAAGGTAGGAGATTAATCTCTTCTTTAAAAGTTTAGACTTCTTCTCCAAAAAGTTCTCTGTGAAATTTTTATAAAAGATAAATTGGTGGTGTTTATAGTTATATGATAAATTATTGATTATAAGATGATTTCATGAGGTTATATATGATTATAGAAAAAACTAGTTCATGTATGTATGGGTTTTGTGGAAGAAAATATATTACAGTGAATTCATATTAAAATATATATGAATATGGTTTAGTTAAAGTAGAAATTAAAGTTTAATTAGTTGTTAAACTGATAAATTGATTATTGAATTTGATAGAGTATGTATAATCATTACTACGGTGTTTTGAAATTACTATTTTGATTGAAAAACAAAATGACAGTGTTGATTTCCATTAAAAATGTCAAAAATGGAGTTTTTACCAAAAATATTGAAATTGAGTGTTGTAAATTTGATGTTTATGTTATTTTATGGGTAGAAACATGTTAGAAGTCTTCACAACATGTTTACATGAAGTCTATGTGTAAATTACATGTTAATTAGTCTATTAGATTGGAGTTTGTAGGCTAATTTGGCTTTTGTTCATGCTGTTGCCGAGCTTGGTCGCCGAGTTCTGGACTCTGGCGCCGCAGCGCGGCCCAGCAATACAAGTTTCGTGCCGCAGCGCCGGTGCCACGCCGCAGCGCCAATCGATGGCCTGTGACTCGAGCCGCATCGCCAACTCAGCACCGCAGCGCCAACCACAATGTAAACAGTGGCGCCGCAGCGCGAGTTAGCAGAAGGTTATGACAGTTTTAGTTTATTATACAAATTTTGAAAATAAAGGTTATGTGTTAATAATTTGAATGCTAAATGATGATTTCAGTAGTATTAAACTATGAATGAACATGTTATCAAGTGTTAACAAGTATTAACATAGTTTGATTACGTGAATGGGTGATTTGACATACATGATGTATATATTTGTTTATATAGATATAAAATGTTGGTAATGACTAATTATGTCATTATGACATATGTATAGGGTATTGATTCAAGTTGTAAGATTTAGCTTGTGCTAAAGGCAAGTTCTCTAACTCAAAACTTCATTGTGCGAGTTTAATTTCATTAGTACGTTATTGTTTTCAAATTCAATTACAATTGTTGTAAGTTGCTACCTCTACACTTTCGTAGAGCTAGATTGCCTATTATTGAATAAGTTATTGTATCTAGTTGCTTATAACGATACAAGTATCCCAAATCTTATAGTTTAATATTGAGCAAGCTTCTCTAATATGTAACTTATTATTTAGCATGCGAGTCGCTTTATTTTAATATTCTAGTGTTGAACAACTTTATAGTTCAAATTACTATTCACTATGCATGCTTAATGTTCAATTCTTAATAACTTTAATTTAATATTGTTCAAGCCAATTTATGTTATGATTATTCAAAGTTTATGCTATTAGATTATTCCTAAAGCATGGTACTAATTTGTAAATATCAATTCAGTTATGATTATTCCATAGCATACAGTTATTTCTTTTGTAATCAAGTAATCCTTAGTTGATTACCGTTGAATTCTAAATTACCCTGAAATGTATCCAAACCAAACTTACTTTGATGCGGATTTGTATTCTAAATACTGAGATGAACAACTCTTTTATTAGAGGTTTACGCTTAGCGTTAAAATGGTTGTGCACAATACATTGTACGAAGGGTTGATCCCCCTAAGTACGTGGAGTCCTTATAGTCTTATGACTGTTAAAGTTAAAGTTGAAAGATTACTTATAACTGTGGACATGATTCATGGTCATTAGACCCTCAGTGAATGTTTTAATTTTCAGAAAGTTAATAGAACACATTGTTCAGTTCTATTGAGCCTAGTATTGGCAATTGATGTAAAAGTTTAAAGATTTATTTGCTGTTATTCCAAGTGGGCCTTGTTTGCTCACTCTAGCCTGTAAAATTTCTTACAGCTAAAGCTGAAAAGGGTGACGTACCTAGCACCAGTAAGGGAAAAGGAAAGATGAACAAATATTGAAGACTTGTAATAGTTGTGATAGTTTTATTATCAGACTTTGGTTTAAAGATTGTAATGAAGTTTATTTAATTTCCCGCATTTGAATGTTTGTAATTAAAGGTTAGATAACCTGGGAGATTTTTATTTAAGTTTAATCATGTATGGGCAGGTTTTTATTATTCAATTTTATTATAATTGGGTAGTTAGAAATGAATGTTTTGATTAAGTGAACACCAAATCTTGAGGAAATGAAGTACCAGGATTTGGGGGTGTCACAGGTTGTTATCAAAGCTTTAGGTTATGAACCTTAGGTGGGGGGAAAAGCCTTAGGAAGTAACCTTTGAAAAGATAGTAGAGATAACTCTCATCGAGTTTTAAGGAAGATGTAATAAAACACTTACGTGCTTATGTGTTTATAGTTTATGTACTCGTGAAAGTTGAGTAGTAATGATTAATAATTAAACCTTTAAAACTTTGTTGTCAGGATGACTAATGTCGGAGAATCCAGTCAGGCTAGGGAGGAGGGACCACAAATGCCTATAGAAGAGGAGCCTCGCGACATTCAGGTAGTTTGGGAACACCTACTGCCATGGGAGTCAGCCATGTTGGTCACAGTAGTTGAGGATGAGGATGATGATGTGGAGACAGATGAGGAGGATCCCATTGAGTTACCACAGGAGGATGAGGATGACGAGCATGAGGAGGAAAGGATTCCACTTAACTCGATAGTTGGCCGTATATACGATGAGGTGCATGACCGTAACGTGGAACTTTAGGATATAGTTGAGGAGTTGCAGGAGATAGTAGCTGAACAACAGACTGCAATGACACAAAAAGACGACGAGATCCAGGATCGTGAAGAATGACTGACAAATGTTGAGGAGAAACTAGTACAGACTGAAGGAGAGAAAGAAAAACTGATCGAAGTGGTCGCTGAACTGAAGAACAAGCTAAGAGAAGAAGCTGCTAAGAGGGTAAGAGCTGAAGATGCTTACGAGAAAGCTTTTAAACGAACCAGATTAGCAGCAAGAGACACGCACGCAAAGAGGATGAAGATGGAAGAGATGGATAAAGTATTTAACACCGCAATTAATCGAGCTCAAGATCGGGTCATGGGATATCCGATTTAGTTCGAGACGCTGCCATCATTCGTGTTAGATCGCAGAACAATGTTTCGAGTTATGGAGGAAGAACGTGATAGGGCTAATAAGTATCTTAATAAAACATCGTAGCTATTGCACGATGAGTGAAAGGTTAAATAAATTGTAAATCCCAAGTGTTATGCAACCTATGGGATATGACTATGATGTTGTCCTGAAACTTTTGTAGTTCAGGAAAGTAATGTAGATAGCAGTGATGCTATTATTTTATGTTTTCCAAAATGGTTTTGAATAAATAAAAGTTGTTACTTTATTCAAAGTGTTATGTGTTATGTGGTTATTTCTTTTATGGAGGCAAGTTAATTAGAAAATACTTAAAGAAGCTGAGTAATAGTCTAATAGATGTTTTGTTTAATAGAAAATGCCTCCCAGACGAGAACCACCTCTATAGAGAAATAATGAGAGAACTACCAATAACGACAATGTTGACGGTAACCCCGTTCAACAACTAGTGACGCTACTGACAGGAGCATTGCAGAATCAACCACAAAACCATGGTACAACGTTTAAGGATTTCAAGGCGTTTGGACCACTTGAATTCCGTGGGTCTACGAATCCAGTCGAAGCATAGACCTGGATTATGGAGATAGAAAAGGTGTTCGATGTCGCTAGGGTAGGGGATGATTAGAAGACTGCTTTCGCAACATTCATTTGAAAGCAGAAGCTAGTTATTGGTGGCAGGCCAATAAAACTCGTGAAGGGCCAGGAGTGATGACCTGGGATAGGTTCAAGGAGTTGTTCTTCGAGACCTATTTCCCGGAGAGTTCGAAGAGTCAGTTAGAAGTGCAGTTTCTAGAATTAAAGCAGGGAACGATGACGATATATGAGTATGCCGCCAAATTCAATGAATTGGTGAGGTTTACGCCGTATTAAGTCAGCACAGACGAGCGTAAGGCGAAGAGATTTAAACAGGGACTGAAGCCCTGACTGTACAGTAGGGTTTCCCTGTTCCAATTGAAGACGTTTACAGCAGTGATGGAGAAGGAAATACTCGCTGAAGGTGGAGGCGAGGTAGTGACAAAGTTCAATCAGGAACAAAAGAAGAAGAAAAATGAGAATGAGATTAAGAATGGAGGTGGTAATAGTGGAAACAACAACAACAACAACAACAGCTTGAAGAGGAAGTGGAATGGGAATATGGGTGCTGGAAACCATCAGGGTAACCAGCAAAACAAAAAGTTTGAAGCATGTGCGACATGTGGGAAATTTCATAAGGGTGCGTGCTTGATGGGTAAACGAGTATGCTTCAATTGTGGCCGGGAGGGTCACATCGCCCCAAATTGCACTCAACCGAAGAAGAATGTATGCTTCACGTGCGGATCCAAGGATCACTTTGCTCGTGAATGCCCTAAGAAGAAGGTTGGAGTGACAACTAGAAGCAATGGAGGTATCAATGGAGGTATATGGGCCATTGTAGGACCTGCAACATCAAACAAACCCACAGCTAGAACCTTCAATATGATTGTGCAATATGCTGTGAAATCAAAAGATGTGGTGTCAGGTATTATCCCAATCAATGATATAAATGCTTATGTATTATTTGATTCGAGTGCTACTTGTTCGTTTATATCTGATGAATTTGCTAAGAGGTTAGAATTGCCTAGAGAAGAACTGAATTTTCCTTTGAACATAGAAATTGCGAATAAGGAAGTAATCCATGTTTGATTCGTATACAAGAACTGTAGGGTGAACATTAAGGATAATATCTTGTTGGTAGATTTGATTCCGATTAAACTTGGAGAGTTTGATGTTATTTTGGGAATGGATTGGTTGTTCAAATATGGAGCGGTAATTGATTGCCAAAAGAAGTGTGTAAACCTTATGACTCTGTCAAAGGTAGTATTTCATGGTAGCAAGTCGCCTAGACAAATGAAGTGTCTGACGACTATGCAGGCCAAGAAATGGTTGAGTCAAGGTTGTGTGGGCTATTTAGCTTACATAGTCGATACTCAGAAGAAGGTTGTGAAACTAGAATTAATAAATACCAGTAGTGAGAGAATTCGAAGACGTGTTTCCAGAGGAATTGCTAGGACTTCCGCCTGACAGAGAAATTGAATTCGTGATCGACTTAGCGCCGGGAACAGCACCGATATCGAAGGCCCCGTACAGAATGGCTTCGGTAGAAATGAAGGAACTGATGGTACAGTTGCAAGAGTTGCTGGACAAGAAATATATTCAACCAAGCGTATCGCCGTGGGGAGCGCCAGTTTTATTCGTTAAGAAGAAGGATGAATCAATGCGTCTTTGCATTGATTATAGAGAGTTAAACAAAGTCACTATTAAGAATAGGCATCCGTTGCCTAGAATAGATGACTTGTTTGATTAGCTGAAGGGTGCTAAATATTTCTCGAAAATTGATTTGAGAAGTGGGTATCACCAATTGAAGGTAAGAAAGGATGATATACCTAGAACAACATTCAGAACTCGGTAAGGACATTACGAGTTTTTGGTGATTTCTTTTTGTTTAACAAATGCCCCTGCTACGTTCATGGATTTGATGAACAGGGTGTTTAAACCATTCTTAGAAAAGTTTGTAGTGGTATTTATTGATGACATTCTGGTGTATTCCAAAACTCAAGAAGAACACGTGGAACATTTACGTTTAACATTAGAGACACTAAGAAAGGAAAAGTTGTACGCGAAATTCTCTAAGTGCAAATTTTGGCTCGACCGTGTACAATTTTTGGATCATGTTATTGACAAGGATGGGATTTTAGTAGATCCATCAAAAGTGGAAGCTGTAATCAATTGGGAACAACCAAGAACACCATCAGAAGTGAGGAGTTTCTTGGGACTGGCTAGTTATTATAGAAAATTTATTCAAGAATTTTCTAAGATAGCCACTCCGCTAACAAATTTGACAATGAAAGCTGTAAAATTCGTTTGGATGGAGAAGTGTAAAGAGAGTTTCCAAGATTTGAAGAAAAAGTTAAGTATGGCACCTATGTTGACATTACCAGATAATACAAGAAATTTGTGGTGTATAGTGATGCCTCACACAAAGGGTTGGGTTGTGTTCTTATGCAGAACGACAAATTTATTGCGCATGCATCAAGACAACTGAAGGATTATGATAAAGGGTATCCGACTCATGATTTGGAATTGGCTGCAGTTGTATTTACTCTAAAGATATGGAGACACTATCTTTATAGAGAGAAATGTGAGATCTACACAGACCAAAAAAGTCTGAAGTATATTTTCACTCAGAAGGATTTGAACATGCGTCAAAGAAGGTGGATGGAATTGATAAAAGATTATGATTGTGAAATCTTTTATCATTCGGGCAAAGCGAATGTGGTGGTAGATGCTTTAAGCAGGAAAGGTCGGGAGACGTTGATGCTGATAACAACTCAGGAGGAGCTCATTTCAGCAATGACAAAACTGGAGTTGGAAATCAAATTTCCAAAAGAATCTGACGAACAACTATTCCAGATAGAAGTGGGTCCAACTTTAGTGGACAAAGTGAAGAATGCTCAACTACAAGATGAAGAGTGTGGGAAAATCAAAGAGAATCTGATTGAGAGTAGTGATGTAAAATACAAGATCGATACCAAAGGACTACTACGGTTTGAGGGAAGAATCTACGTTCCAGCAACACCAGAGCTGAAAGAAGAAATTTTGACCGAAGCTCATAGCTCAAAATATTCAATTCATCCAGGAAGCACGAAAATGTATCAAGATTTGCGCCAACATTTTTGGTGGCCGAATATGAAAAGGGACGTTGCAGAATGTGTAGCGAAATGCTTGACATGTCAAAGAGTAAAATCTGAACATCAAAGACCCAACGGATTACTTCAACCGTTAGAAATACCGGAATGGAAGTGGGAACACATCACGATGGATTTTGTGGTGGGACTTCCAACTACTCAGAGAGGATGTGAAGCGATTTGGGTGATAGTGGACAGACTGACAAAGTCATCGCACTTTTTACCCATAAAGATTAGATTCAATCTTGATCAGTTAGCAAGATTGTACATTAAAGAGATAGTTTCGAGGCATGGGGTGTCAGTATCAACTATGTCCGATATAGATCCGCGATTCACGTCTAATTTCTGGAAGAGACTACAAGAATACATGGGGACACAATTACGAATGAGTACGGCTTATCATCCACAAACAGATGGCTAAAGCGAACGAACAATTCAGACATTGGAAGATATGCTGAGAGCAGGTGTCATGGACTTTAAAGGAAGCTGGGAAGAACAATTATCGTTGGTGGAATTTTCTTACAACAACAGTTATCACGCGAGCATCGGCATGCCACCTTATGAGGCATTGTACGACAGAAAGTGAAGAACTCCACTGTGTTGGGATGAAGTCGGTGAACGCCAACTGTTAGGACAAGAACTAGTGCAACAAACTGCTGACGTTATCAAACTCATCAAGACAAGATTAGTAGTAGCCCAAGACAGACAGAAAAAGTATGCTGATCAACACAGACAAGATCGTGCATTCGACGTAGGAACTTTTGTATTCCTAAAAGTTTCTCCCCTATATGGAAAGTTACGATGACTTAGGAAATCCTTACGACCACAACCATGCGTATGATAGGCTGATGGACTACTATTGTAACATTCCAGAATTTTAAATTATAATATTAAATATTTATTGATTTATATAAATATTTAGTGGATATATTTATTGTTGAATAAATAATTGTTCAATTTGAGTTGATATGGTTTAATTAATTATTTGTTGAATAAATAATTAAGGAGCTAAGAAAATTAATTGTTATGAGATTATATACTAATTTAATTTAATAATTAAGTTAGAGAGCTAATAATGATTAAATGAATTATAATATTTTAATTAGATTTTTGTAATTAAAATAAGGTGTTAGTTGATTAAATAAAATTATAATTATAAAGAAAGTTATAGTTTTGTGGTATTGAATTATGTGTTAAAGTAATTTAATAGATTAATATTTGAATTGATTAAATTGATTATTTAATTTAGTAGAAGTGTGACAAATAACCTTGCTATAAAAGAGTTAGTAAAATAAATTAAAAGAGTCTAATTTAGTTTTGCCAAACATGTCTTATTGCATATTAAGTCTTTAATCTAATGATGTTTTATCAAACAAGGTATAATGATTAATCCATTTGTTTTAATTTAGTTTACCAAATAAGGTGTAAGGATTAAAGAGTTATTTTATTAAGCCTAGCCAAACAAGCCTTATGGCTTTTGATTTTCAAATTTTTATAACTGATGTCAGTTAAAGTCAGAATTATATTATATATTTAATACCTATATTATTATTATACGTTATATTGTTAGTACGTAGTTAGAGTTAGGAAGAAAGAACTCAATGAAGAAGAAGAAGAATACAGAGAAAATTGAGAAAAACTTTAGAGAGAAGGTGAGTGTTTTCTAATAGGTTTTTGATAAAGGAATTGGGGAAAAGAATAGCCATCATCTTCCTAATCAAAGGTAGGAGATTAATCTCTTCTTTAAAAGTTTAGACTTCTTCTCCAAAAAGTTCTCTGTGAAATTTTTATAAAAGATAAATTGGTGGTGTTTATAGTTATATGATAAATTATTGATTATAAGATGATTTCATGAGGTTATATATGATTATAGAAAAAACTAGTTCATGTATGTATGGGTTTTGTGGAAGAAAATATATTACAGTGAATTCATATTAAAATATATATGAATATGGTTTAGTTAAAGTAGAAATTAAAGTTTAATTAGTTGTTAAACTGATAAATTGATTATTGAATTTGATAGAGTATGTATAATCATTACTACGGTGTTTTGAAATTACTATTTTGATTGAAAAACAAAATGACAGTGTTGATTTCCATTAAAAATGTCAAAAATGGAGTTTTTACCAAAAATATTGAAATTGAGTGTTGTAAATTTGATGTTTATGTTATTTTATGGGTAGAAACATGTTAGAAGTCTTCACAACATGTTTACATGAAGTCTATGTGTAAATTACATGTTAATTAGTCTATTAGATTGGAGTTTGTAGGCTAATTTGGCTTTTGTTCATGCTGTTGCCGAGCTTGGTCGCCGAGTTCTGGACTCTGGCGCCGCAGCGCGGCCCAGCAATACAAGTTTCGTGCCGCAGCGCCGGTGCCACGCCGCAGCGCCAATCGATGGCCTGTGACTCGAGCCGCATCGCCAACTCAGCACCGCAGCGCCAACCACAATGTAAACAGTGGCGCCGCAGCGCGAGTTAGCAGAAGGTTATGACAGTTTTAGTTTATTATACAAATTTTGAAAATAAAGGTTATGTGTTAATAATTTGAATGCTAAATGATGATTTCAGTAGTATTAAACTATGAATGAACATGTTATCAAGTGTTAACAAGTATTAACATAGTTTGATTACGTGAATGGGTGATTTGACATACATGATGTATATATTTGTTTATATAGATATAAAATGTTGGTAATGACTAATTATGTCATTATGACATATGTATAGGGTATTGATTCAAGTTGTAAGATTTAGCTTGTGCTAAAGGCAAGTTCTCTAACTCAAAACTTCATTGTGCGAGTTTAATTTCATTAGTACGTTATTGTTTTCAAATTCAATTACAATTGTTGTAAGTTGCTACCTCTACACTTTCGTAGAGCTAGATTGCCTATTATTGAATAAGTTATTGTATCTAGTTGCTTATAACGATACAAGTATCCCAAATCTTATAGTTTAATATTGAGCAAGCTTCTCTAATATGTAACTTATTATTTAGCATGCGAGTCGCTTTATTTTAATATTCTAGTGTTGAACAACTTTATAGTTCAAATTACTATTCACTATGCATGCTTAATGTTCAATTCTTAATAACTTTAATTTAATATTGTTCAAGCCAATTTATGTTATGATTATTCAAAGTTTATGCTATTAGATTATTCCTAAAGCATGGTACTAATTTGTAAATATCAATTCAGTTATGATTATTCCATAGCATACAGTTATTTCTTTTGTAATCAAGTAATCCTTAGTTGATTACCGTTGAATTCTAAATTACCCTGAAATGTATCTAAACCAGACTTACTTTGATGCGGATTTGTATTCTAAATACTGAGATGAACAACTCTTTTATTAGAGGTTTACGCTTAGCGTTAAAATGGTTGTGCACAATACATTGTACGAAGGGTTGATCCCCCTAAGTACGTGGAGTCCTTATAGTCTTATGACTGTTAAAGTTAAAGTTGAAAGATTACTTATAACTGTGGACATGATTCATGGTCATTAGACCCTCAGTGAATGTTTTAATTTTCAGAAAGTTAATAGAACACATTGTTCAGTTCTATTGAGCCTAGTATTGGCAATTGATGTAAAAGTTTAAAGATTTATTTGCTGTTATTCCAAGTGGGCCTTGTTTGCTCACTCTAGCCTGTAAAATTTCTTACAGCTAAAGCTGAAAAGGGTGACGTACCTAGCACCAGTAAGGGAAAAGGAAAGATGAACAAATATTGAAGACTTGTAATAGTTGTGATAGTTTTATTATCAGACTTTGGTTTAAAGATTGTAATGAAGTTTATTTAATTTCCCGCATTTGAATGTTTGTAATTAAAGGTTAGATAACCTGGGAGATTTTTATTTAAGTTTAATCATGTATGGGCAGGTTTTTATTATTCAATTTTATTATAATTGGGTAGTTAGAAATGAATGTTTTGATTAAGTGAACACCAAATCTTGAGGAAATGAAGTACCAGGATTTGGGGGTGTCACAGGTTGTTATCAAAGCTTTAGGTTATGAACCTTAGGTGGGGGGAAAAGCCTTAGGAAGTAACCTTTGAAAAGATAGTAGAGATAAATCTCATCGAGTTTTAAGGAAGATGTAATAAAACACTTACGTGCTTATGTGTTTATAGTTTATGTACTCGTGAAAGTTGAGTAGTAATGATTAATAATTAAACCTTTAAAACTTTGTTGTCAGGATGACTAATGTCGGAGAATCCAGTCAGGCTAGGGAGGAGGGACCACAAATGCCTATAGAGGAGGAGCCTCGCGACATTCAGGTAGTTTGGGAACAACTACTGCCATGGGAGTCAGCCATATTGGTCATATTAGTTGAGGATGAGGATGATGATGTGGAGACAGATGAGGAGGATACCATTGAGTTACCACAGGAGGATGAGGATGACGAGGATGAGGAGGAAAGGATTCCACTTAACTCGATAGTTGGCCGTATATACGATGAGTTGCATGACCGTAACGTGGAACTTTAGGATATAGTTGAGGAGTTGTAGGAGATAGTAGCTGAACAACAGACTGCAATGACACAAAAAGACGACGAGATCCAGGATCGTGAAGAATGACTGACAAATGTTGAGGAGAAACTAGTACAGACTGAAGGAGAGAAAGAAAAACTGATCGAAGTGGTCGCTGAACTGAAGAACAAGCTGAGAAAAGAAGCTGCTAAGAGGGTAAGAGCTGAAGATGCTTATGAGAAAGCTTTTCAATGAACCTGATTAGCAGCAAGAGACACGCACGCAAGGAGGATGAAGATGGAAGAGATGGATAAAGTATTTAACACCGCAATTAATCGAGCTCAAGATCGGGTCATGGGATATCCGATTTAGTTCGAGACGCTTCCATCATTCGTGTTAGATCGCAGAACAATGTTTCGAGTTATGGAGGAAGAACGTGATAGGGCTAATAAGTATCTTAATAAAACATCGTAGTTGTTGTACGATGAGTGAAAGGTTAAATAAATTGTAAATCCCAAGTGTTATGCAACCTATGGGATATGACTATGATGTTGTCCTGAAAATTTTGTAGTTCAGGAAAGTAATGTAGATAGCAGTGATGCTATTATTTTATGTTTTCCAAAATGGTTTTGAATAAATAAAAGTTGTTACTTTATTCAAAGTGTTATGTGTTATGTGGTTATTTCTTTTATGGAGGCAAGTTAATTAGAAAATACTTAAAGAAGCTGAGTAATAGTCTAATAGATGTTTTGTTTAACAGAAAATGCCTCCCAGACGAGAACCACCTCGACAGAGAAATAATGAGAGAACTACCAATAACGACAATGTTGACGGTAACCCCGTTCAACAACTAGTGACGCTACTGACAGGAGCATTGCAGAATCAACCACAAAACCATGGTACAACGTTTAAGGATTTCAAGGCATTTGGACCACCTGAATTCCGTGGGTCTACGAATCCAGTCGAAACATAGACCTGGATTATGGAGATAGAAAAGGTGTTCGATGTCGCTAGGGTAGGGGATGATTAGAAGACTACTTTCGCAACATTCATTTGAAAGCAGAAGCTAGTTATTGGTGGCAGACCAATAAAACTCGTGAAGGGCCAGGAGTGATGACCTGGGATAGGTTCAAGGAGTGGTTGTTCTACTAGCTGAAACCAATGACGTTCTACAATTTGCAGAGCCATGTCTCCATCTAAATTTGCATCTGGCTTCAATCCTCTTTCAAGCACTAAGTTCTTCTTGTCGATGGAGGTCTTGAATCTTTCCGCGGCCATTTCACTCACAAATTTTGTATGGTCATATGCAGGCTGAGTCGTGGAGGATGATGCTCGTTGGCGTTTGTGGGAAGACATGTTGTTTCCGGTGTGAATGGTCACAAGCAGGTTATTTTGGACTTTTATCAAACAGGTGGTGGGCGGAATGTGTGACTCCACCAAACTTGATTGGTTGATGATGCTTTGCTGCCCAAACAGGTCAAAACCCAACACCTTCTCCTTGATTACTCAATTTCTCAACTTTTCCACTCATTTTTATATCACAACAAGAGATTTTGTGAGGGATGAAGAGAATTAGCGTACCTTTAATAAGTTTGGTTTACCTCTTTGAAGTGAAGTCCCAATTTGTATCAAATTGTGCAAGGGTTGTGTTAGATTTAGGATTGAGTTGTGATTTTTGAGCTTTGTAGTACCATTATGTCTAGAATAGAGGGGCTTCATATAGACAATAGGAGACTAACGTGGGTGGGAGTTGGAACTTGAAAAGGTTAGTGGGTTTGGAATTGGGAAAGGAGAAGGAGAGTAATGATGAATTAATATGAAGTTATGGGGAATAGGAAGTCCAATAGAATTAGGAGAAGTGGAGAAGGGGTATCGTTGTTATGGAGAGGTGGAGAGGTGGGATTGTGCAACTTAAACACGTCTCTTTTGTGCAGATTTCTAAGCAGCACGGTCCGTGCCAGTTGCAGCGCGTTACGCGCCTTGACTGCTTTAGTAGCGCTGAGTGCGTCTGATGGAGTGAGAACTTTTTGACTTTGTAGCGCTGTCCGCGCCGATGTAGTGCGTTGCGCGCTAGTTGTGCAGTAGGTGAGGGTTGCTTGGGCACGCTCGACGCCATCTTGACTGATATAGTGGCGCGGTCCGCGCTGTTGTGGTGCAGTACGTGCTAGTAGTCGGCGTTGTTGGCGCGGTCAGCGCTGAGTGGGCTGGAGAAATTGCTCTGGTAACATGGTCAGCGCTGTCATTAGCAATTCAATGGCGCGCTCCGCGCTAGTTGTACATCAACTGCATGACGTTGTGTTCTCGTGCTACTGCTCTTGCTCGGGGTTTCTGTAATTATTCCAGAGATTTTGTTACTCTCTAAGTGTAATATTCTAGCGACTAAACTAAAAACTAAAATTTAAATGAAAGTAAAAAATAGAGTTTAGAGCTTGGGTTGCCTCCCAAGTAGCGCTTGGTTTAACGTGTAACGCCCCAGAAATTTGGATTTTCCAGAAATTAAGTTTAAAGAATTAGTTATTAATAAAATGAATTTTTATTAATAATATTATGTACTATGTGGTTATTAATCGTTCTAGAACCTAGGATGATTATAAGTCGGGAGGATTCTGGCTACGAGCTAGACTGAACGAGTAGGAATTTTCAAGACGAAAATGAAAATTTTCCGGGAACAAAAATATTTCAGGGAAAAAGACGAAATAGGCACTATTCACCTGATGAAACCTAAGGGTTAGGGTTTGAAATAACCTAAGCCATTCTGAGAGTTCGGTATGTCAAAATGACATTCCGTCAAAAGATTTGCTGATAATATATCGTGAAGAGTTAAGTAAGCTGATAAAAGTTTTTCTCGAAAAACGTGCAGAAATCGGATAAAATAAAAACGACGAAAAGTACTGCTATGTACTTTTCATCCGTTTAGCTACGTTAGGGTAAAATATGAAGGAAAACGCTCAACGCCAAAAAGTGTTTTTCAGTTTTTCGGAAATCCGAAGAATACGTAAAAGTTAATCGGTAAAGGAAAGACGAAATATCCAAAAATATTTGGAATCCGAGAATCGCAGTTTTTAAACCTGTCGGACGAAACCCGAAAGATGGAACCACGAAGCTTCCAAGGGAAGCTATGTGAATAGTAAGGAGGTTAACTAAGGAGGTGGAAATAGAAAACTTAAGCATTAAGTAAACTTAAGTGTTAAGTAAACTTAAGTATTAAGTAAACTTAAAAGTTAAGAAAACTTAAAGGTTAAGTAGACTTAAGTGTTAAGTAAACTTAAGGAGTAAGTTAACTTAGTTGTTAGGTAATGAATAGTAAGGAGGTTAAGGGGGGTGAAATGACTATTTTGCCCTAACTTTGGAAAATCTATAAATAGGAAGCTAGATTTCATTTAAATGAGATTTTGAAAATCCTACATTAGAGAGAGAGAGAGAATTCGGATGGAGAGGGAGAAGGAAGATCATGAGCATGATTGATCGGATCAAAAATGTTCGTGAAATAGAAAAGCTAGCAAATCGCCGGTTTTGTCTAGCGGAAGAAAAATAAAGAGGAAAGGTATTAAAACCTAACTTCTATGTTAGATTTTCTTTAAGTTATATATATGTTTAAAACATAACTTAATGAGGATAATGAGTAGATGATGTTAGGGATGATTTCATATGGTTAAAAATCATGAGAAATAAGGAAATAAGAATTTGAAGTTTAGTAAATAAATTTCTTAAAGAAGTATATGATTCGTAATGAATTAGAACAATCTGAGTTGATTATATGAATGAGTAGATGAAATAAGTAAGGAATAATGTTCTATAACATCAAATTCCAATAAAAAGTGAAATCATAATCCAAATATCGATTAAAATTAAAGAACGAACGAAGAACACGAAGAACACGCGAAGAACACGAAGAACGTTGTTGATGGACAAATTTAAAACCATCGTAGGATAATCGTTGTTGATGGACAAGTTTAAAACCATCGCGTATAAGTTTGATGCATATTGCTTGGTTAGGAATGATAGAAACGTTCATGAAGAACGGATTAAAACATAGCTATAACGAAGTTATGGCGAAAATTTCGTAAAAGACAAACGAGAATTAGAAAGTTAGTAAATGAATTCCAAACATGGAGGGTTTCATAAGGATGTAAGAAAATGTTGAAAACGTGAGTCGTGGATTCAAGAACGATCGAATTCCGAGTTCGGATGACCGAATTACGGATGAATGAACAAAGAGCGTTAAAAACATAAAATAAACGAAGGGTGATGATCAAGCCAATTGAATGGCACATTAACATATTTAGAATGAAGTTCTGTCTGAGGGATATTAAAGTACATAAGATAAGGAAGAGAATGACTTTGGAATGACCTCGTTCCGAGTTATAACGAAGAAGTTATAAGATTGTGAAGTTAGCGTCTCAAGCTTGTAAAATACTTAGAAAAATTTTTCTAGGGTTTTTGCTTGGCGCCGCGGCGCGGAGTTATGCCTTGCAGGCCGGCGCCGCAGCGCGAGTCCCGTCCCTTGGCTAGTGCTAAGTGGCGCCGCAGCGCGAGATTAAGGAAGGAGCATGGCGCCGCAGCGCCGGTGCTGTGCAATGCCAGAAATGAGATTTTTACTGCTCAATTTCTGGGGGATGTGCAAGAAAGAAATTCGAACATATAGTTCAATTAATGAAACACTTAATAAAGTGTATTAACTTTTAATGAAGGTTGAACGAAAAGATTAAAAGTGATTAAAAGACGAACAATATTTTTAATGCGAGTTACATAACCGATGTCCGGGGACCGTAGTCGCGATGAACGAACGTGAGGGGTTGCTAGGGTTGTGATTCCTTAGACGTTGAGCGACGAGTGTAATGAATAACATTTCGATGTTATGTCATGACAGTTAGAGATAGATTTGAAGCGGTTAGACGTTGTGTACACAACGTTGTTGTGGTAAACGAGTAGTCTTAGCATACAGCGAACTGTATGGCTTCGACTTTAAAGAAGAATAACGAATGGTATTAAGAAAGCAGTAATGAATGGTAATGAGATTAATGGAAGCCGAATATGAGTCAGATGAGAACGTTAGAATGAAATGTAAGCGTTAAACACTTTAATCGACGTGAAGGTTGAGGGAACTTAAATATTAAACGGATAGAACCTACACCCCGTGTATGGTTTGACCGTAAGATAATGAAGGTAATGGATTGAACCATGAACAGTAAAGAAGTTGAATTAAAGATAATAGCCTTTAACGTAACAAAGCCGAGTTAAGGATTGAAGGGAATGATCGCTCTGAGTATACATAAGACTGTATGACTTAGACGATAAAGAGTGAATACTGAGGCGTGGTATTTAGTTGCCAGGAAGCCGAAAGGAATAAGAAATTAACTCACCGAATTTTATAGTTTAATAGTGCGGATAAGTTAAGATGAGTATAGGTTGTGGTACAATCGTAACCTTTGATGGTTGACATATGGGAGCTGGGCTAAACAATTCCTTCAGTGAGCGAAGGTATATACAAAACTGGCAACCGATCTAACTCACTGTTATGGGCAGTGTAGACGAGACGGGAACTTGTTTGTTGGTTGTTTGTGGGAAACCACTCAGAGTACCATATGGACTACTAGCAGAGAAGCGGTGTGTGCTGTGTCTTAGAGAAGTAATAAGAAGAAGATAAAATGTAAAACATCAAAGATGATGAGCGTAAAAGTAAGACATCTCCGTATGTTATGAAGCTGTAGAACGATAATGAAAGTGGTCGCGTAAACTTAGGTTGCAAGAATGCGAACCCTAAAAAGTAAAGTTAAGCTAATGCATAAGTCAATTATACATGACTAATTAGTGTATGTGCTGTTTTTCTTATGTGCTACATAGGAACCGAAATGAGCAAGTTCAGCGTAGGCTGTAGCTGTACGTAAGGCAAGTTTCCTAACTTCATTCATATTCTAAATGAATGCTAGTTTCTTTAACTTCTCAGATGTTGAACTTGAGAAGTTCTGTCTATGTGCTAATGTGCGATATTGGTGTAAAGTGGTAGAACATATGAGGCCTTGTGCCACAATGTGAACACTTCGGTGTTTCTATGATATGAACTGTTCTATGATTGAGCTGTTCAATACAAGTATGTTCTGTTTATACATGATCCGTTATTGTTAAGTCTGTGCTAATGATTCTAGCCAGACCTGATGAGCATGAAAAAGGTAGAAGAATAAAAGTAATTCAAAGTGCATGCGAATAATGTTTTAAAATGATAGGAATCGTGATTATTCCTATTATTCGAGCTGCTTCATAACCTTTGTTCGGTTATCGAAGTTATAAAGAATGTTTGAATTCTTGAAGATGTTTGTTCAACTGTTATGACTTGCTGGGCAATTGAATGCTCACACTTGCTTTAAATGAAAAACATTTTCAGCTGAATGATGTTAGACGAACTTAAGGATCTCGTAAAGGTCAAGCTGATGGTATCCAGATGAAGTTCCCTTCAGAGTGTGAATGAGCGAGAAGATCAAGTGAAGACTTGTAATATAGAAAGATGAAATTGAACTATAGACTAGTTTAAGGAACTGTTATGTATCCTTGGTGGCGGATTAAAAGTCACTCTTGTAAGATGAAATGAATAATGTATTTATCATTATTTGTAATGAAAAAGGTTATAAGGTTTCCAGAACCTGGGATTTGAGAGTATATGTTGTTATATTGAGCTATATAATGATGTATGTTTGGAAGAAGATGGGATCGTGATATACGGAATCTGGGTGTGAAGATAGACCGGATTTCGGGGCGTCACAGATTGGTATCAGAGCTGATAGGTTATAAATCTTAGGTAAGAGTATCTAAGACTATAATCGTAGAGAGAGGGATAAGAAGATCACCACGTGATCATAGTGAATCGTAGTAACAGATGAGCTGTTAAACGATGAATGATTTATAGTACTACGAAGTAGTACGGGAAGAAGAACTAAGATTGAGTTGTGAGGGATAGTATATGAATTAAAGAAAATTCGTATTAAGTAGAGAGAGATTTAGAAGTTATAAAATTTCAATTGAGGACTCATGTGATAGCTAAGTTGTATGAACCTTTGTATGGGCAGAGGTTTGTGCTTGGTGTAACAACTGCTTAGCTTATTAAAATGATA
Organism: Panax japonicus; assembly: GCA_020205505.1. Taxonomy (NCBI): domain Eukaryota; kingdom Viridiplantae; phylum Streptophyta; class Magnoliopsida; order Apiales; family Araliaceae; genus Panax; species Panax japonicus. Next base: position 63,429,475 of record CM035113.1, read on the forward strand.
ATCATTGGAATTGGTCACGCTGTCAAGATGTATATGACGAGAAGGTGAATCTTTTCTCATGTATATGCTTGATAGGTAGAGAACGATAAGGTAGGTGCGAGTTCTTGAAACTCATACTTATGGTACGTTCGTGACTCACAATGATATGGTACGTTTTTGAACTTCTCAGCGAATGGACGCTTATGGTCTGTCTGGGATGGTTCTTAAACTCATATTATTGTGGAAAGTTCCTGAACTCATAATGTGTGGTAAGTTGATGGACTGTACTAAGATATAGGAATGTTTAGACTGAAAATGAGTTGTTTTCAGTAGGCTTAGTATTGAAGGAGCTAGAGAAGATTAGGTATTGTCGCAGTAAGACAATGAAGGAAGGTGGAGAATAGGATATTCCAAGTCATCTAGCTACGCTAGATTTCGAAGTTTATTGAAGTCGTGCATATGTGTTCGCATTTTAAAAATGAAAGAATTGGTTCAACTTTTGGAATCAATAGATTTTTAAAAAAAGAACTATTCTTGGTATGTCTATGCTAATTGTTTCGGCTAGACAGAAATTGATTTGAAATATCAAAATGAATTTTATATCATCAATGCATTTGATGCAAGGATGGTAAAAAGATGGAGTTATTAATGCAATTGAACCTGGTGTTGGATGTGATCTTTGGATCAACAACCCACTATGGTATGATGTATAATGACGAAGTCACAAACTGACGAAGTCCTCAACGTACTGTGAAAAGTACGGTATCATGACGTCATAAAACGTTTTGATGTATTGAAAAAGAATTTAAAGTATTAGTCGATGTCAATTGAGTTGACTAGACGAATGTTTCACGTTGATATCCAATTTATTATTATGGTCTAAGCTACTTGATTCGGCTAGACAAATGGTATGTCATGTTTAAAAGAAAATCAATCTTTTTCTTGAGAAGTTGTGCCAATTCAAATTGTTTTGGTGCGGAATCTAATGATTTAGTCTGAGGTGAACACACCCCGAAATGGGGTTATACAATGGATTGATCGCCTATGTATGGAAGATGTAGTTTACCTTCTTGGTGATTGTAAACTGCTAGTAAGAGTTCATGGTCAAGTTGACCCCTCAGCAAAAGTATGAAAATTTTTAAGGGGATTCTTATATTCCTCGTTATTCTTTCTGCTTCATGATTATTGATATGTTATGGGGGTTAGGAATGAGGGAAAGATAAGAACTCCGTTGAAGAGAAGTTGAGAATAAAGGTAGGCTAAAATTTCGAGGACGAAATTCTGTGAAGAAGGGGTGAATGTGATGACCCGGGTATGGGTGTGGTTTTGAGAAATTCCGAGGACGGAATTTTTATAAGGGGGGAAGAGTGTAACGCCCCAGAAATTTGGATTTTCCAGAAATTAAGTTTAAAGAATTAGTTATTAATAAAATGAATTTTTATTAATAATATTATGTGCTATGTGGTTATTAATCGTTCTAGAACCTAGGATGATTATAAGTCGGGAGGATTCTGGCTACGAGCTAGACTGAACGAGTAGGAATTTTCAAGACGAAAATGAAAATTTTCCGGGAACAAAAATATTTCAGGGAAAAAGACGAAATAGGCACTATTCACCTGATGAAACCTAAGGGTTAGGGTTTGAAATAACCTAAGCCATTCTGAGAGTTCGGTATGTCAAAATGACATTCCGTCAAAAGATTTGCTGATAATATATCGTGAAGAGTTAAGTAAGCCGATAAAAGTTTTTCTCGAAAAACGTGCAGAAATCGGATAAAATAAAAACGACGAAAAGTACTGCTATGTACTTTTCATCCGTTTAGCTACGTTAGGGTAAAATATGAAGGAAAACGCTCAACGCCAAAAAGTGTTTTTCAGTTTTTCGGAAATCCGAAGAATACGTAAAAGTTAATCGGTAAAGGAAAGACGAAATATTCCAAAAATATTTGGAATCCGAGAATCGCAGTTTTTAAACCTGTCGGACGAAACCCGAAAGATGGAACCACGAAGCTTCCAAGGGAAGCTACGTGAATAGTAAGGAGGTTAACTAAGGAGGTGGAAATAGAAAACTTAAGCATTAAGTAAACTTAAGTATTAAGTAAACTTAAGTGTTAAGTAAACTTAAGTATTAAGTAAACTTAAAGTTAAGCAAACTTAAAGGTTAAGTAGACTTAAGTGTTAAGTAAACTTAAGGAGTAAGTTAACTTAGTTGTTAGGTAATGAATAGTAAGGAGGTTAAGGGGGGTGAAATGACTATTTTGCCCTAACTTTGGAAAATCTATAAATAGGAAGCTAGATTTCATTTAAATGAGATTTTGAAAATCCTACATTAGAGAGAGAGAGAGAATTCGGATGGAGAGGGAGAAGGAAGATCATGAGCATGATTGATCGGATCAAAAATGTTCGTGAAATAGAAAAGCTAGCAAATCGCCGGTTTTGTCTAGCGGAAGAAAAATAAAGAGGAAAGGTATTAAAACCTAACTTCTATGTTAGATTTTCTTTAAGTTATATATATGTTTAAAACATAACTTAATGAGGATAATGAGTAGATGATGTTAGGGATGATTTCATATGGTTAAAAATCATGAGAAATAAGGAAATAAGAATTTGAAGTTTAGTAAATAAATTTCTTAAAGAAGTATATGATTCGTAATGAATTAGAACAATCTGAGTTGATTATATGAATGAGTAGATGAAATAAGTAAGGAATAATGTTCTATAACATCAAATTCCAATAAAAAGTGAAATCATAATCCAAATATCGATTAAAATTAAAGAACGAACGAAGAACACGAAGAACACGCGAAGAACACGAAGAACGTTGTTGATGGACAAATTTAAAACCATCGTAGGATAATTGTTGTTGATGGACAAGTTTAAAACCATCGCGTATAAGTTTGATGCATATTGCTTGGTTAGGAATGATAGAAACGTTCATGAAGAACGGATTAAAACATAGCTATAACGAAGTTATGGCGAAAATTTCGTAAAAGACAAACGAGAATTAGAAAGTTAGTAAATGAATTCCAAACATGTAGGGTTTCATAAGGATGTAAGAAAATGTTGAAAACGTGAGTCGTGGATTCAAGAACGATCGAATTCCGAGTTCGGATGACCGAATTACGGATGAATGAACAAAGAGCGTTAAAAACATAAAATAAACGAAGGGTGATGATCAAGCCAATCGAATGGCACATTAACATATTTAGAATGAAGTTCTGTCTGAGGGATATTAAAGTACATAAGATAAGGAAGAGAATGACTTTGGAATGACCTCGTTCCGAGTTATAACGAAGAAGTTATAAGATTGTGAAGTTAGCGTCTCAAGCTTGTAAAATACTTAGAAAAATTTTTCTAGGGTTTTTGCTTGGCGCCGCGGCGCGGAGTTATGCCTTGCAGGCCGGCGCCGCAGCGCGAGTCCCGTCCCTTGGCTAGTGCTAAGTGGCGCCGCAGCGCGAGATTAAGGAAGGAGCATGGCGCCGCAGCGCCGGTGCTGTGCAATGCCAGAAATGAGATTTTTACTGCTCAATTTCTGGGGGATGTGCAAGAAAGAAATTCGAACATATAGTTCAATTAATGAAACACTTAATAAAGTGTATTAACTTTTAATGAAGGTTGAACGAAAAGATTAAAAGTGATTAAAAGACGAACAATATTTTTAATGCGAGTTACATAACCGATGTCCGGGGACCGTAGTCGCGATGAACGAACGTGAGGGGTTGCTAGGGTTGTGATTCCTTAGACGTTGAGCGACGAGTGTAATGAATAACATTTCGATGTTATGTCATGACAGTTAGAGATAGATTTGAAGCGGTTAGACGCTGTGTACACAACGTTGTTGTGGTAAACGAGTAGTCTTAGCATACAGCGAACTGTATGGCTTCGACTTTAAAGAAGAATAACGAATGGTATTAAGAAAGCAGTAATGAATGGTAATGAGATTAATGGAAGCCGAATGTGAGTCAGATGAGAACGTTAGAATGAAATGTAAGCGTTAAACACTTTAATCGACGTGAAGGTTGAGGGAACTTAAATATTAAACGGATAGAACCTACACCCCGTGTATGGTTTGACCGTAAGATAATGAAGGTAATGGATTGAACCATGAACAGTAAAGAAGTTGAATTAAAGATAATAGCCTTTAACGTAACAAAGCCGAGTTAAGGATTGAAGGGAATGATCGCTTTGAGTATACATAAGACTGTATGACTTAGACGATAAAGAGTGAATACTGAGGCGTGGTATTTAGTTGCCAGGAAGCCGAAAGGAATAAGAAATTAACTCACCGAATATTTATAGTTTAATAGTGCGGATAAGTTAAGATGAGTATAGGTTGTGGTACAATCGTAACCTTTGATGGTTGACATATGGGAGCTGGGCTAAACAATTCCTTCAGTGAGCGAAGGTATATACAAAACTGGCAACCGATCTAACTCACTGTTATGGGCATTGTAGACGAGACGGGAACTTGTTTGTTGGTTGTTTGTGGGAAACCACTCAGAGTACCATATGGACTACTAGCAGAGAAGCGGTGTGTGCTGTGTCTTAGAGAAGTAATAAGAAGAAGATAAAATGTAAAACATCAAAGATGATGAGCGTAAAAGTAAGACATCTCCGTATGTTATGAAGCTGTAGAACGATAATGAAAGTGGTCGCGTAAACTTAGGTTGCAAGAATGCGAACCCTAAAAAGTAAAGTTAAGCTAATGCATAAGTCAATTATACATGACTAATTAGTGTATGTGCTGTTTTCTTATGTGCTACATAGGAACCGAAATGAGCAATTCAGCGTAGGCTGTAGCTGTGCGTAAGGCAAGTTTCCTAACTTAATTCATATTCTAAATGAATGCTAGTTTCTTTAACTTCTCAGATGTTGAACTTGAGAAGTTCTGTCTATGTGCTAATGTGCGATATTGGTGTAAAGTGGTAGAACATATGAGGCCTTGTGCCACAATGTGAACACTTCGGTGTTTCTATGATATGAACTGTTCTATGATTGAGCTGTTCAATACAAGTATGTTCTGTTTATACATGATCCGTTATTGTTAAGTCTGTGCTAATGATTCTAGCCAGACCTGATGAGCATGAAAAAGGTAGAAGAATAAAAGTAATTCAAAGTGCATGCGAATAATGTTTTAAAATGATAGGAATCGTGATTATTCCTATTATTCGAGCTGCTTCATAACCTTTGTTCGGTTATCGAAGTTATAAAGAATGTTTGAATTCTTGAAGATGTTTGTTCAACTGTTATGACTTGCTGGGCAATTGAATGCTCACACTTGCTTTAAATGAAAAACATTTTCAGTGATTGATGTTAGACGAACTTAAGGATCTCGTAAAGGTCAAGCTGATGTTATCCAGATGAAGTTCCCTTCAGAGTGTGAATGAGCGAGAAGATCAAGTGAAGACTTGTAATATAGAAAGATGAAATTGAACTATAGACTAGTTTAAGGAACTGTTATGTATCCTTGGTGGCGGATTAAAAGTCACTCTTGTAAGATGAAATGAATAATGTATTTATCATTTTTGTAATGAAAAAAGTTATAAGGTTTCCAGAACCTGGGATTTGAGAGTATATGTTGTTATATTGAGCTATATAATGATGTATGTTTGGAAGAAGATGGGATCGTGATATACGGAATCTGGGTGTGAAGATAGACCGGATTTCGGGGCGTCACAGATTGGTATCAGAGCTGATAGGTTATAAATCTTAGGTAAGAGTATCTAAGACTATAATCGTAGAAAGAGGGATAAGAAGATCACCACGTGATCATAGTGAATCGTAGTAACAGATGAGCTGTTAAACGATGAATGATTTATAGTACTACGAAGTAGTACGGGAAGAAGAACTAAGATTGAGTTGTGAGGGATAGTATATGAATTAAAGAAAATTCGTATTAAGTAGAGAGAGATTTAGAAGTTATAAAATTTCAATTGAGGACTCATGTGATAGCTAAGTTGTATGAACCTTTGTATGGGCAGAGGTTTGTGCTTGGTGTAACAACTGCTTAGCTTATTAAAATGATAATCATTGGAATTGGTCACGCTGTCAAGATGTATATGATGAGAAGGTGAATCTTTTCTCATGTATATGCTTGATAGGTAGAGAACGATAAGGTAGGTGCGAGTTCTTGAAACTCATACTTATGGTACGTTCGTGACTCACAATGATATGGTACGTTTTTGAACTTCTCAGCGAATGGACGCTTATGGTCTGTCTGGGATGGTTCTTAAACTCATATTATTGTGGAAAGTTCCTGAACTCATAATGTGTGGTAAGTTGATGGACTGTACTAAGATATAGGAATGTTTAGACTGAAAATGAGTTGTTTTCAGTAGGCTTAGTATTGAAGGAGCTAGAGAAGATTAGGTATTGTCGCAGTAAGACAATGAAGGAAGGTGGAGAATAGGATATTCCAAGTCATCTAGCTACGCTAGATTTCGAAGTTTATTGAAGTCGTGCATATGTGTTCGCATTTTAAAAATGAAAGAATTGGTTCAACTTTTGGAATCAATAGATTTTTAAAAAAAGAACTATTCTTGGTATGTCTATGCTAATTGTTTCGGCTAGACAGAAATTGATTTGAAATATCAAAATGAATTTTATATCATCAATGCATTTGATGCAAGGATGGTAAAAAGATGGAGTTATTAATGCAATTGAACCTGGTGTTGGATGTGATCTTTGGATCAACAACCCACTATGGTATGATGTATAATGACGAAGTCACAAACTGACGAAGTCCTCAACGTACTGTGAAAAGTACGGTATCATGACGTCATAAAACGTTTTGATATATTGAAAAAGAATTTAAAGTATTAGTCGATGTCAATTGAGTTGACTAGACGAATGTTTCACGTTGATATCCAATTTATTATTATGGTCTAAGCTACTTGATTCGGCTAGACAAATGGTATGTCATGTTTAAAAGAAAATCAATCTTTTTCTTGAGAAGTTGTGCCAATTCAAATTGTTTTGGTGCGGAATCTAATGATTTAGTCTGAGGTGAACACACCCCGAAATGGGGTTATACAATGGATTGATCGCCTATGTATGGAAGATGTAGTTTACCTTCTTGGTGATTGTAAACTGCTAGTAAGAGTTCATGGTCAAGTTGACCCCTCAGCAAAAGTATGAAAATTTTTAAGGGGATTCTTATATTCCTCGTTATTCTTTCTGCTTCATGATTATTGATATGTTATGGGGGTTAGGAATGAGGGAAAGATAAGAACTCCGTTGAAGAGAAGTTGAGAATAAAGGTAGGCTAAAATTTCGAGGACGAAATTCTGTGAAGAAGGGGTGAATGTGATGACCCGGGTATGGGTGTGGTTTTGAGAAATTCCGAGGACGGAATTTTTATAAGGGGGGAAGAGTGTAACGCCCCAGAAATTTGGATTTTCCAGAAATTAAGTTTAAAGAATTAGTTATTAATAAAATGAATTTTTATTAATAATATTATGTGCTATGTGGTTATTAATCGTTCTAGAACCTAGGATGATTATAAGTCGGGAGGATTCTGGCTACGAGCTAGACTGAACGAGTAGGAATTTTCAAGACGAAAATGAAAATTTTCCGGGAACAAAAATATTTCAGGGAAAAAGACGAAATAGGCACTATTCACCTGATGAAACCTAAGGGTTAGGGTTTGAAATAACCTAAGCCATTCTGAGAGTTCGGTATGTCAAAATGACATTCCGTCAAAAGATTTGCTGATAATATATCGTGAAGAGTTAAGTAAGCCGATAAAAGTTTTTCTCGAAAAACGTGCAGAAATCGGATAAAATAAAAACGACGAAAAGTACTGCTATGTACTTTTCATCCGTTTAGCTACGTTAGGGTAAAATATGAAGGAAAACGCTCAACGCCAAAAAGTGTTTTTCAGTTTTTCGGAAATCCGAAGAATACGTAAAAGTTAATCGGTAAAGGAAAGACGAAATATCCAAAAATATTTGGAATCCGAGAATCGCAGTTTTTAAACCTGTCGGACGAAACCCGAAAGATGGAACCACGAAGCTTCCAAGGGAAGCTATGTGAATAGTAAGGAGGTTAACTAAGGAGGTGGAAATAGAAAACTTAAGCATTAAATAAACTTAAGTATTAAGTAAACTTAAGTGTTAAGTAAACTTAAGTATTAAGTAAACTTAAAAGTTATGCAAACTTAAAGGTTAAGTAGACTTAAGTGTTAAGTAAACTTAAGGAGTAAGTTAACTTAGTTGTTAGGTAATGAATAGTAAGGAGGTTAAGGGGGGTGAAATGACTATTTTGCCCTAACTTTGGAAAATCTATAAATAGGAAGCTAGATTTCATTTAAATGAGATTTTGAAAATCCTACATTAGAGAGAGAGAGAGAATTCGGATGGAGAGGGAGAAGGAAGATCATGAGCATGATTGATCGGATCAAAAATGTTCGTGAAATAGAAAAGCTAGCAAATCGCCGGTTTTGTCTAGCGAAAGAAAAATAAAGAGGAAAGGTATTAAAACCTAACTTCTATGTTAGATTTTCTTTAAGTTATATATATGTTTAAAACATAACTTAATGAGGATAATGAGTAGATGATGTTAGGGATGATTTCATATGGTTAAAAATCATGAGAAATAAGGAAATAAGAATTTGAAGTTTAGTAAATAAATTTCTTAAAGAAGTATATGATTCGTAATGAATTAGAACAATCTGAGTTGATTATATGAATGAGTAGATGAAATAAGTAAGGAATAATGTTCTATAACATCAAATTCCAATAAAAAGTGAAATCATAATCCAAATATCGATTAAAATTAAAGAACGAACGAAGAACACGAAGAACACGCGAAGAACACGAAGAACGTTGTTGATGGACAAATTTAAAACCATCGTAGGATAATCGTTGTTGATGGACAAGTTTAAAACCATCGCGTATAAGTTTGATGCATATTGCTTGGTTAGGAATGATAGAAACGTTCATGAAGAACGGATTAAAACATAGCTATAACGAAGTTATGGCGAAAATTTCGTAAAAGACAAACGAGAATTAGAAAGTTAGTAAATGAATTCCAAACATGGAGGGTTTCATAAGGATGTAAGAAAATGTTGAAAACGTGAGTCGTGGATTCAAGAACGATCGAATTCCGAGTTCGGATGACCGAATTACGGATGAATGAACAAAGAGCGTTAAAAACATAAAATAAACGAAGGGTGATGATCAAGCCAATTGAATGGCACATTAACATATTTAGAATGAAGTTCTGTCTGAGGGATATTAAAGTACATAAGATAAGGAAGAGAATGACTTTGGAATGACCTCGTTCCGAGTTATAACGAAGAAGTTATAAGATTGTGAAGTTAGCGTCTCAAGCTTGTAAAATACTTAGAAAATTTTTTCTAGGGTTTTTGCTTGGCGCCACGGCGCGGAGTTATGCCTTGCAGGCCGGCGCCGCAGCGCGAGTCCCGTCCCTTGGCTACTGCTAAGTGGCACCGCAGCGCGAGATTAAGGAAGGAGCATGGCGCCGCAGCGCCGGTGCTGTGCAATGCCAGAAATGAGATTTTTACTGCTCAATTTCTGGGGGATGTGCAAGAAAGAAATTCGAACATATAGTTCAATTAATGAAACACTTAATAAAGTGTATTAACTTTTAATGAAGGTTGAACGAAAAGATTAAAAATGATTAAAAGACGAACAATATTTTTAATGCGAGTTACATAACCGATGTCCGGGGACCGTAGTCGCGATGAACGAACGTGAGGGGTTGCTAGGGTTGTGATTCCTTAGACGTTGAGCGACGAGTGTAATGAATAACATTTCGATGTTATGTCATGACAGTTAGAGATAGATTTGAAGCGGTTAGACGCTGTGTACACAACGTTGTTGTGGTAAACGAGTAGTCTTAGCATACAGCGAACTGTATGGCTTCGACTTTAAAGAAGAATAACGAATGGTATTAAGAAAGCAGTAATGAATGGTAATGAGATTAATGGAAGCCGAATGTGAGTCAGATGAGAACGTTAGAATGAAATGTAAGCGTTAAACACTTTAATCGACGTGAAGGTTGAGGGAACTTAAATATTAAACGGATAGAACCTACACCCCGTGTATGGTTTGACCGTAAGATAATGAAGGTAATGGATTGAACCATGAACAGTAAAGAAGTTGAATTAAAGATAATAGCCTTTAACGTAACAAAGCCGAGTTAAGGATTGAAGGGAATGATCGCTCTGAGTATACATAAGACTGTATGACTTAGACGATAAAGAGTGAATACTGAGGCGTGGTATTTAGTTGCCAGGAAGCCGAAAGGAATAAGAAATTAACTCACCGAATTTTATAGTTTAATAGTGCGGATAAGTTAAGATGAGTATAGGTTGTGGTACAATCGTAACCTTTGATGGTTGACATATGGGAGCTGGGCTAAACAATTCCTTCAGTGAGCGAAGGTATATACAAAACTGGCAACCGATCTAACTCACTGTTATGGGCATTGTAGACGAGACGGGAACTTGTTTGTTGGTTGTTTGTGGGAAACCACTCAGAGTACCATATGGACTACTAGCAGAGAAGCGGTGTGTGCTGAGTCTTAGAGAAGTAATAAGAAGAAGATAAAATGTAAAACATCAAAGATGATGAGCGTAAAAGTAAGACATCTCCGTATGTTATGAAGCTGTAGAACGATAATGAAAGTGGTCGCGTAAACTTAGGTTGCAAGAATGCGAACCCTAAAAAGTAAAGTTAAGCTAATGCATAAGTCAATTATACATGACTAATTAGTGTATGTGCTGTTTTCTTATGTGCTACATAGGAACCGAAATGAGCAATTCAGCGTAGGCTGTAGCTGTGCGTAAGGCAAGTTTCCTAACTTCATTCATATTCTAAATGAATGCTAGTTTCTTTAACTTCTCAGATGTTGAACTTGAGAAGTTCTGTCTATGTGCTAATGTGCGATATTGGTGTAAAGTGGTAGAACATATGAGGCCTTGTGCCACAATGTGAACACTTCGGTGTTTCTATGATATGAACTGTTCTATGATTGAGCTGTTCAATACAAGTATGTTCTGTTTATACATGATCCGTTATTGTTAAGTCTGTGCTAATGATTCTAGCCAGACCTGATGAGCATGAAAAAGGTAGAAGAATAAAAGTAATTCAAAGTGCATGCGAATAATGTTTTAAAATGATAGGAATCGTGATTATTCCTATTATTCGAGCTGCTTCATAACCTTTGTTTGGTTATCGAAGTTATAAAGAATGTTTGAATTCTTGAAGATGTTTGTTCAACTGTTATGACTTGCTGGGCAATTGAATGCTCACACTTGCTTTAAATGAAAAACATTTTCAGTGATTGATGTTAGACGAACTTAAGGATCTCGTAAAGGTCAAGCTGATGTTATCCAGATGAAGTTCCCTTCAGAGTGTGAATGAGCGAGAAGATCAAGTGAAGACTTGTAATATAGAAAGATGAAATTGAACTATAGACTAGTTTAAGGAACTGTTATGTATCCTTGGTGGCGGATTAAAAGTCACTCTTGTAAGATGAAATGAATAATGTATTTATCATTTTTGTAATGAAAAAGGTTATAAGGTTTCCAGAACCTGGGATTTGAGAGTATATGTTGTTATATTGAGCTATATAATGATGTATGTTTGGAAGAAGATGGGATCGTGATATACGGAATCTGGGTGTGAAGATAGACCGGATTTCGGGGCGTCACATAACGTCGCTAGCCCGACAGTCCCTCATGTCTTATTGCGTGTCTGTGAGGGTAATGTTGACGGTGTCGACATTTGCATCCTCACCCCAGTAGTGCTTTAATCTTTGACCGTTAACCTTGAAAGTTTCGAATGGATTTCTGCTATACAACTCCACGGCGCCATGTGGGAAAATAATTTTTATGGTGAAAGGCCCTGACCACCGTGATTTAAGTTTTCCTGGAAACAATCTTAGTTTTGAATTGAACAATAGCACTGCTTGACCTGACATGAAAGTTCGGTGCTTAATTTTCTAGTCGTGCCATTTTTTAACCTTTTCCTTGTATAATTGCGCATTCTCGTAAGCTTGTAATTTGAATTCGTCAAGCTCATTTAGCTGTAGTAATCTCTTTTCCCCCACTGCTGCTTGATCGAAGTTCAGTTTTTGAATAGCCCAATAAGCCTTGTGTTGAAGCTCGACCGGTAGGTGACATGCTTTTCCATACAACAACTGGTAGGGTGACATGCCGATTGGGGTCTTGTATGCAGTTTGGTATGCCCAAAGTGCGTCATCTAATCGGAGCGACCAATCCTTACGATTTGGGTTGACTACTTTTTCCAAAATTTTCTTGACTTCCCTGTTTGACACCTCTGCTTGTCCATTGGTTTGGGGATGATAAGTCGTCGCTATTTTGTGGTTGACCCCATATTTTTCTAGGAGGGCTGTAAACGCTTTGTCGTAGAAATGACTTCCCTGATCACTTATTATAGCCCTCGGTGTTCCAAACCTTGTAAAGATATTTTTCTATAAAAACCTTATGACCACTTTGGCATCGTTCGATGGTAGCGCTGTGGCTTCCACCCATTTTGACACGTAATCCACCATAAGTAAAATGTATTGATTGCTAAGAGACGAGGGGAATGGTCCCATGAAGTCAATGCCCCATACATCGAAGATTTCGACCTCTAAAATTGTTTGTAATGGCATCTCATTTCTTTTTGATATGTTACCCACTATTTGACATCGATCGCAAGTTTTAACACATTGATGATCGTCTTTAAATAACGTGGGCCAATAAAACCCTGCTTGGAGGACTTTTGCTGCTGTTCTCTCAATACCATAGTGTCCCCTGTAGGCCGACGAATGGCACTCATGCAGAATACTATGTACGTCGCTGTAGGGCACACACCTTCTGATCATCTTATCGGCGCATTGTTTAAATAGGTAAGGCTCATCCCACATAAACCACTTGACGTCATGAAGAAACTTCTTCTTTTGTTGTCTTGTAAGATCAGGGGGGAGCATGTTACTGATTAAGTAGTTTGCGAAGTCCACGTACCATGGAAATTTTGCATTTATCCTAAATAATTGCTCGTCCGGAAATGATTCATTTAAGATGCCCTTGTCCCCTTCTTTGTGTAATCGGATTGTCCAGCCTAGACAAATGATCAGCTACTTGATTCTCCGTCCCCTTCCTATCTTTTATTTTAAGATCAAACTCTTGAAGAAAGAGAATCCACCTAATAAGGCATGGTTTAGCATCTTTCTTCGCAATCAGGTACCGAATAGCTGAATGGTCCGTATAAACTATTACTTTAGTGCCAACCAAGTATGCCCTGAATTTATCAAACACATATACCACTGCAAGCAGTTACTTTTCTGTAGTTGTATAATTCATTTGAGTCTCCGTAAGGGTCTTGCTTGCGTAATATATAGCGTGAAATACCTTATCCCGACGTTGTCCCAAAACGGCCCCCACTGCATAGTCTTTTGCATCACACATCAGTTCGAAAGGTATATTCCAATCTAGTGTGACAATAACTAGGGCTGTAGTCAACTTCTTTTTCAACAGCTCAAAAGCCAACTTACATTCTTTATCAAAACTAAACACAGAGTCCTTCTCTAAAAGACTGCACAATGGTTTTGTAACTTTAGAGAAGTACTTTATGAATCGTCTGTAGAATCCCTCATGTCCCAGAAAACTTCTGATTCCTTTGTCGGAGCTTGGCGGAGGCAATTTTTCGATCGTTTCTAACTTAACTTTATCCACTTCCAGTCCTTGAGCCGAAACCTTGTGGCCCAAAATTATGCCCTCCTCAACCATGAAGTGGCATTTTTCCCAGTTAAGTACAAGGTTTGTCTCCTCGCATCATTGTAACACCATTACCAAATTCCCAAGACATGTATTGAAATTGTGACAACCTGATATTTTAGATACAAATAAATCATAAATTTTGCGTATAATTTTTTTATTTATTTATTTAAGGATGAGGATTTGTACAAGATAATGTATATATGTATTTATGTGGTAAATAAAAATATATTTATTACATGATTATTTACAATTAAATTTAATTTAGAATTATCGATTATTAAAAAGTATATTTTTAATAATAATTAATTCCTTATTGAAAATGTCTTATTAATTATTGTCTATGAAAGTATATGTATATATTATTTAAATAATATATAAAATGATTTTTAGAATAATTATAATGATTATTTCATTGTATGAATTTTGTTCAGGTTATTAAGTAAATTTTACCTTAATTATTAAAGTTAAATTGAAAGAATAAATCAGATATGGAATCCAAACCTTAATTTTGGATTATTGTCAAGGTATGAGGATAAAAATATAATATTAATTATATTTTGATTTTTCAGTGCTATAAATATGTACTGTTGATGGTTGGTCAATTATGGTATATTGACCAAACCCTAGCATTAATTGATTTAACTCTATTTATCTATTTAAATGGGAAATGTAAGATTATTAAATATTTGTGCTATATGATATATGGTTACGTATTACTTAATGGAGCGTTAATTAGGCGAAACCCTAATTGTGAAATCGAAACCCTAATCGATTTTCTGTAAACCCTAATTTTTTAGGCATTAATTATGCAAGTAGTAAAGTTAATTATGATATAATGCTCTAATGTCCATATATGAATAAAGAATTTAAATTTATATCAAGAACCCTAATTTTATTAATAGAAAATCTAATTATATATTTTAGTAGCCCTAATTATTAACAATTGTAATCACTAATTGCCAAATTGGCAAGGGTAATTATGATTAGGGGTATTAAACCCTAATGTTCATGTATAATATAAGTATTAACCTAATCTAATTAACAATCTTAATTTTTAGATTTTAGAAACTAAAATAATTTTATTTATTTATTTTATTTTATTGGCACAAACCCTAATTGCTTTATTAGCAAAGTTAATTGTGATTAAGGGTTTTAAACCCTAATGTCCATGTGTTAGATAATTACAAACTTATTTTAATTAACAAAGTTAAATTTTCAAAATATTAGAAACTAAAATTTTTGTAATAAACCTTGATTAATAAATCCTAAAATTGGAAATTTTTGAAATCCTAGTTGCTAAATCTTTAAGGGTTAGATGTTAAACCCTAAACACTAAAATATCTAAACCCTAAACCCTAATTCAATTTTTCTAGAAATTAAGGAATTGACCATTGTGCCCTTTTTAGCATTTAAGAAGCTACAACCTTAGGTTTTGACAATAGGCTAAGTGGTTGGCCAACTCTCAACAACTCCACATGCCTATCTTGCCAGCAAAACACTCTAAATCAGCTCATTCATGCATCCCATTTGTCTATATAAAGGATTGAGAGAGAGAAAATATTTTTTTGTTGCATAATTATCCACCAAACTCATCCTAGACCTCTCTCTCTTGAAACCCACGAAAATATCTAGTAATATCAGTCAAGAAACAAGCCCCACGAACAGCAACAACGAAACAGCAACACCAGATCATGAAATCGATCAAGAAGGTATAAAACCCTAATTTAATTTCTGTCCGAAATTTGATGTTAGATGTTGGTTTTTGTTGTTGTAGTATGTTGAATCTAGTGTATAATCATGATCTGGGTTGTTAGAAACTATACCCATAACATTTAAATGATCAAAATTCACGTTTTTTCCAAAAATCTGGAAAATTTTTCTGGTGATTTTCAGTCAAATGTCAGGCCCTATAACTCTCGGTTTGTTTATGATTTTTGTTGTTTGTAAGCTGTTATATGTAGTATGTAAGGAGATCTTTAAGATGCAAAAATAATCAAGCTTATATCTGTTCTAGATTGCAAGTTATTAACGGTCAAACAGCGTTGACCGATCTGCTAAAACAGCAAACCCAGAAAATGTAGAACAGTGGTCCGTGTCCTACTTTGACCGGCCAGATCTTGTTAATTCTTTGATGTTTTTGTGTTATTTTTCTTTATAGTTGTAGTACTGCATGTTATCTACAACTTGTAATTTATAGATCGCATAAAGGTTACACGATCATCAAGTTATTAAGCGTTAAAGGAGGTACCCTGACTGTTCTTCATTTTCTGGGTAACCCAGAAAATGAAGAACACGTCTGTCAGAATCTTTGGAAGCCTAGATCTTGCTAATTACGTTGTTGTTTGGTCATGAAATGAGTTTGTAGTTGTAGTACTACACGAGTACTACAATCTGAAAGTTTTAAACAACCCAGAAATCGATCAGAACATCACTTAAATCGTGGTCAAACCACCCAACTCGTTGTCTGTCAAGAACACTCAAGAACTCCTATAGCGACAGAAAGCGTCGCTATAGGCCTTTAGCGACAGATTTAATTAATAATTCCGGAAATTATTTAAAAAAATAGAAAAAAATAGTTTTTAATTATTAAAAATAAAAATAAATTATTAAAAATTATTTTAAATTCTGAAAATTAGTTTTTAATTATTTTAAATATATTTCATAAATATTTAATATTTTTGGAATATTAAAAGTAATTAATTTATTTAATTATAATATTAAATAAATTATTTAAAAATGATTTTAATATTTTAAAAATCATTTAAAATTATATTATGGTATAAGAAAATAATTTAAGTTATTTTTGATAACTTTTAATATTATGTGATAATTTTCATTAATAAATTAATATTAATGATAATTAAGTTATTTATTAAATGAATTAAATAAATGAATTAAAAATGATTTTAATAAATTAAAAATCATTTTAAATAAGAATAAGGTATTTAAAAATATTTTAAGTTATAAAATATAACTTTTAATATTAAAGCTAAATTTCATTAATTAATTATTATTAATGATATTAAAGTTATTTAATAATTTAGTTTAAAAATGATTTTTATATTATAATAATCATTTTAAATGAAAATAAAGTATTTAAAGATATTTTAAGTTATAAAGTATAACTTTTAATATTTAAAGGATAATTTTATTAATAATTTAATATTAATGATATTTATTTAATGATTAATGATATTAAATTTATTTAATAAATATATTAAATAAATAGTTTAAAAATGGTTTTATTTATTTAAAAATCATTTAAAAAGGATATAAGTGAATTAAAAATATTTTAAGTTGTAATCAATAACTTTTAATATTTGGATAATGATAAATTAATATTAATGGTAATTACTTAATGATGATTTTAAATATTTTAAAAAACATTTAAAGGTAATATAAATGTTTTAAAAACTATTATTAATGACTTTAATATTTTGGCAATGGTTTCATTAATAGTTTAATTAAATATTAATGATAATAGAATTGTTTGATATTTAAATCATTTAACAATGATTCTGATATTTCAAAAATTATGGTAAATGGTAATAATTATTGTATAATTATTATAAGGTCATGAAAACTGTTATTAACGGTTGCTTAAGATAACTAAGTAGATATTGTATAACTGTATAGAGTCTTAGACTCGATATTAACCAATAAAGCTGTCAGTAGACCGACATAGATCAGAAATTGATCTGGACTTAACTAGATTGATTTGATAAGTGAATTATTTGTGATTCAATGGTGTTAAAGTTATGTGACAATGTGATTAGGAATGTGCTGACTGCAATAAGCAGTATTATATGATATAATATATTATTCTAATCAAACAATGATCTATTTAATGATAGGACTTGATAGAAAATATATATCTAAGTTGTGTAAGCAGCAGACAAGGCAAGTATCTAAACCTTTGCATTTACTTTATGCTAAGGACATGCGTAAGATAATATCTGAACTGTTCAAATATTTCAATCTTTGTATATACTTATGCAATGCTTCTGTATAAGCAAACTGTTAAGCAATAATTGTTGTATAATTTCCTTTATCCTGTTAATATTGATCAAGTTATTTATTCTGTTCGTTAATTTCTATAATATGGTTATACAAGTGTCCCCACTTGGATAATCATTATGTTTTATCACATGTTGATACATACTTATAGTTGCTTAGTATGTATACCTTGAAATAAAAGTCGTCTAAGCTATTTGATCCAGCTAGACATATATTTAAAGTTGTTGTTGAATAAGATAAAACTTATCCAACCAAATTGTTTTGGTATGGATTCAAGACTGTTATGAACATCCCAATCATGGGAAATTTTTATGCGCTACGGCGGACAAAGGATGAACGATAATATCGTTCTAGCAATGTAGTATTGATCGATACAGGGCATAACGGGCTGATCACCCCCGTGCCCGTAAGCAATGACGGTTTACAGATGAAGTTCTGTTTAAACCTTTTCAAAAATATAAAAAAAAATGTTCATATTCTGTCAACTGATCATCATTTATAGTTTGTACGTAGTTTCAAAAATTTGAAATCAAAATGACATGTTGTTGTTTATTGGTTCAGCTTACTTCACAACTGTTGATCCGTTGTAGAAGTATCTTTCAAAGAAAACATTTAATCCTTTCAGTTAACTATCATTGTTGTTATTACTTGCTGGGCACTCAAATGCTCATTCTTGCTTAATTTTAAATGTTTTCAGCTAAGTGTGAACAATCCGAAGGATCTGCCAAGAACAAGGGGAAAGGGAAAGTTGCTGACTAATGTTTAAGCTATTTTATGTAATAGTTTGACTTTATGATAAGGATAATAAATATTATTATTATGATCATGTAACGAATGTTAAAGGTTTCGTACTTGGGGAAACTAAACTCTGATAATATGTAAATTAAGATTGATAATTTATATTATTGTTATTATTATTAGTATTTCCGCTCATAGAAATGATATCGTGAAGCACCGAGTTCGGGTTTCAAGTACCTGAATTTGGGGGCGTCACAGAAATTGTCTCCATGGACAGAGAAGTCGTCCATGAAGACTTCCACGTTTTTCTCCACCATATCGGAGAAAATGGCCATCATACACCGTTGGAAAGTAGCCGGTACATTACATAACCCGAATGACATTCTCTTGAACACGAACGTGCCGTAGGGACACGTAAATGTAGTCTTCTCTGGATCTTCAGGAGCGATGGCACTTTTGTTATATCCTGAGTACCCATCCAAAAGACAGTAAAAATCGTGACCCGTAAGTCTGTCCAACATTTGGTCGATGAAAGGTAGCGGAAAATGATCTTTTCAGGTTGCCTTGTTCAACTTCCTATAATCTATGCACACCCTCCAATCTGTTACTGTTCTTGTCGGTATTAACTCATTATCTTTGTTTTGTACCACAATCATTCCCCCTTTTTTCGGCACACAATGAACCGGACTAACCCACTTGCTATCGAATATCGGGTAAATGATTCCAGCATCCAATAGTTTCAGAATTTCCTTCTTTACTACTTCCTTCATAATTGGGTTTAGTCGTCGTTGTTGCTCCACCGTTGGTTTTGCGTCATCTTCCATCAAAATTTTATGCATACAAAACGACGGGCTTTTTCCCTTGATATCTGCAATTGTCCACCCTATTGCTGCCTTATGTTCTCTCAGCACCCTTAACAATTTCTCTTCCTACAAATTGTTAAGTGCGGTAGAAATAATTACAGGTAAAGAACTTGAATTGCCTAAATACGCGTACCTGAGATATTTAGGGAGTGGCTTGAGTTCAAGAGTTGGTGGTTCCTCCAATGATGGTTTCAATCTTTTCGTGGCTATCTCCTCTGTCTGTAAAGATTCAAAAGGTGTTTTGAATCGGCTTACTCGTGGCAACGAGTCCAACATTTGTAAATAGTCCATAAATTTTGGGTCATCGAACTCCTCATCCCCCAATAATGTTGTCTCGAGAGGATCGTTGCTCAGGCTCTTTCCCATGTCTTCATTGACTATTCGATCAATGATTTCCATCCGAAAGCACTCTTCTTCATCTGCGGGAAATTTCATGGCTTTGAAAACGTTAAACTTAACTTCTTGATCTTGGACCCTTATCGTTAAGTCACCTTTTTGCACGTCAATGAGTGTCCTACCAGTCGCCAAGAAGGGCCTCCTGAGGATAATCGGGATGTTTTTGTCCTCCTCAAAGTCCAGAATAATGAAATCAGCGGGGAATATGAATTTATCAACTTTTACCAATATTTCTTCCACAATGCCTCTCAGATATGTGAATGACCTATCTGCCAACTGTAATGAGATGTTCGTAGGCTTTGGAGCTGGCAATCCCAATTCTGTGTAAACTGATAACGGCATAAGGTTCACACTTGCTCCTAAATCACACAAGCATTTATTGAAAGCCGTGTTCCCGATCGTGCACGAAATGGTGAAACTCCCTGGATCTTTCAGCTTGGGTGACAACTTTCACTGTAGAACCGCGCTGTACTCCTCTGTTAGTGCCACTGTCTCGAAATCTGCGTTGTTATAGCCGTCACTCCATCTACTTCTAACACTCCAGCGACAGTAGGTTGTGTCATTCTTGCCGTGGGCCACTGATAATTATTAACAACCATAGTCTCTATCAACTGGTATGCTTCCTCATACGTCTTAGCCATAAATTCTCCCCCAGACGCCGCATCAATACTAGTCCTGAGATTCCCATGCAGTCCATTGTAAAATGTATTTAATTGCAACCATTTGGGCAGTCCGTGATGTGGAAATTTTTGAAGTAATTCTTTATATCTCTCCTACGCCTCGTACAGTGACTCCCCATGTTGCTGATCAAACATGGTAATCTCATTCCTCATCTTCGCAATTTTTGCAGGTGGGAATAATTTTGCTAAGAATTTCTGAGCCAGGTCCTCCCACGTCGTTATCGAACCTGCTGGTAGAGAGTGTAACCAACTCTTTGCCTTGTCCCGTAGAGTGAATGGGAACAAGTGAAGCCTAACTGCCTCGTCCGACACCCCATTATATTTGAAGGTGTCACATATTTCCAGAAAACTGATTAAATGATCGTTCGGATCGTCATTAGCCATTCCCCCAAACTGCACTGAATTCTGCATCATTTGAATTATCCAGGCTTGATTTTGAATGTATTTGCAGCTATTACAGGCCTGGTGATACTAGACTGCAGCTCAGTCACCTTGGGTGTTGCAAAATCTCTCAACGCTTTCTGGTCTTCGGTAGCCATTTCTTCTTCATTTTCAGAGTTTTTGAATTCGTCCCTTGTTTCCTCTATCCACTTGCTTAACCTCTGAAACCTTCTGTCGATGTCGTCCTCAAAAGGAAGCAAGTCTGGATTTTTGGATCGAGTTTGCATAAACCAATATCAAAAACCTGAAATTCGAAGAACAAAACAAACAAAAAGTGTTTAAGTAAAACTGGACTAATTAAACTGATATTGCAAATATATAAAAAAAATCTGTATTTATTCCCCGGCAATGGCGCCAAAAACTTGTTGGGTAAAATCTATATACGCTCAACACGCAAGTATACGTGGTCAACAAGTAATATAATAGTAAGTAAAGTATCGTTCCCTTAGAGATGAACACAAATTTCCCTTGCAACTACCAATTTCCTACTAATCCAAATTTTATTAAACTATTCAATTTCCAATTTATATAGAAAATATCACAATCATTCAAAAATCAACTAATAACCACAAACACTAAATCGGGATTTTCAAACAAGTATTGGAGAATTAGGCTTATAACTTCACTCTAAGCACCCCTCTGATTAGTATCACCTTATTCCAGTTTAACTCACTATCCCAGTTTATTAATCAAGAACACATAAGTAGTATTAATCACCTCTCGATATATTAACACCATATTAACCCAAGTCCAAAATTAAGATAGAATTAAGTCAAACACCTTAATTAATCAACTCACTATATCTCTATGTGAATTCCAATTAAGCAAGGTTTAATCCCAAGTTCTCTTCACGATTACATGTGATGTCAAGCATATCTCTACCTCAACAATAATCAATAATTTGCAATTTACAAATTTCATGACACATGCTATATTAACTAGGTCTAGATTTATATTTCTTCTCTCGAGTTCATACAAATCCACATAAAATTGTTGATCAAGCAATTCATAAATTAAAGCTCCAATTAATATAGATAAACTGCATAATAGCTATATTAAACTGAAAACCAAGTTTACACAATCATCGTTCCACTTAGAGATCCATTAAAAGCCTAACAAATAATTTAGCCCATAATAAATGAATTAAACACTAAATAAATTAAAGGAAACATCATCCCGATTATAGAGATAGAAATTTAGAGAAGAAAAATGATACACCACCCTTCTCCGCTTTCGATTCTGAAATCTTCGTGAATTTATTCCTGTTCTTTGTTCCTCCAATTCTTGCTCTTCCAAAATCCTTGTTCACGTAATAGAAAATATGATATGATCTGAATCCTCTCCCTGTGTGTTTTAATTAGCCTTTATCTCCTCCTAAAGCCATGACTCCTAATCCATCTCGAAGTTCTGCCCAAGAGACTCCTCCAATTTACAAAGACCCAACTCCCTTCAGTTCGCACACCAGCGCGGTCCGCGCCAGCTTCAATGCTTTCACAGCGCGCTCCACGCTAGCCTGCCAGTAACTTTTCTCACGCCCCAGCGCGGTCCGCGCTTGCCAGCCTATTGACGCAGCGTGCTCCACGCTAGATAGTCAGCAGCTTCACATGTTGCTCCAAAATGTCCTTAAATGCTCCAAATTGTTACATGTGTCGGAATTACCTACAACAAACGCAAACCATGTCAGAAATAACATGAAAGTACCCAAAAACTAACAAGATAACAAGCCATATAAATATAATTCATGGGTTAAAACCCACTCATCAAATTCCCCCAAGCTTGAACATTGCTTGTCCTCAAGCAAAAATGCAATTCAATGCAATGCATCTAAACTACGAATCCAGAATTAAAACAATACATATGATTTACTCATACAGCCTCAGAAAAATTAGTAAACAAACACCCTTCATATAAAATTCAATCCGCAATCACTATCAATCCATAATCTCACCCTATTATTATTAGTATAGTGTGTGTGTGCGCAACACCCATGCTAACCGATAATGAATCAACATAGCTATATAACCAATTTCTTATCAGGAATTATACAGTAAAAACTCAAAAATTCAAAGACAAGAAAATTCTAGCATTAGCTAAATAACCAAATTTAGGTTCCGAGAAGGGTATTCATACTCACTTTCTTTTTTTTTCGTTAGATAAAGAGATGGTTGGTGAGTGCATTTTACGCTCCATCTCACGCTTGCGTTTATGGAGAGTATTTCTTCTCAATCCACCACAAGACATCATTCTTTTTTTTCGAGCTTATATACCCAAATCTTCCCCCAAGCTTAGGTTCATACCTATCTTGTTCACTTTCTCATTTATACTAGCACTATCCTTTAGAAAATATTTATGTAACAAGTTGAACTAATCCATTAACACAAATGTTGTTATGTGCTATCCGTATTATACTAATTTCAGTCAGAGCAAGATTCAATCACAATAGAAATTACATCAAGATTCTTATACTTAGTGATAGACTCGTCTACATAATTTCAATTTCATCATTGGCCAAAGAAAATCACAAATACGATCTAATAACTGGATTCATGCAACTATAAAGAAATATACGCTTAAACTATATGCAAAAGATCCAGGCTATTTTGGATATGAAGTCTCCAGAGTCTTACAAGGATGTTCAGCGTCTGACGGGTCGGATAACAACATTGAGGAGATTTATGTCTAAGTCTACAGAAATGTGTTTGCCATTTTTTGACACGTTGAAAGGGCCGAAGAACGCCAAGACTTTTCAGTGGACTTCGGAGTGTGAAGATGTTTTTCAAGGGATAAAGAGGTATTTGTCTTCGGCTCCGTTGTTGGTGAAGCCAGACCCTACTAAACCTCTATATTTGTACTTGGCGGCGAGTTCATTGGTAGTAGGAGCAGTTTTGGTGCAGGAGATTGGGGGTAAGCAACACCTGGTTTACTACATAAACTATGCCCTTAGGGATGCAGAAACAAGGTATTCAAACCTTGAGAAGTTTGCCTTTGCCTTGATAATAGCCAATCGAAAGCTTTGACATTAATTCCAAGGCCGGTTAATAGTGGTGTACACGGATTAGCCACTGAAGAAGGTGTTGGGTAGACCTGAAGTTTCGGGGAGGCTTGTCGCATGGACGATGGACTTTTCCTAGTTCTTCAAAGAGTATCATCCTCGGACAACTATTAAGGGTCAAGCATTGGCTGATTTTGTAGTATAGTGTTCGTTCTCTGAAGTTGATGATAGTTTGAGTGAAGTTGAAGGATCTGAGAAGGTGATTACGGTACTTCAACAAATTCAGAATTTATGAGTCAGTACCTTCGACGGGTCAGTTTATTTAGAGATCCTGAGTCAGCCAAGTGTTCAACATAAGATGGTGATGTGTGTCGAGTGATCTAATTGTTGGATGACTCCATATCTTGATTATTTGGCAGATGGCGTACTGCCTTCGGATTGGATGTAGGCTAAGAAAGTGAAGTACAGAAGCTCGAATTTTGTGATTATTGATGGAGATCTTTATCGAAGGACTTACTCATCTCCTTTGTTGAAATGTTTATTTCCGTCTGAAGCTGAGTATGTTCTTCGAGAAGTTCATGAGGGGATTTGTGGTGATCATATGGCAACAAAGTCACTAGCATATAAGGTGCTTCGGTAGGGATATTACCGGATAACAATTTTCAAAGAAGCTACTGATTATGTGAAGAAGTGTCCGAAGTGCCAGTTAAACAGTTCGATCCCCTATCAGCCACCAGAAGAGTGAGCATGGCCATGCATTTCATAGTCCTACTCAATCAAGAGGCCTATGGATATTACCCCTAATAAATAGGAGGGTTAAATTCCATCTAGATCACTCATATTCCTCACACGATTCATGATATACCCAATAATCACCTTTATAGTCCTCCCTATTAAAGGTGACCTTTGATGATATCAAAGTACATAAATTCTCATGTAGTAATATAGTGTTTTCAGGTCGGAGGACCATTACATCATTGTCACAATGAGAATCGCTAATGACACTTTGCATACTGTTCCACGTAGAATTCTCATGGTGGGTCTGTCCAACACATCGTTCTCTAACATGTACCTATGCATTGACTTAATATATCATATATTTATGATCAATGAGATTTGGTCATCAGTCAATCCACATACTAGTCTTAATGCATCATTATTATCCCATCAACAATGATACTCGACTAGGGACATTTAAGAGCTATGATACTAATTGTAATTATATATTCTCATGTTCAAGTCACATACTTGAAACTATATAATTTGTATCACTATTTTAAAGAATTTTATTGTGTTAAAATTTATATAACGCAGTAAATAAAATCATTCATTTATTCAATCAAATATAATATCGAAATGTTAAGCAATTATATCAAATAATTGGCCTCTAGGGCACAAACTCTAACATCAGCAATACCTTTGTCCTGATAGAGTTGGGATTCAGGAACCTTTTCAATACTGAAAGACCAACATCAAAAAATTATGTCCGACCCAAAACACTATACACCAAAATATAAACAAAACACAACACAACAAACACAAACAACCCATTATGAACCAACAACATTAGCTTATACCCTATTCCAGCCCGACCTCGATTGAAAATTCGCTCTATCAGCATCGACAACACCAACAGAACACCGAGAACCACCGCCTGCATCGCATTGAACCTCGCGTACTGGCTTAGATTCGGGTTTCGTCCCACGCCTATATACAGAGCCAGGAAGGCGACGTAGCTGGTATAAGGGATAGAGCAGTGAAGGCCGAGGAAGGGCAGAAAGGGTTCTAGGGCCGAACCCAGGATACGAGGATAATGGCCAAAGAGGAAGCGACCGTATTGGAGGTCGTTGAAGAAAGGGAAGAAGTAGGCCACGTTGGAGAGTGGGCGGTCAGTGACTGGGGACGGATTGTAGGATGCATATATGGCAGTGAGATGGGGT
Organism: Panax japonicus; assembly: GCA_020205505.1. Lineage (NCBI taxonomy): Eukaryota > Viridiplantae > Streptophyta > Magnoliopsida > Apiales > Araliaceae > Panax > Panax japonicus. The sequence goes on from CM035113.1 coordinate 63,455,273, forward strand.
TGCTACGACCGAGAGCGGGAAATTAGGTCTGAGCGGGAGCAGAAAATAGAGCCGGAGCGGGGAAGGGAGGGGATGTGGAGCGTTGATTTGAGAGGGTGAGGTAAGAAGGGTTTTCTGGTTAGGGTTTTTTTTTAGTGGGAGAGAGAAAGGGACGCCATCTTTGGGCGGATTTTGGAAGGTGGGTTTTTGGGAAGTAAGGAACGGGGAAGGTTTTATGATGATTTTTTTTGGAATTCATATTTTGACGAGTAAAATTAATAATTTAACAATATTCTTATTAGATAAGTCTCAATTTATATGAGAGATTTTGTAAAAATCTTAATTTTTATTTGTAAAAGTAATAAAAACATTTATTTTTTTAAACCAATTATTCCATCCATTTCTTTAGATTTTTCAGAGATTTTTCATTTTTTATATTATATCATTTTCATCCTTTTGAACTATTTTACTATAACAGTACAAGTTTCGCGCCGCAGCGTCGGCGCCATGCTGCACCGCCAATTGATGGATTGTGACTCGCGCCGCATTGCCAACTCAGCGCCGTAGCGCCAACCACAGTTAAACTGTGGCGCCGCAGCGCGAGTTAGCAGAAGGTTCTGACAGTTTTAGTTTATTACACAAATATTGAAAATAAAGGTTATGTGTTAATAATATGAATGCTAAATGATGATTTCAGTAGTATTAAACTATGAATGAGCATGTTATCAAGTGTTAACTAGTATTAACATAGTTTGATTATGTGAATGGGTGATTTGACCTACATGATGTATATATTTGTTTATATAGATATAAAATGTTGGTACTGATTAATTATGTCATGATGACATATGTATAGGGTATTGATTCAAGTTGTAAGGTTTAGCTTGTGTTAAAGGCAAGTTCTCTAACTCAAAACTTCATTGTGCGAGTTTAATTTCATTAGTACGTTATTGTTTTCAAATTCAATTACAATTGTTGTAAGTTGCTACCTCTACAGTTTCGTAGAGCTAGATTGCCTATTATTAAATAAGTTATTGTATCTAGTTGCTCATAACGATACAAGTATCCCAAATTTTATAGTTTAATATTGAGCAAGCTTCTCTAATATGTAACTTATTATTTAGCATGCGAGTCACTTTATTTTAATATTCTAGTTTTGAACAACTTTATCGTTCAAATTACTATTCACTATGCATGCTTAGTGTTCAATTCTCAATAACTTTAATTTAATATTGTTCAAGTCAATTTATGTTATGATTATTCAAAGTTTATGCTATTAGGTTATTCCTACAGCATGGTACTAATTTATAAATAACAATTCAGTTATGATTATTCCATAGCATACAGTTATTTCTTTTGTAATCAACTAATCCTTAGTTGATTACCGTTGAATTTTAAATTACCCTGAAATGTATCCAAACTAAACTTACTTTGGTGCGGACTTGTATTCTAAATACTGAGATGAACAACTCTTTTATTAGAGGTTTACTCTTAGCGTTAAAATGGTTGTGAACAATACATTGTACGAAGGGTTGATCCCCCTAAGTACGTGGTGTCCTTATAGTCTTATGGCTGTTAAAGTTAAAGTTGAAAGATTACTTATAACTGTGGACATGATTCATGGTCATTAGACCCTCAGTGAATGTTTTAATTTTCAGAAAGTTAATAGAACACATTGTTCAGTTCTATTGAGCCTAGTATTGGCAATTGATGTAAAAGTTTAAAGATTTATTTGTTTTTATTCCAAGCGGGCCTTGTTTGTTCACTCTTGCCTGTAAAATTTCTTACAGCTAAAGCTGAAAAGGGTAACGTACCTAGAACCAGTAAGGGAAAAGGAAAGATGAACAAATATTGAAGACTTGTAATAGTTGTGATAGTTTTATTATCAGACTTTGGTTTAAAGATTGTAATGAAGTTTATTTAATTTGTCGCATTTGAATGTTTGTAATCAAAGGTTAGATAACCTGAGAGATTTTTATTTAAGTTTAATCCTGTATGGGCAGGTTTTTATTATCCAATTTTATTATAATTGGGTAGTTAGAAATGAATGTTTTGATTAAGTGAACACCAAATCTTGAGGAAATGAAGTACCAGGATTTGGGGGTGTCACAGGTTGGTATCAAAGCTTTAGGTTATGAACCTTAGGTGGGGGGAAAAGCCTTAGGAAGTAAACTTTGAAAAGATAGTGGAGATAACTCTTATCGAGTTTTAAGGATGAAGTAATAATACACTTACGTGCTTATGTGTTTTTAGTTTATGTACTCGTGAGTGTTGAGTAGTAATGATTAATAATTAAAACTTTAAAACTTTGTTGTCAGGATGACTAATGTCGGAGAATCCAGTCAAGCTAGGGAGGAGGGACCACAAATGCCTATAGAGGAGGAGCCTCGCGACATTCAGGTAGTTTGGGAACAACTACTGCCACGGGAGTCAGCCATGTTGGTCACAGTAGTTGAGGATGAGGATGATGATGTGGAGACAGATGAGGAGGATCCCATTGAGTTACCACATGAGGATGAGGATGACGAGCATGAGGAGGAAAGGATTCCACTTAACTCGATAGTTGGCCGTATATACGATTAGGTGCATGACCGTAACGTGGAACTTTAGGATATAGTTGAGGAGTTGCAGGAGATAGTAGTTGAACAACAGACTGCAATGACACAAAAAGACGACGAGATCCAGGATCGTGAAGAATGACTGACAAATGTTGAGGAGAAACTAGTACAGACTGAAGGAGAGAAAGAAAAACTGATCGAAGTGGTCGCTGAACTGAAGAACAAGCTGAAAGAAGAAGCTGCTAAGAGGGCAAGAGCTGAAGATGCTTACGAGAAAGCTTTTCAACGAACTAGATTAGCAGCAAGAGACACACAAGCAAAGCGGTTGAAGATGGAAGAGATGGATAAAGTATTTAACACCGCAATTAATCGAGCTCAAGATCGGGTCATGGGATATCCGATTCAGTTCGAGAAGCTGCCATCATTCGTGTTAGATCGCAGAACAATGTTTTGAGTTATGGAGGAAGAACGTGATAGGGCCTAGAAGTATCTTAATAAAACATCGTAGCTGTTGTACGATGAGTGAAAGGTTAAATAAATTATAAATCCCAAGTGTTATGCAACCTATGGGATATGACTATGATGTTGTCCTGAAACTTTTGTAGTTCAGGAAAGTAATGTAGATAGCAGTGATGCTATTATTTTATGTTTTCCAAAAAGGTTTTGAATAAATAAAAGTTGTTACTTTATTCAAAGTGTTATGTGTTATATGGTTATTTCTTTTATGAAGGCAAGTTAATTAGAAAATACTTAAAGAAGTTGAGTAATAGTCTAATAGATGTTTTTTTTAACAAAAAATGCCTCCCAGACGAGAACCACCCCGACAGAGAAACAATGAGAGAACTACTAATAACGACAATGTTGTCGGTAACCCCGTTCAACAACTAGTGACGCTACTGACAGGAGCATTGCAGAATCAACCACAAAACCATGGTACAACGTTTAAGGATTTCAAGGCTGTTGGACCACCTGAATTCTGTGGGTCTATGAATCCATTCGAAGCGTAAACCTGGATTATGGAGATAGAAAAGGTGTTCGATGTCGCTAGGGTATGGGATGATCAGAAGACTACTTTCGCAACATTCATGTTGAAAGAAGAAGCTAGTTATTGGTGGCAGGTCAATAAAACTCGTGAAGGGCCAGGAGTGATGACATGGGATAGGTTCAAGGAGTTGTTCTTCGAGACCTATTTCTCGGAGAGTTCGAAGAGTCAGTTAGAAGTGCAGTTTCTGGAATTAAAGCAGGGAACGATGACGGTATCTGAGTATGCCGCGAAATTCAATGAATTGGCGAGGTTTGCGCTGTATCAAGTTAGCACAGACGAGCGTAAGGCGAAGAGATTTGAACAGGGACTGAAGCCCTGACTGTACAGTAGGGTTTCCCTGTTCCAGTTGAAGACGTTTACAGCAATGATGGAGAAGGCAGTACTCGCTGAAGGTGGAGGCGAGGCAGTGACAAAGTTCAATCAGGAATAAAAGAAGAAGAAGAATGAGAATGAGATTAAGAATGGAGGTGGTAACAGTGGAAACAACAACAATAACAACAACAACAACAACTTGAAGAGGAAATGGAATGGGAACATGGGTGCTGAAAACCATCAGGGTAACCAGTAAAACAAAATGTTTGAAGCATGTGCGACATGTGGGAAATTTCATAAGGGTGCGTGCTTGACGGGGGAAGCGAGTATGCTTCAATTGTGGCCAGGAGGGTCACATCGCCCCAAATTTCACTCAACCGAAGAAGAATGTATACTTCACGTGCGGATCCAAGGATCACTTTGGTCATGAATGCCCTAAGAAGAAGGATGGAGTGAGAACCAGAAGCAATAGAGGTAACAATGGAGGTACATGGGCCATTGCAGGACCTGCAGCATCAAACAAACCCACAGCCAAAACCTTCAACATGACTGTGCAAGATGCTGTGCAATCAAAAGATGTGGTGTTAGGTATTATCCCAATCAATGATATAAATGCTTATGTATTATTTGATTCGGGTCCTACTTGTTCGTTTATATCTGATGAATTTGCTAAGAGGTTAGAATTGCCTAAAGAAGAACTGAATTTTCCTTTGAACATAGAAATTGCGAATAAGGAAGTAATCTATATTAGATTTGTATACAAGAACTGTAGGGTGAATATTAAGGAGAATATCTTGTTAGTAGATTTGATTCCGATTAGACTTGGAGAGTTTGATGTTATTTTGGGAATGGATTGGCTGTTCAAATATGGAGCGGTAATTGATTGCCAAAAGAAGTGTGTAAACCGTATGACTCCGTCAAAGGTAGTATTTCATGGTAGCAAGTCGCCTAGACAAATGAAGTGTCTGACGACTCTGCAGGCCAAGAAATGGTTGAGTCAAGGTTGTGTGGGCTATTTAGCTTACATAGTTGATACGCAGAAGAAGGGTGTGAAACTAGAATTAAGAAATACCAGTAATGAGAGAATTCAAAGACGTGTTTCCAGAGGAATTTCCAGGACTTCTGCCTGACAGAGAAATTGAATTCGTGATCGACTAAGTGCCGGGAACAGCACCGATATCGAAGGCCCCGTACAGAATGGCTCCGGTAGAAATGAAGGAACTGATGGTACAGTTGCAAGAGTTGCTGGACAAGTAATATATTCAACCAAGCGTATCGCCGTGGGGAGCGCCAGTTTTATTCGTTAAGAAGAAGGATGAATCAATGCGTCTTTGCATTGATTATAGAGAGTTAAACAAAGTCACTATTAAGAATAGGTATCCGTTGCCTAGAATAGATGACTTGTTTGATCAGCTGAAGGGTGCTAAATATTTCTCGAAAATTGATTTGAGAAGTGGGTATCACCAATTGACGGTAAGAAAGGAGGATATACCTAGAACGACATTTAGAACTCAGTACGGACATTACAAGTTTCTGGTGATGTCTTTTGGTTTAATAAATGCCCCTGCTGCGTTCATAGATTTGATGAACAAGGTGTTTAAACCATTCTTAGACAAGTTTGTAGTGGTATTTATTGATGACATTCTGGTGTATTCCAAAACTCAAGAAGAACACATGGAACATTTACGTTTAACATTGGAGACACTGAGAAAGGAAAAGTTGCACGCGAAATTCTCTAAGTACAAATTTTGGCTCGACTGTGTATAATTTTTGGGTCATGTTATTGACAAGGATGGGATTTCAGTAGATCCATCAAAAGTGGAAGTTGTAATCAATTGGGAATAACCAAGAACACCATCAGAAGTGAGGAGTTTCTTGGTACTGGCTGGTTATTATAGAAGATTTATTCAAGATTTTTCTAAGATAGCCACTCCGCTAACAAATTTGACTAGGAAAGCTGTAAAATTCGTTTGGATGGAGAAGTGTGAAGAGAGTTTCCAAGAATTGAAGAAAAAGTTAAGTATAGCACATGTGTTGATATTACCAGATAATACATGAAATTTTGTGGTGTATAATGATGCCTCACACAAAGGGTTGGGTTGTGTTCTTATGCAGAATGACAAAGTTATTGCGTATGCATCAAGACAACTGAAGGATTATGAGAAAGGGTATCCGACTCATGATTTGGAATTGGCTGCAGTTGTATTTGCTCTAAAGATATGGAGACACTATCTTTATAGAGAGAAATGTGAGATCTACACAGACCACAAAAGTCTGAAGTATATTTTCACTCAGAAGGATTTGAACATGCGTCAAAGAAGGTGGATGGAATTGATAAAAGATTATGATTGTGAAATCTTTTATCATTCGGGCAAAGCGAATGTGGTGATAGATACTTTAAGCAGGAAAGGTCGGGAGAAGTTGATGCTGATAACAACTCAGGAGGAGCTCATTTCAGCAATGACAAAACTGGAGTTGAAAATCAAATTTCCAAAAGAATCTGACGAACAACTATTCCAGATAGAAGCGAGTCAAACTTTAGTGGACAAAGTGAAGAATGCTCAACTACAAGATGAAGAGTGTGGGAAAATTAAAGAGAATCTGATTGAGAGTAGTGATGTAAAATACAAGATCGATACCGAAGGACTACTACGGTTTGAGGGAAGAATCTGGGTTCCAGCAACACCAAAGCTGAAACAAGAAATTTTGACCGAAGCTCATAGCTCAAAATATTCAATTCATCCAAGAAGCACGAAAATATATCAAGATTTGCGCACATTTTTGGTGGCCGAATATAAAAAGGGACGTTGCAGAATGTGTAGCGAAATGCTTGACATGTCAAAGAATAAAATCCAAACATCAAAGACCCAACGGATTACTTCAACCGTTGGAAATACCAGAATGGAAGTGGGAAGACATCACGATGGATTTTGTGGTGGGTCTTCCAACTACTCAGAGAGGATGTGATGCGATTTGGGTGATAGTGGACAGACTGACAAAGTCAGCGCACTTTTTACCCATAAAGATTAGATTTAATCTTGATCAGTTGGCAAGATTGTACATTAAAGAGATCGTTTCGAGGCATGGAGTGTCAGTATAAATTGTGTCCGATAGAGATCCGTGATTCACGTCTAATTTCTGGAAGAGACTACAAGAATGCATGGGGACACAGTTGCGAATGAGTACGGCTTATCATCCATAAACAGATGGCCAAAGCAAATGAACAATTCAGACATTGGAAGATATACTGAGAGCATATGTCATGGACTTTAAAGGAAGCTGGGAAGAAAAATTATCGTTGGTGGAATTTGCTTACAACAACAGTTATCACGCGAGCATCGGCATGCCACCTTACGAGGCATTGTACGGCAGAAAGTGCAGAACTCTACTGTGCTGGGATGAAGTTGGTGAACGCCAACTGTTAGGACCAGAACTAGTGCAACGAACTACTGACGTTGTCAAACTCATTAGGACAAGATTAGTAGTAGCCCAAGACAGATAGAAAAAGTATGTTGATCAACACAGACAAGATCGTGTATTCGACGTAGGAACTTTTGTATCCCTAAAAGTTTATCCCCTATATGGAAAGTTACGATGACTCAGGAGATCCTTACGACCACAACCATGCGTATGATAGGCTGATGGACTACTATTGTAATATTCCAGAATTTTAAATTATAATATTAAATATTTATTGATTTATATAAATATTTAGTGGATATATTTATTGTTGAATAAATAATTGTTCAATTTGAGTTGATATGGTTTAATTAATTATTTGTTGAATAAATAATTAAGGAGCTAAGAAAATTAATTGTTATGAGATTATATACTAATTTAATTTAATAATTAAGTTAGAGAGCTAATAATGATTAAAGGAATTATAATATTTTAATTAGATTTTGTAATTAAAATAAGGTGTTAGTTGATTAAATAAAATTATAATTATAAAGAAAGTTATAGTTTTGTGGTATTGAATTATGTGTTAAAGTAATTTAATAGATTAATATTTGAATTGATTAAATTGATTATTTAATTTAGTAGAAGTGTGACAAATAACCTTGCTATAAAGGAGTTAGTAAAATAAATTAAAAGAGTTTAATTTAGTTTTGCCAAACATGTCTTATTGCATATTAAGTCTTTAATCTAATGATATTTTATCAAACAAGGTATAAGGATTAATCCATATGTTTTAATTTAGTTTACCAAACAAGGTGTAAGGATTAAAGAGTTATTTTATTAAGCCTAGCCAAACAAGCCTTATGGCTTTTGATTTTCAAATTTTTATAACTGATGTCAGTTAAAGTTAGAATTATATTATATATTTAATACCTATATTATTATTATACATTATATTGTTAGTACGTAGTTAGAGTTAGAAAGAAAGAACTCAATGAAGAAGAAGAATACAGAGAAAATTGAGAAAAACTTTAGAGAGAAGGTGAGTGTTTTCTAATAGGTTTTTGAGAAAGGAATTAGGGAAAAGAATAGCCATCATCTTCCTAATGAAAGGTAAGAGCTTAATCTCTTCTTTAAAAGTTTAGACTTCTTCCCCAAAAAGTTCTCTGTGAAATTTTTATAAAAGATAAATTGGTGGTGTTTATAGTTATATGATAAATTATTGATTATAAGATGATTTCATGAGTTTATATATGATCATAGAAAAACTAGTTCATGAATATATGGATTTTGTGGAAGAAAATATATTACAGTGAATTCCTATGAAAATATATATGAATATGGCTTAGTTTAAAGTAGTAATTAAGGTTTAATTAGTTGTTAAACTGATAAATTGATTATTGAATTTGATAGAGTATGTATAATCATAACTATGGTGTTTTGAAATTACTGTTTTGATTGAAAAACAAAATCACAGTGTTGATTTCCATTGAAAATGTCAAAAATGGAGTTTTTGCCAAAAACATTAAAATTGGGTGTTGTAAATTTGATGTTTATGTTATTTTATGGGTAGAAACATGTTATAAGTCTTCACAACATGTTTACATGAAGTCTATGTGTATATTACATGTTAATTAGTCTATTAGATTGGAGCTTGTAGGCCAATTTGGCTTTTGTTCATGTTGTTGCCTAGCTTGGTCGCCGAGTTCTAGACTCTAGCGCCGCAGCGCGGCCCAGCAGTACAAGTTTTGCACCACAGCGCCAACGCCACGTCGCAGCGCCAATCGATGGCTTGTGACTCGCGCTGCAGTGCCAACTCAGTGCCACAACGCCAACCACAGTGTAAACTATGGCGCCGCAGCGCGAGTTAGCAGAAGGTTCTGACATTTTTTGTGACGCCCCCAAAATCGGTATACATCACCTATTCTGAGTCGTCAAATACATGGTATAGAATACAAATATAACTTAATTATACAACTGTTATGTAAAGTACGACAAAACATAAGCTGTGAGTTTTTGTAACGCCTCGAGAATATCAGATTTTTGAGAATTAATTTTTTATTTTTATTAAATGAATTTAATGGATTATTTATGGAGCAAGCTAATTGAAGGTCGTTCTATGACCTAAACATATCAGAACGTTGTAGTATTTTGGCTACGTGGTAGAATTAAAGTGTTTGAATTTTCAAGACGAAAATAAAAGTTTTCCGAGAAATTTTTCAAAAAACACTATTCAGGCATTTCTGCTCGGGAATTATTTTTGAACTTTCGAGAAATACGTAACGATAACATATCGATGAGAGATGGAATATCCAATAATATTTTAGTTATGAAAAATGTAATATTTTGCCTGTGGACTTAAAACCTAACGCTTAGGGAAAGTGACTCTATGAGAAGAAAATGTACGACGAGTAATGAATTAAAACAATGATCGTATAATACTTAGGTATTATACGAAGTAATGAATACGAGTATGATACGAAGTATTATAAGAATGTGTATGAATGTTAGTATATCGTATATGATGAATAGTATACGAGTTAAAATACGAGATTAATACATAAAATATATGTTATAAGGCTTTAAGCCAAAAGAAAGGAATTGGTAGAATTTGTTAAGTATTATGTGAGCCCAGGTATTGGATGGTTAAGTCCAATGTGAGTTTATATAAACAAGCCCAATGATTGTTTAATTACAAGCCCAAAGTAAAATATTGTGCAAGCCCAAATGATTAAGTAGAAGTTAATTTAATTAGCCTAAGTCCAAGTAAGTATCCAATGGGCAAGAACCATGGAGCAACCTATGGATGATCCAAGGTGATGATCAAGCAAACTTAGAGGCTAAGTAAGTGTGGTGAGCACACAAAATGATTAATGTGATAATTAAGTATACTTAATGATTAAGTAAGTGTGGTGACCAAGTGTTGTGGTGAGCAAGTAGACTTAAGTGTTAAGCAAAGGATAAGTTAAATAACTTAAAGGCTAAGTAAAGTGCTTATGCTTGGTGGCTAGGCAAGAGATAAGTTATGTGATGACCAAGTAACTTAAAAGCTAAGTAAAGGATAAGTTTTGTGGGGAACAAGCAAGAGATAAAAGTTGTGGAGGCCAAGTAAACTTGGTGAGCAAATAAGGAATAGTAAGGAGGTGGAATTAAGGAGGTGGAGTGGCTTAATGACCATTATGCCCTAACTTAGGATTTCCTATAAATAGAGAAGCCTCACTTCATTTGTTGGTTGTTCAAATTTCATCCAACTCCTCCCAAGCTAAACAACTTATTTGGTTGAGAGAATAAGCTAGAAAAGTAAGAAAGCTAGTCTTTCATATTTCAAGGATCAAGAAGGAGATTAAAGATTGAGCAAGGCATAGTCAAGTGAATATCAAAAAGTAAGTGATCCTAAGAAATGATTTTCTTTCTCTTCCATTAGTAGAGAAGGGGGTATTGGTAGAGCTAGTATGTTAAGGAATGATAAACCAAAGGGCTTAAGTCTTAATAAGCCGTATAAATCATGAATAAGCTATTCATAATCTTTTAAATTACGAACTTGTGAAGAGCAATAATGAAAGTATAAGAACTTGTAAGAAGTGGTAATATGTTTACATTAAGAAGTTAGCATGACTAATAAGAGGTAAGAATAATGATTAAAGGACTTAACTCATTAATAAGTCATAAGCAATAAAATTAAGTATGTTATACTTTAATAAGTAACTAAGTTCATGAAGAACATGTAATGATTTCACATGAAAATAAGATGTTGTAATATGTATGTCAAGATATTAGTAGGATGGATTGAATCCAATTGTAACGGTTTAAAAATCTCAAGTAACGAAGTTTCGCCGGAATTCACACGATTAGACGACAATCGTCGAACTCGTGAAATTCTCGGAATGGAAGTCGAATTTTGATATTGAGCTTGGAAACATTGGTTTTCAATAGAGACAAGTCGTATTTGTCATTATAGAGTTGCGGACTCGAAAATGGCCGGATTCCGACTTAGAACGAAGAAACGAGCGTTGAACGTTCATGAACGTTTATCGTTTTCGTTAAAAATGGAATAATAGGTGAAATTTTAGCAAACGAAGTCGAATAGATAAAATTATTTCATGAACACGTAGAGTACGTGATTTGTGAACCGTAGGCTCTTGAACTAACCAATTCGGACTTATAACAAAGAAGTTATGAGTCCGGGAATCTCGCAAAGTTGAAAATCTGTCAAAACTATCTGTGGCTCAGAGTCCACGCCGCGGCGCGACTCTAAGCTTAAATGACCGGCACCGCAGCGCCAAAGTGAGCTTCAGACTCTGCAAACTCGTGCCGCAGCGCGATAGTTAACAAAGGGACTCGCGCTGCAGCGCCGAGTCCGATCTCCAAGCCCTAATGGGCGACGCCGCAGCGCGACACAACAAAGGATCACCGGCGCCGCAGCGCCAGCCTTAAAAGCTAGGCAAAAAAGAATGGTTTCAAGTAAAGATGAAGGGAAATTGTTTAGTAACGAACTAAGGAACTTAATCAAACATTATTAAGTTATAATTAAACCTTAAGTATGATCACTTAGGGTTAAAGAAAGTCAATTGGAGATGAACGTGAACATATGCAATAAGTATACTTAACCAATGACTATCGAGTTTTGGATGATAACGTAAGGACGTTAATAAGCCGTAAGGAAGGATGATTAACTCGGACTGAGTTATATTAATGAAGTAATTTCACTTAAGTGTTAGAAGAGACAGAAGTTAGTAAGAATGATGTAAAGAACGACAGTAAGCCAGAACCAATAATAACAAATCTATTACGGGATTAGATTGAGAAGAAGGGTAAGATTCTTTAGGAACCAAGTATGTTCATTCATGACCTAATGTGGTATGTTATGTGCTTATGTGTTGTAGAAACCGTACAGACTCGAAGGAAATGTAATTATACTGTAGCAGACGCTAAAGGCAAGTTTTTCTTAAACGCTTGTCTAACCTTCGTGTTAGCCAGGTTTTCAAATTATTCAAGTTATAAGATGCATTTAAGGTTTTAAAGAAAGAGTCGATGCCCGTTTTAGCTCGGCTAGACTAATCGTGATAAATTGATTGAACTGTTTACAAGTCTTTCAATATAGAATTTCTAACGCTATCCTACGCCAACTATTTGGTACGGATTCAAGGTAAGTCTGAATATGAACAAATAAATGTATTTTCATCGAGTATTCGACGGGCACGTGAGGTTGCCACAACTTAAACGTACACACGTTTAATGGATGTAGTGTTAATCAACATAGGGTACTATAGGTTGATCACCTAGACGTACTCGTAAGCTATGCCAGACTTACGAACTTCGTGCCAGGTTGTCCTTTTCAATGAAACTATAAGACGTTCACGTCTTGAACCATAATTGATGAATATTGTTGTTGTAAAATGTTTTGAAGGAAAAAGGAAAGCTATTTTGAATTATTGATAGTACTTCGTAACTATCATCCAGTTATTGAAGATATTCGATTCCTATGTTTCAAGCATGCTTTTAAAATGAAATTGTTATACTTGCTGAGCTTATTATGCTCATTCTTGCTTGAACCGTATGAATGCAGCTTAGACCGAATGGACCGAAGGATTCTATAAGGATAAAGAGAAGGCTAAAATGAACGTGTAGATTGCCTATGTAATAGTATAGGTTTGTAATGATAATATTTGATATTATGACAAGAACAAATGTAATGGTTATAAAGAACCAGAGGAATGGTAGTATTATTTTGGAATATATATAAGACATATTCGTTCTTTTGAGGCATTTCAATTGAATGTTTGTATGAACTGTAGCACCGTGGAGCACCATATGTCGGGTTGAAAGAGACCCAGATTTGGGGGCGTCACAGGTTGGTATCAAAGCATTAGGTTATAAAACTTAAGGGGGGGGGGGGAGGGGAGAACCTTAGGCTAATAACCTCATTAAGGAAAAGAAGTCCGATGGAAGTAAACTCGAGCTTTACTTAAGTTGAATGAGTCAATAAGGTATTGAGGAAACTCAGTACCGAAAGATTTAAAGATGGAAAGTAACCCTAAATAAATTAAATATGATTTGTGCTTATACTATTGTGTATTATGTACTAATCAACATGTTATGTGTTATTGTAGGATGTCGATCGATAGTTTGATGTATAGAGATATACACGTGGTGAACAAAGAGCTTGTGAACCGAGTAGAGACTGTACCTGTTCTGGTGGCGGAGGTGCCATTAGTGATTCTAGCGGAGTCGGAGGCAGAGGAGTACTTTTTCGAGGAAGACTACTCAGTGGGAGAGATGGATATATCATCATACCTTAGTATGATGAATGATATGGAGGAAGAAAGAGAGGTAACATCGGTTACTACGGTGGTACCTACATTGGAGTCATCACCTCCAGATGCAATGGAAGCATTGTATCTGGCAGCGTTTGACAGGAATGTGCAACTGGGTACAGTTGTGCAGAATCATAGTGAAGAGATTAGTTATCTCTATGAAGCGAAGATGTCTGCAGAAGCAGATTTTGAGTTAGAGCACGATAAGCAGGTGCTTATGGCAGAGCATGCTAGGAATTATAAGGCAGAGGCCGATGAGCTTCGTAGAGAACTGGGGGAGAAGGACCGGAAGATATCACGGATGTCTTACATCCATGAGAGTGCACATAAGGATTTCAAGCTGAAGGTTGCTTGTTATTCCATTGAGTCAGGACAAACCCGTCATATGATTAGTTGGGATACTGTAGCAATGATTGCGAATGAGAAACACGAGGATGCTGTTATGCATTATTAGAAATCTGAAGTTATAAATATGTGTGTAATGATGTAAAAACCTCTTTTAAAGGGTAGTCTTTTGTAAATCCCAACTTTTGTGAAGTTCAATTATGGGATAGAAAATGTAATTGCTTTTGGCTATAGAGAACAAGTTGTAAATAGTTTCAAACTATGAAAGAGCATATGAATATAAATAAGTTTTCATTGAGATGATTTGTTCTGGTGCGAGTTGGTATGTAGCGATTAATAATGAAGTAAGTAAATATATAATAATGAAATTTTATTTATTTAATCAAGAAATGCCACTAAGGAAAAGATAACGTAATCAGGAAGCGAAATCACATAATGTTAATTAATGGGGTCAAAACAACCCTATGCAAGAGTTCGTTAAGTTATTAACGGCTGTATTTACCCAAACCGAGGGTAAATTACCCGCGAAACCTAAGGTAGCTAGAACGATTACCTTTAAAGAGTTTAAAAGCATAGGTTCGCCGGAGTTCAAATGAATGACGGACCCAATCGAGGCCCATACCGGGGTAAAAGAAATAAAGAAGGCGTTTGTTATTACAAGCGTAGGTGAGATGCGAAAGTTTTCTTTTGTGACTTATACGAGGAAAAGTGAAGTTAACTTTTGGTAGAAGGCTCACCAGGGTGGGGTTAGAACAGATGCAGTAATGTGGAAACAATTCAAGAAGGATTTATTTGAGAATTATTTCCCTACAAATATGTGAGGGAGGATAGAGATTGAATTCTTAGAACTTAAGCAAGGGGATATGATATTTCCCCAATACGCGACCAAATTCAAATGAATTGGCAAGGTTTGTTTCACATTAAGTGGACAAGGAGGAGGTGAAGGCTCATAGATTGGAGCAGGGCCTGAGACCCTAGCTCTATAGTGGGATTTTGGTGATCTAGAGTGTTTCCTATGGGATCATTCTGGAGAAGGTGATTATAGCATAAGGTGATAGTGAGTTGTAGACTCAATACCACAAAGAGGGAAAAGATGAGAGCAAGAGAGAGGGAGGAACAAGGGTAGAGAATGGTAGTGGCAGTATGCCAAAGAGACATAATTTTTTAACTCCGAGAATACTGAAGTGGGACAAAGAGATCCTAAGTGAAGGATCGAGGTGTGTAAGACATATGGAAAGACTCATCTAGGAGTCTGTCTGGAAGGGATTATAAATACCTTTAAAACATTAAGGTAGAGAAGGAGGAAATAACTTTCGTTAAATTATATTTGTGAAAATTATTTCATGAATAATAGAAGTAAGTAGGTATCAGTAGATAAGTACTGTTCATGTTGAGAGAATTTGAGGAAATTCTCGGTATGAATGTGTTGATTAACCATAGAGCTATAACAAATAGTTATAAGTAAAGTGTGAACCTTTAGTTTTCTCAGAAAATCTAAGGTAGTAATTTACGGTAATAAAATACCGCAACATTATTATTGTCGAACCATGACTCAAGTTAGGTTGGTGTTAAGGAAGAGGATGAGTTGTTATGGTTGCATATCGACTATCGTAATAGGAGTAAGATAGCGGTTAAGGATAAATACCCATGGCCCAGGATCGATGAACTGCACAGGCATGCGATAGACCGCACAGGCATGTTATTCTAACAGAATAATAAATAACGGAATCAGGTCCGGCGTAAAACGCACAGACAGGATATTCCAACAAAATAATAAAGGCGGAATCAGGTCCAGCGTAAAATGCACAGACAGGATATTTCAACAGAATAATAAAGACGGAACCAGGTCCGGCGTAGAACGCACAGACAGGATGTTCCAACAGAATGATAAAGAATGGAACAACATAAGAATTTCACCAAGTATAGGGTAGCCCGCGTATACAGGTTATTCCAACAGAATAATAAAGAATAGAATAACAGAAATTCTCTTCATGGATAAGAAAGAAATAATGCTCTCTACTTTTAGAAAAATTGGATACTAGAATAGTGAGGTAGCAGACTTCTCTTCTTATTTTATAATTTCTCTCTATAATAATCGCTCTAAAGCTTTTGTGAATTGGTGGGAAATGAAGGAAGAATGAGCTTCTATTTATAGAAAAATATAGTTTTGATAATTGCACGTTTTGGGACTCAAAAAATTACAGTACAATACGTCCAACTTTTCCTTTATTTTTAATTTAGACATGGAAGTATTATCAAACTTGCACCACCTCTCCTAATAGTAAATAATGTGATTCAATAGTAAATTATGTGAATCAATAGTTCTAGACATGTGAAAATACGAATTACAGTATAGTACCTTCATCTATACCTCCATTTTTAACTTAGTCATGCAAGTATTATCAATCTTGCACCAACTCCCCTAATAGTAATAAGAATATGAAACAATAGTATACACATGTGAACAAATAGTTATAATCATATGAAATAATAGCAATCAATTGCTCATTTATCCGGTTAAATACCCGATTGGTCAATATAACCTCCAAACATCAATTATTATTGAAATAATTGTCGATTTTCACTAACACAAATAATTCTAACACAATGAAACCATTTTTATCAAAAATATAAAATTTGAAATTTTGAAGTTTGACTTTTCCTGAAAAAGTCAACTGTTGACTTTTTGACCAAATAGTGAATTTCAGAAAATTTTGTGTTTATAGACTATTTTTACTAATTTCATCGTTCCGGACTCAAATATCACGTCCGCGTCTCCAAATTCAACTCCAACACAACTTTAATTTTAATAACATTCATTATTAATATTATAACTCACAATATTTATCAACCAGGTCGTTCCCAGGAAAGAGGGGGCTTTCCAATAATGATTTCTCCCTATTGGCGCATAATTAGGTGACCAAACGTCTCCTTGATAGAACTTTTAAACATTGTAAATATTGCAATTTAATAATATGAATAACTTTGTCGTCTCAATTATTAATTTAATAAAATAACATATTACGCAGATGATACTATGACAATTATCGAATCAATAATATGAGAGATATGATGCAGTAATTACTGTAGCAATAATTTAGTATAACTGAGTGACTTCTCACGTAAGCATCAATAATTAATACCGTGTACTACTATGCAACCACGCGTATTACTGTACTTTTACTACCGGGTAGTTCAACAATTAACGGTAAAACTTTCGCCATTATTTTCATAAAGTATTTTTGTCGTTTTCTCAATCCGACAATAATTCCGTTGTGGGGGTTCCACCAATGATTGTGCCGTTGTACGAATATTCCCCGACCAATCGAATATTATATAACAACTTGCGTACTTTGCAAAATTTAGAAATATTACCCACAACTATAATATTATATCAAATCCACACCATAATATTTAAAAAAATTATTTCGAGAAAATTAAATCTTTATTCATAAAATATGGGGTCTCACAATCTTCCCTCTTTATGAAATTTTGCCCTCGAAATTTATGTACGTGCCTGGTATGCCGAACATGTGAGGATACCTTGACCTCACTTCAAATTCTAACCCTTGAGGTATAACCTTTGAGTGTCGAATATAATCCTTCTTATCCAAGATTTTAACACGTATCTCCTCATATGTTAAATAATCCGCTATCTCGTCCGGTTCTAAATTAATAATGTGGTTCGGGTCATCCCCATATTTACGTAACATCGATACGTTAAAAATGTTATAAACACGCGACATACTTGGCAGTAAAACGAGTCTATAAGCCACAATTCCTACTTTATCGAGGATTTCAAATGGGCCAATTAAATCGAGGGTTGAGATTTCTTCTCTTCGTGGATTCTTTATTCTAGAATAACGCCCTCTTGAACCTTCTTAATTCTTCACATTCATCAGCTCCAGGTGTATAGCTTGAGCTGCTTTAACTTTATCGATTAAAGTCAATTCTACTCGTATATTCGTTATCTTCACGGGGGTTCGTATATTCGCACTTGTAAACACATACGATCTTCTACTCAACGCGTCAGCTACCACGTTCGCTTTTCCACGATGGTATTGAATGATATGATCGTAATCTTCAATAGCTCGAGCCAATGTCTTCAGCACATGTTACGTTCGTTTTAGGTGAAGAAAACATTTGAGGGTTTAAGAAATGGGTTTTGTACTGGGGTCAATACAAAATTTGATTTCACGCTCTAGGGTAGGCTAAGAAGTTTTCAAGAATACGTCAGAAAATTTATTAACAATTGAAATATCATTCAAAACTGTGACTCTCATCCAAGACTTGGATAGTACGTCACATTGATACCTATCAACTTGACATCGTCATTCACAACGTCGCTTACAGAAAGTCTGGCTTCGGTGCATTCCACACAAGAAAGTCAACAACGAAAGGACCGGGGCTCTTTACTTATGGCTTGATATGACCATGATTGACTTTAGTGATTTGGTTGCTGGAATTCGCATAACAGGTTGGTTAGGAATATGAAAGCTAACAACCTTATGAAAAGCATGATGAGTAGTTAACCAATCGATTCCTAAAATAACATCAAAGGCAAGTATTTTCAAAGAGATACGATTGACAGGTAACATGAAAGTGTTGATTTAAACAAGATTTATAAATAGTGGAGGTAACGAAGGTTTCTCCCAACTGAGTTTAAACATATATATCAAAGTCTAACTTCTCCGGAGTTAACTTCAAACATTGAACACAACTAGGTGAAATAAAAGAGTGAGTAGAATCGGTATCTAACACGGTATAGACTTCAAAAGAGTTTATGACTAACATACCCGTGATAATTTTATTCAGGTTCCTTGTCACGAAAAAAAATGTTCTCTCTTAAACTACCGGTTTTGACTTTTCTGGGACGGCCTTTGGTGCCTCCATCCTAGCTGAACTTGTCTTCGGTGAACGACAAAATCGGGCTAAGTGACCTTCTCTTCCATAATTATAACATGCTTTGGACGGCATCGCGCAGTTTAGACTGATGTGTCCCTCCCCTCCGCATTTGAAGCATATGATAGGTGGTCGTTCTTCTTCCTTAACAACGGATGCTGGTGCTGACGTCTTTCTATCATTGTTGAATCTCCTCTTCTTGAAATGTCCATTCTTATTGTTTTGACCATGATTACCACCAAAGTGGTTACCATTTCTGGCATGTTGATTCCCTCCATGCTTATTGTCACCGCTTTGATGACTGTTATCACCGATATTATCATTTTGTCGGCTGCTCTCTTTTGGTTGCGTTGACTCGTTATCGCACTCCACTAACTGAGCCCTATTTACAACATCTGAATACAAACACAGTTTATGAGAAATAAGATATTGGCGTATCTCCGTCTTCAAACCTCTTAAAAACATTCGGGTCATTCGCTCCTCATTATCAACCAAATGGGATGCAAACCGGGATAACTCCGCAAATTTAGCCTCGTATTGCGACACGGACATATTATTTTGTTCCAACTTGATAAACTCCACCTCCTTCATGTGACGAATATTTTCAGGAAAGTACTTGTCGTTGAACAACTCTTGGAATTTCTCCCAAGACATCTTGAGTGCGTCAGGCTGGGTACGTTTTACAGATTTCCACCAGTGATCTGCCTCTTCACACAACATAAAGGTGGCAAAGGGAACCTTTTGCTCCTCGGAGCATCCCAAGACATCAAATATCTTGGTGATCTTCTTTAACCACGTCTCTGCCTTAAGTGGTTCTGGCTTTCCAAAAAACTCCGGTGGTCCCAGCTCTTTGAATTGCTTTGCGATGACCAACCGTGGGTTGCCATGGTTTCCTCTTGTATTATGAATAGGAGTGGCCTTCGTCTGATGTTGTATGAATTCTAAAAAGCTCCTAAACGTACCGTCGTTCGTCAATTGATCAGTGTTGGTGTTTACAAGAGGATTATCGCCATTTTGTTGCACATTGTCCTGATTATTGATCTGTGGAGACTCAACGGTCTCCTGTGCTCCATTGCTATTCTCAACATTCTCGGATGTCATTTTCAAATACTGCCACAAAACAAGGGTTAATTAACATCACATATTATCCCTATACTCTGACCGACCAATTAAATATCAAATAAACTTAGGTAGGTCATAGCAGCGAAGGAATTCCCCGTCTCTCTCCTCCTAGTTCTAGTCTCACATCTTAGCCAGGGATCATATCCCTAAGCTTTGATACCAACTGTGACGCCCCCAAAATCGGTATACATCACCTATTCTGAGTCGTCAAATACATGGTATAGAATACAAATACAATTTAATTATACAACTGTTGTGTAAAATACGACAAAACATAAGCTGTGAGTTTTAATACAAATATTGTCGTCTATACAATATTCAAACTCAAATTCAATATTATTACATTTATTTTCCACTATTTCACTGAATAGTGAGGACTACTAATGCTATCATCTGGTACGTTACTCCGTTCCCCGACTAGTCCCTGCTACGTTCTCATTTCCTGAAGAGAAAAATAAAAGTAAAAGGGTGAGCTCAACTAGCCCAGTAGGAAATATTATGACTAAGGTAATGTAGAATAAATTATCATTAGCCTTAAACAGTGTTAAACTGATACAATATAACAAACATCAAGTTTAACTGCAGCGGAACGAGCAATCCATTAAAAGAGTCAAGTAGAGAATAAAATCTACTATCTTTTATGATTTAAAAGGTTTTCATCACTTTTATCGCTGTGACTCAGCTTAATAAATAATCCACATCATCGAATCACCCCTGCACTACGGCCAAAGATATTTCTTAGTATCACGACCACAATTATCCATGCACTACGGGCCAAGAATATTTGTGTATTCAATAATGGTCATGATTATGCCAACAAGTATCCATCAATGCACTACAGGCCAATGAGGACTTTTACCACATTATTTGTAACATTACGGTCATGATTATACCGAATAAATCCCTGGTCATAATCATACCAAGTCCATCTATGTACTATAGGCCACAGATGACTTTCAACAAAATATAAACATGAGGATGATGACAATGATATAAGAATTCAATAAAACAAGTTCAAGAATTATTTTATCCAGGAACTAATAACGTCCAAATTGTCAACATGATACTACTTTGTAGAGTAAAATTTAAGAATGCTCAGAAGAATATTTCCATGAAAAGAAACTGGATGAAGCGCAAATATCAAGGATATTCCACTAATTTCATGGAGTATAGAAGTCAAAACTTTAACCAACTGAGTATAATAAGGAATGAAATAACAAAAGAATTCACCAGGCATGCGATAGACCGCACATGCAGGTTATTCCAACAGAATAATAAATAACGGAATCAGGTCTGGCGTAAAACGCACAGACAGGATATTCCAACAGAATAATAAAGACGGAATCAGGTCCGACATAAAATGCACAGGCAGGATATTCCAACATAATAATAAAGATGGAATTAGGTCCGGCGTAAAACGCACAGACAGGATATTCCAACAGAATAATAAAGATGGAACCAAGTCCGGCGTAGAACGCACAAACATGATGTTCCAATAGAATGATAAAGAGTGGAACAACAGAAGAATTTCACCAAGTATAGGGTAGCCCGTATATACAGGTTATTCCAACAGAATAATAAAGAATGGAATAACAGAAGTTCTCTTCATGGATAAGAAAGAAATAATACTCCCTACCTTTAGAAAAACTGGATACTGGAATAGTGAGGTAGCAGTGTTGGGTAAAATCTAGTTACGCACAACACGCAAGCATATGTGGTCAACAAGTAATAAAGTGATAAGTTGAGTATCGTTCCCACAGAAAATTATTTAATAAAAATCACCAAGTACTAACCCGTAACCAACTCAATCTTATTTAAACGAATGAATTACAAACTATATAAATTAACTACTATTCCACTAATTAAATTAAGACTATGGAGATTTAAGATCACAACTTCACTTATTGCTTCATTTAAGTTAACACACTTCTCATCAATTATTCTTTATCCTGAATTGTTAATTAAGAACACTAAAGTAGTATTAACCACCTCTCGATGCACTAATACCGTATTAACGTCAATCCACAATTAAGATAGAAATTCGTTAAACACCTTAATCAACTAACCCACCATATCTCTATGTGAATTACAATTGAAGAAGGTTGAAGAATAAGTTCTCTATCCGATTACATGCGATGTCAAGCATATCTCTACCTTAACACTCATCAAGTTTAAGCTATTAACAAAATCCTGAACACATGCTATCATGATTAGATCTAAATCTATACTTCATCTCTCGAGGTCATATAGATTATCACGGTAATTGATGGCCAGTCAATTAAACAATTAAGTCCAAACCACAATAGACAATTCTCACAATAGAACATAATAATTGATAACGAAGCATATTAAAATAAACTACACAATAAGATCCATTGTAATCTCAAACAAAGAATTAGTTCATTGAATTAAAACTAAGAATCCACAATTGAATACACATTAAAAGATAAAAATAGAAGAAGATGAGAAGATATAATCTATTGTCTATAGACTTGACGCTCCCTCCTTGCTCCTACTTTGAATCTTCAATGGTCTCCTAGTTGCATCAATCTTCAAATCTCATAAAAAACTAGTGTTTTGATCTAATTTACTCTAATATAATTTAATAGAATTCTTCCAAAAACTCCCTAATCTATCAATAATCCCCACTAATCTGTGTTATTCCCCTCCTTTTATAAGCCTTTGTACATGTCTTTAAGTCCTCTTGGAAGTCCTTGAATCAAACAACTCAAAACATTCCTTTTCGGACTCAAATTCGGACAAAATCTACTCATTCCGCGCATAGGCCAACCCCGGCTGGCTTTTTCCTTTGTAAAAACCCAGCCCCGGCTGGGTAGTGATCTACTAAAATGCCCAGGACCCCAGCCCCGACTGGGTCCTAAGGCACAAAAACGTCCAGCCCCGGCTAAGGTGCAAACTGCCAAATAATTTTCTGTTGGAACCTCCTCTGCTAAAATTGCCATAACATTTAAACTGAGAGGAGTTACGGGGCCCGCAACCTATCAAATCGAATCTATCGATGAGATCTACAACTTTAATTCTTTGAGCTTTCAAAAATAACAAATTAATGATGGTCGAAATTGGACTTGAAGTGACTGTTATGCAAATGACCACCCAAAACGATGAAGTTCAATGTCCGTTGGTAGAAATGTCATAACTCTTTCATCCGAACTCCGATTTAAATGATTCAAGATGTTACAGAAAGCTAAGAAAACGCTCTACAATATAGTCTAAGCTCCAAGCCAAGAACATGAATTGAACATGAAAGCATAAACGATGTCCAGATTGCTTTTCTTTGTATTTTCATTGTTTGTCCTTACCAATAGTCGCTCACACCTCTTCCAAATGTATAACCTACAAAATGAACATGAAATGCATGAAAAGTAACTAAGAAACATGAGATTAAGAAATAAATTCAAGTAATAGATATCGGATAAGTAGGTACAAAACCTACTTATCAAATACCCCCAAACTTAAACTGTTGCTTGTCCCCAAGCAACACAACATAATGCAATGTAATGCAATGAAATGCAACTAATCTTCATGCCTACGAATCCAGCAGTATTGATAAACACAAATCTATTCACTCGGCCTTAGAGCAATCAAGCAAACACGATAATACTTCATATCAAAACCAATCAACAATTTCCTAGTCAATCATCCAGTCTTAAATTGTTATCACTGGTATAGTGCGTGTGTGCTCCACAACAATGTTAACTGATATAAAATCAAATTTAACACATAACAAGTCTCTTTGAAGGCATCATACAGTGTAAACTTAAGAAATCCAAAAACAAGCTAGATCCAACTAAAATAAAACAATTACCAATATCGAGGGTTAACATGGGATACTTATGCTTTATTTTCATATACGGGGGCTTTTTGCTCTTTTCCTGTTTTATTATTTTTTTTTTTTTTTTTTACTTTTTAACCATGACTGTGCAATGTCTCATTCCATTAGGCTAACAGTGCTACCCCTTAACGAGCTTTCGACCAACGACTACCAGACCATATAAGACCTTAGGGCGCTAGGTTTTAAGATACCCCTTCGGGCGTACTTACTCAAGTAACAAAGGCCCCAAAATAAAACTAGCCACGGTATTTTTTTTCTTTTTTTTGAAGCTTATATATCCCAATTTTTTCCCCCAAACTTAGGTTCTTATCGAACTTTAGCCATCACTACTTATTTTTCTTATTCTTTCATTCAAACTAGCATTATCCTTTAGAGTCCCATTATGTATCAATTTAAACTCAATCAATCAACAAGTTGTTTTTACTGTGCTATCCTTATTATAACAGTTTTAAACAGAAAAAGATTCAATTCATAACAAGAAATCACATCAAAGCTCTAATAGTTAGTACTATACTTGCCTACTCAATCCCAATCTCATCATTGGCCAAAATAGAATGTAACTCATCAAACAGCTGGACTCATGCAAGATGAACATAGTAACTACTATTATTTTTGATTTTTTTAACAAAAAAATAAATAAATAAATTGAATATAATGCTATTCAAACTATACTATTATGCAACTACTTATGTAATTGTACTACATGAATTCAAACAATATGAACCTAAACTAAATTAACAACGTATACTATTATGCAACTACTTATGCAATTGTACTACATGAATGCAAACAACATGAACCTAAACTAAATTAACAACGTATGCAAAATAACATAACATAAACATTAAACTAAACATGCAATAAAGAACTAAACTAAACTCCCCCAAACTTAGCAATTACAATGTCCTCATTGTAAGAATATAGCGATAAATAGAAGAGAACTTCCCTGTAATCAGCTAAGTGTGAGTTGATGTTGGCGATAGCTGCGACGATCACTTTGCTATCCATTGGACCTCCAATACCTACAATGAAGAGAGACAACATGGATTAGATTATAAGAAAGCTTAATAAGAAAATTAATTCCTATCTACTAAATAAACTAGTAAAGCATATAAATATAAAAATTCCTGGGTTGCCTCCCAGTCAGCGCTTGATTTATAGTCTTTCAGCCTGACTTTGTCTAGTCAATGCTATCCAAATCCTCTTCGAAAGTTGAGGAACCCTCCATCCATCGAAAATAATATAGCTTTTGGTAGGTTCCCATTTGTGATAGCCATCGAGTTAAAGTCACCTAGCATGCTTTGTTTAGATAAGATCACATTCAAGAACGTCCAGCATCTAGGTGTTTTCTCCATTGTGTCTGCGAATAGATTCTGGCATTGAGGCATGTCAGACACAACAGTCTCTTCTTCTATCTTATCCAGCTCATCACACCATGGCTTCGAATTTGTACTCGCTTTTATGTCACAAGGAGTATTGCCGACAACATGACTACCAATCGGACAAGGTTTTACAAATCTAACCGGATTCTTGAACTGTGGAGGAGAAGCCACTTGAGGCATAAATAACATCGGCTCATCATCGTTGGTTCTCACAATTAGTTCTTCATCGACCTTGTTGTCATTATCCCCACTTGTCTCCTCTTTTTCAACATCTCGAGGCTCATCCAGTTGTAGATTTGGTTCGGGTTCTCCGTCAATTTTGTCATCCATGTCATAAAGCCAAGTGTTTGGAGGAATTTTGCTTACGGCTTCGGTCATTTGCTCTATCTGATCAGCAAGATTTTGATATTCTCTCTCTTGATTACTCATCTTCTCCTCATCTGCTATGAACTTGGACAATAATTCCCCCAGCCTTGAACTTTCTGTTTCAGTCTCGGAAGCCATGTATTGAGGACCATTGGTTGAGGCTGTGAAACATTTTTCCATCCAATTATTAAAATTTTGGATTGACAGCTCCTGACTGTTTATAAACTCTTCTTTTTCTGCTATAGCCCTTAACATGAATTCCATAAACTCTGAATTGTCTTCTTGTTGCATTGGAGGTGAATATGAGAATTCCGGCATGTATGTTGGACTTGGAGCAGAGTAACAGTATTGATAGTTGTAGCTCCATGAAGAATCCGGGTGATACCTCCAAAATTGATCATAATTATCATATGCATACTGAGTGAGGTATACACCACCTTGTTGTCCCCGCCCAAGACTAACGGTGCATTGATGACTCTGATGGTTGCCAGCATAATAGTCACACATGATTGCCATCCTACGACTCTGTTGGGCTGCGATAATGTCCAACTTCCTCGAAAGTTCTTTAATTTGTGCTGACATTGCGGAAAGTGTCACGAGTCTGTAAATCTCTGTTTCTTTTGGTTGAGTCATGTTTGTGTATGGCCATTGATATGCAAAGTCATCCATGGTACCTGCAAAGAGAGAAATATAGGAAGAGAATTAAAAATAAAAATACAAATGTTTAAATTAAGACTAATTTGATTGAAGCTAATATTTGCAAAGAGATATTAAACTAATTCCCCAGCAACGGCGCCAAAAACTTGTTGGATAAAATCTAGTTACGCACAACATGCAAGCATACGTGGTCAACAAGTAATAAAGTGGTAAGTTGAGTATCGTTCCCACAGAGAATTATTTAATAAAAATCACCAAGTACTAACCCGTAACCAACTCAATCTTATTTAAAAGAATGAATTACAAACTATATAAATTAACTACTATTCCACTAATTAAATTAAGACTATGGAGATTTAAGATCACAACTTCACTTATTGCTTCATTTAAGTTAACACACTTCTCATCAATTATTCTCTATCCTGAATTGTTAATCAAGAACACTAAAGTAGTATTAACCACCTCTCGATTCACTAATATCGTATTAACATCAATCCACAATTAAGATAGAAATTCGTTAAACACCTTAATCAACTAACCCACTATATCTCTATGTGAATTACTGTAGCAATAATTGAGTATAACTGAGTGACTTCTCACGTAAGCATCAATAATCAATACTGTAAGACCCCTAATTTTATGAAATAAAAGTATTCAATTTTTCTTATAATTACTATTCAGTAAATGGTTAAATTGATAAAAGTTAAAGTTAAGGGTGATATATGAAATTTTTTTCAAAATAAGCAAGTGGTTATAGAATATTCATTGTTATCGGGGAATATTCGTTTGGTCGTGGAATATTCTTTCCGTCGAGGAATATTCGTACGACGGCGCAGTTATTTATGGGCCCCATAACAGAATAACTGTCGTATGAAGAAAATAACAAATTTGAGTTTTTATAAATAACGACGTAGTTGTTACCGTTAACACTGTTGGAATACCCGGTGGTTAAAATACAGTAATACGCATAGTTGCACAGTAGTACACGGTTTTGCACAGTATTTTTGAATTATTGATTCTTACGTGAGAAGACACTACTCAATAATTATTACAGTAGTTACTATTCAATATTTTATTTTATTGATTCAATAATTGCTGCGTTGATATTTTATATTATTGTTGTTTCAATAATTGTCACTGCACAATATCTCCATTATCAGATCAATAATTCATATTATTTGAATAATATTATTAGATAGCATTATTGGCAATGTCTAAAAAGTTCTGTCAAGGAGAGGTTTGGTCACCTAATTGCGCGCCAGTAAGGAGAAATCCTTATCGGAAAGCCCCCTCTTTCCTGGGAACTGCATGGTTGTCATTATTGTGATTCTGTAATATTATTTGTGAATAATTAATTATTGATTTATATGATAATGAAATATTTATTTTATGTGGGTATAAATGATGGAATTATTTATGTGGTTATAAATGAAGGAATTAATGTTGATGTATTTTATCAGTATTTTGTCGGATTGGAGGTATTAAAAGATCAAATCAATATTCTTGAGTTATATTGTGTGAGTTATAATTTTTAATCTAACCGTTGGATCGTTGTGATTTTTGGATATGTTATACATATATAAGTTAAGTATATGTCCACAAATTTTGAACCGTTAAAAATGAACGTATAATTTGTTATGAATTTTAAGAGGTGACTGATTCGGAAATTAGGTTTATAAATGATTTGGTAGAAAATTCTAGAAATGGGTGGGCCCCACTTTTGGTTGTTGGGGAAGATTGCTGATTTTTGGTGGGTGGAATAGTAGCAGGCAAAGCCATCAGGTAACAGGTCAAGTTTACTTCGGCGTGCTAACATTTTCCTATAAATAGAGGGCTAAGTTAGAATTGAAAATCACACCAGAATTCATAAGTTTTTTCTCTTTTTCTCTCTAGATTATCGAGTGTATTTTGTGAGTATTTAGATACTTGGTGAGTTGCTATTCATCAGTTCAAGTTTCCTTCAGCTTCATATCTGATATCCAGTCAGAAGTGCTGCTCTTTTGAGGTGATGAAAATTATCTTTGTCCTGGATGAGAAAAGGAATTTAGAACTACAATTACTATTATGAGTTATACATGTGATTGTGGACAGGAATTGTTGATTGATGTTACAGGGATAAAATATTGTTGGTGGACTTTTAACTTGAAGAAGATAATAGATTTTATAGTCTATTTGACTCTTCTAATGGATTGCTCGTTCCGCTGCAACTATGGTTGAAATTTTTTATCATCTACTATATGTTCTAAATCTCTGATTTATTATTGATGAAGGCTATTGATAATTTAATTATCTTTAGTTATGATATTCTTTACTGGGCTAGTTGTGCTCACCCTTTTGCTTTATAATTCCTTTCAGGTAATAATAGTGTAGCTGGGTCGAGCGGGGATAACAGGGGAATAGAACGGTGGTCTCTAGATGTGGAGATTCTCCTTAAACAGCATAGAAAAGTGTGTTGTATACATCATTTAGTAGTTATATTTGGTGAATCAACTAGGGTGAAGCGAACCCAACGTTAGAAGGGTGTTTTGCCACTATCATACAAGATGTCATGGTGACGTGCTATCCAAGGTTGGGATGTGAGTTACAGTTGGTATATATTTGTATCAAAACTCACAGCATATGTGTTTTTGTATTTTGCACGACAATTGTTGTAATAAAGTAGTAGTTGTTTTCTGTACCATGTATTTGGCGACTCAAAATGGGTTGGATGGAATGGACCTATTTTGGGGTTGTCACAAATACCGTGTGCTACTATGCAACCACGCGTATTACTGTACTTTTACTACCGGGTAGTTCAACAGTTAACGGTAAAAATTTCGCCGTTATTTTTATAAAGTATTTTTGTCGTTTTCTCAATCCGATAATAATTCCGTTGTGGGGGTCCACCAATGATTGTGTCGTTGTACGAATATTCCCTGTTAAAACAAATATTCCCCGACCAATCAAATATTATATAACAACTTACGTACTTTGCAAAATTTATAAATATTACCCTCAACTATAACATTATATCAAATCCACACCATAATATTTAAAAAACTTATTTCGAGAAAATTAAATCTTTATTCATAAAATCTGGGGTCTCACAGTTTTAGTTTATTACACAAATTTTGAAAATAAAGGTTATGTGTTAATAATATGAATGCTAAATGATGATTTTAGTAGTATTAAACTACGAATGAGCATGTTATCAAATGTTAACTAGTATTATCATAGTTTGATTATGTGAATGGGTGATTTGACCTACATGATGTATATATTTGTTTATATAGATATAAAGTGTTGGTAATGACTAATTATGTCATGATGACATATGTATAGGGTATTGATTCAAGTTGTAAGGTTTAGCTTGTGCTAAAGGCAAGTTCTCTAACTCAAAACTTCATTGTGTGAGTTTAATTTCATTAGTACGTTATTGTTTTCAAATTCAATTACAATTGTTGTAAGTTGCTACATCTACACTTTCGTAGAGCTAGATTGCCTATTATTGAATAAGTTATTGTATCTAGTTACTCATAGCGATAAAAGTATCCCAAATCTTATAGTTTAATATTGAGCAAGCTTCTCTAATATGTAACTTATTATTTAGCATGCGAGTCGTTTTATTTTAATATTCTAGTGTTGAACAACTTTATCGTTTAAATTACTATTCACTATGCATGCTTAGTGTTCAATTCTCAATAACTTTGATTTAATATTGTTTAAGCCAATTTATGTTATGATTATTCAAAGTCTATGCTATTAGATTATTCCTAAAGCATGGTACTAATTTATAAATATCAATTCAGTTATGATTATTCAATAGCATACAGTTATTTCTTTTGTAATCAACTAATTCTTAGTTGATTACCGCTGAATTCTAAATTACCCTGAAATGTATCTTAACCAAACTTACTTTGATGCGGACTTGTATTCTAAATACTGAGATGAAAAACTCTTTTATTAGAGGTTTACACTTAGCGTTAAAATGGTTGTGCACAATACATTGTACAAACGGTTGATCCCCTTAAGTACGTGGAGTCCTTATAGTCTTATGACTGTTAAAGTTAAAGTTGAAAGATTACTTATAACCGTGGACATGATTCGTGGTCATTAGATCCTTAATGAATGTTATAATTTTTAGAAAGTTAATAGAACACATTGTTCAGGTCTATTGAGCCTAGAATTGACAATTGATGTAAAAGTTAAAAGATTTATTTGTTGTTATTCCAAGTGAGTCTTGTTTGCTCATTCTTGCCTGTAAAATTTCTTACAACTAAAGTTGAAAAGGGTGACGTACCTAGCACCAGTAAGGGAAAAGGAAAGATGAACAAATATTGAAGACTTGTAATAGTTGTGATAGTTTTATTATCAGACTTTGGTTTAAATATTATAATGAAGTTTATTTAATTTTTCGCATTTGAATGTTTGTAATTAAAGGTTAGATAACATGGGAGATTTTTATTTAAGTTTAATCCTATATTGACAGGTTTTTATTATTCAATTTTATTATAATTGGGTAGTTAGAAATGAATGTTTTGATTAAGTGAACACCAAATCTTGAGGAAATGAAGTACCAGGATTTGTGGGTGTCACAACTATGATTTCTCAGATACAGCTAAGTGTCAAACCTTTGTGACAACATTGAGGAAAGACGCCAAGCAGTGGATGGGAACCTTGACTCCAAACTCAATTTCGTCCTGGGAAGATTTATGTGACAAGTTCCATGCTCGGTTCAGGAGCAATAAGAGGAGAGAGAAAAGCCTATAGGGTCGTAGGCCCAGGTCAGACAATATTCTAATGAAACTCTAGACCAGTACGTGAATAGGTTCAGGTCAGGTGACAGATCTCAATGATCTTCAGGATGTGGGACTGTTTCAAAATGGCTCAGATCTGGTGAAGTCAGAGAAATTGGTGAAAAAGCTGATGTTTAACCATTCGAAGAGTCTAGCCGAAGCATTTGAGAAGGCTGAAGGCTTCATAGTGGTAGAAAAAACGACGGGCAGCTTAAAGCAGGGCTCTTTGAAAAAACCAAAGGAGACGAACAAGGATAACTTGGATGGTAATCAGAAGAGGAATGATGATAATAATGATCGGTCTGATGGTAATCAAAAGAAGTAAAACAACAATTGGGGCTCGGGAGGAGGTCGCCCACGTTTTCCGAGTCAGAAGGTGAACAATGTGTACACAAAACTTAATACTGATCGGGCTACCATTCTAGAGAAAATAAAGGACCAGTCTTACTTCGAGCAACCTCGGGACAACCTTAAACTAGGGTTTGAGAATCTTTACAAATACTGTGATTACCATCAGGCGGCAAGACATGATACGAATTCTTGCTGGAATTTGAGAGAGTTTATTGGAAGGAAACTGCAAAGTGGGGTGTTAGTTCAGTATGTGGCCAAACGAGAGCCCCCGAGGGAGCAGCAAAGGAATAGTATGCCCACCCATAACAGTCATCCCGAATAGCTGAGTCAGAATCAAGTGGCAAGACATGTTATGGATGTGATCACATGAGGAAACATGGGAAAAGTTGCATGGAAGAAATGTCGTGGGTACTTGGATTCAGTGATGATAGTGGCGGGTAAACCCACGAGGACTGAAAGAGCGTACTCAGGTTCGGTGATTTCTTTCACAGATGACGACTTTCCTTCAGAACCGATCAAACCACACGAAGGAGCTCTGGTAATTACTGTACAGATGGGTTCGGTGGATATGAAGCGGATGATAATAGACAATGGGTCTTCAGTAGATATCTTGTACACACATACTTACCAAAGGATAAATTTGGACGAAATAGAGATGGAGATCAGGCAAGAGGCTCCTCTATACTAGTTCAACAATGAGCCAGTTAAAGTTGCAGGGATTATTGAGCTGTCAGTTATCTTCGGGACGGCTCCCAACAGGTGGAAATTATGTGCAAGTTTTATTTGGTGCATGTGGACTCGACATATAATGCTATCTTGGGAAGGTCCATTCTGACAGCTCTTCAGGCAGTTACGTCGATTCCCCACTTCAAGGTTAAGTTTCTGACACCACATGTAGTTGGTGAAGTTGCTGGAGATCTGGAATTAGTAATGAGATGTTACCAGAATGTGTTGATCACTTCGGGTGTAGGGGTCAGTAGACAGAAGCAAACCATGGCTATTGAGATCAAACCGTTTATAGAAAGTAGTACGGAGCCATTGGTTATGCCAGCAGAAGAGACCGGAGAGGTTGAGTTGATTTCGGGAAAAAAAGAAAAGATCGTAAAGTTGGGTTCGGGTCTATCGGAACCTTTCTGGACGAACCTGGTGGAGTTACTTCGGTGTTATACTGACATCTTTGCTTGGGTACCCAGTGACATACCTGGAGTGAGTTGAAAGGTTGCTGAACATAGGCTGCATGTGGACCTAACGAAGAAACTAGTTTGGCAGAAGAGGAGAATTTTCGCACCAGAGAGACATAAGATAATTGATGAGGAAATTTCAAAACTACTGGCATCGGATTTTATATTCGAGATCGACTATCCGGAGTGGATGGCGAACGTAGTTCTGGTGCAGAAGTAGAATTGGAAGTGGAGAGTTTGCATAGATTACACTGATCTGAACAAGGCATGCCCGAAGGACTTTTATCTTCTGCCCCACATCGATCAACTTATTGATGCGACTTTGGGATATGCTCTGCTCAGTTTTATGGATGCTTTCTCTGGGTATCATCAGATTTTTATGTGCAAGGAGGACATCCCGAAGACAACTTTTATCACTCATCGGTCAGTATATGCGTATAAGACGATGACCTTCGGCTTATTGAACGCAGAAGATACGTATTAGAGGATGATGAATTACGTGTTCACAAGGCAGTTGGGGCGAAGCATGTAGGTCTACGTTGATGAGATGATTGTCAAAAGCATGTCAGTTCGGGGTCATTTTGATTATTTAGAGGAGTGATTTCAGACCATGCGACACTATAATTTAAGATTGAACCCGACCAAATGCACCTTCGGGCTAGGAGCATGCAAATTCTTGGGTTATCTGGTCAGCAAAAGGGGAATAGAAGATAATTCAGAGAAGATCCAGGCTATTTTGGATATGAAGTCTCCAGAGTCTTACAAGGATGTTCAGCGTCTGACGGGTCAGATAAAAACATTGAGGAGATTTATGTCTAAGTCGACAGAAATGTGTTTGCCATTTTTTGACACGTTGAAAGGACCGAAGAACGCCAAGACTTTTCAGTGGACTTTGGAGTGTGAAGATACTTTTTAAGGGATAAAGAGGTATTTATCTTTGGCTCCGTTGTTGGTGAAGCCAGTCCCTACTAAACCACTATATTTGTACTTGGCGGCGAGTTCATTGGCAGAAGTAGCAGTTTTGGTGCAGGAGATTGGGGGTAAGCAGCACCTGGTTTACTACGTAAACCATGCCCTTAGGGATGCAGAAACAAGGTATTCGAACCTTGAGAAGTTTTCCTTTGCCTTGATAATAGCCAATCGAAAGCTTCGACAGTAATTCCAAGGTCGGTTAATAGTGGTGTACACGGATCAACCACTGAAGAAGGTGTTGGGTAGACCTGAAGTTTTGGGGAGGCTTGTCGCATAGTATAATGTTCG
Source organism: Panax japonicus (assembly GCA_020205505.1). Classification (NCBI taxonomy): domain Eukaryota; kingdom Viridiplantae; phylum Streptophyta; class Magnoliopsida; order Apiales; family Araliaceae; genus Panax; species Panax japonicus. The sequence continues at coordinate 63,489,074 of CM035113.1, forward strand.
TTCTCTGAAGTTGATGATAGTTTGAGTGAAGTTGAAGGATCTGAGAAGGTGATTACGGTACTTCAACATATTCAGAATTTATGGATATTGTATACAGATGGGTCGTCAACCTTAGATGTTCAGCAAAAGGGTTCAAAGTACAACAATCTATCAGATTTGGCTTCAGGGCAACCAATAACGAGGCTGAATACGAAGCAGTTCTAGTAGGGTTATGATTGGCGAAGAGTCTGGAGGTTCGAAGGTTGGTGATTTATAGTGACTCTCAGCTAGTGGTCAAGCATGTTACAAGGGAGTATGAGGCTAGAGGCTCGAGAATAGTGAAATATCTGGCAGAGTTGAAGGATCGACTTCAGTGTTTTAATTCTTAAGAGTTTCAAGGGATTGACCGATCCGATAATTTAATTCCAGATGCGTTAGCAAATTGGCTACTACTGAAGTCAGTACCTTCAATGGGTCAGTTTATTTAGTGATCTTGAATCAGCCAAGTGTTCAACATAAGATGGTGATGTGTGTCAAGTGATCTAATTGTTGGATGACTCCATATCTTGATTATTTGGCAAATGGCGTACTGCCTTCGGATCGGATGTTGGCTAAGAAAGTGAAGTACAAAAGCTTAAATTTTGTGCTTATTGATGGAGATCTTTATCGAAGGACTTACTCATCTCCTTTGTTGAAATGTTTATTGCCGTCTAAAGCTGAGTATGTTCTTCGAGAAGTTCTTGAGGGGATTTATGGTGATCATATGGCAACAAAGTCATTAGCATATAAGGTGCTTCGACAGGGATATTACTGGCCAACAATTTTCAAAGAAGTTACTGATTATGTGAAGAAGTGTCTGAAGTGCCAGTTGAACTGTCCGATCCCCTATCAGCCACCAAAAGAGTGAGCATGGCCATGCATTTCATAGTTCTACTCAATCAAGAGGCCTATGGATATCACCCCTAATAAATAGGAGGGTTAAATTCCATCTAGATCACTCATATTCCTCACACGATTCATGATGTACCCAATAATCACCTTTATAGTCCACCTTATTAAAGGTGACCTTTGATGATATCAAAGTACATAAATTCTCGTGTAGTAATATAGTGTTTTTAGGTCGGAGGACCATTACATCATTGTCACAATGAGAATCGCTAATGACACCTTGCATACCATTCCACATAGAATTCTCATGGTGGGTCTGTCCAACACATCGTTCTCTAACATATACCTATGCATTGACTTAATATCTCATATATTTATGACCAATGAGATTTGGTCATCAGTCAATCCACATACTAATCTCAATGCATCATTGTTATCCCATCAACAATGATACTCGACTAGGGACATTTAAGAGCAATGATACTAATTGTAATTATATATTCTCATGTTCAAGTCACATACTTGAAACTATATAATTTGTATCACTATTCTAAGGAATTTATTATGTTAAAATTTATATAACGCAGTAAATAAAATCATTCATTTATTCAATCAAATATAATATCGAAATGTTAAGCAATTATATCAAATAATTGGCCTCTAGGGCACAAACTCTAACATCAGCAATACCTTTATCCTGATAGAGTTAGGATTCAGGAACCTTTTTAATACTGAAAGACCAACATCTAAAAATTATGTCCGACCCAAAACACTATACACCAAAATATAAACAAAACACAACACAACAAACACAAACAACCCATTATGACCCAACACCATTAGCTTATACCCTATTCCAGCCCGACCTGCATTGAAAATTCTCTCTATCAGCATCGACAATACCAACAGAACACCAAGAACCACCGTCTGCATCGCATTGAACCTCGCGTACCGGCTTAGATTCGGGTTTCGGCCCACGCCTATGTACAGAGCCAGGAAGGCGACGTAGCTGGTATAAGGGATAGAGCGGTAGAGGCCGAGGAATGGCAGAAAGGGTTCTAGGGTCAAACCCAGGATACGAGGATACTGGGCGAAGAGGAAGCGACCGTATTGGAGGTCGTTGAAGAAAGGGAAGAAGTAAGCCACGTCGGAGAGTAGGTGGTCGGTGACTGGGGTCAGATTGTAGGATGCATATATGGCAGTGAGATGGGGTTGCTACGACCGGGAGCGGGAAATTGGGTCTGAGCGGGAGCCGAAAATAGAGCCGGAGCGGGGATGGGAGGGGATGTGGAGCGTTGATTTAAGAGGGTGAGGTAAGAAGGGTTTTCTGGTTAGGGTTTTTGGTAGTGGGAGAGAGAAAGGGACGCCATCTTTGGGCGGATTTGGGAAGATGGGTTTTTTGGAAGTAAGGAACGGGGAGGGTTTTATGATGATTTTTTTTGGAATTCATATTTTGATGAGTAAAATTAATAATTTAACAATATTCTTATTAGATAAGTCTCAATTTATATGAGAGATTTTGTAAAAATCTTAATTTTTATTTGTAAAAGTAATAAAAACATTTCCTTTTTTTACCAATTATTCCCTCCATTTCTTTAGATTTTTCAGAGATTTTTCATTTTTTATATTATATCATTTTCATCCTTTTGAACTATTTTACTATAACATAATGACATTTTCTTATTTTCTTTCTTGTCTCTTTGATAATATTTTAAAAAATTATTGAGATTTTTTTTCTAATTTGGCCAAAAATAATTATTAGATTTTTTAATTTATGTTCCTACTAGCAAATTTATAAAAAAGAAGAGTAAGATGTAACATCACTTTAACTGACGTTAGAATCTTTTTTTTAAAATTTCTTTTATCTCTTGTATTTGTTTACAAACATCAATATTTTTTTATGTTTATCCTCAGTCATGAAGGAGTATTTTTTTATGAAGGAGTATATAAGACTTCAGCTATAAAAAAATAAAAATAAAAATTCTAACGCCAATTAAACTGACGTTGCATCTTACTTTTTTTTACAAATTCATTTTAAAGAAAAAATACATAAAATAGGGAGAAAATTGATATTACATTAATATGGGTCAAATTAACTTATTAGGAATGACTTATAAGTCATTTTTAAATAACTTTATTCTATTTTAGTTCATAAAATATAATAAATATCTAAACAAATATTTATTTATAAATTTATAAATATTTCATCTAAAATTTATAAACTTTAGATATGAATATTTTTTATAAATATTTACATATATATTTATAAATATTTAAATGAATATTTGTTTACATATATATATATATATATATATATATATATATATATATATATATATATATATATATATATATATATATAGATGGTAGTAAAATTTATCTAATACATAAAAAATATAGCACATGAAGTATGAATTTTTTTTAATAATGACTAAAAAAAGAGTTAAAATTTAAGTTATTATCAAACACTAAATAATAACAAATGACTTATAACTTAGTTTGATCAACTAATAAGTCATTGCCAAACACCCTCTAATTCAAGATATAAAGAGAAATTAATATTTGATTATAAAAAAATTCACAAGTCAAGAAAAAAGAGAATTTGAAAAAGGGATAAAATACAAAGTCGACCACTAAACTTTAGGGGTTGTCGCTGCATAGATTTAAACTCAAGATCTCCTATTTGAAACTTTGGTCCAATGACCACCTGAGTATCACAAGACTAACTGTTATTATTTCGCAAGGATTTATCTTTATAACTAAATTTTTTATCTCCCCAAATTCATTTCAATGGGAATAATGACTAGCATTATATGTCTTGGGCGGGAAGGTTGTCAATATATGTAAAATTTATCTGAATTTAAGTACGATTCTATCTACCATTACTAAAATAATTTAGTTTCAAAAGGAAACAATTTCTTTAAGAAGAATATTGCTCTTACCTAATGTATCTTACAATTCTAGCAATATAAATTTTAATTTGTATTTGTTAATAATATTATGTCATAAGAATTTATAATAAAGTTTATTTTAATAATTTAATAAATTATTTTTTAGAATTCTTTTAAAAAATTTATTTTTATTATTAATCATTTAAAAAAAATACTTTTAGTTATAGTACAATTTTAGAAGGAATCAAAGTTATGAGAATTATTTTAATTAATATTAATGTTTTAACATTATTATGATACAAGTATACATATAGGACAACAATATGAATCAATTAAAAAATTTATATATAACAGTTCAGTACTCTATTTAATAAAATGTTTATAAAAAATTAAATAAGAAACATCAATTATTTAATAGTTTTTAAACAAGAATACGTGTTTCGTACTGGAATAAATGTTAGTATAATATAACCACAAATGTATATATTTGCTATTCAAAGTTGAGCTAGTCCTATTATACATTCAAAATAATTTAGTTCGAAAAGAAAAATGAAAATTTTGGTGTTTCTTTTTAAGAAAATTAAACACAATATTTATTGATAAAGAAAAAATAAAAAATAATTACAAATGAGTCAAAAGCTCATATTATTTATATCAAAACATGAGATTGAATGTATATATTTACTATTCAAAGCTGAGTCCTATTATACCTTCAAAATAATTTAGTTCGGAAAGGAAAATGAAAATTTTGATGTTTGTTTGTAAGAAAATTAAACACAATATTTAGTGATAAACAAAAAATAAAAATTTATTTGTATCTGGGATTAACATGTCATTTAGTGTACTCCATAGAAATATAATGAACCAAAAATGGTACTTCTTCTGTTATAATTGACTTTTTAAGGTCAAATTGATCAATTTTAAAATTAATAATTAAATAAATGTATTACAAATCAAATAAGTTGACTTTGATAGTATATTCAATGTATTTTTTATGATTATAATTTTGTACTTAAGAATCGATTCTTATATATAAAGGCATCAAATCTATTCTTTAATTGGAAAACTCAGTGAGCCGACTCTTAAATAATTGAGAGTTAACTCGATCAATTGAAAAAATCACACCAAATTGGAATCAATTCCGTCGTTTAATCCACAAAACCGACGTTGTCTCTTCAGATTGTTCCTACTCTTCTTCTTCTTCTTCTTCTTCTTCTTCTTTCAGTTTCTTCCCCTTTGTGCTCATATACTGCCATGCCATGCCCCGCCGAACCAAAATGAAATACTGCTATGGAGAGAAAGTGTGGGACCCCAAATTTTATGAATAAAGATTTAAATTTCTCGAAATATTTTTTTAAATATTATGGTGTGGATTTGATATAATGTTATAGTTGTGGGTACTATTTATAAATTTTGCAAAGTATGCAAGTTGTTATAAAATATTCGTTTGATCAGAGAATATTCTTTTTGTCGGAGAATATCCGTACGACAACACGATCATTGGTGGACCTCACAACGGAAGTATTGTCGTAGTTAGAAAATGACAGAATTATCTTTTTATAAAAATAATGGCGAAAGTGTTACCGTTAAAATTGTTGAACTACCCGGTAATAAAAGTACAGTAATACGCGTGGTTGTATAATAGCACACGATATTGATTATTGATATTTACGTGATAAGCCACTCAGTTATACTCAATTATTGCTACAGTAATTGCTGCATCATATCTCTCATATTATTGATTCAATTATTGTCACAGTATCATCTGTATAATATGTTATATTATTAAATCAATAATTGAGACGGCAAAGAAGTTATGTTAATGAGAGGTTTGGTCACCTAATTGCGCGCCAATAAGGAGAAATCCTTATCGGAAAGCCCCCTCTTTTCTAGGAACGATCTGGTTGTTAAATATTGTGAATTATAATATTAATGATGAATAAGTTCGTGTTGATTAAAGATGAAATTGATAGTTCCATTGTGTTGGAATTATTAGTGTTAGTGAAAACCAACATTTATTTCGATAATAATTAACGTCTGGAGGTTATATTGACCAATCGGGTAATTAATCGGATAAATGAGCAATTAATTGCTATTGATTCACATGATTATAACTATTTGTTCACATGTGTGTACTATTGATTCACATTCATTTACTATTAGGGGAGTTGGTGCAAGATTGATAATACTTACATGACTAAATTAAAAATGGAGGTATATATGAAGGTACTATATATACTGTAATTGTTTTTTTCACATGATTAGAACTATTGAGTCATATGATTTACTATTAATTCACATGATTTACTATTAGGGGAGGTGGTACAAGTTTGATATTACTTGCAGGACTAAATTAAAAATGAAGGAAAAGAGGAATGTATTCTACTGTAATATTTCGAGCCCCAAAACGTGCAATTATCGAAACTATATTTTCCTATAAATAGAAGCTCATTCTTTCTTCATTTCTCACTAATTCACTAAAGCTATAGAGCAATTATTATAGAGAGAAAGAAGAAGAGAAGTCTGCTACCTCACTATTCCAGTATCCAGTTTTCTTCTAAGGTAAGGGGTATTATTTCTTTCGTATTCATGAAGAGAGCTTCTGTTATTCCATTCTTTATTATTATGTTGGAATAACCTGTCTATGCGAAGTATCACATACATGGTGAAATTCTTCTGTTATTACATTCTTTATTATTATGTTGGAATAACCTGTCTATGCGAAGTATCACATACATGGTGAAATTCTTCTGTTATTACATTCTTTATTATTATGTTGGAATAACCTGTCTATGCGAAGTATCGCATACATGGTGACATTCTTATGGTATTCCATTCTTTATTATTCTGTTGGAATATCCTGTCTGTGCGGAATACGCATGACCTGGTTCCATTTTTTATTATTCTGTTGGAATATCCTATCTGTGCGTATTACGCATGACCTAGTTCCGTTCTTTATTATAATGTTGGATAACCTGTCTGTGCGGTCTATCGCATGCATGGTGAATTCTTCTGTTATTCCATTATTTATTATTCTATTGGAATAACATGTCCATGTGGATTACCTCATGATTGGTGAATGATCCTTCGTATCCACTCCTTATTAAATTGTGGTAATGATATGTCTACGTGGATTACCGCATGGCGGGTAAAAATTCATTTGCAGTTTCGTATATTCTATTATACTCGTATAAGATATCATTTCTTTTGTACTCGTCATGAAATATCATTTTATTTGGTATTTTATTTATGAGTTACTATTCACGGGTTACTATTCACCTGGTTACTATTCACTCTAGTATTATTCACTCGGGTATTCGGGGCACTTTTCGTGTTAGAGAACTATTCATGAGTTACTTTTCACGGATTACTATTCACCCAAATATTATTCACTCGGGTATTTGGGATACTTTTCATGTTGGGGTACTAATCATGAGGTACTATTCCCCGGGGAATTATTCACGGGGTACTATTTACCCGAAAAATATATTTCTTTTCTGTCTAAATTATTTTTGGTACATGAATATTATTTTTGAATTTCACTCTACAAAGCAGTATCATATTGACAATTTGAACGTTATTGAATTCTGGATAAATTAAATTATAAATCTTTAAAATTTATCCTTGAACTTGTTTTATTGAATTATTATGTCATTGTCATCATCCTCATGCTTATATTGAGATGAAAGTCTTCTTTGGCTTACGTGCATAGATGGACTTGGTATGATTATGACCAGGGATTATTCGGTATAATCATGACCGTAATGTAACGAATGATGTGGTAAAAGTCCTCATTGGCCTGTAGTTCATTGATGGACAATTGTTGGTATGATTATGACCATGGATTTTTCGGTATAATCATGACCATTGATGATTACATGAATATCCTTGGTCGTGGTGCAAGGATGATTTGATTTGATTTATTAAGTTGAGTCTCAGCGATAAAGTTGATGAAAAACTTTTTAAATCATAGAAGATAGTAGATTTTATGCTCTACTTGACTCTTCTAATGGATTGCTTATTCCGCTGCAGTTGTTGATCTAAAACTTATTGCCTATTTTATTATATCAGTTGTTATACTGTTGAAGGGTAAGGATAATTTATTCTGCATTATCTTAGTCATAATATTTCTTGCTGGGCTAGTTGAGCTCACCCTTTTTTCACTATTATCTTCAGGAAATGATAATATAGCTGGGACGAGTCGGGGAACGGATTGACGGTTTCAGATGGTTGTTTTAGTAGTCCTCACTATTCTATAAAATAGTGTGACAATAAATGTAATGAGGACTCCATTGAGTGTGGATATTATCTAGATGACAATATTTTTATTAAAACTTTTAGATTATGTTTTGTCGTATTTTACACTACTGTTGTATAAAAGAAGTTTGTATTTGAGTTTTGTACCATGTATTTGACGACCCAAGATGGGTGATGTATACCTGTTGTGACAACCCGAGAATTTAGAATATTTTTAAAATTTTTATTAATTGATTTAAGGTTCAAAATTAGGACCTAGACAGAAAATAAGTGTATGCGTTTGAAATTTTTAAGATAGAATTTTGAGGATTTCAAAATTCTGTGAAGGATTTAAGTGAATTATTCAAGATTAAGGAAATACGTGTTTATGTTCTGTGTATATGGTCAATTAAGTATTCAGAATGTGGTTAAGGGTCAAGGGTTGACCAGATAAACGATATCTGTAACAAACCCTAATTATATATTAAGAACTTTAACGTTCGGTTAGAAAACCCTAGCGTTTAACAAGAAATCCTAGAAACCGGTTCTGGAAACCATAATTTCAGTTCCGGAAAATCCAAAACCCTAATTCGGTGCATGAAATCCTAAATCGGGAACTTAATGGTGTAAGTGTAAATAATTATAGGATTAATTAGGGTTAATCTTACCAAATTGATTACAAAACCCTAATTCCAAATTTGAAACCCTAATTACGGATTTGTAACCCTAATTTATAATTGGGGAAAATCTAATTATTAATTTAATAATTGTAATGTTAATTAGAATATATTAATCCTAATTTTCAAGTTAAGTAACTAGAATACCCTAAACTAATTACGAAAATTTAATTTCTAAATTAGAAAATTTATTTTTCTATTAGAAACCCTAATTAGTGGTTTATAAACCCCAAATGACCATTTTGACCCTAATTGCGTAATTAGAAATTTAATTAGCAAATACTAATCCTAATTAACAATATTTAAATTATGATTAAGAATTTTTTAATATAATTAGAAAATCCTAATTATAAGTTAGAAATATTAATTTTCTATTTTTAAAACCTAAATTGAAAATTTTAGAAAATAAATTGCAAACCCTAAATTGGCTCAAACCCTAAACCCTAACTAAACCCTAAACCTTAAGGGTTTGGGACAAATGACCATGTTGACATTAAAATAAAAATCTATGGACTAAAGTGCCCTTTGTTGTATTATTTAGTGTTGCTTGTAGATCTAGCCCTATTATTGGTTGTTCACCAACCCTAAGCCATAGCATGTGACATATATCTAACATCTCAGCAGCAAAATCAGCCATATACATTGCATTGTATCAAATTTTAAGATTAAAGAGAGAGAAAGCCACTTACATTTCTATTTCTCTCCAAGACCTTCTCTTTCTAAAATTCGAAAATCTAGAGTGAGAGAGAGTGATAAACAAAGTTAACATCAGTTCATATCAAGCCTATAACAGATCAACAAGGTCAGATTCAAAGATCAATCTTTAAAGGTATATGAACCCTAATTTCGAAAATCTTATGATTTGTTGTTAGATGTTGTAATTGATTTGTTAGATATGTGTTAGAAGGTGTCTATAAGTGATCTGGGTTGTTGGATCATGGATCCATAAAACTTAGATGCACGAAATTAGTATTTTTAAAAATCTGGAAAAGTGAGAAAATATGGCCTGACAAGCTAATGTCAGAGTTCATAGATTCTTCTCTGTTGTTGATGTTTGTGGTTTTATGTTTTGGATTGGTAGTCTGACATGAGGTCTTTGATCTAGAAGTGGAATCAAAGCTTTTCCATTTACAAATCTAAAGATATTTAAGGTCAAAGATGGTTGACCAAGCATGACTACGCACTTTCTGGGTAACCCAGAAAGTGTAAAACCAGGCCTGACAAGTTTTTCTATGGTCTTTATCTGTCAGACGGTAGGTGATATGTTAATGTTATAGTAATCAGTTTGTAGCCTGTTAGTTGGTCTATAGTTCCATGCCTCTAGATGTCTTAAACAATAATCATATTGGTCGTAATGAGTGGTCAAATCAGGACACTCGGTCACGGATGAGTTTCTGGGAAGAAACCCAGAAACCTCATGAACAAATATTCTGACAGCCTTTGACCGAGATCTTTCTGGATATTTTGATGATTATGGACCGATCTGTTGTTTTATATATATTCCTTGACATTAGTACTACACGATTGAACCTTAATATCACTTAAACATAATATAGAAAGCTATGATTCAAGGCTTCAAAGTGGTACCTTCGAACTGCTTGAGTTTCTGGGCAGCCCAGAAACTCAAGAACAACTCTGACAATAATTTCTGGACCTTAGATCTCTCTGGTGGATTGTTAGATGGCCATGAAAGTTATTAATAATGGTAGTATAACACTTATGCTATAAACTAGACACTTTATCCAGCACAGAATATCATGCGAACTAGGATCAAAAGTTGGTCAAACCTACCAACTTGAACACTGACATGGTTTTCTGGGCAGCTCAAGAACACCTATAGCGACGGTTCTGTCACTATAGGGCCCTTTAACGACAGTTTATTATTATTATTTTTTGGAAATTAATTAAAAATAGAAAAAATAGATTTTATTTATTAAAAATACTAAATAAATTCTGAAAAATTATTTTAAATTCTGAAAAAAATAGTTTTTAATTATTTAGAGTATATTTCATAAATATTTAATATTTTTGGAATATAAATGGTATTTAATTTATTTAATTACAATATTAAATAAATGATTTAAAAATGATTTTAATTCATTAAAAATCATGAAAAATAATATTATGGTAAAAGAAAATATTTTAAGTTATTTTAAGTGACTTTTAATATTTTGTGATGAAATTCATTAATTAATCAATATTAATGATAATTAGTTTATTTAATAAATATATTAAATAAATTATGGAAACATGGAATTAATGCTTTATAAATTATATAAAAATGATTTAAGTGTTAGAAAAATATTTTTAAGTTATAAAATATAACTTTTGATATTTTGTCATGAAAATATTAATATTTTAATATTAAAAGTAATTATCGGAATTTAAGTGATTAAAAATCATATAGATATGATTTTAAAGTATTAAAAAATACTTAATGATATTATAAATATATTATAATATTATGACATGTATTTCATTAATATTTGATAATAAATAGATATTAATGATAAAAGAATTAAGTGGTATTTATATTATTTAAAAACGTGTTTAATGATTGAAAATTCATGATAAATAGTAATAATTACTTAAAAATTATTTCGAGACTTTGAAAAATATTTCGACTGTTATTAAAATTAGCTGAGATAATTCTTAACTATTAAGTCAGAGTTTAATTGAACTTAAACTTGTGAATTGTCCAACTAGACCGTCGAGATGACAATTTTGTGTCAGGTTCAACTCAGACTGCAATAGTTTGACTTGATACCGTGTCTTATGTATGTTGTAGACCGATAGGGTTATGTGTTTAAGTTATTCTATGTTAATATATATAGTAGTATTATATTATGATGATATTATTCTAATATTGGAGATCTATATTACTAATATTAGGTCTTCGGATAAAGTGTTATAAATTGCGTTGCGGTAATCAACGATTCAGACAAGTTTATATTTACTTAACTCTACTAAGATTTGTTTTATTCGGATAAGCTTATGGTTAATCATTGCTGATTGCCATGTATAATTGTACTATGTACATATTGTATGTATAAGTCAGGTATGAAAGGCTGATCACCTTCATTACCAGTTGGTTCAGATATATTTGTTCATGTATAATACTTGTTCAGTCATAAATTTGTTCCTGCTAGTTCACAATTATATTGTTAAATTATAGCCAGCCAATTATTCAAATCATTTCAATCATGATATATCGTTATATTGTTGAATTTAAACTTACTGGGAAACTTTTATGCTCACCCTTGCTATATCATGATAAAATATTGCAGATTAAGGCGAATACGTCAGATACAAGGAAAGGTCAATGACTGTTCCAGCTTTAGTAGACACGTACAGTTAGAAATGTAATAGTGTAGTTTGATATTAATGTTGTTATATGTTAGAAATTTTAAGAATTGTGTATACGTTAAGGTTACTCGACCTTGGGGAAAAGTATGTAAGTTTAATGTATAAACCATTTATGTTTATATCTTCCGCAAAAATAATAATAGTAGTTATAGAATGATCAAACCGGATCCGAGGTGATTTAGTACCTGGATTCGGGGCCCTCACACCTGTTTTGGGGGCGTTATAGAAAGAGAGAGAGAACAGATGACCAAGAACTCAAATCTAGAAATCCATCCTTCTAACTCCGAATCTCAGGTAAATTAATCTATGGTTTTTATTTTAAATTCGTAAAGTTTTCTCCCTCTTCACCCAATTCAATTCTTGAGTTGCAGGTTGTTTTGGATTCATTTGATTCTCTATTAATTAATTCTTTATTGTCTAGCAATATTGTGCCGATATACAGATGAGTTGTTTTCCCTGCCTCACCCCTCGACGGAAAGATGTTACGAATTATGATCACAATACTGGATGTTGATCAGGTGAATCTTCAGGTTTTCATTTTTGTTATTTTGTTCATTGTGCTTAACTTTAACTATAAAAGGGGAAAGGCGAATTGGAATGGGTATGGTTTGGATGATAATCATATTTTTAATAGGTGATTATGGTATTCTTTTATTCATTTGTTTGTGTTGATCGATTTCACAATCAAAACATACGTACAAGTATACACGGTCAACAAGTAATAAAGTGAAAGTAAAGTATCGTTCCCACGAGAAATTATTTAATAGAAATCACCAAGTACTAGTTCTTAACCAAACTAATTTTATTTAAGTAATCGCAATTTATGATTTTTAAACTTAAGCAAACTAAATCAAATAACTAAACTGGATTACTTTATAAATGAATTCAAATAAATAAAGATTAAGACTACAATATCCCCAATTATGAACTATAAACCAATTATGCAATTAACCCAATTATTATGCCACCTGAATTGTTAATATGAATTCTAGTTGTTAAAAGCCCTTTCCCAAATTAACAGATAACTTTTATTCAATTCAATTAATCATGCGATATTCCTATGCAAAATAATTAAATCAAACCCATTAAGTCCAATTCCCAATTTGTTACATGTAGTGAATAGATATTCTTATTCAATTCACGACCCTAATTATTCATCTCTTGCAAATAATTAAGCATACATGTTATTATGTCCAGTTCCAACCCTAGATTTCATCTCCCGAATCCTTTTAGAATAACATAGTAATTACTGGCCAAATAATTAATCAATACGCATAAGACATGATAAACAATTCACCTTGACATAAATAATTGGAATAAATTAAATAATTAATTCATAGACATAAAAGGTTCAATTTGTAGTCTTAATAAAAGAAATTTAGTTCATTGTCGTTGAATTAAAATCAAGAATCCACAACTGAATTAACATTAAAAGATAAAAGTAAGAGAAGAGAAGAGAATAGAATCTGTTGTCAGTAGGCTTGAGACTCCTCTTCCGCTCCTGCTTTGAATCTTCAATGATACTCAAGTTGCTTCAATCTCCAACAATCCAATATTAACTAGGGTTTATGTTCTAATCTAATGGAGTATTTTATCTAAGCTAATCTATGTAATCTCCCTTATTCTATGCCTCACATCATGTATTTATAGGTTACAAGTCTAATTTTTAGCTTAGGAACAATCCCAATCCAATTTAGAGTAAAAAAAGTGTCAAAATTCACCCCAAAACGCGTCCAAGCTTGACCAGGCCTTTCCCCAGCGCTATTCACAGCGCTGAAACACTGCCTCCTAGCGCCCCGGCGCTGGGATTAGGTTATGTTTGGGCGCCTCGGTGCTGGGCCCTTTTTCGGAAATTTTCTACTCCGACGTCCTTTGGGAAAATGGCTATAACGTCTTCGTCCGAACTTCGATTTAGATAATTCAAGATGTTCCGGAAAGAGAAGACGTAGATCTACAACTTTCATTCTTTGAGTTTTTCGAAATAAGGTCTGAAACAATGCTGAAATTGGCTTTGAAGTGGATGCTACGTAAATGATAAGCCGAAAATGCGCATCTAGCCACCCCAAACGTCGATCCAAGTAACTTTTATCCCAAATCGTACAAAATAACATAAATTATGCATGAATAGACACAAACATTTAAAAACTTCCAAAAGATTAAGATCAAATACACTCAATTCATGGGTATAAAACTCACTCATCAAATACCCCCAAACTTAAACCTTTGCTTGTCCTCAAACAAAAATACAAAAGAACTAAAAATAAACAACATAACTCAACTGCATGAATGCATATGCATGATCTACTTCCTAATATACCTACAAATCCAGTAATAAATCAGTATGATATATAGCAACAAGACTCAAAGATACCAATGATACTCAAAAAATATATCTAATCAAGTCAAAGTCCATAACTCTAACCAATTAGTCAATCCAAACCTGTCATCACCCATGTTATGCATGTGTGCTTGTTAACCATTCTAACCAACCACAGTTCAAAATAATCACATAACAAACTTCTTAGAAGGAAAATTTCAGTTCCAATTAAATTACTTTTGTGAACATGACAACTCCGGTTAAAACTAAGCAATTACCAAATCTAAGGGTAAATACAGGATTTATTTCTACCTTTATTCAACAATTAGGGCATTTTTGCTCTTTCTCGTGTTTTATTCATTTTTTATTTTTCTCATGGCTGTGCAATGTCTTATTCCCTTAGGCTTTTCAATGCTACCTTAATGAGGTTTTGACCAATGACTCCCAGACCATTAAGATCTTAGGGCGCTAGGTGTAAAGACAATACCCTCGGGCTTACTTACTCAAGTAACAAAGGCCACAAAACTAGACAAGCATGCCACAACGTTTATTCATTTTTTTCTTCTGGATTTTTTATTTTTTTCTTTTCATCATCTTTTTTTTTCTTTTTTTTTTCATTTTGTATATATATACCCCATAAATCCCCCAAACTCAAATTTTTACGTTATTCCAACCTTTACCACTAGTTCATTAATTTCCTTAAAGTTTAACCAAGAATTTCTCTCAGAAACAAATTATGAAACCCTTGAACCTAGTGGATTAAAATAGTTAAACTTTAAGTGGTAACCGGTTACATAAGTTTCAGACAGGCTCAGATTATCATCATGATTAAAATTAGAACTCATCATCAATTATCAACACTGTTTAAGTTAACATGCAAAACCAATCTTATCATAGGCCGATCAAAGACCACACCAACCGATCGCACAGATTCATGCAAAAAAAAATATGCAATTATACTACATGAAAACATACTAATGCAACATATATATGAATATGCAAATAACTACCATGTATTATATGCAACCAAAAACACAATACTAACACATAAAAAAATGAACTACCATGCAGATAACTAACTATATGTAGTACGACACTAAAATGCCCCCAAACTTAAACTAGACACTGTCCTCAATGGCTAAAATAGAAAAAAGTAGAGCAGAGGACTTCCCTAGAAATATAAAAATCTTCCTCCTTGTCCACTAAGTTTGGAGAATAGGCTAAGCACATGGAACAAATTGGGCACCACACTTGAATCTGACTTGAATAACCTGTAAAACCATTATAGAAGCAATTTTATTAAATCCTAAATAAATGCAAATTCAAAGCTACTAATATAAAACCTAATAAAAAAACTAAAAATTAAACTTGGGTTGCCTCCCAATAAGTAGTTGTTTTATAGTCTCAGCCTAACTTTTTCAATTCTCTATCCAATTCCCCTTCGAAAATTGAGGAACCCTCCATCCATCAGTAGCAATGTCTCTTTTGGGAGGTTCCCATTAGCAAAGGACCTTGAATTAACGTCACCTAGCATGCTCTTTGTAGATAGGTTCCCCATTAAAAACGTCCAACAACTAGGTGTTTTCTCCATTATGTCTATGATCAAATTGGGGCATTGAAGGTTAGTAAACACAATGGGATCTTCCTCTATCTTCTCTTTTTCATCCCACCATGATGCCACAGTTGTACTAGCTCTTATGTCACAAAGAGCTTTGCCTATGACATGACTGCCAATTGGGCACAGTCTTGAAAAATTACCCGGATCCTTAAACTTTGGTGGAGAAGGTACATGAGACACTATCAAAATCGGCTCATCTTCGTTGGTACTCAAAGTTAGATCTTAGCCGATCTCCTTTTCTTGGTCCCCGAGTCTCTCTTCCCTTTCAACATCTATATCATTTGGCACATCCGGTTGCAGATTTGGTTCGGGCTCACCATTCGTCTCGGAATCCATGTCATATGGCCAAGTGTATTGAGGACAAATGTTCGAGGCATTGATTAGTTGTTCCATTTGGTTAGCAAAATTTTGACTCGATATCTCTTGATTAATCCTCCTCTCCTCACTTGAAGCTATGAACTTGGACAAAATCTCCTCCAAATTTGAATGTTCCTCCTATTGTACTGGAGGTGGACATGAGAAATCCGGTGGGTATATTGGACTTGGAGCATAAAATTGATCTTGATGAGTATGGCTCCATGAAAAATCTGGGTGATACCCCCAATCCTGATGATAGTTGTTAGGATAGACATAATTGTTGGGGTAATCACCACCATACTGAACCGGCTCAAAACTGATAGCGTATTGACGACTCATGATTTCTAGCACAATAATCACAAGTAACCGCCACACTTTGATAATGTTGTGCTGCAAAAGCGACTAACCTCCTCGAAAGTGTCTCAATTTGTGCTGATAATGAAGAAAGTACTGTCGTGAGTCCATCAATCTTCGCTCCACTTGGCTGAGTCATACTCATATACGGCCATTGATAATTAAATTCCGCCATGGTACCTGAAAAGAAAGAAAAAAAATAGAAAGAGAATTAAAGAAAATAATAAAAAAATGTTTAAATTAAAACTAATTTGATAAAAATTAATATTGGCAAAATTATTAAACTAATTCCTCGGCAACGGCGCTAAAAACTTGTTGATCGATTTCACATTCAAAACACACGTACACGTATACACGGTTAACAAGTAATAAAGTGAAAGTAAAGTATCGTTCCCACGAGGAATTATTTAATAGAAATCACCAAGTACTAGTTCTTAACCAAACTAAATTTATTTAAGCAATCGTAATTTATGATTTTTAAACTTAAGCAAACTAAATTATATAACTAAACTAGATTACTTTATAAATGAATTCAAATAAATAAATATTAAGACTACAATATTCCCAATTATGAACTATAAACCAATTATCCAAGTAATCCAATTATTATGCCACTTGAATTGTTAACAGGAATTCTAGTTGTTAAAATCCATTTCCCAAGTAAACAGATATTTTTTATTCAATTCAACTAATCCTGCGATATTCCTATGCAGAATAATTAAATCAAACCCGTTAAGTCTAATTCCCAATTTGTTACATGCAGTGAACATATATTCCTATTCAATTCATGACCCTAATTATTCATCTCTTGCAAATAATTAAGCATACATGTTATCATGTCCAGTTCCAACCCTAGATTTCATCTCCTGAATCCTTCTAGAGTAACATGGTAATTACTAGCAAAATAATTAATCAATACGCACAAAACATGATAAACAATTCACCTTGACATAAATAATTGGAATAAATTAAATAATTAATTCATAGACATAAAAGGTTCAATTTGTAGTCTTAATAAAAGAAATTTAGTTCATTGTCATTGAATTAAAATCAAGAATCCGCAACTGAATAAATATTAAAAGATAAAAGTAAGCGAAGAGAAGAGAATAAAATCTGTTGTCAGTAGTCTTGAGACTCCTCTTCCGCTCCTGCTTTGAATCTTCAATGATCCTCAAGTTGTTTCAATCTCCAACAATCCAATAGTAACTAGGGTTTATATTCTAATCTAATGGAGTATTTTATCTAAGCTAATCTATGTAATCTCCCTTATTCTATGCCTCACATCATGTATTTATAGGTTACAAGTCCAATTTTTAGCTTAGGAACAAACCCAATCCAATTTGGAGTCAAAAAAGTGTCAAAATTCGCCCCAAAACGCGTCCAAGCTTGACCAGGCTCTTCCCCAGTGCCCCAGCGCTATTCACAACACTGAAACACAGCCTCCTAGCACCCCGGCGCTGGGTTTAGGCTATGTTTGGGCGCATCGGCGCTGGGCCCTTTTCCGGAAATTTTTTACTCCGACGTCTTTTGGAAAAATGGCCATAACGTCTTCGTCTAAACTCTGATTTAGATGATTCAAGATGTTCCAAAAGGAGGATACGTAGATCTACAACTTTCATTCTTTGAGTGTTTCGAAATAAGGTCTGGAACAATGCGGAAATTAGCTTTGAAGTGACTGCTATGTAAATGATATGCCAAAAACGCGCATCTAGCCACCCCAAACGTCGATCCAAGTAACTTTTATCCCAAATCCTACAAAACAACATAAAATATGCATGAATAGACACAAACACTTAAAAACTTCCAAAAGATTAAGATCAAATGTACTCAATTCATTGGTAAACTCATTCATTAGTTTGGGTTTGCAATTGTTTGGGTTTATGTTGGTATGCACTCATGTCCAGCAAGTGGGAGTGCCATAGGTTTACTGAGAGAAGAAGGCGAGGAAAGCACTACCAAAAAGGATAATGGGGGTATATAGCTACACATTTTGTGAACTTGCGGCTGCAGCACATAATTTTAGAGATGTTAATTTGATTGGAGAAGGGGGATTTGGAAGTGTTTACAAGGACCGCTTAGAGTCAGGACAAGTGAGTTGTGAATTTATGAGGTTTCTTTAATTTTTATATGAAGAATGCATTGAAATTCTTTGCTATTATATGTTACTAATTAGTTCCTGCCTCAGCAATCCAACTTTCTTCTGTGTCATGTTTGAAATAATATTTCACTTTTAAGATTATGTACCTAATCTTATTATGTTCAAATAAGTAATTTGTATATTTACATTTATTTGGTTGAAGTTCAACTTTTCTTAAAAATTCAGAAATTCAAAATCCCCCTCATTTCTAAGACAGAGGTAGTACATGTAAGAGCAAATGATGCATTTCATATGGACAAGAACTCTAATAGCTAAGGAATTTTTTTATAAGTCTTATGTGATTTAGGCTAAGAATTAAGTTATATCTCTTTAATGTAATTATATATTAGAAATCTAGGTTAATTAGGTTGTTGAAGTATCTTTCTTATCTATTTTCGTACTATAAATTGTTTAGGTTATTACAATTAATTTCTTAATGGAATATTTATCTTAGTAGTAATTATGTAATATGGATTAATTTTATCCTAAATTTTATTTCAAGAATTATGTTTTATTGAATTTATATTTGGTTTCTAAAATCTCTGTAACTAATCAAGCGTTCGTGAAAACCTATTTTTTTGTGAAAAAATCCATTTTTTTGGTATTTATTGGTTAATCAAAACCCCTGATATGAAATTTTGGTTTTCAAGTTCAGAATGCTTGGAATGATATGAATATATGCACACTGCACGATTACTTGTGTGTTAAAAAATTTCAGATTTCTGCTTTATTTAATATTTTAAGGAATTATTACTACCTTTCATATTTGGGAAAAGTGATTGCATTTTGATTTCTATAGTATCAATGATTGAGTATTATTGTGCTGCTTTGGAAAGTCTTGGCAAAGGTTTCATTTTTATTGGGAATCAATACCTTATATATAAAAATAGCAAAGGCGATCACGACGCCGTCATGACTGAATCTGAGACTCCTTTATTTTTCCCCTACATCTTCCAATAACAAGCCCTAATTTCTCAAACTCATCCATAATTTCATTAATTTCAGATTAGTTATGAATGTTTTGACGGGAAGATTTCGAGTAGGTTAATTGATTCAATTCAAAGATTTCGAGCACGAGGTACCAATTGTTATTTTCATTATGCTATGATGATTTTACTTGGTATAACATATACGACATCTGTGACTAACATACAAATTTGAAGCTTTTACAAAAATTGCAGTTCAAATTGTAATTATGCAGAATTTCACTTTCATTATTGTGAAGTATGGATTTTTGTGAGGTTTTTGGTTGCCTGATGAATTAAGGGAGAAACATAAAGATAAATTAAAAAGTACATTAATTTTTAACATACCTTAGTTTTTCTCTATTTTTAACATCTTCTATAAAGAATCCAAATTGCTTTGTCATGGTGGATAACTGTTATGGTGAATATGTGGAAAATATCAAACCTCCTATGATAGTATGTAATAAAATAAATAAATGATAAACTCTATTGGCCTAGAAAATGTTAACATTAGGTTGACAATGAAAAATAGGGTGCAGACTTAATTGCAGGTAGTTTAATAAAACATCCTGGTGGAACCATTGCACCATGTGGTCGGTATGTTTCTGGAAAGGAAAAATTAGTAAAAGCAGCAGCAACATGTCTATCTGCACCAGGGCTTGGGATGGACTGTGGCTCAACCCCTGGAGATATAATGCGAGCATTCTTTCATGGTTTGTTTCTTTTGCCTCAAATGGTTGGGGAAACAATCAAGGTATCAGCTTATGTATTTTTTACCCTATGGTGACTTTATTTCTACTACCATGTCATGATGGTTATCTTATTCTCTATTATAAGGGAAGCTTTCTAATTGCTGAAGTAATGGCAATGAAAGGGTACAAAGTCCAACCACTTCCCAAGGTACCCCGTCATGATACTGTACAGGTAGGCTTTTCAACACTAAATTTAGAATGAACCATAACTAGCACATTTGGTTTGTACTATATCTTTTTCTTTTCCCCTTGCCCAATAATTTTTATTTGATGATGTGTATTTAATTTTATACCCATGTGATGATATGACTGATATTATTGTTTAATTCCTGAACCATTCTTTTTATAACATGAAACAATCATGTTAATGTTAATTGGATTGGCTAAAAAATGGTAAGTATTTCAGCAGAAGAAGCTCAAATGCTTTGTGCTGCTTTCAGGTGGTGCAACTTGAAAACCACGAGTGCCTACTTGCTTTTTGTGAGGCTGTACAGAGAATCTCTCTAGTAGGTTGTTTCACCAAACCGATTGCAGGTACAACACCTGACTATGCATCAGAGGTTTGGCCAAGTTTAGCTTTGTTTGTAACTATGCAATGTTTGATACTTGTTACTTTATTATTCTTTGCAATAATGTTTGGAGACTGAGAGGCCTGACAAAGAGAAAGGAGAAAAGACGGGCCAAATGGAATTCTTCTATTCTTTTTGAGGTACACATCACTTATATTTCGCGAATACCATTTGTATTTTTCACAGATTTATGGTCGATTAATGTAACATAAATTAGATAGAAAATCAAAATAATAAAGACGGCTTCCCTCGCTTTGAGCTCACACCCCAGATATGCGAAATTGCAAGGTAAATTTATATTTGACTTCCAAGATGTTTGTTCTTTGATTAACATATTTATACTTCATGTGGAATTTAATGAAACATCACATATTGCTATGTAATTTTTTTGGCTTTAATGCAAATAAAGTTTTCTCATTTTAGGTGGGAGTGGTTAAAAGTGTGAAGAAATAAGAGAGTAATGGCAATGGGCCTGAAGAAAAGGACCTTGAAGAGAAATTAGAAGAAGCAGAACCTAAAGAGGTAGTGGAAGGAGAAGAAGATGATGAAGGTGAATGAGAAACATGGGTAAATTTATTTTCCTTGCATTTTCTTGATTTTGTTTTTGGTTTCTAAGAAAAAGGGGTTTTTTTAAATATATAATTGATATTTTGGTACTTCCATTTTCTGATATTGGATTTTAGCAGATACCGAAGGGGGACAATAATTTTTTGTTTTTTGTCATGATTTATATTTGTTTGATATATAATATATGTGTATTAGAGTTGTTGATAGACTGCAAATCTAATCCTAGACACAAGTTTAATAAAATTCATTTATATGTAGGTATATATCATTTCTGCACTGCAGATAGCTTCAACGAAATCGATCCAATTTATCTCCATTATTGTTGTCGCCTTAATTATCACTCTTATTATCTCCATTGTTCTACTGCTCTTTGAATGTACTACAGTTATTGTTTTTTTTTATTATTTGGCTATTGTAGTTTTCAGTATATTAATATATTCTCAATTAATTTTTATGCTCTTTGCTTCTGGAATTAGTCAACTACTCAACCTTCTATAGGTTCTCTTGAAAGCATTCATTTTTACCAAAGACAACTTGACATGATGACTTCTATGAAAGATTGAAAGCCAATTATATAAGCATAAACAACTATTAATTTGCTTCTACATCTAGATGAGGATGGCCAAGATATTGTCTGATTGTTGGTTTATTTTTTTGATTCTTATAGAGTGGTAAGTTATATTAGGAAGCCACACCCCAAGTTAAAGTGTAAGTTGGCGAGTCAATTAAATATGTTTGGTAATCTGTTAAAAATTTGACCTTTACTAATGAATGAATGAATGAGTTGTTTTTGTTTGGAGTTTGAAATGATAGAACATTCTTCATTTGACCTTTATTGATGAATGATTGAGTTACTTTTGTTTGGAGTTTGAGATGATAGAACATTCTTCGTTTTGTTGGGTAATGAATTTATTATCCGTTTTGGTGTTGTTTAGGATTGATAGATTTACAAAAGTAAGTTATAATTCTTTTATGGAGCTCATAAATCTTGTTTTTGTAGTAAAAGATGCCTATAATATAGTGGGATGGTGTTATGGGCACTTCAGATTCATAATGTTATGAATTCAAATTGCTTGAATCACATTGAACTTTGAGAACTTTTAAAGAACTATACATTCTTAAGAACTATTTTGCATGTCTAAGGTATGTTAAGTCAAATTTGAGGAGAAATAATTAATATCCTATCAATTATTTTATTGTATGATAATTTTGAACCTCTTCTAGGAGTCTTTTTAGTTAATGTTTATGTTGCATTTTAGTTGCAAAAGCAACCTACAAGGGAGTAGTTCTTAGAAATTGGCATTGCCTTCATGTAAAAAACTTAAGATTACAACTTTACACAAATAAATCTACTCCACTTTCAGATAATGAAAGTTAATGTTTAATGGAAATAAGACATGAATTGTTGACAAATTATACTATTCAAACTAGCCCGTGCATTGCACGGGCTATCACATAGTAATTTTTAATTCTAAATATGCATAACTAATCTGATCATAAAAAGTCAATTACAACAAATATAATTAGATGTAAGGAGTAAAATTTAAAGCGAAATCATCATTTTCCTTTTTCATCATGGGCTCATTCCGTTTGAATGCACATAAAATAAATAAAGGAAAAGAAAAGGAATACTATCTCAAAGATGACTTTTATTTTTTCGATTAGAAATTTATTCCTTCTTGTTTTTTTTATAAATAATTCAAATAGTCAAATAATGTGGTACTTTCTTAGTAGTTTGGTTATTTTTATTCAAATAAAAATTATGGGGTATGTCCGGTAATATGAGCTTTTGATGACTGATCATTTGCAATAAATTTTTATTTTTTCTTTATCAATAAATATTGTGTTTAATTTTCTTACAAACAAACACAAAATTTTCATTTTCCTTTTCAAACTAAATTATTTTGAAATTATAATAGGACTCAGCTTTGAATAGCAAATATATACATTCACGCTCTTAGGGGCTTTGAATTTTTTTGTATATATATTAGGTACTTTTTTTGTATATTTAAAAAATATATATTCTTAATAAATAATATTTTGTTCATTTCACTGAATGAGTTTCATTTTGACTTTTTGGAATAGATTTTAAAATTATAAAATTTAAAACTATGGGAATTAATTTAAATTAGACATTATAATCATAAATATTACTCAATCTATTTCACAAAAAGAATCTTATTTGCAAATTTTATGAATTTTAAGGACATATTATTTCTGTATTTACTAAATTATAGAGTATTTAGTCTTGTATTGATGGTATAAATTTAAGATACAATATCATTTTACTACCAATAAAAATATGCAATCCTTTTTAGCAAATTAATAATATTTATGTATTTTAGTTATAATATGCCTCAAATAAATTCTTCTATATTGTTTTTTCTTTTAATTGTTTATTATTAAAGACTAATATTTTATGCATTAAAATCTTATTTATTTAGTCTCTTTATATACAAGGGTAATTATGTTCAAAATGTGAGGTTGTGAGTCATATGACCAAAGTTCCAAATGTGAGGTTGTGAGTTCAAATTCGTGCAAAGGCAATTTTTTGGAAAAATTTAACAGATGCCACGTTAGCAGCTAACACATGTCAAATTATAATATAAAATACCACGTCAGATCTGCCACGTGTGCCACGTCATCAGGTTAACCCACATGTGGCGCCTGAGGGTTCAAAGTCCAAATTTTAGAATATAAAGAGGCTCAGTTTGCGTTGACCAGAAGAAAGGGGCTCAATACCCAAAAATCACTAAAGTTCAGTGGTTGACTTTGTATTTAACCTGTCATTGGACCAAAATTTTCAAATTAGAGGTCTCAAGTTCGAATCTGTGTAGTGACATATTTTTTGGGATAGAGTTCGAAAATTGCCACGTCAGCTTGTCCACATGTAAAATAAAATGAAAAATGCCCACGTCAGATCTGCCACGTGTGCCGCGTAGGCACCACATACGCAGGTCAACGCGCATGTAGGACTTGGGGCTCAAAGTTTAAATTTTTTAATATAAAGGGGCTCAATTTGCGTCCTAAAGTTTAGTGGTCAACTTTGCATTTTATCTTTTAAAAAAAGGGAGTTAGAAAAGAACTTACACACCATTAGTGCAACTTAATTGGTCTATGCTGGAACCATTGGCGCGACTTAATCGGTGCAGTTTGGTTAATTTTTAGTACAATTTCGGTAGCAATTTCGATTCCTTGCCCATCCCTTGTCAAAAAGTATATATGTAAAATAATGAGTTACAAGAAAAATTCATATAAATTATTTTAGAAATTAATTATATTTTTTTTTCAAAATTATAAGTGTGTGAATATGATCATTATAAACTACATCCAATTAACTACAAACTTTAATTTTTGTAAATTAGAACATATATCTATACGTGCTCAATTTTAATTTCAAAAATATAACTTTTAAAAAAATAAAGCTAGGCATTTATTTTGAGACGGATGGAGTGAAACATTTCACTGTATTAAATTGTGTCCAAATTAATAGAAAATTTTAAATAAAAAATGATGCATTTTGGGGGAAAAAAAGAGGCATGCTTATTGGGTTTGTCTTAATTTTGGGTAACAATTTACTAGGCGTTGCAAAAAAATGTATTAAATACACAATGAAAAAATTTATTGCCAATGAATGTGACCTATATTAGGCAACGAAATATAGCAACAAAAAAATTTTCATTGCCGACGGTGAGGAGAAATCTCATCGGCAACAAAAAAGAAAATAGGTGGTGTGTATTTTTTTCCCACCAACGATTTGGCAACGAATTTTTGCAACGACTTATGAATTTCGTTACAAAAAATGAAAGCCTTTCATAAACTGTAACTAATGACAAATTTCGTTTTTAAACATGCATTTTTGGCAACGACTTTATAAGTCGTTGCCCGAAAAATTGTTGCCAAATGTTTATTTTTTTGTAGTGATGTGACGAATGATGATATGATCGACGTGATGAATAAACTTCATAGGCAGACATCTCGACCTTTGGAGTTAGACTTTACTCCACCTTACTCGGCACATATTCAGAGACAACCTTACCCAGTAAGGTATATCGACCATCCCCCATAATTTCAAAAATACAACGGGGAGAAAGGTAACGCCAGAGAACACATGGTCAGGTTCGTGGAGTCGATGTCTCCATAGTTTAGATATGATGTAGTGAACAATCACAATTGGTTGATGAGGGGATTCAACAAGATTTTGATGGATAGTGTGTTCAATTGGTACTACAATTTGGAGAAGGGATCAGTCCATGATTGGGATGATCTAAAATTGCAATTTTTAAAGAAAATTTTCAATGTGTAGAAACAGGTAACCATTGTAGAGCTTATGCGATTCAAATAGAATCTAAACGAGGAGTTGTTAGAATATGTGGACAGATTTAGGGCACAAGCACAGAAGTGTGCAGAGCCAATTGAAGAAAAGAACTTGGTCAACATATGCAACAATGGTGCTTTAGATGCCTTCAAGCCCCATCTCATTACCAAGGCATGTGATTCATTTGCGACCCTCTCATCTTTTGCACAAAACTTGGGAGAAATCATGACATTGTCCACCAGCCATGAGACGGTTACATGGAGGGGCAATAAGACGACAACTATGGCTTTAACTGATTCTCAGTCAAAAACTGTTAGGTTTTGTGAAAATCATAGACGCAATCAAATTGCAAAAAATAAGCGAAAGCATAACAAAATAAGATTTTAAAATTTTCATAAACCAGTTACCCGGATCATCCTTTATGCATATTATTAATTAGAACGAAGAATAAGAAGTTATAGAATCATACATTTATAGATACGAGCTTCCACATGTACAAGTTCAACTCCTACTTCTCCACAATCTCTTTGAATTTCCAGGTTGATTCGTTCCTTTGATCAACGTCAGCCACCCAAGCGTTTGGCCTCTAGAGGTGATCCACCAAGGAAGAACAAGAATCAAGAAGAAGGGTGTTTTGGCTAAAACCCTAGTTTTCTTTCTCTGTAGAAAAAGGTGTACTCTCCAACAATTGGAATAACGTTTATAAGATATCTGATATAAGACTCCTCTTATAAAGATATCAGTTAGCCCTTCTAATTAATCCAATTAGTAATTAAGGTATTATTTAAATAATTAAATTCTTTTAATTAATTAAGCTCCCTAATCTTATTAGAGATAATTAATTAAACTCGTTTAATTAATTTTCCTCCTAATCTTCTTAGAAATAATTGAGAGTACTTATATTAAATCAATTCCTAAACTTCTTTAGAAATTAAAATAATAATAATAATTGTAATAATATTAATAAGACTCCTTTTATTAATTTATATTTAACATTTCTAAAATATTAAATAATAAATATTAAGCTATTTAATTTACTCTATCACCATAGATTAAATTAAATACACATAAAATATTATTACGATTATGCCATTAACTTCTTAAATAATTAATCTTCCTTTAATGGTGTGACCCTTTAGGTTCTCCATATTAAACCGGTTGTGAATAATTTAATTAGAACAATTCTAATCTGATTTAATTAAATAAATTAAACTATTAATTTATTCTAATAAATAATATTTATTCTACAATAAGGATAAGTCTCCTTAACGATCAACGACTTTCTAGATAATATATGTAATACCCCAAATTTTATGAAATGAAAGTATTCAATTTTTTGTTAATTGTTATTCTATTTAGTAAATGGATAAATTGATAAAAAATTAAAGTTAAGGGTGATATTTGAAAATTTTACAAAGTAAGCAAGTTGATATAAAATATTCGTTGTGTCATGGAATATTCGTTTGGTCAGGGAATATTCTTTTTAACAGGGAATATTTGTACAACTCCACAATTATTGGTGAACCCCACAACAGAAGTATTATCGTAGTTAGAAAATGACAGAAATATCTTTTTATAAAAATAACGGCGAAAGTTTTTACCGTTAAACTATTGAACTATCCGGTGGTAAAAATATAGTAATACGCGTGGTTGCATAGTAGCACACGGTGATGATTATTGATGCTTACGTGAGAAGTCACTCAGTTATACTCAATTATTACTACAGTAATTGCTGCATAATATCTCTCATATTATTGATTCAATTATTATCACAGTACCATTTACATAATATTTTATATTATTAAATCAATAATTGAGACGACAAAGTTATTCATATTATTATTTGAAATATTGACGATGTCTAGAAAGTTCTGTCGAGGAAAGAGTTTTGGTCACCTAATTGCGCGCCAATAGGGAGAAATCCTTTTCGGAAAGCACCCTCTTTTTTGGGAATAATTTGGTTGTTAAATATTGTGAGTTATAATATTAATGATGATTAAGCTCGTGTTGATTAATGTTGAAATTAATATTTCTATTGTGTTGGAATTATTTGTGTTAGTGGAAATCAATATTTATTTTGATAATAATTGATTTCTGGAGGTTATATTTACCAAACGGGTAATTAATCGGATAAATGATTAATTAATTGATATTAATTCACATGCTTATAACTATTTGTTCACATGTATGTACTATTGATTCACATGCATGTACTATTAGGGGAGGTGGTGCAAGATTGATAATACTTGCATGACTAAATTAAAAATAGAGGTATAGATGAAGGTACTATACCGTAACTATTTTTTTCACATGTATATAACTATTGATCCACATGATTGAACTATTAATTCACATGATGTACTATTAGGGGAGGTGATGCAAGTTTTATAATACTTGTAGGACTAAATTAAAAATGGAGGAAAAGATGAAGGTATTATACTGTAATATTTCGAGCCCCAAAACGTGTAATTATTGAAACTATATTTTCTTATAAATAGAAGCTCATTCTTCTTTCATTCTCACCAATTCACTAAGACTTACAAGAGCAATTATAGAGAGAGAAGCTATAGAGAGAAATTATAGAGAGAAAGAAGAATAGAAATCTGCTACTTCACTATTCCAGTATTCAGTCTTCTTCTAGGGTAAGAGGTATTATTTATTTCATATTCAGAAGAGATATTATTTTTTGTATTCGTATGAATATTATCTTCGTTCAATATTCATATAAAATAATATTTTCTTCTATACTCTGTAGTATGTAAGTAATATTATTTCGTTTCGTATTCCTACTACTACACTCATTTTGTTGAAATATTGCTTCTATATTCAGTGAAATTAGTAGAATATTTTTGATATTTGCTCTTAATCCAGTCTCTTTTTATGGAAATATTATTCTGAGCTTTCTTGATAATTATTGATCTTTTTATGCCGAAATACTATTGACAAGTTGCTATTCATGAGTTACTATTTACGGGATAATATTCTCCCAGTTACTATTCATTCGAATATTATTCACTTGGGTATTTGGGACACTTTTCATGCTGGGGTACTATTCACGAGGTACTATTCCTGAAGTAATATTCATAGGGTACTATTCACGGGGTACTATTCACCCGAAAAATATATTTCTTTTCTTTTAAAATTATTTTTGATACATGTATATTATTCTTGAATTTTACTCCACAAAGCAGTATCATTTTGACAATTTGAATATTTTTAAACTCTGAATAATTATAAAGTCTTTAATATTTATCCTTGATTTCGTTTGATTAATGCTTATATCATTGTCATCATCCTTATGCTTATATTGTAATGAAAGTCATATTAGGCTTATGTGCATAGATGGACTGTTGATTGATATGATTATGACCAGAGATTATTTGGTATAATCATGACCGTAATGTTAAAATTAATGTGGTAAAAGTCCTCATTGACCCGTAGTGCATTGATGGACATATGTTGGTATGATCATAACCATGCGTTCTCTTCAGCCAATGGTGCAAAGATGAATTATTCTTTGGCATGATTATGACCATTGATGAAAACACAAATATCCTTGGAGCGTAGTGCATGGATAATTCGTGGTCGTGATACTAATGAATATCCTTAGCCCGTAGTGCATAGATAATTCATGGATGTGATACTAACGAATATCCTTGGCTATAGTGCATGGATAATTCAGTGATGTATTGAGTTGAGTCTCAGCGATAAAATATTGATAATAACATTTTAATTCGTAGAAGATAATAGATATCATGCTCTACTTGACTCTTCTAAAATACAGTTTTATGTCTTTGGCCTATAGTGAAAAGATGATCTGTTAATGAATAACTTTGGCCCGTAGTGCAAAGATGAATTTATTAGTATGATTATGAACAAGAATTGTGATTTGGTATAACCATGATCTTTGATGTTTTAGGTAAAGGCAGGTGATGAAAATTATCTTCGTCCTAGGTGCGAAAAGGAATTTAGAATCATATTTATGATTATGAGTTATTCAAAACATTGTGGTCATGAACTATTGATTGATGTTATAGGGTTAAAACATTGTTGGTGGACTTTTAACATGGGGAAGATAATAGACTTTATGGTCTATTTGATTCTTCCAATGGATTCCTCGTTCCGCTGCCACTATGGTTTAAAAGTTTTATTATCTACCATATGTTCTAAATTTATTACTGACGAAGGGTATTGATAATTTAATTATCTTTAGTCATGATATTCTTTACTGGGCTAGTTGTGCTCATTCTTTTGCTTCACAATTTCTTTCAGGTAATAAGAGTGTAGCTGGGTCGAGTGGGTGTAACAGGGGAATAGAACGATGGTATATAGCTGTTGAGGTTTCCCCTAAATAGTATGGAAATAATTTTATTGAGAATTTTAGATAAGTGTGTCGTATTTTATACGCCATTTTAACTGTTGATTTTGGTGAACCGAATAGGGTGAGGTGAACCCAACTTTGGAAGGGTATTTTGTCACTATCATACAAGATGTCTAATGACAGATGACTTCATGTTATCATAAGACTGAGTTGTGCACATGCACTTGCTGATTATATCTATGAGCACTACCTATATAATCTCGGAGTTGGTTGAAATATAATTCTCAATTGGAGATAATGGAGATAAGTATATGTCAAGAGAAAACTCACCATCGGAAAGAACATGATAGTAATCTTTTCATTTTTCTTTGGGGTCTATTGGGTCAACCAAGGATAATTCTCGAGTCATATGATATCTATCATAACTTAGATGCATGGCCTCCCATGTACGAAGGTTTTCTTGAGCATTTTCTAAAGATTTTAATTTCTAAAACAATTATTGACTATACTTTTATGTAAAGTACCATTGTAAGGTGTTGTGGTCGAGACACCATGGGAGTTATATATATTTGTATTAAAACTCACAGCTTATGTGTTGTCATACTTTGCACGACAGTTCAATAGTTGTATAAATGAAGTTTGTATTTGATTTATGTAATGTGATATCTGAAAACTCAGAATGGTTCGTGTGGACTTATTTTGGGGGCGTCACAAATGGTATCAGAGCTTAGAGATATGGTCTTTGGCGGAGATATGAGTCTAAAACTAGGAGGGGAGAGATGAGTAATATACTTCGCTAGTGTGTAACTTACCTAAACTGAAATTTTTACTTGATAAGTTAACAAATTGTGATATGTCAATTAACCTTTATTTTGAAGAAATATTCTAGAATGATATCTGAAATACATGAGATGAGTAATGGAAAAATCATGATACAGAGGAAATAACCGGAAAGGTACAATCCGAAAAGAAAGCAAGTTATTCTCATCTCTTCGAACTATTAGGTACGTAAATTTCGAGGGAGAAATTTCATAAGGAGGGGAGATTGTAAGACCCCGAATTTTACGAAATGAAAGTATTCAATTTTTTGATAATTGTTATTCTATTTAGTAAATGGATAAATTGATAAAAAATTAAAGTTAAGGGCGATATTTAAAAATTTTACAAAGAAAGCAAGTTGATATAAAATATTTGTTGTGTCAGGGAATATTCTTTTTAACAGAGAGTATTTATACGAAGACACAATCATTGGTGGACCCCACAACAGAAGTATCGTCATAGTTAGAAAATGACAGAAATATCTTTTTATAAAAATATCGATAAAAGTTTTTATCGTTAAACTGTTAAATTACCCAGTGGTAAAAGTACAGTAATACGCGTGGCGGCATAGTAGCACACAGTATTGATTATTGATGCTTAGGTGAGAAGTCACTCAGTTATACTCAATTATTACTACACTAATTACTGAA
This sequence comes from Panax japonicus, assembly GCA_020205505.1. Lineage (NCBI taxonomy): Eukaryota > Viridiplantae > Streptophyta > Magnoliopsida > Apiales > Araliaceae > Panax > Panax japonicus. The sequence continues at coordinate 63,520,855 of CM035113.1, forward strand.
TAATATCTCTCATATTATTGATTCAATTATTGTCACAATATCATTTGCATAATATTTTATATTATTAAACCAATAATTGAGACGACAAAGTTATTCATATTATTATTTGCAATATTGACGATGTCTACAAAGTTCTGTCGAGGAAAGGGTTTTGGTCATCTAATTACGCGCCAATAGGGAGAAATCCTTATCGAAAAGCCCCCTCTTTCCTGTGAATGATCTGGTTGTTAAATATTGTGAGTTATAATTTTAATGATGATTAAACTCGTGTTGATTAAAGATGAAATTAATATTTTCATTGTGTTGGGATTATTTATGTTAGTGGAAATCGACATTTATTTCGATAATAATTGATTTTTTGAGGTTATATTGACCAAACGGGTAATTAATCGGATAAGTGAGTAATTAATTGATATTAATTCACATGCTTATAACTATTTGTTCACATGTATGTACTATTGATTGACATTCATGTACTATTAGGGGAGGTGGTGCAAGATTGATAACACTTGCATGATTAAATTAAAAATAGAGGTATAGATGAATGTACTATACCGTAACTATTTTTTTCACATGTATAGAACTATTGATTCACATGACTGAACTATAGATTCACATGATGTACTATTAGGGGAGGTGGTACAAGTTTGATAATACTTGTAGGACTAAATTAAAAATAGAAGAAAAGATGAAGGTATTATACTGTAATATTTCGAGCCCCAAAACGTGCAATTATCGAAACTATATTTTTCTATAAATAAAAGCTCATTCTTCTTTCATTCTCACCAATTCACTAAGACTCACAAGAGCAATTATAGAGAGAAAAACTATAGAGAGAAAGAAGAAGAGAAGTCTGCTACTTCACTATTCCAGTATCTAGTGTAACGCCCCAGAAAATTGAACATTTTGTAATTTCTTTTAATAATGAATAAAATAATATTATTTATTATTATTGTGTGTTGAGAAAATGGATGTCGTTTTATAACCTAGAAACGTCGTAAAGTGGTAGTATTTTAACTGTATGGGAGAATTAAAGTGTTTGAATTTCTAAAACGAAAATAAAAGTTTTCTGAGAAATTTTCCGAAAAACACTATTCATCAGTTTCTGCTCGGGAATTATTTTTGAACTTCCGAGAAATACGTAATGTTATAATATCGAGATGATATCGATTATGTAATAATAATCTAAGTATGGAAAATGTAATATTTCGCATGCGTACCTAATTTGAGATAGTTAGGTTATTAAACGTTAAAAGAATGAAGTTGTGATTGTATAATGTGTAAACCTCATATGGAGTAAGGAATGGAGGTATAATACGACGTATTGTATTATTATGTAAGAAGAACGAGATATCGTATATTTCGAATTAATATACGAAATAGCATACGAGAATTATACGTAGGATATGTATGTTAAGTTATTGAATTTAAGATAATGGACTTGTGGGATTTCTAGTTTATGGATAGAAGCCCAAGTGTATGATTATCACAAGCCCAATCTATTTTAACTCAAGCCCAATAGGAAAGTAGTTGGATTAATTAACCAAGCCCAAGGTGAAGCCTTGACCCATGGGTCAAACCAAGTGAGGAAGTGGGTAGTCTTGATGGGCAAGGATTAAGTGTGATGACCAAGTGTTGTGGTGAGCAAGTAAAAAGAAGTGGCTAGCAAGAAGACTTGAAGGTTAAGTTATGAATAGTAAGGAGGTGGAATGAGGAGGTGGGATTGATTATTGTCCATTTTGCCCCAAACTTTGGTGGCCTATAAATACCAAGTTCATTTCATTTTTTTGTTGCTTGTTTTTGTGATCATCCAACACTTTCCTCCCAAGCATATAAGCTACTTATTTGGTAGGAAGAATAAGTCACTTAAAGCACTTATAAGCCACTTCAACCTTTGATAGTTTCCAAAGCAAATAGAAGTCTTCAAGGGTAAGACTCATCTTCTTTTATCTATATCTTTTCTATGATAGGATTGATAGAGAAGGGGGGATTATTTGAGGATGACATGTAATAAGTTATAAGGAATGAACTTAAGCCGAATAAGTTGAATAAGCAACTTGAACCCTAATAAGTTGTTAAGATCATGAAGGACTTGTCATATGATGTTAGTATGTGGTTTATAACATAAGAACATTGATTGAAGGACTTAAATTATTGTTAAGTCATGAGTATGAAGATTTCTAGTTCATAAGTTGAGAAAGTCAATGACTTATGGAAATAAGTCAAAACCTACTTTGATTATAAGTTGGTGTAATAAATAACTTGAAATAATGATATGTTGGTTAAAATCCACTTAGAACGCTTAGTATGGTTTATTTGACGAACTTAGCACGATTAGACGATTAACGTCGAATTCGTGAAAGTCTCGGAATAGAAGTCATATTTTGAGTTGGAAGTCGAAAACGTTGGTTTTTTATGGAGACAAGTTATTATGGTCATTATAGAGTTGCGGACTCGAAAATGACCGGATTCCGACTTAGAACGAAGAAATGAGCGTTGGACGTTCACGAACGTTTATCGTTTTCGTTAAAATGGACTAATAGGTCAAATTTGAGCAAATGAAGTCAAATAGATAAAATTCTTGCATGAACGTATAGATTATGAAATTTGTGAACCGTAGGCTTTTGAACGGACCAATTCGGAGTTAAAACGAAGAAGTTATGCGTCCGGGAAGTTAGCAAAATTTTCAAAAACTACAAAATTTTCTGAAGACCAGAGTCCGCGCCGCGGCGCGACTCTAAGCCTTCTTGGCCGCGCCGCAGCGCGAGTCCGGATGATGAGACACTGCTAACTCGCGCCGCAGCGCGAGCCTCAGACCAATTAGTGGCGCCGCGGCGCCAGTGCAAGGAAGAAGATAGAGAAGAAGGGTTCCAAGTGTAGAATGAAAGAGAGATTAATAGTAATGAATTGTGATGTAATCACAACATAATTAAGACATTGTAAAATGCTTGTAATACACTAATGCATGTTTATAATTAATTAAAGACGAACGGGTTATGAATGACTTAATGAAAGCCGAAACCCTTAATAACAAAACTAAGTTAGAATTACATTGAGATGAAGGGTAAGGCATAATAGAAAACATACCTGGTTAATTATGATCTAATATGGTACGTTATATGATTATGAATTGTAGAATCATAAAGACTTAAAGTGTACGTGTATTAACCAGTAAGCAGACACCAAAGGCAAGTATTCTAACCCTTGTTCCAGTTCATTCTGGACAAGCTTTGTAATTCATGTTCTCTTTCACATGAAATCTAAAATGATGAAGTCTTAAGCTAATTCTTCCGGCTAGACTTATATTATGATTCTGTCAAGCATGATTTGTAAATTACCGAGTTATATTGGTATGGTTTTCAATCGAAGACCACTCATGTTCAAATGTTTTTGTCGTTTAACGACAGGCACGTGAGGTTGCCACATTTAAACGTATACACGTTTAAAGAATGTAGTGTTGATCAACATAGAGTACTATGAGCTGATCACTCAGAAGTGCTCGTAAGCTATGCCGGACTTACGGACTTAGTGCCGGGATGTCCTTTTTAAAAGAACTTATGTATGCTCACAATCTTGAGCCATAATTGTCATTCTACTGAATATTGATGGAAAAACGTTTTAAAGGAAATGAAGTGCTATTTTGAATCACCAATAGTACTTCGTAACTATTGTTCAGTTACTGGAGATATATTAGTTCTATGTTTCAAGCATGTTGTTTATTAGAATTATAGTACTTGCTGAGCTAGCCATGCTCACTCTTGCTTGAACCATATGAACACAGCTAAGATCGAGCGGACTGAAGGATCCGGCAAGGATAAAGGCAAGGCGAAGACGAACCCTTAGCATACTTATGTAATAGTATAGGAAGAATGTCTGTAATATACTGATATTATGACAAGAACAAATGAAAGGGTTACAAAGAACCTGGGTAATGTAATATTATTTTGATATATATATGGAGTTATATTAGTCCTCTTGTGACTATTTGAGGAAATGTGTGAATGAATGGTAGTACCGTGTAGCACCATTTGTCGGGTTGGAAGAGACCCGGATTTGGGGGCGTCACAGGTTGGTATCAGAGCAACAGGTTATAAAACTTAAGGGGGGGAATTAAAACCTTAAGCCATAACCTTAGGAAGAATCAAAGAAATACAAGAAGAAAATAACCTTATAAAAATGCATTATAATTATGATATGTATGTTTATTATTCTACTGACGTGTACTAATCAACTTATTTGTTTTATGTAGATGTCAGGAGTAAACGGGATGTTTGTTTATGAACAGACCATAAGTGATGAGTCGGTGAACCAAGTAGAGGTTGTACCTAACCCTATAGCAGCAGAGCCAGAAGTAGTAATCATTGAGTCTGAAGACTCAGAAGAAGCTGACTACATGTCAGTATTTGACGGGATGATAGAGGAGGAGGTAGAGACAGTTTCCTTTAACCCAGTGGCTATAGCAGCAGAGATAGCTCCTGGGGGGTCGATGATGTCTCTGTTTATGTCAGTGTTGGATAGAAATATCCATTACTGTCAGGAGGTTAAGGAGCTGAAGGCAGAGCTTCAAATGCTTATAGAGGACAAGACTGATGTTGAGTCCATGTGGGAGCAGGAGCATGACGAGAGGATTTTGGCTAAGGACAAAGTCCAGGATTTAAAGCACGAGGTCTTGGAGCTCAAGGAGGAGCTCAAGACAAAAGTGCAGAAGATAGAGAGGATGTCCTATATCTATAGGAGTTCTCACACGGATTTTCAGCAGCAGGTAGCTGGATATCCTGTGGAGGTGGGGCAAACGCGGCATACTATTAGCCGTGATATCATTGCCGGTCTGGCCAAGGCAGATTTCACTAATGCATTGAGGCAGATGTAGTTTAGTGGTGGTTAGAGTAGTTTGTAAATATTTTTGTAAGTAGTAGTGATGAAAAACCCTTTTTGTATAGTAAAGGGTAGTCTTTTGTAAATCCCAATTTTTGGAAAGTGATAGCGGGAAAGTAATGTAATCAGCTTAGGCTGAGTATGTAACCGATGTAGTATTATACTACAAAGAATGTATATAAAGATCGTTTTATGGAAAGCAATGAGTTATGAATGTTTGGAATTATTGTTTTATATTAATGATAGCTAATAAAGAAAGAAATAATAACGCAATGTGTTTATTGTATCAGGTAAAATGCCACCGAGAAGAGTGCAACGTAATCAAAGTGCGAACGTAAATCAACCGGAGGGAGGTCCGGTTAACGCAATGCAGGAGTTTGTTAATTTATTAACAGCTGCTTTTAATAGAACAGGGGCTAATATCCCCGTAAATCCAGGAGTAGCACGAGCTACTACCTTTAAGGATTTTAAGAGTGTAGGTCCGCCGGAGTTCAAAGGAACTACGGACCCAATCGAAGCCCAAACGTGGGTTAAAGAGATAGAGAAGGCATTTGTAATTGCAAATGTTGATGAGGCCCAGAAGGTTGCCTTTGCAACCTATATGATGAAGGGAGAGGCCAATTTTTGGTGGGAAGCCAATCAGGCTAGGGTCGGGATAACGACTTTAACGTGGGATAGATTCAAGGAGATATTCTTCGAGAACTATTTTCCCACAAGTATGCAGGGAAGGATGGAGATGCGGTTTTTAGAGCTAAAACAAGGGGAAATGACGGTTCCCCAATACGCTGCCAAGTTCAATGAACTAGCTAGGTTCGCTCCACACCAAGTGGATACCGAGGTGAGGAAGGCGCGACGGTTCGAGCAGGGCTTGAAACCCTGGCTCTATAACCGTATATCTGTATTCCAAAGTACTTCTTTTGGGATCGTTTTAGAGAAGGCGATAATCGCCGAAGGTGGTAGTGAGGCGTTGAGCCAATACCATAAGGAAAAGAAGAATAAGGGGAAGGTTGACGGAAGAGTCAAGATTGAGGGAGCCAGTGGGAGTGGCGAGGGTCAAAAGAGGAAGGTGTTTAACTCTGGGAATACCGGAGTGAAGCAAGGAGACCCAAAGAGAAGAATGGAGGCCTGTAAGACCTGTGGAAAGACTCATTTAGGAGTCTGTCTCAAGGGGAAGGCCGTCTGTTACAACTGTGGACAGGAGGGGCACATTGCGCCAAATTGTCCGAGTCCGAAAAAGAATCATGGATGCTTTGTGTGTGGGTCAACCGCCCACATGGCAAAGAACTGCCCGAAGAAGGGGACGGACGGGAATCGGGGCACTAATAGCGGTAAGTTACCTATTGGGGGTCCAGCTCAGTCGGGTAGGCCGATGGGTCGTACCTTTAACATGACAGTACAGGATGCGGTTGCATCAGGGGACGTTGTTGCAGGTATTATCCCGATCAACGATATTAATGCGTACGTGCTGTTTGATTCGGGTGCTACCTGTTCATTTATAGCATGCAGTTTTGCTAGACGATTAGGACTACTTCCCAAAAAGTTACCTATACCTGTAAACATTAAGGTAGCAAACGAAGATATAATTCCTATTGAAGATGTTCATAGGGGTTGTTGTGTAGATATACGGGGTTGTAAACTATCGGTAGATTTATTACCAATAAAGTTAGAAGAATTTGATGTAATTCTCGGAATGGATTGGTTAGTAAACCATGGGGCAATAATAGATTGTCAAAAGAAGTGTGTGAACATTAAGACGTTAGAACAACCTCAGGTAATATTTTATGGGAATAGATCGCCGAGACGTTCGTGTTGTCTAACCATGACACAAACTAGAAAATTACTGAGGAAGGGATGTGTAGGATATCTGTGCCATGTTGTTGATACCGAAAGAGTGGTGACAACCATGGAACAAATACCTATAGTGAAGGAATTCGTCGATGTATTTCCAAGTGAATTACCGGGTCTTCCGCCGGATAGGGAGATAGAATTTGTGATAGACATTGTGCCAGGAGCGGCACCAGTTTCCAGGGCACCGTATCGTATGGCGCCAGTAGAGATGAAGGAGTTGATGGTGCAGTTACAAGAACTGTTGGATAGGAAGTACATTCAGCCGAGTGTGTCACCGTGGGGAGCACCGGTACTGTTTGTCAAGAAGAAGGACGGATCGTTAAGACTTTGTATCGACTACAGAGAGTTGAACAAGTTAACGATAAAGAATAAATACCCATTGCCCAGGATCGATGATCTCTTTGATCAGCTGAAAGGGGCTAATTATTTTTCTAAAATAGATTTACGAACGGGGTATCATCAGTTGAAGGTTAGGAAGGAGGACGTACCAAAGACAGCATTCAGGACTCGTTATGGTCATTACGAGTTTTTAGTGATGTCATTTGGGTTGACAAATGCACCAGCTGCATTCATGGATATGATGAACAGAGTGTTCAAACAATATTTGGACAAGTTCGTCGTAGTGTTTATAGATGATATTCTAGTCTATTCTAAGACGCCAGAAGATCATTCTGAACACCTTAGATTAGTGTTGGAGACATTAAGGAAGGAGAAGTTGTATGCGAAATTCACAAAGTGTGAATTTTGGTTAGAGAAGGTTCAATTTTTAGGTCATGTTATTGACCATGGGGGGATTTCAGTGGATCCAGCAAAGGTAGAAGCCGTAATGAATTGGGAACAACCGAAAACGCCAACTGAGGTGCGGAGTTTCCTAGGGTTAGCGGGTTACTATCGGAGATTTATCCAGGATTTTTCAAAGATAGCTACTCCGTTGACTAATTTGACGAGGAAGACTGTGAAATACGCTTGGACTGACAAGTGTGAGAACAGTTTCCAAGAATTAAAGAAGAGATTGAGTGAAGCACCTGTGTTGTCATTACCCGATGACACGGGAAATTTTGTAGTGTATAGTGATGCTTCGCATAGAGGACTTGGTTGCGTGCTCATGCAGCATGACAAGGTCATTGCGTATGCATCTAGGCAGTTGAAGGATTATGAGAAAGTTTACCCTACTCATGATCTAGAACTAGCCGCAGTAGTTTTTGCTCTAAAGATATGGAGACATTATCTTTATGGAGAAAAATGTGAGATATACACGGACCATAAAAGTCTAAAATATATCTTCACACAGAAGGAGTTGAATATGAGGCAGAGAAGATGGCTGGAGTTGATAAAGGATTACGACTGTGAAATCCTGTATCACCCTGGAAAAGCCAATGTAGTTGCCGATGCCTTAAGTAGAAAGGGTCGGGAAAAGTTGTCTTTGTTAACGGCTCAAACTGAGTTAATAACAGAAATGGCTAGGATGGAGTTAGAAGTGAAGCTGCCCAGTGAAGAAGAAGGACCAATGTTGTTTGCAATGGAGATGCAACCAACCATCGTAGAGAGAGTTAAGGAGGTCCAACTCAAAACTGATGAGTGTGACCGGATGAAGGAACGGCTGACCAACGAAAAAGATACTAAATATAGTCTTGATAACGAGGGATTGTTGAGATTTGACGGAAGAATTTGGATCCCGGATGAGACGGAATTAAAGGAGCAGGTTTTACAAGAGGCTCATAGTTCAAGGTTTTCGATTCATCCTGGTAGCACTAAGATGTATCAAGACCTTCGACAGAGTTTCTGGTGGCCGAACATGAAGAGAGAAATTGCTGAGTACGTTAGTAAGTGCTTAACTTGTCAGAAAGTTAAGGCTGAACATCAACGACCTAGTGGCTTGTTACAGTCATTAGAGATTCCGGAGTGGAAATGGGAGAATATCACAATGGATTTTGTGGTAGGACTTCCGACTACTCATAAGGGGTATGATGCGATTTGGGTAATAGTGGACCGATTGACGAAATCAGCTCACTTTTTGCCAATTAGGGTTAAGTATAACTTAGACCAGTTAGCTAGACTTTATATTAAGGAAATAATCTCTAGACATGGAGTGCCAGTATCGATTGTGTCAGATCGTGATCCACGATTCACGTCGAACTTTTGGACAAGTCTACAAGAACAGTTGGGAACGCAGTTGAAGCTGAATACGGCGTATCATCCACAAACGGATGGACAAAGCGAGAGGACAATTCAGACATTAGAAGATATGCTGAGAGCATGCGTTATGGATTTCAAGGGTTGTTGGGATGATCATCTACCATTAGTGGAGTTTGCGTATAATAATAGTTATCATGCAAGCATACGTATGCCGCCTTACGAAGCTTTGTATGGTAGGAAATGCAGAACGCCACTGTATTGGGATGAGGTAGGAGAACGCCGAATGTTGGGACCAGAATTGGTGCAACAGACAGCGGATATTGTTAAAAAGATTCAGATGCGTCTCTTAGCAGCACAAGACAGACAGAAGAAGTTTACAGATCCGCATAGAGAGAATCGAGAGTTTGAAGTGGGTTCGCACGTATTCCTAAAAGTATCTCCCTGGAAAGGAAAGATACGTTTTGGGAAGAAAGGAAAGTTAAGTCCGAGATTTATAGGACCTTTTGAGGTTTTAAAACGGGTAGGTGAGGTAGCTTACATGGTAGCGTTACCTCCAGACCTAGAACGAAAACATAATGTATTTCACGTTTCAGTATTGCGTCCTTATAAGCCGGATTATAAGCACGTGATAGAATACGAGCCTATTCATCTCGAGAAGGACTTAACGTATGAGGAAACGCCAATTCAAATTATCGATAAGAAAGAACAAGTTCTGCGGAACAAAAGTATAGTTTCAGTAAAGGTGATATGGAAGAATCACGATGCAGAAGAAGCAACGTGGGAGTTAGAAGAAATGATGAAAAAGAATTACCCGAATTTATTTGTGTAATTTTTTTTTTTATATAGCGAGATTCTGGGGACAGAATCCTTATAAGGGGGAGAGAGTGTAACGCCCCAGAAAATTGAACATTTTGTAATTTCTTTTAATAATGAATAAAATAATATTATTTATTATTATTGTGTGTTGAGAAAATGGATGTCGTTTTATAACCTAGAAACGTCGTAAAGTGGTAGTATTTTAACTGTATGGGAGAATTAAAGTGTTTGAATTTCTAAAACGAAAATAAAAGTTTTCTGAGAAATTTTCCGAAAAACACTATTCATCAGTTTCTGCTCGGGAATTATTTTTGAACTTCCGAGAAATACGTAATGTTATAATATCGAGATGATATCGATTATGTAATAATAATCTAAGTATGGAAAATGTAATATTTCGCATGCGTACCTAATTTGAGATAGTTAGGTTATTAAACGTTAAAAGAATGAAGTTGTGATTGTATAATGTGTAAACCTCATATGGAGTAAGGAATGGAGGTATAATACGACGTATTGTATTATTATGTAAGAAGAACGAGATATCGTATATTTCGAATTAATATACGAAATAGCATACGAGAATTATACGTAGGATATGTATGTTAAGTTATTGAATTTAAGATAATGGACTTGTGGGATTTCTAGTTTATGGATAGAAGCCCAAGTGTATGATTATCACAAGCCCAATCTATTTTAACTCAAGCCCAATAGGAAAGTAGTTGGATTAATTAACCAAGCCCAAGGTGAAGCCTTGACCCATGGGTCAAACCAAGTGAGGAAGTGGGTAGTCTTGATGGGCAAGGATTAAGCGTGATGACCAAGTGTTGTGGTGAGCAAGTAAAAAGAAGTGGCTAGCAAGAAGACTTGAAGGTTAAGTTATGAATAGTAAGGAGGTGGAATGAGGAGGTGGGATTGATTATTGTCCATTTTGCCCCAAACTTTGGTGGCCTATAAATACCAAGTTCATTTCATTTTTTTGTTGCTTGTTTTTGTGATCATCCAACACTTTCCTCCCAAGCATATAAGCTACTTATTTGGTAGGAAGAATAAGTCACTTAAAGCACTTATAAGCCACTTCAACCTTTGATAGTTTCCAAAGCAAATAGAAGTCTTCAAGGGTAAGACTCATCTTCTTTTATCTATATCTTTTCTATGATAGGATTGATAGAGAAGGGGGGATTATTTGAGGATGACATGTAATAAGTTATAAGGAATGAACTTAAGCCGAATAAGTTGAATAAGCAACTTGAACCCTAATAAGTTGTTAAGATCATGAAGGACTTGTCATATGATGTTAGTATGTGGTTTATAACATAAGAACATTGATTGAAGGACTTAAATTATTGTTAAATCATGAGTATGAAGATTTCTAGTTCATAAGTTGAGAAAGTCAATGACTTATGGAAATAAGTCAAAACCTACTTTGATTATAAGTTGGTGTAATAAATAACTTGAAATAATGATATGTTGGTTAAAATCCACTTAGAACGCTTAGTATGGTTTATTTGACGAACTTAGCACGATTAGACGATTAACGTCGAATTCGTGAAAGTCTCGGAATAGAAGTCATATTTTGAGTTGGAAGTCGAAAACGTTGGTTTTTGATGGAGACAAGTTATTATGGTCATTATAGAGTTGCGGACTCGAAAATGACCGGATTCCTACTTAGAACGAAGAAATGAGCGTTGGACGTTCACGAACGTTTATCGTTTTCGTTAAAATGGACTAATAGGTCAAATTTGAGCAAATGAAGTCAAATAGATAAAATTCTTGCATGAACGTATAGATTATGAAATTTGTGAACCGTAGGCTTTTGAACGGACCAATTCGGAGTTAAAACGAAGAAGTTATGCGTCCGGGAAGTTAGCAAAATTTTCAAAAACTACAAAATTTTCTGAAGACCAGAGTCCGCGCCGCGGCGCGACTCTAAGCCTTCTTGACCGCGCCGCAGCGCGAGTCCGGATGATGAGACACTGCTAACTCGCGCCGCAGCGCGAGCCTCAGACCAATTAGTGGCGCCGCGGCGCCAGTGCAAGGAAGAAGATAGAGAAGAAGGGTTCCAAGTGTAGAATGAAAGAGAGATTAATAGTAATGAATTGTGATGTAATCACAACATAATTAAGACATTGTAAAATGCTTGTAATACACTAATGCATGTTTATAATTAATTAAAGACGAACGGGTTATGAATGACTTAATGAAAGCCGAAACCCTTAATAACAAAACTAAGTTAGAATTACATTGAGATGAAGGGTAAGGTATAATAGAAAACATACCTGGTTAATTATGATCTAATATGGTACGTTATATGATTATGAATTGTAGAATCATAAAGACTTAAAGTGTACGTGTATTAACCAGTAAGCAGACACCAAAGGCAAGTATTCTAACCCTTGTTCCAGTTCATTCTGGACAAGCTTTGTAATTCATGTTCTCTTTCACATGAAATCTAAAATGATGAAGTCTTAAGCTAATTCTTCCGGCTAGACTTATATTATGATTCTGTCAAGCATGATTTGTAAATTACCGAGTTATATTGGTATGGTTTTCAATCGAAGACCACTCATGTTCAAATGTTTTTGTCGTTTAACGACAGGCACGTGAGGTTGCCACATTTAAACGTATACACGTTTAAAGAATGTAGTGTTGATCAACATAGAGTACTATGAGCTGATCACTCAGAAGTGCTCGTAAGCTATGCCGGACTTACGGACTTAGTGCCGGGATGTCCTTTTTAAAAGAACTTATGTATGCTCACAATCTTGAGCCATAATTGTCATTCTACTGAATATTGATGGAAAAACGTTTTAAAGGAAATGAAGTGCTATTTTGAATCACCAATAGTACTTCGTAACTATTGTTCAGTTACTGGAGATATATTAGTTCTATGTTTCAAGCATGTTGTTTATTAGAATTATAGTACTTGCTGAGCTAGCCATGCTCACTCTTGCTTGAACCATATGAACACAGCTAAGATCGAGCGGACTGAAGGATCCGGCAAGGATAAAGGCAAGGCGAAGACGAACCCTTAGCATACTTATGTAATAGTATAGGAAGAATGTCTGTAATATACTGATATTATGACAAGAACAAATGAAAGGGTTACAAAGAACCTGGGTAATGTAATATTATTTTGATATATATATGGAGTTATATTAGTCCTCTTGTGACTATTTGAGGAAATGTGTGAATGAATGGTAGTACCGTGTAGCACCATTTGTCGGGTTGGAAGAGACCCGGATTTGGGGGCGTCACATCTAGTCTTCTTCTAAGGTAAGGGATATTATTTATTTCATATTTAGAAGAGGTATTATTTTTCGTATTCGTATAAATATTATCTTCGTTCAATATTCATATGAAATAATATTTTATTCCATACTCTGTAGTAAGTAAGTAATATTATTTCATTTTGTATTCCTACTTCTATACTCATTTTGTTGAAGTATTGCTTCTATACTCCGTGAAATTAGTAGAATATCTTTGATATTTGCGTTTCATCCAGTATCTTTTCATGGTAATACAATTCTGAGCTTTCTTGATAATTATTGATCTTTTCATGCCAGAATACTATTCACGAGTTACTATTCATGAGTTACTATTTATGAGTTACTATTCACCCGATTATTATTCACTCGAGTATTTGGGACACTTTTTATGCCAAGGTACTATTCACGAGGTACTATTCCTGAAATTCTATTCATAAGTTACTATTCACCCAAAAAATATATTTCTTTTCTGTCTAAATTATTTTTGATACATGAATATTATTTTTGAATTTTACTCCACAAAGCAGTATCATGTTGACAATTTAGATATTTTTAAGCTCTGGATAAATTTAAAGTCTTTAATATTTATCCTTGATTTCGTTTGATTAATGCTTATATCATTGTCATCATCCTTATGCTTATATTGTAATGAAAGTCATCTGTGGCTTATGTGCATAGATGGACTATTGATTGGTATGATTATGACCATGGATTAGTCGGTATAATCATGACCGTAATGTTACAAATGATGTGGTAAAAGTCCTCATTGGCCCGTAGTGCATTGATGGACATATGTTGGTATGATCATAACTATGCGTTCTCTTCCGCCAATGGTGCAAAGATGAATTGTTGTTTGGCATGATCATGACCATTGATGAAAACACGAATATCCTTGGCGCGTAGTGCATAGATAATTCGTGGTTGTGATACTAATGAATATCCTTGGCTCGTAGTGCATGTAACGCCCCGAAATCTGGTCTATCTTCACTCCCGGATTCCGTACGTCACGAGTACATCCTTCATCCAACATATATCATTATATACCGAAATATAACAACATACACTCTCAAATCCCAGGTTCTGGAAATCTTATAACCTTTTTTTTTTATTACAAATAATAATAAATACATTATTCATTTCATCTTACAAGAGTGACTTTTATCCGCCACCAATGATACATAACAGTTCCTTAAACTAGTCTATAGTTCAATTCATCTTTCTAAATTAAAAGTCTTCACTTGATCTTCTCGCTACCTTCACACTCTGAATGACAATTCATCTGGAGACCGTTAGCTTGATCTTTACGGGATCCTTAAGTTCTTCTAACCTTGTTCGCTGAAAATTATTTTTCATTTAAAGCCAGTGTGAGCATTCAATTGCCCAACAAGTCATAACAGTTGAACAAACAACTTCAGAATTAAAATATTTCTTTAGAACTTCTATAACTGAACAAAGGTTATGAAGCAGCTTGAATAATAGGAATAGTCTCGATTCCTATCATCTTAAAACATCAGTCATTTTTACTTTGAAATACTTTCATGCTTATACCTTTTTCATACACATCCTATCTGGCTAGAATCATTAGCACAGACTTAACAATAACGGTTCATGTATAAACAAAACATACTTGTATTGAACAACTCAATTACAGAACAATGCATATCATAGAAACACCGAAGTGTTTAAATTTTGGCTCAAGGACTCATACATTCTACCACCTTGTATATACATCGCACATATGCACATAGATAAGAATTCTCAAGTACAACATCTTAGAAGTTTAAGAAACTAACATTCATGTAATATGAATGAAGTTAGGAAACTTGCCTTACACCCAGCTACAACATATGCTGAACTGCTCATTTCAATTCCTATATAACACATAATGAGAAAACATAAATACCAATTAGTCATATATTGAACTTACGCATTGGTTTAGTTAACTTTACTTCTTAGGGTTTGCGTTCTTGCAATATAAGTTTACGCGACTAACTTCCTTTACCAGTTTACGGCTTTATGACATACGAAGATGTCTTACTCAAAACGTTCATCATCTTGGATGATTTATATTCTTATCTTATTCGAACCATTAAACTTAATGTTCGTTAAAGTCAAATTCTTATTCTTTACAGTTTTCTAGCGACTAAATGTCATCCCTCCGGATTTATTATTTATCGACTCACATTCGGCTTTCATTAATCTTATTACCGTTTGCTACAACTTTCTTGATAACTCCCATCTGATTAATACTTTCGTTATCCATTATAAGTACCCCATATTCATTACCCTCGCCGTTCAACGTCTAAGGAATCACAACCATAGCAATCCCTCACGTTGGTTCATCGCGACTACGGTCCCCGGACATCGGTTACGTAACCCGTATTTATATTCTTTATCAATTAATCTTACTTAATCTTTACGTTCAACCTTTAATAAAGGTTTAAGTCATTTGTTTAAGTTTTATTTTAGGTGAACTCTATGTTCATATTTCTTTCTTGCACATCCCCCAGTAATTGAGCATTTAAAATCTCATTATTGGACCTTGCCTTGCACCGGCACCGCGGCGCCGATTCCTTCTTTATCTCTCGCGTCGCAGCACGAGTTTGTAGTACCCGACCCCCGGTCTGGCGCTGCTGTGCCACTCTACAAGGCATGACTGGCGCCGCGGCGCCAAGCCCTAACCCTAGAAATTTTCTCTAAGTGTTAAATAAATTTTGAGATGCTTATTTCGCAATCTCATAACTCATTCGTTATAACTCGGAACGAGGTCGTTCCAAAGACATTCTCTTCCTTATCTTATGTACTTTAATACCCATCGAGCAGATATTCATTCTAAATCCTCTAGCATGCCATTAGATTTGCTTGATCTTCACCCTTTGTTCATTTTACGCTTTTAACGCTCTTCATTTGTTCGTCCGTAATTCGGTCATCCGAACTCAGAACTCGTTCTTTCTTGAGTCCACGACTCACATTTTCTATGTTCTCTTACTTTCTAATGAAACCCTACCCATTCGGGTTCATTTACTAACTTTTTAATTCTCGTTCTTCTTTTACAAAATTTTTCCATAATTTCGTTATAGCTAAGTTTTAATCTATTCTTCATGAACGTTTCTACCGTTCCTAACCAAGAAATACACATCTAACTTATACGCGATGGTTTTAAACTTGTCCATCAATAACAATTATCCTACGATTGTTTTAAATTTATCCATCAACAACGTTCTTCGTGTTCTTCGCGTGTTCTTCGTGTTCTTCATTCGTTCTTCGTTTTAATCGATATTTTGGATTATGATTTCACTTTTTATTGGAATTTGATGTTATAGAACATCATTCCTTACTTAATTCACCTACTTATTCATATAATCCACTCGGATCGTTCAAATTCATTACGAATCTTATACTTCCTTAAGAAATTTATTTACTAAACTTCTAATTCTTATTTCTTCATTTTCTTATGATTTCAACCAAATGAAATCATCTCAATCTTCTTTTACTTCTTAATCCTATTAAGTTATATTTTTAAACATATTAAACTTAAAGAAAATATTAGAAGAAACTAGGTTTTAGATTACCTCTTCTTCTTATTTTTCTCCCGCTAGACAAAGCCGGCGATTTGTAAGCTTTTCTATTTCACAAACACTTTCGATCCGATCATTCATGCTCAAACTCTTCTTTCTCCTCTCCATCCGACTTCTCCCTCTCTCTCTCTCTCAAGTGTGGGATTTTCAAAATCCTCAAAATAAACAAATGAGCTTCCTATTTATAGAAAATCAAAGCTAAGGGCATTTTATTCATTTCGACCCCACATCCTTACTATTCCCACCTCCTCCAAGACTTAGCCACCAAGTTTACTTGGTGGCCAAGTGGCCGCCCCTCTTGCTCCATGGGTCACCCCATGGTTTGCCCCATTGGTTATTACCCATCGGTTCGATCCGCAGTTTCGTTTCTTGGTTTGGGCCTTAACCTTAATTCTTATTAGGCCTATTTTGGGCTTGATTTCATAAAGCGTTGGACTTGCCATAATCCAAGTCCAATTAGATTCTACAAAGTCCATTAAGACTAATTGTATTTTACGCATCTCATTCTCGTATTCTTGTATTTTCTTCGTATATAGTTCGTACGATATTCGTATTATACGTCGTACTAATCTTCTTATTATACTCATATAATAACAACCCTAATGATTATACGTGATCATAAAATTCTCGGAACTCACTTTTCCTGACCCTTAGGTTTTGAGTCCACAGGCGAAAACTTCGTTTTTTTTATAACTGAAATATTGTTGAATATTCCATCATGTCTCAAAATTAAACGTAATCTATAACTTCTTGAAATTTCAAAATAAATCTCCGAGCAGAAACGGATGAATAGTGCCTATTTTGTCTTTTTCCCCGAGAATATTTTGTTCCCGGAAAACTTCTATTTTCGTCTTGAAAATTCTTACTCGCTCAGACTAGCTCGTAGCCAGAATACTCCTGACTTATAATCATCATAGGTTATAGAACGATTAACAAACACATAGCACATAATAGTATTAATAAAAATTAGTTTTATTAATAACTAATTCTTTAAACCTAAATTCTGGACAACACGAATTTCCAGGTTGTCACAGTGCATGTATAATTAATGAATGTGATACTAACGAATATCCTTGGCTGTAGTGCATGGATAATTCAGTGATGTATTGAGTTGAGTCTCAGCGATAAAATATTGATAATAAACTTTTAATTTATTGAAGATAGTAGGTTTCATGCTCTACTTAACTCTTCTAAAATACAGTTTTATGTCTTTGGCTTGTAATTCAAAGATGAACTGTTAATTAATATCTCTGGCCTGTAGTGCAAAGATGAATTTATTAGTATGATTATGAACATGAACTATGATTTGGTATAACCAGATCTTTGATATTTCAGGAAAAGACAGGTGATGAAAATTATCTTCGTCCTGGGTGCGAAGAGGAATTTAGAATCAAAATTACGATTATGAGTTATTCACATGATTGTGGACAGGAACTGTTGATTGATGTTACAGGGATAAAACATTGTTGGTGGACTTTTAACACGGAGAAGATAATAGACTTTATGGTCTATTTGACTCTTCTAATGGATTGCTCGTTCCGCTGCCACTATGGTTGAAAAGTTTTATCATCTACCATATGTTCTAAATCTCTGATTTATTACTGACGAAGGCTATTGATAATTTAATTATCTTTAGTCATGATATTCTTTACTAGGCTAGTTGTGAGCACCCTTTTGCTTCACAATTCCTTTCAGGTAATAAGAGTGTAGTTGGGTCGAGCGGGGGTAATAGGGGAATAGAACGATGGTATATAGCTGTTGAGATTTCCCCTAAAACAGTATGGAAATAATTTTATTAAGAATTTTAGATAAATGTGTCATATTTTATACGTCATTTTAACCGTTGATTTGGGTGAACCGAATAGGGTGAGGTGAACCCAACTTTGGAAGAATGTTTTGCCACTATCATACAAGATGTCTAATGACAGACGACTTCGTGTTATCATAAGACTGAGTTGTGCACATGCACTTGCTGATTATATCTATGAGCACTACCTATATAATCTCGGAGTTTGGTTGAGATATAATTCTCAATTAGAGATAATGAAGATAAGTATATGTCAAGAGAAGACTTACCATTGGAAAGAACATGATAGTAATCTTCTCATTTTTCTTTGGGGTCTATTGGGTTAACCAAGGATAATTCTCGAGTCATATGATATCTATCATAACTCAGATGCATGGCCTCCCATGTACGAAGGTTTCCTTGAGCATTTTCTAAAGATTTTAATTTCTAAAATAGTTAATGACTGTACTTTTATGTAAAGTACCATTGTAAAGTGTTGTGGCTGAGACACCATGAGAGTTACATATATTTGTATTAAAACTCACCGCTAATGTGTTTTCATACTCTGCACAACAGTTCAATAGTTGTATAAATACAATTTGTATTTGATTTCTGTAGTGTGATATCTGGCAACTCAGAATGGGTCGCTTGGACCTATTTTGGGGGCGTCATAATATAGATTTCAACATTAATCATAAAAGAACCTTTGAGTAAATAGTTACCGTACAATTCAATCCTTTTACCATACAATGTCCCAATTAAATATAAGACATGGAATTACTGTCAAGTCTTATTTTATTTAATTATATGTTTTTCGATTCCCAAATGCATAACTCCGAATAAATGCAAATTAGAAACTACTTTCTAATTTTATTCGACCTTGGCCAAGGATTCATGGGTTGTCATTTATCGAATCACATAGAACACTTCTATTCTTTTACTAGAAGTGGTAAATTCTTTGTTGATCATTCATTATCTCCATTTATAATTAATTACACCCCAAGCATAACCTTTGATATACCCTAAGGGTCTTAAGGAATAAGTCAAAGTGTAATTCATTATACACAAGATACTATGATGTTCTCAAGTATAAGGATCACTTGTACTACTATCACTACAGGAATTTCTATTGACAGACAAGTAAAATTCCATTAGGTATTCCTTAGCGAGTCACGTTCAGTGAACTTATTCTCCAATAAGCACCTACATACTTGCTTTAGTGTCTCCATACAAATGATTATGATATCAATCATCCTCATCCAATGAGAAAACAACGTATGTATTAATCTATCTGGATTCACTAATCCCCTTTTAGTAATCCATTGATTGGGAACATTTTAATTTTTAAGATATCTAAGAATTTAGATCTCATTAGCATGATCTCATCACGATTCTAAAAGTATTGCTTAAAACTATGAGTTTATCACACATTATTAAAACAACACCATATAGATAATTAAACGCCTTTAATAAATAATTCTTTTATTAATAAATAAATAACATTGATTGCAAAGTATATGCTTTATCATCATACATGATTGACTTATATGAATACTACTTTGAAAAAACACAAGGGGCAAGAGGGAGAAGAATGAGAAACATTTTGAGTGAAGCAGAGGAAATTATGGAGACAAGTATACCAGAATGCCAGTTTCAGAGGATATCACATGTAGTGAGAAGGTATTCAGGGGCATATACAAACAATGGGTCGAGCACGGAGAGGTGAAATCTCCAAGGCTCCGATTTATTATGACGGAAGAGATGAAAAGAAGACTGGACATCTGTGTATACCATTAATACTCATGACATTCCACTATGGACTATTACAGTCTATGGAGGATATACCATGAGAAGTTGGCAGTAGGAGAAATCGAATTTGGAAAGGAAATCAATGTGCATAACAAGCCACTGCCAAACCATAAAGGAAAAGAAACGTGCAATACTAATACCCATGGTGCATTCCCAGAAGTTGAGATGATGGAAAATTTAAAAATGATATAATAATGGGAAGAATGTGATCTAGGATTGCAGGTGACAACGTTAATGAATGGAGCCAATTTCAATTTTTTTTTTGATCAGATAGGATTGAGCTGGGAAGCAAGGATAAAACTGATGAGTGAGTTTTATACCTACGATTTGGCCTCTAATTCGGACTTAAACTGAATTAATCCTGTACATTTATGTTAATTTTTACTTGTTTATGTTTGTTTTATGTTTAGGTGGCATGTCATAACATTGGTGGCATAAAGGTGGTATTGTGACAGGAAGTGGCAACAAAATGAGCAAAAATGTGCAGCTGCAGAACTACCCCCAACTGGGGCGGGCATTATATAAAGGAAAACCCTCGCCGGGGCGGGGGTACTTGAGTAACTATAATATGACCCCCACCGGGGGGCTTTATAGAAGAAAACCCCCACAGGGGCGGGGGTACGGGGCAAGAACAAGAGGTTTGGTTCAATTAGAGTTCTACAGCAGCGTGAAGAAAACAAGTTGGCATGGCTTGGGACTTCGTTTTAGCGTCGATTGATAGACTACATACATGTTTTGTGCTAGAGATAACACAATAACATGAGGGAATTAACAACAATCAATCAAAGAGCAACTTTGAGCCCTAATTTGAGAAAAGGACATTGGAGGAAAGCATTAAAGGTCAGAATCACGAAGATTACAAAGTGGAGTGAAGAAGAAGGGTGGTTTTGTATTCATTCTACTTCTTTAATTCAGTTATTGTAATTGGGATGATGGATTCTTTTATTATTTCAATGTTTATTTCATTTATGATTAATTAAGTTACTTATTAGGCTTATGATGGATCTTTATGGTTGAACGATGATTGTGAAGCCTTAATTCAGTTTAATAACCTATCATTTAGTTTATCTATTATGATTTATGCTTTAACTTACGAATTGCTTGATCACTAATTCTGTGTGGATTTGTATGGATTCGAGAGATGATGTATGAATCTAGACTTAGTCACTTTAGTATATGTTCTTGAATTCTATGTTTGAATGGAATCTGGATAATTGTTAGGGTAGAGAGATGCTTAACATCTCATGTAATCGGGTAGAGAAATTAACCTTAAACCTTATTTGATTTTATTTCACATAAAGATAAAATGAGTTAGTTGATTAGGGTGTTTGACTTATTTCTATCTAATTTGTGGATTTAAGTTAATACGATATTAGTACATCGAGAGATGGCTAGTTCTACCTAAGTGTTCTTAATTAATAAACTGGGATATTGAATTGAACTGGAATAAGGTGTAATAATCGGAGTGAGACTTAAAGTGAAGTTGTAAAGCCTAATTCTCAATTATTTGCTTAAAATTACTGTTTTTAGATTGTGTTGATTGATTGGTATTTTTAATATTTTTAGTTTTTGATAGTTATAATCATTTTTTGAGCAGTTTAATAAAATTTGGATTAATAGAAAGCTAGTAATTGTTAGGATTAATTTTAGACTAATCTTTGTGGTAACGATACTTATATTTATCACTATATTACTTGTTGACCACGTGCACTTGCGTGTGAACGTAATTAGATTTCGACCAACAAGTTTTTGGCACCGTTGCAGGGTATAGTATTGATTTTAATATTTTTCACTATCAGTTTAATTAGTTCAGTTTTACTTAAACAATTTTTCTTTTCTTTTGTTCTTTCCTGTTTCAGGTTCTTTGAGTTAGTTTATGCAAACTCAGTCTAAGAAGCCAGACTTGCTTTCTTTCTAGGATGATATCGAGAAACGGTTTCAAAGGCTAAGTAAGTGGATTAAAGACACTAAGGAAAACTTCGAGAACTTTGAGAAGGAATAAATAATGGCTATAGAAGATCAAAAAGCGCTGAGGGATTATGCTACTCCCAAGGTGATTGAGCTTCAGTCAAGTATCACCAGGCCGATGATTGCTGCAAATACGTTTGAGATCAAGCATGTGACCATACATATTATTTAGAACTCAATTCAGTTTGGGGGATTAGTCAATGACGATCCGAATGAGAACTTGGTTAGTTTTTTTGAAATCTGTGACACCTTCAGATACAATGTGGTGTCGAATGATGCCATCAGACTTCGTTTGTTCCTGTTCACACTATGGGACAAGGCAAAGAGTTGGTTACACTCTCTACTGCCAGGTTCGATAACTACATTGGACAACCTTGCTCAGAAGTTCCTGGCTAAATTTTTTCCACCAGCAAGAACTGTAAAGATGAGAAACGAGATCACCATATTTGAGCAGCAACATGGGGAGGCTTTATATGAGGCATGTGAACGGTACAAGGAACTAATCAGAAAGTGCCCTCATCATGGACTACCTAAATGGCTGTAGATGAATACGTTTTACAATGGGTTGAATGTGAATCTCAAGACAAGCATAGATGCAGCTTCAGGTGGACCATTTATGGAAAAGAGTTATGAGGAGGCATATGAGCTAATAGAAATAATGGCAGCTAAAATCTACCAGTGGCCCACAGCCAGAATGACACAACCCAAGGTAGCTGGGATATTAGAGGTAGATGGGGTAACGACATTGGCGGCACATATTTCAGCCTTATCAAAGAAAATGGATGCTCTGACTGGTGCACAACCACAACAGGTGGCATATGTTTTTGAATTATGTGTAGGAGAGCATCCTACAGAATAGTGTGCCATCAACATAACATCGGTACAGTTTGTGGGCAGCTACAGTAGGGTTCCGCAAAATATGTATCAAAATGTCTACAACCTGGGGAATAGGAACCATACCACCTTCTCATGGAGTAATAATCGAAATCAACAGGCTCCATGACCTTCTTATCCCCCGAGATTTCAAAATCAGCATCAGCAAATAGCTTCGCATCAAGAGAAGAAGACAAACTTAGAAGAGCTTATGTTGAAATATATATCGGGAAATGAGGCGGGGATGAAAACACAAGCAGTGGCCATCAAAAACTTAGAAATTTAGATGGGACAGCTTGCCTTAGCGCTTAATAATAGGCTGCAAGGGACTTTGTGACACCCCCAAATTCAGACCACACTTGTCTCAAATTTGGTTGCCACGTACTGACTCTAATAATAAATAAACATCTTATATATAGCGGAATAATAAAATAATTTATATTGATATAACATAATTTTTCTCATCCCAAGGGTTCAAAACTTAAACATTCCTTACATAACTTAACCATCATTAAACATCGTTTAGACATAGCTAATACATAATACAACACAACTTAAATTAACATAGTTAAATAAGTTCTTCCACAACAATAACATAGTACATTTTTAGCAACCTAGTAATAACTACTCCAAAGACTTTTTTTTACCCTTGTCCTTGCCAGAGGGTTGACCACGTTCTGCATTCACTGAAAGTTTTAAGGAAAGCAAAGATGAGCAACAATTTTACCCAGCAAGTAATATAGCAAAAAGGGTATGCAATATAGTTTTCAATTAATCAATGGTATAGTAATAATGATAGTTCAAGAAGTATCAATGAATTATCAACAATAGTCGCTATGGACAAAAATATCATTAAAATTCAATGATTTATCAATTCAAGAATTCAAAGTAATGTATACTGAGCAGTCACTAAGGACTATGAACTTCACCTAGAATTAACAGTACTAGACTGATAATTCTACAAAACTAGTACGACATGTGATCAACCTAAAGTACCCTATGTCTTGCATAACATATAGTCTTTCTCATGTGCATGTCGGTTCTCCGATAATATATAATTCCCCTACTAAGAGGGTTGTTCTTCTCAGTTATAAGAGTCTGCACCAAGTTAATTTGGTTTGGATAGATTTTGATCAAATATCAATAATCTAGCCGAATCAATGGCTTAGAGAGTTTCTTTCAAAATATATATATGAACAATTATCGTTCGGGTCAATGTTTGAATTTTCCTTACGAAGTATTATTTCTTCAAAGTTCTACTTGTACGATCAATAATAGCACAAGTTCAAGTAATGCTCAATAAAGAGTATGGTCCTCAAGCGTAGTTTACCAAAATATCGCTTATCAATACTCTTTCGAATCCTAACATAATATAATATGTGTATAGGATATTCATTAGTTACATATGCTCATACATGATATGTAAGTTTAAATGCAAACATAAATGTCTAACTTAGTTTTATACTCTTCACATACTTCATTCCACACCTTGCATACTCGTAACACAAAATCATTTTATAAGTCGCAAAGAAGTCAAATAACATAGTCTCTAATCGTTATTTTATGGTTTTACAAATTCTTTTTGGGCTTATCATTTGAAAGTCTATAATCAATTCATTATACATTCACTCCTATCACCTAGCACGCGTCTTAACATATTGGATATGTACTGGTTATATAATACATGCTAAAGTAATGCTTCAAACATGCAAACACCTTCAAACTAAAAGCAGAAAGCTGATCCTACTATAGACTAGCGTGACCGCTCTTGGTTTGTAATAAGGACTGACGTGGCCGCTCTGCTCATGGTCCAAACCAAGACATGGTTGCTTCTGCAAAAGGTCACTGCACACCTGTCTTACATATATGAATAATTATGCACAACACACATGTTATTATGTGAATAACTAGACCTGACCCTACCTCAAAACATTAACATAGGTCATTCAAGACTTGTCATATTCCCCTTTTTACATGTACATGTCTAGTTAAGCATTCATGTTAATCACATTTACATACATGACACACCTAATTGTTATGTTTCGTATACACAAGTTAAACCACATAAGCATGCTCACAAATCTTAACTCAAATGTACCTAGTTTTTCAAGTTTATATTTGAAACTGTAAGTCTCCTTAGTAAAATTTATTTAAGCATGCAAGATAAGTACACATTGTCTAAATCATACTTTCATACTCATTTGTGCACATACTCAAGTTATTTATATAGGTGAGAAAAATTAGAATTTGAAGGCATAATGGTCCTCATGCTTTGTTTTTCAATACTTCAAGTTTTCCTTTAGAAAGTCCTTTAAACCAAGGTAGCATATTCATCTATAACACTGGATCACTAACCGCAGTATCTGAGAAAGACACACTGCGCGACCACGCGGTATTAAGCTATAGAAGTGGCGCGGTCGCTCCACTTCGTTCAGAAACAAAAATAAATGACTCTATTTTTGCAGAGCCTTAGCATATGTATAGTCCATTCTAAAACCAGACCAATTGTAATACTTCAAAGCATTCATAACAATTCAGACAAAACTTAACTAAGAACAAAAACAGAAATTATACCTCCTTGAAGCTTGAATTGAATTCCTTTACTCCTTTGATAATACTCCCTAATAGCTCAGCAACTCACACTCTATAATGCACTTCTCAGATAATTTTAAGCAACAGAAAATAAGATGGAAATGGTGCTATATATAGGGAATGGATTGCCCAGTTCATGGCATTGCACTATGGTTTGATTCAAAGGAAATTGAGAAGAAATGTTGGTTATAGAAGAGTTGGCCAACTGCCCAACCCGTACAGCCATCATCACCATAGATTATAGCCTTTTGGTTTTGCTGGATTTTACGCAATGAAGGAGTAGGCTATTGTTTGAGTATTTAATATGGGACAAAGACTTTAAATCCCAACAACGTGATCATAATGCTTTAGTTCGTTTCTTTTAACTCCCAAAAATAAAATTTTAATGTTTTAATGCTACTATACAATGGAAAGTTAGGGACTATTTATGTACTCGCATCATATAATCCATGTACATTAGTCCAGTCTAATTTTTATTTATAGCAGATATAAACTTCATTTTAATTTACCACTATTAATTCAATATCTCCTTAAAACTTTATTATTCTAATTAGACTCACTTATTGGAATAATTTATAAATCTTTGATATAGTATATCTTTTAATGTTTCCACACATCCTTTTTATCACATAAGCAATTATTTAAGTAACTTATGATTTCCTACACTTGACTATATAGTTTATATATATATATATATATATATATATATATATATATATATATATATATATATATATATATATATATATATATATATATATTACATAGTTATTGTAACGATCGAGAAATTTATAATTTAATTTAAATATTTATTAATTAAATAAATATTTTAAATAATTTATTTATTGGAAAAAATAAATATTTGATGAATTGTGATGTAATAATTTAGTTGAGTATGTATGCTAACTAAATTAATGAATGGTAATTTTATTATCTGAGGACTTAATTTAATGAAAATAATTAAATTAAATGAAGTGTTTAATATTTAAAAAATAAGCAAAATAAATAAAGTAAGGTTTTAGTCTAATTTATTAATTAAATTAGATATATAATTATTTATTAATCATAAATATAATTATAATAGAAATTATTATAATTACTATTATAAGTTATTTAAATTGACTAAACTAAAGTTATTTAAATTAACTAAAGTGTGACAAGTGAAAACTATATAATATAAGACTATTAAAATAAATGGGAATGAGGGAATTGGTGTGGCCAAACAAGGCCTTGTGGCCTTTGGTTTATTTAACTGACGCCTATTGGGTTCTTAAACTGATGTACGTGAGAGAGAGGGGATATCGATTTATTTTTACGTATTCTTTTTCTTCCTAAGGCTATAGTCAGAGAGTTTGGAAGAGAGGATGAATCCCAGTGGTTTTGAGAGAGGGTCACCATCTCTTGCTAACATATAACTAGGGTTGAAGGTATATTTTACTTCTAATTCTATGTTTTGAGTTTTTATGATCATCTTTTGTAAATTACTTAATCACGTTGGATCGATACATGTATGCATGCGGTTTATAATATGTTAATCAACTTATGTGAGTGCTATTTGATGATTAAATACATGAAATTGGGTTTATAGGGAGAAAAGTAAATATTAGTGTGTATTCATGTGATATGGCTTTAGAAATTACAAAATTTCATGTTGAATAAGTATGATAATCTAAAAATTTTTGTTGGATTATGTTAGTGTGTTAAGAAACGAAAGCGACATAGTTTGAATCATGTCAATTGGTTAAGAAATGAAGTCGTGGCGATCGAATTCGCTAAAAGTGTAAAAATTGAAGAAATTTGGAAAATTATGGTTTTGATTCTTCAAATTCGTGTATATGTGATATTTATGTTGTTAGAATGGTGTATAGCATGCTTAACTATATTATTACAGAGTTTTAGATGTTTAGGTTTGTGAATTTCTATTGTTTTGGGTTGAATTGGGTGTCTACTGTGTACTAGAGCTGCTGGTCCGAGTTTTTGTCTGCGCGTGGCTCAGCTGCGCCATGTCCACGTGCAAAAACGGCGCAGCTGCGCCATAGGCCTTCTGCGAATCTGCAGCAGCGCATCTGCGCGGTGCCCTGAGCCTTGGCAGTGACTGCTGTTTATTTGTAGGTTGTAATTCAAGGACCTATATTGGCTTGGCATGCATGTTAGTGATGTTTAGACATAATGTGGACTATAATAACAGATTTCAATGTGATGTAATATAAAGTGTGAAGATTATTAAGTAATTATTTTAATAAGTTATGTAATGAAACCAAATGTGATGTTTTTAAAAGTTAAAGATAAATGATAAGGTTTATGTTAGTTTATAATGTAATTTCAGATTCGTTAAGGATATTAACCAAAATGATTGGAAGTTAAGCTAAGGTTATGACTTAAATGGTGGTTTAAACCCCTAAAGCTAATATTCATACAACTAATTGTTGTTACGATTTCAATGATATATGTAGGGTAATTGGCGAATATTATTACTTGTGTAGCTTACATACAAGGCACGTTTATTATCCTAAACTTTTATCGAGCAAGTTTCTTATCTTAAACTTTTATCGAGCAAGTTTCACTTTCCTTAATATTATTCGAAGCATATATTGTTCTAATACATCGATTCAAATGATATTATTCTAACTCTTTTGAATATAACACTTTGCATGTATATCATGGTTATTCAATTATACATTGTTGTTATTCGGTGTTTAACTTTGACAACCTTGTTCAATTCTATATTGATAATATTAAACCCCCAAGTAGTAAGCAAACTCTTATTGATTGAACTAGTCTATTATGAATAGTGTTCTAAAATTCTAGAACCACTGATAAGTTAGTTCCGAGCTAAAATTTCTTTAGTGCGGAAATTCTAAATTCAAACTGAGATGAACAACCCTAACATAGGGAATTTTATACATGTAACGTTTAGATGTTTGTGCACAATACATGGTACAAAGGGTTGATTCCCCTAAGTACGTTAAGAAGGGTCTGTATAGTCTAAATGAATGTTAAGGTTGGGGTAGTAATACTTAATCATCAGGGACATAGTTCGTGGTCTAAAGACCCTCAGTCATTAAAGTTCGAACTTATTTTCTATTTTTGATTCGTAGAACAAGTTCATTATTGTTCAGTTTTCGTTGTTCATTCTCATGTTGTTATTATTACTACTCTTTATATCAGTGAGCAATTGTTTGCTCAATCTTGCAATTAACACTGCAACAAAAGTTGAAGAAGTCGATGAGCAATCTACTAGCAAAGGAAAGGGAAAGATATCTGTTGCCTCTTTTTTAGTCTTAACAAAAGAGCTCTAACTCATGCACGCATACATGTGTCAACAAGCAATACAGAGCAAGTAAAGTATCGATCCCATAGAGAAAGTTGTTTAATTTAAATCACTATGCATTAACTAAATCACTATATTTATATGCTCAAACTAATGACTAAAATTGGTTTGTTCTCGAATTGCAAATAACAACTAAAACAAAAATAACACGGATTAAATCAAATTTGGAAATAATGGGATCCTAACTTCATTTAATATTTCATTCAATTGCCACTATCATGCATTACTTGTTCACATATCACAAGAAAGTAGCCAAGAGCACTAAAAGAGTTTTAGCCATTTTTCAATGCACTAAGACCTACTTACACAACATCCACTGACGATAAACTCTATGTAATCATCAATATAACCAAAATCATTATATGTCTATATGAAATTGCAACTATATTGAATTTAAGTATAAGCCCTTATTCTAAGTCATACGGTGAAACAGTATATGTCTATCTGGTTCACGAAATACACAAGCCATATAAAACAGCCCCATATATGTATACTATCAAGATTATAATCCATACTTTCATGTTCATTGTCAATTCCATACAACTACTGAAACGAATGGTGATTAAGCATTCATATATGCAAAATAATCATGATAGACATCCCATATGATATGTAAAACAATCCAGCATTCAAGCATGCAATCAAAATATATATTAAAATCCGTTAGAATCCCATAATAGAGTTTAGTTCATGACTGAACCAAAAGCCATTATGGGATCAAATCTAAACATGATTAATAAACAAATAATTAAAAGATGAAAGATAGAACTATCAAACCCAATTGCTGAATAGAATCCACTATTACTATTCAAATCCTCATAAAATTCCAGCAAAATAATAATAATAATCCACTATGGTAGAAAATCCCAAGAAGAAGTAGAAAAGTAGAGTTTTGGCCTCCTTCTACGTTGGAAGCTCCCCCAGAGAGTAAACCCTAGTTACGATGTAAAGATACGTCAAAAACTGAATAATTGTCAAGTGATACGTCTGACACTAGTCAGAAATCCTTTTAAATCAATTACAACCATTTTAATTAGAAAATAAAATAAAACAAATCAGCAGCTTCAGGCCTCGCGCGCGGCCGTACTCTCTTCCAGTAGCTTCCTCTCGCGGGCGCTAGACTTGCAGTAAGTTAAGATGTCCAGTCGAGCTCTCGCGCAGGCGCGTGTTCCCTATGCTTATCATGCTCGTGACCGCACAACTTGCAGTAGGTAATAATGTCTGGCTAGGTACTCGCGCGGGCGCAAGCCTCCAAGCTCATCCTGCCGCGCGGCTTGCAGTTGATGCATTCTTGTGCTGCTCCTGAGTTTGGTTCTGCATTTTTACTGCTGCTATTGAAATGTCCTATGTCCATCCATTCTTATCCATCCATTCTTGTCCATCCATGCTCCTCTCAATCCTCATCCATGCATATCCCAGCTTTTGCCTCGCTTCATGCGTCCATTAGCCACGTGCCCTATAATACCACCAAATTAGGCCGATTCCTGCACTTATTCACCAAAAGGAGTTTTAAGTATATACAATGCAAACTAACACGAAATGCAGCTAAAACATACTAAAATGTACTTGAGATGGGCATAGTTCGCATGAATTGGTACTCTATAAGTAGGTATAAAACCCACTTATCAAATACCCCCAAACTTGAACTGTTGCTTGCCCTCAAGCAATGCATACTAATGAACAATGAAAATGCAGCTAGATTACTGTGCAACTAAATTATGATGCAACTAATCTCATAATGTCCCAACGATCATAGAAATTCAGTCCAAAATACCTCAGCGAATTTTTCTAGATTCAATAATACAGATTCAAACCAAACTGTAGGCATAAGGTCATACACTCAGATAATTCACAAATGCTATAGAGATGTTGTGTGTGTGTGTTGTGTTCGCCAAAACTTGATTTTGGCACAGAATACTCATGCTATATTGCTCAAAACAAACATTTGTAGCTTAAACCAAGCCTTATGTATATATATGCAACCAAGACTATTCCAACATCTTAAAATAAACTAAGGTTCAACAATGGGCTGAACTGCTTTATTTCTACTCACGAGGATGACTTTCGCACTTTCTCGCAGTGTTTATTGCTATTTTTCTTTTCTTTTTCTTTTTATTTTCTCTTTTTTTTCACATGACTATGCAATGTCTTACTCCATTAGACACACTGCTACCCCTTAGCGAGCTTTTGACCAACGACTCCTAGACCATGAAAGACCTTAGGGCACTAGGTGTATAGACAATCCCCTTGGGCGTACTTACTCAAGTAGTCAGGGTCCCGAAATAAGACTAGCCACGTTATTGCTACTTTTCTTTTTCTTTTTTTTTATACACAGATACCCATGTTTTCCCCAAGTTTATAAATCAATGTTTTATACAGTCTATACTCACTTTTCACATATTTCCCTTTTTAAAACTATATTTTTCTATCGAGCAATGCAACATATTATTCTTATACCTACAAGTGATGTGAACACATTTATGCAAACTAAAAGCGTTTAAACAGCATTATGAATTGCATTGTGTAAAATATTATATCTGTAAAGTCCCCGAACCGGGATACTTGAAACCCGAACTCGGTACTTCACGATACCATTTCTATGAGCGAAATAATACTAATAATAATAACCATAATATAAAACTTAAAATTAACTTACATTTATCAGAGTCTAATCCCAAGTACGCAACCTTTACTACATTCTTTACATGATATATAATAAATATCATTAACTTAATACACTCTATCTATTACAAATGATACCAATAATATGTTCTGTTTGCTTTTCTTTTCACTTGATCCTGGCTGAGCCTTCTAGCTGTTCACACTTAGCTGAAAACATTTAAATTAAGCAAGGATGAGCATTTGAGTGCCCAGCAAGCATTTATATATATATATATATATATATATATAAGTTGAAAGAATTTAAATGTTTTTTTTATAATATTCTTTTACAACCAGTCAATAGTTGTGAAGTAATCTGTACCAATAATAATAACATAACAACCCTCGTTCAAATTTTTGAAACTGCGTATTGACTATACATGGGGTTTCTGTGACATACTATGAACATTGTTTTCATTTTCGAAAGGGTTTAAACAGAAATTCTTCTGTAAACCGACCATTGCTTACGGGCACGGAGGGTGATCAGCCCCGTTATACCCTGTATTGATCAATACTACATTGCTAGAACAATATTATCGTTCATCCTTTGTCTGCCGTAGCGCATAAATTTTTTTCCATGTTTGGAATGTTCATACCTGTCGGGTTTTCATTACAAAGGTCTTATCTTGTTCAACAATGATATATAATTCAACATATATGTATATCAAAGGTGTATCAACATGTGATTAAATACAATGATTATCCAAGTGGGGACACTTGTATAATCATTTATAGAAATTAACGAACAGAATATATATCTTAATTATCATATACTAACATGTTGATAATCAATGGGCGTATATAATATAGGTTTAACAATCTGTACAGTAATAATATAATTTTGAAACATTCTTACACTTGTCCATTGCATAAAGAAAATGCAAGGGTAGGATACTTGCCTGACGCGCTGCTTACAATTACGCAACTTAGATTTATCTTTTATATCACGACCTATCATTAATCAAATCATTCGTTCGATTAGAACAAAATACCATAACACATAGTACTGCATTTCGCAGTCAGCACATAACCTAATCACCTTATCACACATGTTCAACAATCATGGCATCATAAACAAACATCAACTCATTCCTAATCACATTGTCACATAACTTTAACAACCATTGAATCACAAATAAACAGTTAACTAACTAAATTATCTAAGTCCAGATCAATTTCTAAAACATGTCGGTCTACCGACAGCTTTATCGGGTAATTATCGAGTCTAAAACTCTATCCCAAAGTTCAATATCCAAATAGATAACATAAACAACAGTCGCACTATTTTTCATGACCTTATAATAATTATAAAATAATTATTACCATTTACCAAAATTTTTGAAATATCAGAATAATTATTAAATGATTTAAATATCAAACAATTCTATTATCATTAATATTTAATTAATATTAAGCTATTAATGAAACCATTGCCAAAATATTAAAGTTATTAATAATAACTTAAAATATTTTTAAAATATTTAAAAACATTATTAAATAATTACCATTAATATTTAAATATTAATGTACCATTATCCAAATATTAAAAGTCATTAATTATAACTTAAAATATTTTTAAATCATTAATATCCTTTTTAAATGATTTTTAAATAAATAAAATCATTTTAAAACTATTTATTTAATATATTTATTAAATAAATTTAATATCATTAATATCAAATAATTAATGAAATTATCCTTTAAATATTAAAAGTTATATTTTATAACTCAAATATTTTTAAACACTTTATCTTTATTTAAAAAAAATGATTTTTATAATAATAAAATCATTTGTAACTAAATTATTTAATATAATTATTAAATAAAACTAATATCATTAATAATAAATTATTAATGAAAATTCTCCAAACATATAGAAAAATATTTTTTTTAAAGTTAAAATACTTTCTAACACTTTATTCCCATTTAAAATAATTTTTAAATCAATAAAATCATTTTTAACTTATTTATTTAATTTAACAATTAAATAAATCTAATATAATTAATATAAAATTATTAATATTTTCATGACAAAATATCAAAAGTTATATATTATAACTTAAAATATTTTTATAATCCTTTAAATCATTTTTATATGATTTTTAAATTATTAAATCTATTTTTCATAAATTATTTAATACATTTATTAAATAACTTAAATATCATTAATATTAATTAATTAATGAAATTCATCACAAAATATTAAAAGTTATCAAAAATGACTGAAAATATTTTCTAACACAATAATATAATTTTTCATGATTTTTCATGAATTAAAATCATTTTTAAATAATTTATTTAATATTATAATTAAATAAATAAATACCTTTTATATTCCAAAAATACTAAATATTTTTAAAAATATACTAAAAATAATTAAAAACTATTTTTCGGACTTTAAAAATAATTTTTCAGAATTTATTATGTATTTTTAATAATTAAAAACTAATTTTTCTAAATTTTAAATCATTTTCGTAAATTACTGAAAATAAAAAAAATAATTAAAACCCGTCGCTAAAGGCTTTAGCGACGCTTATTTGTCTCCATAGGTGTTCTTGAGCTCAAGAACACTGACAAGACCAGTTTTCGGGTGCCTAGTTTGACCGCTATTTTAGATCGTATCGTGATGTTTCTGGGAAATCTAACACATAGGTCTTGTAGTTCTCATGTAATACTACAATTACCAATAAATATCATGGCTAAAAAACATCAGATCTAAGAGTTATTAGCCATCAAAAAGTCTGACAAGGCTGTTCTTCACGAAGAACAGTTCGTGGTGCCTACTTTGGATCTCTATAACCTGATGATCGTGTAATGTTTGTGTGATCTATCAATTTAAATGTGTAGACATCTTGTAGGACTAAAACTCTAACACTAAACATAATCATAAAAATAAGAAATCAATTAGTTAAAGTATGGTCAAATCTTGTCAGAAAATCAACACTTAGAAAATTCTGGGCTGCCCAGAAATTATCCGGTCAATGCCGGTCAACCCACTTTGACCTTAAATAACTGTTTATCCACAATCGATATGGACCTGATTCATTTTGGTAATTAAATATCACATAACAAGCTACACATAACAACTTTTAGAACACCAAAATCATGACCGAGGAAAAAGATATAAGCCCTGACATTTGATGAAAAATCACATAATTCGGTTTTTTCCAACTTGCTTAAATCTTGAAATTCGTGCACTTTAATGTTATGGATCTTTGATTTATCAACTTAGAACATTAATAGACTCCCTATTACACAACTTTAAACACTCAATTGCATCAATTAACATAGAATCGAAGGATTTCTAATTTTTGGGATTTTTTACCTTTTCAAGCTTTGATTTCTTGATTTTTGACTTTGATGCTTCTGATTTGTTGTTTGTGAATGGCTGGGCTTTGATGATGAGATTATGGGCAAGATAAAATCGTAGGTTTGAGGCTTGAGAGAGTCAAGTAAGGTTTTGTGCAAAATTTAGTGAAAAATGAAATTTCTCTGTCCAATCCATATATATATATATATGATGCTAGATGCATGAATGGCTGGTATAAATCTGATTTGCTGGCATGTTAGAGTCAAGATAGTGGTTGGAGTTGGTTAACAACTCAAAATTTTACTAGATTTGCAAGCAAGCTTCTTAAAGAATTAAAAAGGGCATAAAAGACATTTAATAATTCAATTTAATGGCCAAAAATGAAACTTGACAAACCCTTAGGGTTTGGCCCTTAGGGTTTGACCCTTAGGTTTAGCACTTCATTTCCTAAATTAGTAATTAGGGTTTACCATAAGCAATTTAGGGTTTATAAGAAAATAATAAAGGTTTATTTTTAAAAAAATAATAATTAGGGTTTTGAATAATTAACGTTCTCCCTATTTAGGATTAATATCTATATCACCAGTCGTTAATCACATTATCGTGATTACATAACGGCTTAACCAATTCTCAAAGTCGTGAATGACTTTTGCATTAGGGTTTCAAATCAATTAGGGTTTTAAGAAATTAATTTAGGGTTCTAGATTTTAGGGTTTTAATTTACTAATTAGATTCACCTTAATTAGTAATTAAAGTCTATCATACTTGATATTAATCATAGTAACACTATTTCTGACTGATCAAACTTTCGGTTTAGATTTTCGGATTAGGGTTTCTAATTATTAAAAATTCAAATATAATTAAGGTTTTTAAATTTAAAATTAGGGTTTATCATTAACACTAAAACTGTTTCATCAAGACGGATAGTCACATTAACCTTACACACATAATACACATATCTATAATACTAGCAAATAATAATATAATATTATTATTCTCATTCCTTGATCAAAATCAAGAATTAGGGTTTGGATTCCATATCTGATTTATCTGTCACAATTAACATTATAAATTAAGTTAAAATAATTAACTTAATATCCTGAACAAATTCATATAATGAAATAATCATTATAATTATTCTAAAATCATTTCATATATTATTTAAATAATATAAGATTATATTTTCCTTGAAAAATAATTAATAATACATTTCCAATAAGGAATTAATTAGTATAAAAATTATAATTGATAATAGTCAATAATTCTAAAATAAATTTATTTGCAATACTTAATGTAATAAATAAATTTTATTTATCACACATATAATTATAATTACACATTACTTTGACACATATCATTCATATTTATTTTAATAAATAAAAAAAAAATTTATACGCAAAATTTATGTTTTATTTATATAGAAAATATCGGGTTGTCAAAATATCTCAACTCATATTATCCAAAATACTCAAGAATCATTTAACAAAATTCACTATCATCATTGGCTAGACAAAAATTTATATATGGCAAGAACTGTGAGATATGAAAACTAAACATGAACATGCAACTATATAAGCAACAATATAAACTAAACATGACAAAAATTAAAAATTTAAATTGAACATGCAAAAACTAAAGAATTAAACTAATCATGCTAAACTACATTCAACTAAACTACTCCCCAATACCCCCAAACTTATAATATTCAATGCCCCATTGAATGAAGGTAAAGGGTACGAAAAACTCCCTTAATTATCGGTGGTGCCACCCTCCTCGAGTGGTGAATCTGGTGGTGGATATGGCGCTATGGTTCCGAATTGAGGCCATTCTAGCGTTGTTCCTTGTTGTGCAAAAGCTTCGGCCAAGGCCCTTGTGAGTCCCGTCGCAAATGTGCCCAAATTATCGTACACGGCATCGAATTTTCGCTCCAACCTTCGGAGCTGGCGATCGCCATGGGTGGCACGTGCGTGCGTGGACGAGCCGGCCTCATCTATATGCGGAGGCTGCTGTGGTGGCTTTGGAAAAGTGGGCTAAAGGATGATTCCTAATCCGCGCGGGTGTGGTACACCTCCTGCCCAATCTTCAAATTTTTCGATTGTGGCATGGGTTATGTCCTGGCTTGGGTATTGCATTTGTTCGTTCCCCCAGTTGCATCCTTGATAAGCACATAGCATAACAACCACTGATGAATGTGGAATGCTCCCAATGGTACCTCCCCGCAGATAGCATAACATATTCTCATGAATGAGATGACCAATGTCAATGTACTTCCCGGTGATTATGCCCCACAGAGTAAGTGCCCTCTCCGCTGTTATTTCGTGCTGATGGGAGGAAGGAACTAGCTTGGCACATACGAACAGATTCCACACCTTTGCATATTGGTTCAGGCCAGCGGCTGGGAATATGCGAGATTGAGTCGTGCCGACGTTATAGGCCCATTTCGTGCCAGGTATGAACAATACAGCAATAACCAACTCCATGTCCGTCTCTGAATGTGCACCAGTGACCCAATTAGCAGCCACCATTGGCGGTGTATCGGTGAGTCCAAAAATGGTGCAAATTGCACGTGGTCTGTAATCTATCTCGACACTGCGAACCAAAGATTTACCGCTCATGGTGACCTTAGTGTTGGCATAAAACTCCCGGACTATGACCATTGGAATGGGCGTCAGAGTAGAAGTCAATCCACCCCAGCCTCTCTCTAGAATCATTGCGCACAACTGACCGTCTTGCCCTTCCGGCTTGAAACTGCTCTCTTTGACGAATGTCTTTGCCACAATTCGGTAATACACCTGTTGAGCCACCAGGTTGAGAATCTTGGTGTGGTCAACAATATCCGTCTCTTGACTTCCCGACGAAGATGAAGAAGAAGATGATATAGAGCGTGCTCATTTGGGACCCATTTTCAATTGATAAAGATCGCATAGATTATATGACTAAGAATGAAGAAGCTACACTGATGTTATTGCCCTTAATTTTGTTTCTGCCTAACCTAATGAATAAACCCTAGTTTTATATTGTACTTGGAGAAGTTAAGGGGATATAGAACTTTGAACGTGGAGAGAATCGTGGCTAAGCAATTAAGAGATGTACGGCTTGAATTTGTAACTGATAGAGAGATAGAGACGTGAGTTATGGAGAGTGAGAGAATTTCACGTCTGTTATTGTAAGACCCCAACTTATTATTAATGAAATTTAATTTTCTCTATTTATGATTTTCAAATAGTAAGGGTTGATTTGATTAATGTGGATAGTTATGGGTAAAATGCGCAAATATTTCAAAATAAGCAAGTGGTTATAAAATATTCATTGTTGTCGGGGAATATTTGTTTGGTCGTGGAATATTCTTGCTGTCGGGACATATTCTTACGACGGCGCAGTCTTTTGTGGGCCCCATAACAGAAAATGATTGGATGAAGAAAATGACAAGTATAAGTTGTTTATAAATAACGGCGTAGTTGTTACCGTTAACACTGTTGGAATACCCGGTGGTTAAAACACAGTAATACGCGTTGTTGCACAGTAGCACACGGTATTGCACCAATTATTGATTCTTACGTAAGAAGACACTACTCAATAATGGTTACAGTAATTACTGTTCAGTATTTTATTTTATTGATTCAATAATTGCTGCGTTGATATTTTATATTGTTGTTGTTTCAATAATTGTCATTACACAGTATTTTTCATTATCGAAGCAATAATTCATATTATCTGAATAATATTATTTGATAACATTATTGGCAATTTCTAGAAAGTTCTGTCTAAGGAGAGGTTTGGTCACCTAATTGCGCGTCAGTAAGGAAAAATTCTTATTGGAAAGCCCCCTCTTTCCTGGGAACGGCCTGGTTGCTAGTACTGTGATTCTGTAATATTATTTGTGAATAATTAATTATTGATTTATATGATGAGAAAAATATTGATTTTATGTGGATATAGATGGAGAAAATTTTTAATGTGACAATTGTTGAAAATTAATATTTTATCTTTTTCTGATAAAATAATTCATTTAAATATATTATTTTTATAATATATTAACGATGATATTTTTATAATGAATGTGGGATATATGAGTATATGAGGAGAAAGAGCATTTTTGTGGCATTAAATGTTTAACACATATTTTGTGTGTTGGTGGACACAATTATTGACTGAAATTTGATTATAGTTTGTAAAATCGTCCGTTTATGGATTTCGGTCAATTTCTGTTTGGAAATTGGAAAAACTTTCTTCTGCAAAGTTGTAGAGAATTGAATTTCCTATAAAAACTCGCGAGATTTAAATTTTCTGGCAAAGGCCAATTTATTATGAATTATTGAAGTTCTGAAGCTCTGAAATAATTGATTTTTGGAAGTTTTAATTGTTTTTAATAAAAAAAATGTTTTTTACATTTTTGGGCACAATTTGCACATGTTATTGAGCTGAAATCAGATATGAAAAAGTGAGCGTAAGAATTTTTAATATATATATTATTATTATATTAAATTTTCTGCTTTGGCGTTCTAAGCAATTTTCTATAAATAGGTGCTTAGGTTAGAATTGAAAATCACACCAGAAACTGAAGTTTTTTCTCTCTCTATATTATCGAGCGTATTCTTGTGAGTATTTTGAGTATACTTTGAGTATTGCTATACGGTGCAAGTTCAAATCATAGCCTATATCCGGTGTTTCAACTAGAAGTACTGTCTTTCGAGGTAAGGGATGTTATTTTCTTCTTAAATGATATTATTTCTTCAATATCATTATGCTGAAATATTGGTTGGAAATTTTTATCAAATTTGGAACTTTTTCATGCCGGGGTTACTATTCATGAGTTACTATTCACGAGTTACTATTCATGAGTTACTATTCACGAGTTACTATTCACGAGTTATTATTCATGAGTTATTATTCACGAGTACTATTCACGAAGCGTGAAGATGTTTTTGTGAAATTTCTATCTTTTGGTGTCGGAGTTACTATTCACGTATACGGCACTATTCATGAATACGGCACTATTCACCGAAAAATGAAATTTCTTCTTTTTATCCAAAATATCTATTCTGGATACTAGCTTTGATTGAATCCATGTTTTGATCATTCTTGAATTTTACTTCAGTATGATTATTTATGAAGTATTTTTGAACTCAGATTGTTTAAAGTACGAATCCTTAATACTTGTTATTTTGTTTCACTGGATTCGTTTCCTTTAAAATATTTTTCATCATCCTCAGTCCTAAATGATGGTGTTACTGAATATCTTTGGCCTGTAGTGCAAAGATGGTTGATTTTATTATGAATATCTTTGGCTCGTAGTGCAAAGATGTATAGGTGTTGAGATGAACATGAACAATTGATGAATATCTTTGGCCTGTAGTGCAAAGATGAACATGTGTTGAGATGAACATGACCGACTGATGAATATCTTTGGCCTATAGTGCAAAGATGAATATTTGATTTGATTTGAGATATATATTGATTGATGTTACAGGGATAAAATATTGATGATGGACTTTTAAATTCATAGATGTTGGTAGATTTTATTCTCTACTTAACTCTTCTAATGAATTGTTGTTTCCGCTGCAGATGTTGATCTAAAACTTGTTGTCTATTGTATTCTATCAGATTTTTCCCTGTTGAAGACTAAGGATAATTTGTTGTACATTATCTTAGTCATAATATTCTTTAATGGGCTAGTTGAGCTCACCCTTTTCCTTTTTGTTCCATTTTTCTTCTCAGGAGGCGAGAATGTAGCGAGTACTAGTCGGGGTATGGAATGAAGGTTCTAGAGAGAGTTGTTTAGTAGTCCTCACCATTTTTTGTAAAATAATGTATCAATAATTATGATGGGGATTTATTTACGTGTGGATATTGTCTAGACGACAATATCTGTATTTAAACTCACAGTTTATATGTTGTAATAATAAAGTTGTAGTTATTTCTGTACCATGTATTTGGCGACTCAGAATGGGTTGGATGGAATGGACCTATTTTGGGGGCGTCACAGTTATTATTCCAAATGAGAGTCCGAATGGTCCACAACTCTTTTTAAAATGTTCAGATCTATCTTAATCCAGTGTCACGCAGGGCCACGCGCGTTTGTACTGGGCTGAGCGTGCGGGTGCGAGACTTGCAGAATGTACTGTTGTCCTGATTGACTTGATGCGCGGGCGCGCGAGTTTATACTACATAGGCTTTGCGGCCGCGTGATCCTGATATCTGCAATGCTAAAGTTCACTTCCACTCTGCCTATAAGTGATGCTTTCCAATGATAGATACCTACATAAACATTAATGTGCACTATTAGGGCTTGAATTAAAGACCATATAAACTCTATTCCCTTTCACACGTTCTCACTGTAAATTCTGCTGCAAACTTAACCATGTAAATCCGCCAAATGATTAATAATGACATGAGATGAATCAACTAACACAATCTAGATGAAATAAAGAAAAAAAATTGAGGTTGATAAAATGGGTTGCCTCCCATCAAGCGCTAAGTTATAGTCAATCAGCTTGACTGTCTCTGCATCTCATATTGAAGATAGAATTGAGGTGATTAACTTTCTATGCACCTCACCATCAGAATCACTCGTCAATCTCGTATCGTTCACCTTAATATGTTTATCCGAAAACTTATCAACTACTGCACTGGTTCCATACCGTGGAGGGGTATCCAGATATTGAACGAATTTATCTAATTCTGCATCCCTCACATCTGAATTTTTAGCAATGATGCTATTTAGTGGTTCACAATCCACTATACTCTGCACTTCATCATTTAGAACCCGATACACCACATCAACCCGGAAACATTCTTCTTCATCTGTTGGGAACTTCATTGCCTTAAAGACGTTAAAGGTCACCTCCTGATCATGTACATGCATCGTGAGTTCCCCTTTTTACACATCTATCGAAGTCCTGCCTGTGGCTAAAAATGGTCTCCCAAGTATAATTGGTATGCTTTTATCTTCCTTGTAATCTAAAATGATGAAGTCAGCCGGAAAGATAAATTTTTCCACCTTTACCAAAACATCTTCAACAAGTCCCCATGGATACGTGATGGATCTGTCAGCTAACTTCAAAGAAATGTTTGTTGGCTTTTGATCTGGTAGTCCCAATTGATTGAACAATGACAAGGGCATCAAATTTATGCTCTCCCCAAGATCACACAAACATTTTTCAAAATTCTTCTTCCCAATTGTGCACGGGATTGTGAAACTGCCCGGATCTTTCAACTTCAGAGGTAACTTCTACTGAAGTATTGCACTGCATTCTTCTATCAAGGCTACGGTCTCGGATTCCTCTAATCTCCTTTTCCTTGATAGTATACCCTTCATAAACTTTGTATAGCTTGGCATTTGTTCCAATGCCTCGGCGAATGGTATGTTGATATGCAGCTTTTTGAATACCTCCAAGAATTTTCTGAACTGTTTGTCTTCCCTTTTCTTACGTAATCTCTGCGGATA
Organism: Panax japonicus; assembly: GCA_020205505.1. Lineage (NCBI taxonomy): Eukaryota > Viridiplantae > Streptophyta > Magnoliopsida > Apiales > Araliaceae > Panax > Panax japonicus. Next base: position 63,563,151 of record CM035113.1, read on the forward strand.
CGGAACTTGAGTGTGAATTGGTGGTACTGGACTCTTAAACGTCTCCTCTGGACCTGCTTTATCTTTCTCTTCCTGCTGACCCTCAGATTTTTTAAAATTTTCTTTCTTAGTATCTGGTTCCTCTGCCTCCCGCGACCGCGCCTCCTCCTCAGTGCAATCTCGCACGGGCTCGCGACTTGCAGTATCTGCTATGTTTTTCCCAGATCTTAATGTGATTGCTTGACACTGTTCTTTCCCTTCTATTCTTGGATTTGTCTCTGTATTACTTGGCAATGAACCTTGAGGCCTATTAGTAAGCATGTTCTCCATCTGCCCCATTTGAGTTTCCAGATTATTTATAGCCACTGCTTGGCTCTTGATCATAACCTCTGTATTTGCCATGTATTTCATCATCATCTCTTCCACTTCCGATTTCTTTCTTGCTGAGGTGCAGCTGGAGTGTGATGTTGCTGTTGTTGTTGTTGAGATAATCCCGGCGGAAAAGGTGGTCTAGGATTAAACTGCGACTGCGCTGGTTGTGACTGAAACTGATTATTTGGTTGAAACTGATTCTGCTGATTCCCTTGGTTATTTGACCAACTAAAGTTTGGATGTTTCGGTTGTTGGGGTGGTATGTGTTCTGAAACCGACCTTGGTTTTTTCTGTAGTTGTTCACATACTGCACTGACTCTGAACTGATAGCGCATTGATCCGTCGAGTTTGACCCCGCACAAATCTCATATACAAATACAACCGTCTTTGTTTTACCTTATGCCAAAGTATCTATTTTCTTTGCCATGGCTGCCATCTGTCTTGACAACTGAGTAATAACATCTACCTCCAACACACATGCAACTTTGGGTTGTGGCATCCGAGATGTAGGATTATGAAAATCGTTTGATGCCATTGTATCGATAAGGTTATAGGCTTCTTCATAGCTTTTTTCCCATAATGCCCCTTCTGCAGCTGCATCTACAATCGGTCTCGACTGCCATCCCAATCCATTATAGAACGTGTTGATTACCATCCAATCTGGCATACCGTGATGTGGACACTTCCTTAGCATTTCTTTGTATCTTTCCCATGCTTCATATAAGGACTCACCCTGTTGTTGTTCAAAGTGCGAGATAGCTGTCCTCATCTTTGTAGTCTTAGCCATTGGGAAGAACTTAGCTAAGACCTTCTGTTCTAAGTCCTCTCATGTTATTATAGATCCTGCTGGCAAAGAATGAAGCCAACTTCTTGCTTTATCCCTCAATGAGAATGGGAATAGCCTAAGTCTGATAGCATCCTCCGTCACACCGTTGTATCTGAATGTATCATAAATTTCGATGAAGCTCAACAGGTGTTCATTCGGATCATCTGTAGCGGCACCCCCAAACTGCACTGAATTCTGTACCATCTGAATAATGCCAGTTTTTATCTCGAATGTATTGGCTGCTATCGCTGGTCTGACGATGCTGGACTGGAGTCCATTAATATTGGGAATGTAATATTCCTTCAGAGCCCTATGCTCCTCTCTTTGCTCTTCTCTTTGTACCTCGACTGCCATATTAGCTGTCGTACTTTCTAACCGTGCTTGTAAATTTCTACGAACACTCACTTTCCAACCTCTCTCGTTTATGTTATCTTGGACAGGTGCTAAGTCGAGGTTGGATGACCGTGTGCGCATAAAAATTTATCTAAATTCCTGAAACAAAAACAAAAACTGAAATGACATAAGACTAGAATTGTCTAAGTCATACAATATAGCTTAAAACTAATGATAATAATACTAAATTAAATGACTTTCCCCCGCAACGGCGCCAATAACTTGTTGCATCTTTTATAGTCTTAACAAAAGAGCTCTAACTCATGCAAGCATACATGTGTCAACAAGCAATACAGAGCAAGTAAAGTATCGATCCCACAGAGAAAGTTATTTAATTTAAATCACTATGCATTAACTAAATCACTATATTTATATGCTCAAACTAATGACTAAAATTGGTTTGTTCTCGAATTGCAAATAACAACTAAAACAAAAATAACATGGATTAAATCAAATCTGGAAATAATGGGATCCTAACTTCATTTAATATTTCATTCAATCGCCACTATCATGCATGACTTATTCATATATCACAAGAAAGTAGCCAAGAGCACTAAAAGAGTTTTAGCCATTTTTCAATGCACTAAGACCTACTTACACAGCATCCACAAACGATAGACTCTATGTAATCATCAATATAACCAAAATCACTATATGTCTATGTGAAATTGCAACTATATTAAATTTAAGTATAAGCCCTTATTCTAACTCATACGGTGAAACATTATATGTCTATATGGTTCACAAAATACAAAAGCCATATAAAACAGCCCCATATACGTATACTATCAAGATTATAACCATACTTGCATGTTCATTGTCAATTCCATACAAGTACTGAAACGAATGGTGATCAAGCATTCAAACATGCAAAACAATCATGATAGACATCCCATATGATATGTAAAACAATCCTGCATTCAAGCATGCAATCAAACTACATATTAAAATCCGTTAGAATCCCATAATGGAGTTTAGTTCATGATTGAACCAAAAGCCATTATGTGATCAAATCTAAACATGATTAATAAACATATAATTGAAAGATGAAAGATAGAACTATCAAACCCAATTCCTGAATAGAATCCATTATTACTACTCAAATCCTCATAAAATTCTAGTAAAATAATAATAATAATCCACTCTGGTAGAAAATCCCAAGAAGAAGTAGAAAAGTAGAGTTTTGGGCTCCTTCTACGTTGGAATCTCCCCTAGAGAGTAAACCCTAGTTACGATGTAAAGATACGTCAAAAACTGAATAATTGTCAAGTGATACGTCTGACACCAGTCAAAAATTGTTTAAAATCAATTACAACAATTTTAATTGGAAAATAAAATAAAACAAATCAGCAGCTTCAGGCCTCGCGCGCGGCCGCGCGCTCTTCCAGCAGCTTCCTCTCGCGGGCGCGAGACTTGCAGTAAGTTAAGATGTCCAGCCGAGCTCTCGCGCGGGCGCGCGTTCCCTATGCTTATCATGCTCGCAGCCGCACAACTTGAAGTAGGTAATAATGTCTGGCTAGGTAATCGCGCTGGCGCGTGCCTCCAAGCTCATCCTACCGCGTGGCTTGCAGTTGATGCATTCTTGTGCTGCTCCTGAGTTTGGTTCGGCATTGTTGTTGCTGCTACTGAAATGTCTTATGTCCATCCATGCTTGTCTATCCATTCTCCTATCAATCCTCATCCATGCATATTCCGTCTTTTGCCTCGCTTCATGCGTCCATTTGCCTCGTGCCCTATAATACCACCAAATTAGGCCGATTCATGCACTTATTCACCAAAAGGAGTTTTAAGTATATGCAATACAAACTAACACGAAATACAGCTAAAATATACTAGAATGTACTTGAGATGGGCATACTTCGCATGAATTGGTACTCCATAAATAGGTATAAAACCCGCCTATCAATGTCCAAATGTTGAAGAATTATTAGAATTTATTTAAATGCATTATGTTATAAGACTTGTTTTCTTTTTATGATGTATTCCTCAAACTTATGTAATAATTTAAGGTTAGATTACCTGGGATTGTTTATGAGATGATGTAACCCTTTAATGGGAAAGGTTATTATTTAAAATAATTGATGTTTTTATCCTTATTTATGGGTATTTAGATGTAATTATTTTGATAGTGAGCACCAAATTTTGTAGGAATGAAGTACCCGGATTTGGGGGTGTCACAGGTTGGTATCAGAGCTTTAGGTTATGAACCTTAGATGGGGGAAACCTTAGGAAGTAACCTTTAAGGAGTCAGAAAACATAGTGGTGTTTAACTCTTATCGGATTTAAAGAAATGGATTAAGGTGCCCATTGAAGCTAAACAATAAAAGACACTATGTGCTATATGTTAATAACTTATGTGTGACAACCCGAAAATCCGGATTGTTCAAAAATTAAGATTTAAAGAATTAGTTATTAATAAAATGAATTTTTTTTACTATTCTGTGCTATATGTTTATTAATTGTTTTATAACCTAGAATGATTATTAATCGGGACGATTCTGGCTATGAGCTAGATTGAACGAGTAAGAATTTTCAAGATGAAAATAAAATTTTTCCGGGAACAAAATATTTCTGGGAAAAAAAGTCGAAATATGCACTATTCACCCGACGAAACCTAAGGGTTAGGGTTTGAATAACCTAAGCCTTTCCAAGAGTTAAATATGTCGAAATGACATTCCGTCAAAAGATTTGATGATAATATATTGTGAAAAGTTAAGTAAGACGACAAAAGTTTTTCTCAAAAAACGTGCAAAAATCGGACGAAATAAAAACGACAAAAAGTATTGTAATGTACTTTTCACTCGTTTAGCTACGTTAGGGGAAAACGTGAAGGAAAACTCTTAAAATGGAAAAGTGTTTTTCAGTTTTTCGGAGATCCGAATTTACGTAAAAGTTAATCGGTAAAGAAAGGGCGAAATATCCAAAAATATTTGGATTCCGAGAATCACAGTTTTTGAACTGTTGGATAAATTCTGAATTACGGAAGCACGAAGCTTCCAAGGGAAGCTAGGTAAAGTAGGTGGGGCGGCCACTTGGCCACCAAGTAAACTTGGTGGCTAAGTTATGAATAGTAAGGAGGTTAGGAGAGGAAATGACTAAAATGCCATAACCTTGGTTTTCTATATATAAAAAGCTTATGTTCATTATTTTGAGCTTTTGAAAACCCTACTCTTTGAGAGAGAAAGAGAGTGGGTTCAGATGAAAGAAGAGAGGAAGAGGAATGAGGGATAAGCTATCTCAATTGCACGCTTTGTTCGACGGAAGGAGATTAAAGAAGAACGGTAATCTGAACACTAGTTTCTTCTAAATTTTCTTTAAGTTTTTATGTTCAAAAACATAACTTAATGAGGATAAGAAATAGATTAAGTTATAAAGGATTTCATATGGTTAAAATCATAAAAACAATGAAGAAATAAGAATTAGAAATCTATTTTATAAATTTCTTAAGGAAGTATAAGATTCGTAAGGATTTTGAGCGATCCGAATGAATCTTATGATTGAGTAGGCTAAATAAGTATGGAATGGTGTTCTATAACATCAAATTCCAAGAAAAAGTGAAATCGTAATCCAAAACATTGATTAAAAATGAAGAACGAATAAAGAACACGAAGAACACGAAGAACGTTATTGATGGACAAATTTAAAACCATCGTAGTATAAATGTTGTTGATGGACAAGTTTAAAATCATCGCGTATAAGTTAGTTGCTTATTTCTTGGTTAAGAACGGTAGAAACGTTCATGAAGAACGGATTAAAACTAAGCTATAACGAAGTTATGGCGAAAATTTTGTAAAAGAAGAACAAAAATTTAAAAGTTAGTAAATTAACCCGAACGTGTAGGGTTTCATAAGAATGTAAGAGAATGTATAAAACGTGAGTCGTGGACTCAAGACCGAATGAATTTCGAGTTCGGATAACCGAATTACAGACGAACGAGCGAAGAACGTTAAAAGCGTAAAAATGAATGAAGGGTTAAGATTAAGCCAATTGAATGGAATGTTAACGGATTTAGAGCAAAGTTCTGTCTGAAGCATTTTAAAGTACGTAAGATAAGGAAGAGAATGGCTTTGGAACGACCTCGTTCTGAGTTATAACGAAGAAGTTATGAGATCATAATGTACGCGTCTCAAACTTAATAAAAGACTTAGAAATTTTTCTAGGGTTTAGGCTCGGCGCTGCAGCGCCGGCTGAACTTTGAGAAGTGGTGCCGCAGTACGATCTCGGGCTTCAGCTGCTATTAATTGGTGCCACAGTGCGAGAGATAACAAAGGACTTGGCGCCGCAGCGCCTGCCCGGGAATAAAGGAAAGAGAAGTAGGTTACGCCGCAGCGCGAGAGGAAAGGAAGGCCACGACACCGCAGCGCCGGTGCAGGATAATGCCTAGAAATGAAATTTTTATTTCTCAAGTACTGGAGGATGTGCAAGAAAGAAGTATGAACATGTGGTTCAAGTAATGTAACACTTAAGTAAGTGTGTTAAACCTTTAGTGAAGGTTGAACAAAAAGATTAAACCAGATTAAAAGAAGGTGAACGCGAGTTACGTAACCGATGTCCGGGGACCATAGTCGCAATAAACGAATGTGAGGGATTGCTATGATTGTGATTCCTTAGACCTTGAGTAACGAGGGTAATGAATAACATTATGATGTTATGTTATGGTAATGTAAGATGAATGTAAAACGTATAGACGCTGTGAATGCAACGTTGTTGCGAAGAACGATCGGTCTTAGCATACAATGATTTATAAGGCTTTGACTTTAAAAAAGAACAAAGAACATGGAGTTCATGGGATGGATAATAATTGAAAGTAATTAAAACCTTGAGTAAAGGTTGAATGAGAGGTTAAGAAACGAGCAACGTGAACGTTGAATACGTAAACGATCCTCGTAAATCATATTCCCGACGGACGAACGTTGTAAGTATACCCTGGTTGTATGACATGGACGTTGACGAAGGTAGTACGTAAAATATGAATTGTTGAGAAAGCCGTAACGAACGATAATAAGATTAATGAAAGCCGAATGTGATTCAGATAAGAATGAATCTTGAGGTATGGCATTTACTTGCCAGAAAGCCATAAGGAATAAGAAATTGACTTAACGAACATTATAATTTAATAGTTCATATAAGTTAAGAGAAATTTAGGTTGTGGTACAATCGTAACCATTGATGGTTAACATATGGGAGCTGGGCTAAACAATTCCTTCAGATAGCGAAGGTATATACAAAACTGGCAACCGATCTAACTCACTGTGTGGGCAGTGTAGACGAGACGAGAACTTGTTTGTTGGTTGTTTGTGGGAAACCACTCGGAGTACCATATGGACTACTAGTAGAGAAGCGAAGTGTGCTAAGTCCTAGAGAAGTATAAGAAGAAGATAAGAACGTAAATCATCAAAGATGATGAACGTTTTGAGTAAGACATCTCCGTATGTCATGAAACCGTAAACCGGTAATGAAAGTTAGTCGCGTAAAATTATATTGTAAGAACGCAAACCTTAAGAAGTAAAGTTAAGTAAACTAGTGCGTAAGTCAAGCATATGACTAATTGGTATATTTGTTATTTCCTTATGTGTTATAGGGATTAGAATGAGCAGTTCATCGTAAGTTGTAGCTGTGCGTAAGGCAAGTTTCCTAACTTCATTCATATTTTTAAATGAATGCTAGTTACGAAAACTTCTCAGATGTTGAAATTGAGAAGTTCTGTCTATGTGCGAATGTGTGATATTTGTACAAGGTGGTAGAACGTATGAGGCCTTGTGCCATAATGTGAACACTTTAGTGTTTCTGTGAGATGAACTATTCTATGTTTGAACTGTTCAATAAAAGAATGTTCTGTTTATACATGAACCGTTATTGTTAAGTCTGTGCTATTGATTCTATCCAGACATAATATGCATGAAAGAGAGTAGAGAATGAAAGTATTTCAAAGTGCATGTAACTAATGTTTTAAGATGATAGGAATCAAGACTATTCCTATTATTCAAGCTCCTTCATAACCTTTATTCGGTTATTGAAATCTAAAAAGAATGTTTAAGTTCTTGAAGTTGTTTGTTCAACTGTTATGACTTGTTGGGAAATTGAATGCTCATACTTGCTTTAAATGAAAAACATTTTCAGCGAACGATGTTAGAAGAACTTAAGGATCTCGTATAGATCAAGTTGACGGTATCCAGATGAAGTGTTATTCAGAATGTGAATGAGCGAGAAGATCAAGTGAAGACTTGTAATGTAGAAAGATGAGAATTAAACTATAGAATAGTTTAATGAACGATTATTTATCCTTGGTGGCGGATAAAAGTCACTCGTGCAAGATGTAAAGAATAATGTAATTATCATTATTTGTAATGAGAAAAGCTATAAGGTTTTAGAACCTAGGAATTTAGAATGTATGTTATTATATTTCAGTATATAATGATGTATGTTAGGATGAATGATGTACTCGTGACGTACGAAATCCGGGTGTGAAGAAAGACCAGAATTTGGGGCGTTACATTATGTGCTCGCGAGTATCCAAAATGTTAAGTAAAACATAAAATATTTTGTTGACAGGATGTCTAACAAAGGTGGATCCAGTCCAGCTTGGGAGGTGATACCTCAGATACATAAAGATGACGAACCCCGAGATATTCACGTAGTGTGAGAACAGTTGATCCAGGAGGATGAGCTTGTGACCGATCCCGAGGAGGATAGTTCTAAGGAGATAGAGGAGGATGATGAGGAAGAGGATCCTGTGGAGTTTTCACCAAACTCCATATCGGCTGAGATGTATGATGCTTTGTACGATCGTAACATAGAGTTACATGATAATGTTGAGGAACTGAAGGAGTTGGTTGAGATGCATCACGCTACGATGGAGCAGAAGGATACGGAGATTCAGGAACTTGACTCAAGACTTGGAAACACAGAGTGGGACCTAGTTCATACTAAGGGTCAGCATGAAGATCTGTTAGCAGTAAACGAGAAGATGAAGACTGACATGGAGAAATTAAAAGATGACTTCAAAGAGGAATCAACTAAGCGTGCTGTGACGAACGAGAATTTTGTAAATTAATTTTAATATTTATTAGATTAAATAAATATTTTCGATGATTTAATTACAAGATTAAATAATTAATTGATGCAATTGTGGTAGATTAATTTAATTATATGTATTACATTTATTAAATTATGTGGAGAATTTTTATTATCGAAGTATGTGATTATGTGAGCTTATTGTATTAAAAGAAATATTTAATAAGCCTATTGGTATTTTAATTAATTTAATTATTAATTAGAGAGTTAATAATTTGACATTATTTATTTATGAGAAATTATTATATTTTATTTAAAGTAAATTAAATAAAATATTGAATTTATTTTATAAGGAGTGTGACATTAATTAAACTATATGATAAAGCTTTATTAAATTAAATGATTTTGAAATCTATTAAACCTAGCCAAACATGGCCTTAGTGAGAGTTACTAGCAGTTACCCATGACTGGGTTAACTGACCAGTATGCGCGTCAGTTCTCTTTTCCTTTATTATACGTACTCTTTTTCTATTCATTTTTCTAAGTCTAAAAACAGAGAGGGAGAAAGAGTTTGAGAAATTGTCAGATAAAATTGTGAGATTTATGGATATTGGGAGAGTGTAATCAACAAGTTGTTGTGAAAGAGTCATCTGTGATCATCTCTTCTAAATTATACTCTGGGTAATTTCTCCAAACCCAATTTCTATTTTACGTTGTTTGAGTTTTACAAAAATGGCTTTCACAGTTTTTTATAAAGTCTCTATGATGGGAAATTGTAAGGCTTATGTGTATATATAGGTTAAGATGTTGTCAAATCATATTTAATTATATATATATATATTTTGTAAACCATATCATCAGTTTCATGAAAATACGTAGTATATGATTTCTACAAAATTATAGAGTATGGGTTTTGGCCTTATGGCCTTATACGTGTTATTTCATGTGTTGATCATATATTATCCCTAAATTTTACAATCGTATATTATTATACATGTTGATACGAAGAGACCAAACTTTGAACGAACGGATTCGGTGTTATAACGAATCCGTAGTGTCAATTTTCATATTTTATTTTCAAAACCTTCAAGAACATCAAAGTCAGAGAAATTCACATATTTTAGTTCTGTGATTATGTGTTTTAATGGGTTAAAACCATTCTATAAATGTTGGGTTATGTTTATGCATGAATTATAACATGTGGGTATGATTAATTTCGTGTAGTAGTAATTTAATTGGAGTTTTTGGGCTGTGTTTTGCAATTTTTGTGAATTGCAGAACAGTTTCTGGTTCACCGCGCTGCGGCGCCAGACTCGTGCCTTATTTCCCTCGTTGCAGTGCCCCCGTGCCTGTAACGCCCCAGAAATTTGGATTTTCCAGAAATTAAGTTTAAAGAATTAGTTATTAATAAAATGAATTTTTATTAATAATATTATGTGCTATGTGGTTATTAATCGTTCTAGAACCTAGGATGATTATAAGTCGGGAGGATTCTGGCTACGAGCTAGACTGAACGAGTAGGAATTTTCAAGACGAAAATGAAAATTTTCCGGAAACAAAAATATTTCAGGGAAAAAGACGAAATAGGCACTATTCACCTGATGAAACCTAAGGGTTAGGGTTTGAAATAACCTAAGCCATTCTGAGAGTTCGGTATGTCAAAATGACATTCCGTCAAAAGATTTGCTGATAATATATCGTGAAAAGTTAAGTAAGCCGATAAAAGTTTTTCTCGAAAAACGTGCAGAAATCGGATAAAATAAAAACGACGAAAAGTACTGCTATGTACTTTTCATTCGTTTAGCTACGTTAGGGTAAAATGTGAAGGAAAACGCTCAACGCCAAAAAGTGTTTTTCAGTTTTTCGGAAATCCGAAGAATACGTAAAAGTTAATCGGTAAAGGAAAGACGAAATATCCAAAAATATTTGGATTCCGAGAATCGCAGTTTTTAAACCTGTCGGACGAAACCCGAAAGATGGAACCACGAAGCTTCCAAGGGAAGCTACGTGAATAGTAAGGAGGTTAACTAAGGAGGTGGAAATAGAAGACTTAAGTATTAAGTAAACTTAAGAGTTAAGCAAACTTAAATGTTAAGTAAACTTAAGTATTAAGTAAACTTAAGAGTTAAGCAAACTTAAAGGTTAAGTAGACTTAAATGTTAAGTAAACTTAAGGAGTAAGTTAACTTAGTTGTTAGGTAATGAATAGTAAGGAGGTTAAGGGGGGTGAAATGACTATTTTGCCCTAACCTTGGAAAATCTATAAATAGGAAGCTAGATTTCATTTAAATGAGATTTTGAAAATCCTACATTAGAGAGAGAGAGAGAATTCGGATGGAGAGGGAGAAGGAAGATCATGAGCATGATTGATCGGATCAAAAATGTTCGTGAAATAGAAAAGCTAGCAAATCGCCGGTTTTGTCTAGCGGAAGAAAAATAAAGAGGAAAGGTATTAAAACCTAACTTCTATGTTAGATTTTCTTTAAGTTATATATATGTTTAAAACATAACTTAATGAGGATAATGAGTAGATGATGTTAGGGATGATTTCATATGGTTAAAATCATGAGAAATAAGGAAATAAGAATTTGAAGTTTAGTAAATAAATTTCTTAAAGAAGTATATGATTCGTAATGAATTGGAACAATCTGAGTTGATTATATGAATGAGTAGATGAAATAAGTAAGGAATAATGTTCTATAACATCAAATTCCAATAAAAAGTGAAATCATAATCCAAATATCGATTAAAATTAAAGAACGAACGAAGAACGTGAAGAACGCGAAGAACGTTGTTGATGGACAAATTTAAAACCATCGTAGGATAATTGTTGTTGATGGACAAGTTTAAAACCATCGCGTATGAGTTTGATGCATATTGCTTGGTTAGGAATGATAGAAACGTTCATGAAGAACGGATTAAAACTTAGCTATAACGAAGTTATGGCGAAAATTTCGTAAAAGACAAGCGAGAATTAGAAAGTTAATAAATGAATTCCAAACATGGAGGGTTTCATAAGGATGTAAGAAAATGTTGAAAACGTGAGTCGTGGATTCAGGAACGATCGAATTCCGAGTTCGGATGACCGAATTGCGGATGAACGAACAAAGAGCGTTAAAATTATAAAATAAACGAAGGGTGATGATCAAGCCAATCGAATGGCACATTAACGAATTTGGAATGAAGTTCTATCTGAGGGGTATTAAAGTACATAAGATAAGGAAGAGAATGACTTTGGAATGACCTCGTTCCGAGTTATAACGAAGAAGTTATGAGATTGTGAAGTTAGCGTCTCAAGCTTGTAAAATACTTAGAAAAATTTTCTAGGGTTTTTGCTTGGCGCCGCGGCGCGGAGTTATGCCTTGGAGGCCGGCGCCGCAGCGCGAGTCCCGTCCCTTGGCTACTGCTAAGTGGCGCCGCAGCGCGAGATTAAGGAAGGAGCATGGCGCCGCAGCGCCGGTGCTGTGCAATGCCAGAAATGAGATTTTTACTGCTCAATTTCTGGGGGATGTGCAAGAAAGAAATTCGAACATATAGTTCAATTAATGAAACACTTAATAAAGTGTATTAAACTTTTAATGAAGGTTGAACGAAAAGATTAAAAGTGATTAAAAGACAAACAATTTTTTTTAAATGCGAGTTACATAACCGATGTCCGGGGACCGTAGTCGCGATGAACGAACGTGAGGGGTTGCTAGGGTTGTGATTCCTTAGACGTTGAGCGACGAGTGTAATGAATAACATTTCGATGTTATGCCATGACAGTGAGAGATAAATTTGAAGCGTTTAGACGCTGTGTACACAACGTTGTTGTGGTAAACGAGTGGTCTTAGCATACAGTGAACTGTATAGCTTCGACTTTAAAGAAGAATAACGAATGGTATTAAGAAAGCAGTAATGAATGGTAATGAGATTAATGGAAGCCGAATGTGATTCGGATAAGAATGTTAGATTGAAATGTAAGCGTTAAACACTTTAATCGACGTGGAGGTTAAAGGAACGTAAATATTAAACGGATAGAATCTACACCCCGTGTAAGGTTTGACCGTAAGATAATGAAGATAATGGATTGAACCATGAACGGTAAAGAAGTTGAATTAAAGATAATAGCCTTTAACATAATAAAGCCGAGTTAAGGATTGCAGGGAATGATCGCTCTGAGTATACATAAGACTGTATGACTTAGACGATAAAGAGTGAATACTGAGGCGTGGTATTTAGTTGCCAGGAAGCCGAAAGGAATAAGAAATTAACTCACCGAATATTATAGTTTAATAGTGCGGATAAGTTAAGATGAGTATAGGTTGTGGTACAATCGTAACCTTTGATGGTTGACATATGGGAGCTGGGCTAAACAATTCCTTCAGTGAGCGAAGGTATATACAAAACTGGCAACCGATCTAACTCACTGTTATGGGCAGTGTAGACGAGACGGGAACTTGTTTGTTGGTTGTTTGTGGGAAACCACTCAGAGTACCATATGGACTACTAGCAGAGAAGCGGTGTGTGCTGTGTCTTAGAGAAGTAATAAGAAGAAGATAAAATGTAAAACATCAAAGATGATGAGCGTAAAAGTAAGACATCTCCGTATGTTATGAAGCTGTAGAACGATAATGAAAGTGGTCGCGTAAACTTAGGTTGCAAGAATGCGAACCCTAAAAAGTAAAGTTAAGCTAATGCATAAGTCAATTATACATGACTAATTAGTGTATGTGTTGTTTTTCTTATGTGCTACATAGGAATCGAAATGAGCAGTTCAGCGTAGGCTGTAGCTGTGCGTAAGGCAAGTTTCCTAACTTCATTCATATTCTAAATGAATGCTAGTTTCTTTAGCTTCTCAGATGTTGAACTTGAGAAGTTATGTCTATGTGTGAATGTGTGATATTTGTACAAGGTGGTAGAACGTATGAGGCCTTGTGCCACAATGTGAACACTTCGGTGTTTCTATGATATGAACTGTTCTCTGATTGAGCTGTTCAATACAAGTATGTTCTATTTATACATGATCCGTTATTGTTAAGTCTGTGCTAATGATTCTAGCCAGACCTGATGAGTATGGAAAAGGTAGAAGAATAAAAGTATTTCAAAGTACATGCGAATAATGTTTTAAAATGATAGGAATCGTGATTATTCCTATTATTCGAGCTGCTTCATAACCTTTGTTCAGTTATCGAAGTTATAAAGAATGTTTGAATTCTTGAAGATGTTTGTTCAACTGTTATGACTTGCTGGGCAATTGAATGCTCACACTTGCTTTAAATGAAAAACATTTTCAGCGAATGATGTTAGACGAACTTAAGGATCCCGTAAGGTCAAGCTGATGGTATCCAGATGAAGTTCCCTTCAGAGTGTGAATGAGCGAGAAGATCAAGTGAAGACTTGTAATATAGAAAGATGAAATTGAACTATAGACTAGTTTAAGGAACTGTTATGTATCCTTGGTGGCGGATTAAAAGTCACTCTTGTAAGATGAAATGAATAATGTATTTATCATTATTTGTAATGAAAAAGGTTATAAGGTTTCCAGAACCTGGGATTTGAGAGTATATGTTGTTATATTTAGCAATATAATGATGTATGTTTGGAAGAAGATGGGATCGTGATGTACTAGTGACGCACGAAATTCGGGTGTGAAGATAGACCGGATTTCGGGGCATTACAGTGCCGCAGCGCCAAGTCTTGAGTCGCAGCGCCATGGCGCCACGGCGCCACAAAGCCAAGAGTCCGGCTGCAACTCCATCCCGCCGCAGCGCGAAGACAAAGTATAACAGTGGCGCCGCAACGCCACTCTCCAGAATGTTCAGAAATGGAATTTTTAAAATGATTAAGTCTAGCAATGTGTTAGTAACTTAATGTAATGAATATGTAAACATATTAGAAGTATAATGTGATGATAAAATAGATGTTTAACATGTAAATAACATAATTACATGTAGATTGAGTTATGAAATACACAATTAAATTATTATTCATGAAGTGATTTTATGTGACAGTAAATGTGATAATTTGACTAAGTATAGTCATAACTAAAGTTTAGACAAAAGAATGATCATTGATGATTAGTTAAGTTATAATTAACTGGTATTGTGAATGTGAATGGTATGTAGGATTAAATTCAAAGAACGTGCTTAGTTAAAGTGTATTCTACGGATGAGGCAAGTTTCCTAACCCTACTTGTCATTATTATTCAAGTTTATTATTTACCTCGAGTAAATTATCATTACTATTATTCAAGTTCAAATGTTATACTAAAGATTGATTATCTTTTCAAAGCATGATTCAGTTATACAATAATTGTCCTATTGTATACCTCTTGAGATTATTATTCAATTTGAATATCATTATTATTGAACCTTATTAGACTAGCGAACCCTTATTGATTCGACTAGTCCATAGTTGATGAGCGTTCTAAATTTTAGAACCCTTGATGAATTATCCAAACCAAACTTCCTTTGGTGCGGACTCGAATGTCAAACTGAGATGAACAACCCTGCAAAGGGATTTACTTATGCTTAGCATTAAGATATTGTGCACAATATGGTACTAAGGGCTGATCCCCCTAAGTACGAGTAGAAAGGTCCACAGTCTTATAATTATTAAAGGTTTCAAGTATAACCCTTGATAACCTAGGATATAGTTCGAGGTCTTATGACCCTCAGAAATCTTTTGATTATTGTTATTCATTCTTGATTCAGAAGTTGAGCTTTTATTTCAAAAGTTATTATTTCTCTCGTATGTTGTTATTCATTGTTATATTGTTATACTTGTGGGCAATCGTGCTCACTCTTGCTTAATAATAACATTGCAGTTAAGAATGAAAGAACTGATGAACCTTCCACTAGTAAAGGCAAGGGTAAAGTTAGCAAGTGATGAAGACTTATCGTTTATATGATGATATATTTTGTTTAAGACTTGATTTAATGATGTTGTTAAGACTTATTTGTGTATAATTCCGCACAGATGTTTAAGGTTAGTTTAACCTGGGATTGTATTATTATTATTCGGATGTTGTAACCCTTAAGGGGAAGATTTTTATTCTATCTATTGCATGACTTGCATTTTTTTATGGGTAGATAGATAGATGATATTTGTACAGTGAACACCAAATTCTGTGGAATTGAAGTACCCGTATTTGGGGGTGTCACACGTGTAAGAGTAGAGGACACTTGGATGAAGGCGAGTTATCGTGCAGACCGTGTTGAGGCTAAAGTCCAAGTGAAGAAGGCCAAAATGAACGAAATGGATCATGCCTTTAATTCTGTGATTAATAGGGCCCAGGACCGAGTCTTTAATTACCCACCTCAATTTTGAATACTCGCCGCGGTTCATGATGGATCGTAGGACGGCGTATCGTATTATGGAGGAAGAGCACAAAGAAGCCTCTCGACATCTTAATATGCAAAGATAGAAAGGATAAGAGTGATAATAATATGTGGTTATTTATGTGAATAAATAAAATTTTAAATCCTTTATTTAGAGATGAATAAAGGGGTAGTATGAGTATGTAATCCTGAAACTTTTCTAGTTCAAGAAAATGGATGTTAATAGTGGTTATGCTATCTTTATTATGTTTTAAAACGTTATGGATAAATAAAATATCAAAGTTATTTGAAATGTTATGTGTTATAGCTTTAATCTTAGAATGTTTAAAGTTAAACTTTAAAATATTCAATTAATTGAATACATGAACTAATAAGCGTATATTTTAACAGAAAATGTGACACTCCCAAATTCTGACCTACACTTGGTCACTCGAATTCGGTTCATCACGTGCTCAAAGTATTACCATAATAACTAAAATCACACATTCACACCGAAAGATCTAATTTAGAATAATATACAACGATTTATTATAATTATTCCCCCAAGTCTCGCAACCTATAGTGCTTACTAGATTACATAATAACATCAAATAAAGACTTACTACATAATCCTACTTAAGCTTAAACATAGTCCGAAAATAGTCTTAATGCAACATAATAAATTTAAACATAAAAGGGACAATCTATTTGGTAGTGTAACGACCCCAAAATTCATACAATTTAATTCTCGACTCTAATTTTACATCATTAAACGATAATACAACCATTGAAATTTGCGAAATAATTAAAATTTTCTATTATAAACTATCCTCGTTCCCAAAACCTTCAACCTTTACATCTAAATTTCTCAGAATCATTTTAATACTACAATAGTTTACATTGCAAAACGATGTTACAATTCAACATTAATATATTATTCGGAACCTTAAACATGGTTCAAATAGTGATAACACAACCAAAGTGTATAAATCTTCAAGTATCACATCTGAGTCATGTCTTTCAAGTAACACATACTTTACCTTGAATCTTGAACCTGTAAAAATAGTTATTTGCAAGGTTGAGCTCGACAGTCCAGCAAAATCTAACAGTTTTCATGCATCACGTAGCACATAATAACATGCTCAATATATATCTTATAAACATTGGACGTACATAACATACATGTTATAGTTCATATAACAAGTATAAAGATTGAGTTCCTTACTCAATCAACATGCTTTACTCAATCAACGTGATCATAAGTTGACTTTAACATTTCATACATTCAACATATATATAACACATCATGATCTTTGCAATAAATATTTAAAACAATCAAATTCACATAGCAAATAGGAAATGAAAGACTTGCCTTGATCGTTGTTTACCAATAACAGTTTAACAACTTACAGTTATCTGCACTTCACGTGCCCTACACAATTATATAATCATGCTCAACTATTAGTCACATAGCAACGCATAGTAGTTGTAATGTAAACTTTACTTTACATCTCATAACCTTTCCTATTATATATACACAATGTTCAATTTTATTGTGTTAACTTTCAACTTATATCTCACTATATTTCATATTCGAAGTTCATTCAAGTGTTTAAGTCTTGCTAGGACTACTTATTGGTTTTATATTAACACTATTCAATATCTTATTATATTCATTTCATTTGATTTAAAACACTTTTTACATTCATTAATATTTGTTACGGCGTTTCGACGTTCATTCGTCACACGCCCGATTTGTCTCTCTTGTGTGTGTGTGAATACAACTTATCTAATATATCATTTATTAATTTTTAGTATCATTATAATTCATACTATTCATATTCTATATCTTAGAACAACATATTTTATCGTCAAGAGCACTACACTTGCATACGTGCATGCCTGACGCCCTCCGATTGCCTCTGAAAACACAATAGTCCTAACAACGACCATTTTGACCTCTGTTACAGACCTAAAATTGAAAAACTTAACGAATAAAAGTTGTAGGTCTATTTGTCCTTGTTCTGGATCATCTTGAATCACCTCAATCGGAGTTCGTATAAAAACGTTATGACCATTTTACTAAACTAGGTTAAAGAGTCACACTTAACACACAATGGGCGCAGCCGCGCCCAATTCCTTCATACTCCCAGTGCGCCCACACCATTTGGCAGTGCTGGGCAGCGCGCCCGTGCTAGACCTCGCCCAGATTATAGTGTTTTTCGATTTTTGACCCTTTTCTCCTACTAATCTTCATAACTTGAGTTATACACATCCAAATTAGTCCGTTTTCTATTCTATGGATTCGTAATTCATAGAACTACAACATAATAGAATTCTAACAATTTATAAAAACATTAACCAACCTAAATTTTGACCCAAAAGTTCATACTCTATTTTCATGTTTTAACATCTCTAGCGAAATCGAACACCATAGATTCGTTTTAACTCCATTTTAGTTCATTCCAATTTGGTTGTTTTCGTTTCTTCACATACTAAAAAAATCCAACACCAATTTACAGATTATAATACGTATTTATCATAAAATTTTATACTTTCAAAAGCCAATTTTTATGGAAAAACACTATTATAAGAATTCTTTCTACTACAACCCAATTTCATGTTTTTAATTATCACATAACACCTACATAGGATAGTTAACAGATTATAAACCCTTTACAACACAATTACCAATTATTCCAAGAAATCATTCCCCCAAGTTCTTCCCTTTTCCCAAAAATTCAAGAATATCAATCATAGTTTTCATGGATTCTCTTACTACAATCATGTATAAATATTAACCATATATGATGATTATCGATTTATAATCCATATATACAAGTATATATATATATATATATATATATATATATCAATTCAATCATAACTATAAGTATTTAGGGAATAACCACAAAGAAATCAAAACATATAGGTTAGAAGAAATTTATACCTTAAACCCTTGATTGTATGCTAGCAAAATTGAGAGCAATCCTTTTCCCCAAAACCCTTCTTCTCTAACCAAGCGTTCTCTCTAATCTATGTGTTTCTCTCTTGAAGTTCTATTATCTAGCCTTAGGGGAAAAATAAGAAGCGTAGAAAAAAATAACTGTCATCCCTCACCCCACGTACTCATTAGTTTTAAAATAAAAGATGTAAGTTGAAAAACCAAAGGCCACAAGGCCTTGTTTGGCTAACAAAAAAATTCTCCAAACTAAATTATTTAAATAATCTTATATTATATATTTTCATGTCACACCTTTAGTTAATTAAATAACTTTAGCTCAATTAATTTTAATAACTTGTAATGGTAATTAAAATAATTTCTATTATAGTTATATTTATGAATAATAAATAATTATATATCTAATTTAATAAATAAATTAGATACATCACATTATTTAATTTATTTATTTCCTTTAATATTAAATAATTCATTTAATTTAATTATTTTCTTAAATATTAAGAATTTGATTTAATTTAATTATTTCCTTAAATTAAATCCTTCAAATAAAATTATCATTACTCATTAATCAATTTAGTTACTAAATTAACTCTCCACAATTCATCAATTATTTATTTCCTCAATAAATAAATTAATTAAAATATTTATTTAATTTAATAAATATTTAAAATTAAGTACTAAATTCATTTAATTCCTTCAATAGTTAACTTAACTATTAAACCTCACTTTCCCAATATATGAATATATATTTCTCTTCACACCCGATCATATATTTCAACATGTATAGCATGTATATATATACATATTCAAACTCAAAACATCTCATAATAAGAATTTTAATTATGAAATTCTTATTTTAATAATTTATAAAAATTTAGGTTGTCACATCTTTCCCCCCTTATAAAGATTCCGTCCTCGGAATCAATGAAAACTCATTTACTCAGTTTTCACAAAAATCACTTTTCAAAATTTTCTATCAAATATCTTCAACACATTACTTTAATATAGGTTTTATTTATTAGCACTACCACCATTCTTCATAATAAACTTTTGTAAGTTTTATTTCATAACCTTTACTTAGACTCAATTATATTTGAGTATTACATATTCTTTGACCCGTTCATTATCTTTCTCTACAGATTATTATCATAAACATTCGGGATATTACATTCATCCATTCTTCTAAGAATTTTGTCCTCGAAATTTTATTAATCTTTATTCATTCAATCTATCAAAATAGATTTTACGTTAATACTTTATTAATTCACTGGGTTCTATAACCACTATCTTTCCACAAAGATCTTTTAACAATCATCATATTCATCACCTCTTCCTCTTCTATGAGTTTCACATTTCTCTTCTTTTCTGGAATTTTATTTCTTTCTTGAAATTATTAAGTTTTACTTAATTTTCTTATCCTTTCCACTTTTATATTTCAGAATAATAAGAATCTTCCACAATTGCTCAATAATTGGGAAACGGTATGAATAACAAGAATTTAAAAGATTCCAAATCATGCTGAGGGGTCACAAGACCATGTACTATATTCTCGGTTTACTAGTGCTTCAACACAATCCTTCACACTGCAAACCAGAATGTTTATCAATCACAAAGACTGAAAACACCCTCCTCACGTACATTAGGTGGCCAGCCTATTTTACCACTACATTGGGCCGCAACGTAGTGTTTTGTAACGACTATATGTGTTACGCTCGGAACCATTGTCCCCGAAAACATGTCCCCTTATAGGGTTATTCACCACAACTTTTCAAACATCTGAATCCGCACCAAAACAATTTAGTTTGGCATAACTTCTCAAGAAACACTTGAATTTCATGAACATCTTTCAATATTCGTCTAGCTGAATCAAATAGCATAGACTTCTATAATAATTAGGTCATCAATCGAAATATACATATATATATACATACATATATATTCTCATATCTTAAAGAAATCTCAAAAATATATTTATGACATCATGATACCGCACTGTATTTACAGTCTGTTTGAGGATTCCGTCATTTGGTGATTTTATCATACTACATCATACCTGTCGACGTCGGGATTTTTAGTTGTCCCTTTCCGTTACTCGTTTTTTGGTGTTCTCATTTTAGGCGATATTTGTTTAAAAAAACAAGTGAAAAAGGTCTGACATGTATAATGTCGACGATGGACTGTTAAGAGTCGCCAATTGTTTTTTTTAAATGGTTGTACAAACACAACCAAGAAAAGGTTTGCACATTAACCCAGTGATGTGACACTGCTAAACGGGTAGATGACAACGAGATTCATTAGGGTCTGGAGACTTGGTTATGCGGAGGGAAGGTGTTAGGTACCCCCCGACATTCGTGTTACCACGACGATCACCTCTTTTCAAGAAACTATTTTCTGAATGTGTGTGTGTGGGTCAATGTGATGTTATTTGGAAGTAGTGTGAGGCCTCGTTCACGCCTATATACACAGGGTTTGAATTTATGTAAAATTCAATTTTAAGCAAGATATGGCAGTGATGTTTTATAAAAGAGGTTTTTTAAACCCTGATGCTCAATAGTAATAGAGATCTTTTACACTCCCATTTTATTAAGTGTTTGGCTTGATTTATTATATTTTACAGATGCGAGGCATCCGTATGAAAATAATGCACAAAATAATGCCGACTTCCTCATGGGTATGGAAATCATTTGAGGAAATTCAAACACCGCAGAATAATTTACATGCTGTTTACAGCTGAAAACGTCCATCACGGGAACCGAATCTAGATCCAATAGGCTGAATCTGTGATCACATGATTCCTAGGCGCACATGATACCGCAATTTATATGAAAGCAGTAAGCAGGTATATATATAAAAGCTCTAAATATATATATATACAGACATGATCACCAACCACGAAGCACCTCCATGGGGGATCCAAAATGTAAATAAAGTTGTAAAAGCTATCAACCGCCACGGAGGAAACTCCAGACGGGACAAAATGTAAAGAAAGCTGTAAAGCGATCAACCACCATGAAGTGAACTCCAGGTCGGATGAAATATATATATATATATATATATATATATATATATATATATATATATATATATATATATATATATATATATATATATATATATATATAAGCGATAAACGCACCGGATGTAAAATCCAGGCTCATCGAACAGAGTTCGACAACAATTTATGTTTATATATATATATATTAAAGCAGTAAACGCTCCAGATCGAAGTCTAGGCTCATCGAACAATGTTCGACACACAATTCATATATATATAAATATATATAAGCAAATAAACGCTCCAGACCGAAATCTAGGCTCAATCGAGGCATAACACGATAATGTTATTCAATATATATATATATATATAATATGTATATACAAACTAAAATAAAACCAAGGACCGAAGTCCGGGCAAACGCATGAAGCACGACTCTTAACGTGAAGAAGGTGTGTGCAAAGATGAAGAGAAAGGCTTTAAAGTGTGTGAGAAGGCTTACAGCTGGCTACCAAAGAAGTCTTCTATATCTTTAAAATGGGTAAAAACTTACTTTTGTAGGTACAAAAGAAGCTATATATGAGCTCACAGGTGTTTAAAATGAGAAAGCACCCAATATGGGGTGAGTACAGAGCAAATTGGGCAGGGCTTCCTCGCCTATTCTCTTGTAAATATGGCCACCCCAAGCCCTCTATTTATAGAGGAGGGAACCGCAGGTACCTGCGGATCAGTAGCAAGTGTACCTGCAGCTGTCCGGGGTTCTCCAGGCAGTGTGGGCCCCGCCGTGTTGAAGTACGTACACTCGGATAACGTGCCGTTCGCTCAGTCGTTCATAACTTTCAATCCGGTAGTCCGATGGAAGCGTGCCATACCATTCCAGAAAGCTCTTTTCGAGAGCTACACAATGACATAGGATTTGCCTTTTTTCATTCTAGGAAGATGGATCCATGACCGAAATGGCATTTCCTGGTTTCCGTCAGGCAGTCCGTTGAGCCGTTTTGCGTAGTTTGCGCTCAAAAGATAAGATATGGTTCTTGTGGGATTTATTTTGAAGCATTTTGAGTTAAAATGAGTGTATTTGATTTGAAGTGAAGTTGAGTTGGCAAAATGACCATTTTTCCCCTCCTGGGGTTATCTCCGGTTTTTACGCAGTTGTTGCAGTATTTTCTCAGGATTATTTCTGAGGTTGACTTGATGTTGACTTTGACTATCCTCAGGGTTATCTTTGATGTTGACTTGACCTCCTGGGCTATCTTTAGGCTTTGATCTTGATCCCTCTGGCTATCTCCGGGGTTAAAACTGTTTTCCCGGGGTTATCTCCGAGGTTGGAAACTGTTTTCCTGGGGTTATCTTCGGGGTTGGAAACTGAATCTCCCGTGGCTATCTCCGGGGTAAAAATTGATTGTTGTGGTCCTCCAGGGTTATCTCTGGAGTGTGAAAAAGACGTTTGTACCCTCCTATATAGTTAGTAACATGAAAAGAAAATGTCGAGTGTCTACAGATGCCCCTCTTTATCATGTTCAAGCAATACAATGGATTGGACATGATAAAGATTAGTAAACACTTGAAAATATGATAAGGTATTTTCAATGATGCAAATTGCAATGTAATGAATGTTTATGGTGAATGTTAAAATGTTTTCGCAAATTTTAGTTCACAAATCGGACATCGCACATCGCATTTCGCATTTGGCCAAATCGCACATCGCAACTCGCACATCACAACTCGCACACCGCATTTCGCATCGCAAATCACAATGTAATGAATGTTATGACGAATGTTAAAATGTTTTTGTAAATCGCTTTACCTTTACCGATCATTGTAGATGCCTATACTGGTGTTGACTCCAATGGTTTGGTATTTAATCGCTGATGCTTGTTTGATGAAGATAAGTTGAGATGTTTTATATATCTCTGATGGGGATGACATTCTGAAATCACAAGACCCTCCCGATGTATACGCTGGTAGTTTGCAACGGTGCCTACCCTGTTGATCGCCAACCTGTTTTAGGTTCCCACTCGAACGGTGGTATACGAAGCTTTCATCGCTGAACTGTCTTGATGTCGAGCTAAATTCTAATGGTTTAGAATACTAGATCTTCCGATACCTTTGCTAAAGTAATATTCCACAGATTACGTCACTAGACTTTGCCTGATGTTATGCTAGATTGATGAAAACCACCATATGTCTCCCCCTTCTTGAGGAGATTTGGAGTTTCTTTTCGCTGTTGGGTGTTTGTGCCCCATTTTCTTGAGCGCTTGATTCGCACACCGGCTGAACTAATTACTTGAATGCCGGTAACATCCTTGGAGGTTACAACTCATTCTTTCACTGTCCAGATTTGAACTTCGGTGTAGAGGCCTCAACTTATGAGGACTTGACGTATGTTGATGGTGTAGTTTTCATTTGCTAGACCTTTCGTCATTGGCCTTCTGCTTTTAAGGACTTTCTTAAGCATTTTTCCCCTTCTTTTGATGAGAGGCTTGATCCCGTCTTAATCTCCTTCCATTTCTTGGAATCACAAAATGCCCCAGTTATTCCGCAAGTTGTTGTCGGGGATTCATACGAGAGACTCTCTGTGTTGACCAAGTTGCGATTGAATAGTATCTGAATCGTTATTGAGATGATGATGGACCGTCAAGATTGAATAGTATCTGAATCGCTATTGAGATAATGATGGACCATGCTGATGGCGCTGACTGGTGCATTTTCCACTTTAGGATGGTTGATAAATGCCCCAATGTTGAGTTTTTGCTACTTCCGAGATTTCCCCAATCTTGTTGTAAGGGACCCAATATCCGATTGTCACCAATTTTGAAATTGCCCCAGCCTTGGTTGTTATCTGGGGTAGTTACTTTGACAGATGGGCTGATATGACGCCGTGATCGCAAGATGCTTTTACCTCTGTACCATAAGGTGGATTTGGGATTTGATGTTGACAGCTCTTTCTGGTAGAGATGTCGCTTCGTTAGAGAGATAATGCTCTAACTCATAGGGATATCGCTGTTGCTGAGCGGGATAGTGCTATATCTGCCTGAAATATCGCATGTAGCTGGCAGTTGATCTGTTGGCTCGTATAGAAACCCTTGGGCAGGAGATCACAGTGTTATCTCCTTCTTCTGAGATGGAATCCATGTTGGACTTGATAGCCCGCATATAGACTGATTTATAAATGGGCTTGTATTTTCCTGCACAGACTAGTTTAATCATTTTGTCATGTACAGTACACATTTGTATATATCAAAACACATTATATATGGCAGGGAAATATATGTTGATTCACTTCCCTTTTAGTTGTGCCTTTCTACTTGCTTGATATTTGCTTGTTTCTCCAAGACTTTGTGATCTGGATGTATTCTGAACTCCTCCTTGATGGATGGACAGTGAGATGTCTCAAGATTTTCAGAATGGATCGTCGATCTGTGTGTATTCCCTACCATCTTTGGTGTCTTGGGTCTGGTTTCTGTATGTGGTTATGTATAAGAGTGTGTCTATTTTTGTTTTTTCTATGGCAAGACCGGACCATATAACATGGCTGCCTACGTACTCCCGAGTATTGGGGAGATCAGGTCGACGTAGTTCGCCCTAGGTATAGGGCGGATTGCAGATGAAAAGTTTAATCCCATGTACATGATAAATTGAAGGTGTGAATGGTTTAATCCCTGGTGGGATAACCAAAGTTATAGGAAATGAAGTGAAACCAGACTGGTGGTTTAAAAAGTGTGTTTTTCCTTGAGGGGCAGATGGGTAAAAAGGAAAGGTTGTATGTAGTGAGGGTTAAAGAACCTGAAATGACTGGTGATTAGATAATCCAAAACCAGGATGTTCGCTTGATGGTAACCTCAGACATAGTACCGTTTCACGGTGTCCGAATTGATGAGTTGCGGAAATTCATCGCCGTCCATTTCCTGTAATCTGAAAGTGTCTCCTGTCAATACCGCCTTGACAATAAACGAGCCGTCCCAGTTTGGAGTTAATTTTCCTTTAGACTTATCTTGGTTATCAATGATCTTCTTCAAAACCAAGTCGCGTTGTTTGAATTGCCATAGTCGGACATTTCTGTTGTAGGATCTTCTTTACAAGTAGAGGGCCACTCATGTCTGGGCCATATACTACCCCATGGATTTCATCCATGAACCTTTAAGCTTGGTCCTCGTCCAGACATCTAAGTAGACCTCGTCTTACATCTCTTTTGTAGAGTGCATCTCCGCTCAGGTATATTTTCATAGCAAGTCAATGGATCCACCTTTTCTCAGTCGGGCTCGCCTCATCGGGGGTAGATCTATCTTATGAGTGTTCATAGACATGTTGATATCAAGGATGTTGGATGGGAGGTAGCTCATCCGATACTTCTCCAATGTAATTCTCATAGGCTGGAGCCTTTTATTGGGCAAATGTGAGGGTTGGCATGTCTTCCTTGTCATGTATGTTGATCAAGGAGGCCAAGGTTTCTAATGCATCCACAAAATTATTCATATTCAGAGGAATGTGGAGGAAGGATTTTTCTTCAAACTCTTAAGTTATCTGTATAACTTGTCGATATTAAGGCAGCAACTGTAGAACCTGTTGAATAGATATTTCTTTCTTTTCTTTTATTTTGTTTTATTTTCTTTTCTTTTTTTTATTTTTTTATTTTTTTATTTTTTTTATGCATTAGATCATGGAAAAAAAACCCATATGGCTCAGAGATAGGTAGCTTTGTCATTGATGATGTCGAATGACAATCGCCTTTAGGAAAAGGTTCCCCAAGGCATAATGAAGGAAGTTTTCTCACGATCATCTTCAGCAACCATGATTTGATGGTACCCCGTGAAGCAATCAACAATGGAGTATATGTCGTATCGAGCTGTATTGTCAATGAGTATATGGATGAATATCATGGGAAAGCTATCTTTGAGGCAAGCATTATTTAAATCTCTGTAATCCACACACACTCGCACCTCCCTTCCACATTTCGGCATGGGGACTATGTTGGATAGCCATTCTGGGTATGTTGACACCATGATGATGCCGACTTGAAATTGTTTCACAATTTCTTCTTTAACTTTTAACTTCCACTCGGGTTTTAATCGCCTGAGCTTCTGCCTGAGTGGCTTGAATCCCCCTTTGATGGGAAGGCGATAAATGATAATGTCCGTGTATAAACTGACCATATCTTCGTGAGACCATGCAAAAACATCCTGGAATAGGATCAATAGAGTAACCATGTCATTCCTTTGGTTTAGAGTGAGGTCTGTACCGATTTGGATTTGTTTGGGGTTTTCGCGGTTCAAAAGAGGTGGTTTGATCAAGATTCAGCTTGGGTTTGTCTTCGACCCATTCTTTGATCTCCTGAGGTATCTCATAGTCCTCTTGTATTTCCATCAAGTCTAAGTCCAACTTTACATTAAAGTTACAGTCCTTGTGGAGAATAAGCACCTCATCAGCAAGTCTAGGCACATCTTGTTAGAGTTTATGCCCTAGAGGCCAATTATTTGATATAATTGCTTAACATTTTGATATTATATTTGATTAAATAAATGAATGATTTTATTATGGTTTTATTTACTGCGTTATATAAATGTTAACACAATAAAATTCCTTAGAATAGTGATACAATTTATGTAGTTTCAAGTATGTGACTTGAACATGAAATTATATAATTACAATTAGTATTATTGCTCTTAAATATCCCTAGTCGAGTACCATTGTTGATAGGACAACAATGATGCATTGAGACTAGTATATGGATTGACTGATGACCAAATCTCATTGGTCATAAATATATGAGATATGTTACAGCCCCAAAATAGGTCCATTCCATCCAAACTATTCTGAGTCGCCAAATACATGGTACAAAAACAACTAAAACTTTATTACAACAATTGTCGTGCAAAATACAACAACTCATGTGTTGTGAGTTTTTATACAAATATATATATCAACTGTGACTCTTGACACGGACTTGGGTAGCACGTCACCATGACATCTTACATAAAGGTATAGTCAAAAATTGTTTTAGAAATTGAAATCTTTGGGAAGTGCTCAAGGAAACCTTCGTATATGGGAGGCCATGCATTTAGGTTATAATAGATATCATATGACCACATAATTATCCTTGGTTGACCCTATAAACCCAAAAGAAAAACGAGAAGATTACTATCATATTCTTTCCAATGGTGAGTCTTCTCTTGACATATAACTATCTCCACTGTCTCCAGTTGAGAGTTATACTTCAACCAAACACCAAGATTATATAGGTAGTGCTCGTAGATATACTCAGCAAGTGGATGCGCACAACCCTATCTTATGATAACACGAGGTTGTATGTCATTAGACATCTTGTATGATAGTGGCAAAACACCCTTCCAAAGTTGAGTTCACCTCACCCTATTCGGTTCACCAAAATTAAATATCAAATGACGTATATAATACGACACACTTATCTAAAGTCTTAATAAAATTATTTTCATACTATTTAGGGAGAACCTTAATAGCTATAGACCACCGTTCTATTCCCCTGTTATCCCCCGCTCGACCCAACTACACTTTTATTACCTGAAAGGAATTATGAAGCAAAAGGGTGAGCACAACTAGCTCAGTAAAGAATATCATGACTAAAGATAATTAAATTATCAATAGCCTTCATCAGTAATAAATTAGAGATTTAGAACATATGGTAGATGATAAAACTTTTCAACCATAGTTGCAGCGGAACGAGCAATCCATTAGAAGAGTCAAATAGATCATAAAATCTATTATCTTCTCCATGTTAAAAGTCCACAACAATGTTTTATCCCTGTAACATCAATCAACAATTCCTGTCCACAATCACATGTATAACTCATAATCGTAATTGCAGTTCTAAATTCCTTTTCTCATCCAGGACAAAGATAATTTTCATCACCTGAAATATCAAAGATCATGGTTATACCAAATCACAGTTCATGTTCATAATCATACTAATAAATTTATCTTTGCACTACGGGCCAAAGATATTCATCCACAGTTCATCTTCGCACCACTGGCCAAAGATATTCAACAACAGGTCATCTTTGCACTACGGGACAAAGATATTCATTAACAGTTCATCTTTGCACTACTGGCCAAAGATATTCATCAACAATTCATATTTGCACTACAGGCCAAATATATTCATCAACAGTTCATATTTGCATTACAGGCCAAATATATTAATATCTCAAAGAAATATATAATCATTTCAGAATTTATATAAACAATAATTATAACCATGTTGATCAATTCACCTTTGCACTTAAGCTAAAGATATTCAATTATAAATTCAATGGTCATGATCATACCAGTCACAATTCAACTTTTTACTACTGGCCAAAGAGAACCTTAGTCATGATCATACCAATAATCTACCCATCTTTACACTCCAGTGAAAGAGAATTTTAACATCAGGGTTATAAAAATATTATATATGATAATAAAATCAATATATAGTTTTAATCTCCAGAGTAATATTCATAAATCATTTATAATTTGGTTAGAAAAAGAAACCAATTTTGTAGTGAATAGTACCCGCGAATAGTAACTCGTGAATAGTAACTCATGAATAGTAATCCTGACATAAAAAGGTAGAAATTCAAAAATTAAATTCATACCAATATTTCGGTATAATGATATTGAAAGAATAATATTTCTAAAACTTATAAACAATTTATTTTAATTATTTACACTTTACTAAATAATGCATTTAATCATCATAAAATGCCAAACTTATAAGATTTTATCACCAATAACCAAAACCCTCATCAAAAATCTGCATATACCACATATATGATTCTCAAGCCATAAAGTCATATTTTCCAATTTTCTTCCTTCACATAACATATTTAACTCATTTATTTATAACTAGTCCATTTTCATGAAAAATACCAAATCAGTTCCAAAAATATTTCTTTTCTGGGATTTAGCAGAATATAGTCCCATATTGAACATATATTTTTCTTAGAATTTTTAAAATTCATTTACTATTTTTCATATGCCCAAAACCGCCGAATATTTAGACATTTATCATAAATTGTCCTTTTATCCAAAAATTTCGAAATTCACAGAATACAGTGATATATATAGATGTACTCCCAATAAAAATTTCATAAATTTTGGAGTTAACCACAAGGAGTTATAAGCGGTTACTTTTAAAATAGTGTTTTCTCATAAAATTCATAACTCTTAATCTATACATCAAAAAATCACCATTTTTGGACACAATCAATAAAACTCATCAAAATATCATTTCAATTTTTTCCAGAATTTTCTGAAGGTCGGAAGAAGTAGGAACTGAAAAACATAATAACCCTTAAAATCACTTACTATCCCTTACGTCAAAAGAGCATCACTTCTGACTGAATATCGGATATGACGCTGAAGGAAACTTGCACTAAAGAATAGCAACTCACCAAGTGTCTAAATACTCACAAAATACACTCGATAATCTAGAGAGAGAAAGAGAGAAAACTTGTTTCTGGTGTGATTTTCAATTCTAACTTACACTACAAAAATCTGTGTCATAGCCGACGGGTATATTGGCGACGGGAACAACGCCGTCGGGAATGACATTTATAGCGATGGTATAGCCGTCGCTAATGACTACTGTCGGCAATGATCTCCTAAACCTTATCCGCGCCAAGGATGCCATTACGCGCGCGCGCCAAAAGTGAGGTTCGACGGGGAAAAGGGAATTGGCGACGGTGTGTGCCGTCGAGAAAGAGTCATTAGCGACGGGCTCAATATCGACAATAATAGCCGTCGAGAATGACGTTATATTTAATCCCCAAATTTCAGTTTCTCTTCTCTCGCTTTTCTTTTTCTTTCTCCCGCTTGAATTTTCCTTCCCTCCCTTCCTGTTGCCGTCGTCGTGTCCTACCTCACCATCGCCATCTCCATCATTCTCCTCGTCGTCTCCGTCCCTCTCTCTTTCCTCACCGTCCGGTGCCCTTCTCTCCCACCGCCTGGCCCTCCCGTTTCTTCCTCCCCTTTCTTGGCCACTGTTCTCCGACTTTCTTTCCTCTTTTTGTCGGCCCTCTCTCTGGTTCTCCATTTCTGAAGCTTCAATTAGTAAGTTAATTAAACTTACATATTCTTAAAGCTTTTATTTGTAATTCAATGTTGTCAGGTTAATTAGGGTTTAATTTATGTTTTCTATAATTAAGATATAAATTTTATTTTGTTTTGATTTAGGATTGCAGTACATAACAACATCTTGAGTGGGCGCTGCTCTCCTCCGCATAATTATTCTCCTAATTTGTAAGTTTTGGATGTGATTTTATATATGGTAATGGTGATATACATTTGATTTTTATGTCCCTTTGTGTTAATAGTTCCATTTTTATTGATAAGTTTGTGTTAATAGTGAGTATATATTTGATTTGGTGTTAATAGTTCCATTCTACTTTAGCTATATCATAAGTTGTCTTCCCATAATTAATAGTGATATAAATTTGGTAAATGTGACTACATTTAATTAAATTTGTGATTACATTTGCATCTATATCTGTAATAATCTTCAATGTTGAAGTTTACGTTGTAATATTTTTCCCATGGCAAGATGTTGATTTATCACAATTTGCTTCATTCTCCATTAAGTATGTTTAGATATAACTAGGTCCAACAATTTAGTTTGATTTGTTGGTTTAGTTTGTTGATATCTTGCCCCTTTATTAATTAGGTGCTCAATTCACATATGCATTATATCACAAATTCACAAATGCACAACAACGTTTTGTATCTATATTTGCATGTCTTCTCTTAACATACAGACGAAGAATAGTTTGTTGTGGAGAGATTTGATTTGATTTTAACTGATTAGAGCGATGTACATTTAACATATAGACATGTTATTCAATTGCAAGCATATTCTAAAGCTTAATTTTTTGGTGGGTCAAGAAATTTATTTATTATACTTGACATGTGCATATATATTGTCATATAGTTTAGGAAGTTTAGATTCCCGTTTGAGATTCACTTAGTAGGAGTGAATCTCAAATAGTCCCCGTTTTGGGACTGTTCTTGTATGTTTCGATCTCACTTAGGTCGGTGTTAACGACTTGAGCACGTCTTTATATTTTTTGAATTTTCGGTCAGTATATATCTCTTGATGTTCTTCGGGTGCATATTTAGACTACGATGTGTTAGTCTATTTCGTGTACTTGAAGACCATGGGGAGGTGCTGCCGAAAATTCTGAAAAATGTAAAGATGTGTTCAAGTTGTTGACATCAGTGAGGCGACACATCCGGGAATGGGATAGAAGCCTGACCCGTTAGAGTGGGAGATGAAGTTAGGAAACTCATAAGCTTGCATATACATTAACTTGGAGACTTGATTGTGTTTGTCTAACTTTCCATATATATAGCAGACAGTTGTCCGAGATGTCTGTTGATCGAAGTTGGATGGAACGTAGGGTAGCCACTGATAGGAGTGGGCTTAGCTCTGAGTATCGTAGTGGGGTTGAACAGTTTCTCAACTTCGCGTTTGAGCAAGTCAGCGGCGGTGAGATCAGATGTCCTTGTAAGAGGTGTGTGAATGAAGTGTGGAAGGAAAGGAGTGATGTCATGTGCGACTTATTTGCGTATGGGTTCAAGCAGGGTTATACGACATGGATCTATCATGGGGAAACCTGGTTGGATGAACATGAATCAGAACCGGAATCCAGAGGTGACGAAAACTTTGACTGTACTAACATGATAGTCGAAGCTCCTGGTTCGTACTTTCAGTGGAATACAGACAGGGATGGCAGTAGCGTCGAGCAAGAGCCGAATGATGGGGCTAAGGGTTTCTATGAGTTATTGCATGAAGCAGCGACACCACTGTATGACGGGCACGAAAAACACACCGTCTTATCTGCTGTGACTAAGTTTTTACACTTCAAGAATGAGCATGACTGTAGCGAGAGAGGTTTTAATGAACTGTTAAGCATTGTGAAGGAGTGTTTACCTGCAGGCAATAAGTTACCGGAGTCGTACTATGATGTGAAGAAAATGGTCAAAAGGCTCAATCTAGGGTATGAGAAGATTGATGCTTGTGAGAATGACTGTATGTTGTATTACGGTGATGTCAATAAAGATAAGAGGTCGTGTGATATTTGTGGTACAAGTAGATACTGTGAACAACGCAAGAAAAAGGGAAAAGATGTGCCGAGAAAGATCTTACGTTACTTTCCAATTGCCCCGAGGCTTCAGCGGTTGTTCATGTCAATACATACCGCCGAGGATATGAGGTGGCACTCTACACGGGATATAGTCGAAGGTCAACTGACGCACCCGGCAGATGGGCTTGAGTGGAAAAATTTTGATAACAAGCACCCCTCGTTTGCTGAAGAGGTTCGCAATGTTAGGCTTGGACTTGCTACGGATGGGTTTAATCCGTTTAACGGGCCTTACACAAAGCCTTACTCAACTTGGCCGGTGATTATTGTGGTGTATAACCTCCCGCCTTCGATGTGCATGAAAGATCCCTACATGTTCATGCCTTTACTGATTCCGGGTGATAAGAGTCCGAGTAAAGACATCAATGTATACCTCAGGCCGTTAGTTGATGAGTTGAAGATGTTGTGGGAAAAAGGGGTTCAAACTTATGATGTATCTCTTAAGCAGAACTTTGACATGAGGGCAGCTTTACTGTGGACAATAAATGACTTCCCGGCGTTAGGAATGATCAGCGGATGGTCGACTCATGGGGGCTTATCATGTCCCGTGTGCATGGGGTCAGTTAAAGCTGTACGACTCAAACATGGGGGGAAAATGAGTTTCTTCGCAACATCCAGACAGTTTTTGTCGATTGAACATCGTTATCGACGGATGAGTAGACAATTCAATCGAAAAACAGAGAAACGTCAAGTACCTGGCCGTCTTTCTGGGTCAGCAGTGTTGAGTTGGATTAGTCATTTGAAGTTTCCACCTCCAGGGAAGAATCACAGATTAGAGCGAGCTTATGGTTACGGTAAGGTTCACAACTGGACACACAGATCCATGTTCTTTGACCTGCCTTATTGGGCTACACTCTGCATCCGTCATTGTTTAGATCCGATGCATACTGAGAAGAACGTATTTGATAATATTTTTTATACAGTCATAGATGCCACTGGTAGAACAAACGACAACAACAAGTCGAGGCTTGATTTGGTAGAAATGAACATTAGGGAAGATTTGTGGCTGTATCAGGAGGGTAGTAAGACGGTAACGCCTAAAGCTGAATATACTTTGACCAGGGAACAGTTGATATTGATATGTAATTGGATTAGTGGACTGAAGCTCCCAGATGGATATTCTTCGAATATAGCAAGGTGTTGTAAAGTTGAAGAGCTGAAGTTTCGAGGTCTCAAAAGTCATGATTGTCACGTATTCATGCAGAAGCTGATCCCTGTGGCATTTATCGACTTGTTACCGAAACGTGTGGTTGAAGCACTGACAGAGCTTTCTAATT
Organism: Panax japonicus; assembly: GCA_020205505.1. Taxonomy (NCBI): domain Eukaryota; kingdom Viridiplantae; phylum Streptophyta; class Magnoliopsida; order Apiales; family Araliaceae; genus Panax; species Panax japonicus. The sequence continues at coordinate 63,597,422 of CM035113.1, forward strand.
TCTTCAGAGATCTATGCTTGACGGAGCTTCAGGTCAAAGACATAGATAAAATGGAGATGCAGATAGTGGAAATAATGTGCAAGTTAGAAATGATCTTCCCTCCATCGTTTTTTAATTCAATGGAGCATTTACCTATTCACTTGCCATACAAAGCTAAGTTTGGCGGTCCCGTACAATATAGATGGATGTATCCATTTGAGAGGTAATGACATTAATGTTTTTAATGCGGTAAAATGTTCATTATTTTTTTGTTAATCTATATATCACATAGGTATATTTGACGTCTAAAGCAAAAGGTGAAGAATAGAGCCCGTGTAGAGGGGTCGATTGCTGAAAGTTATGTTATGGAGGAACTTGTTAATTTCTGCTCGTTGTACTTTGAGCCGAATGTTCATACGAAGCACAATCGCTTACGTCGGAATCAGGCTGTTGCGCACGAGGAAAATGGAGAATTAACTGCCTTTAGTCATCCTGTACGCCCATTCGGCGGTAAAAAAAGCCGATTCTTGACCGATAGTGAGTATGCAGCTGCCACATTGTATGCACTAGTCAACATGAATGAAGTAGCGCCATACATTAAGTAAGTAGTCATAACTATATATGTCTGGTGTAATTGTGTCAAGTTCCTTTCCAAACACATTGAGTATATAACTGTTGTGCAGTCAATATGATGTTGAAGTACGTGAAACGAATCCGAGTATATCGGACGAGGATTTGCAAAATTTGAGAAATGGTGAATTTGTGCAATGGTTTAAGGATCATGTAAGTCTAACCTTTAAACGTTCAATGAATCTACCATCATAGACTTATTCTTATGGCGTAATTAACTTTAGAATATGTTGTGTTAATGTACATTAGGTCCTCGCTGATGAGTTAGCTGACAATCGACTAAAGCTTATAGCCGACGGCCCCGAAAGATCTGTAGATACTTATACATGTTGCATTGTCAACGGTTACAGATTTAAGTGTTGCGATATTGGGGAAGTCGCTTCTGCTGATTCTGGTGTTGTGGTGAAAGGTAGCTGCTACGATAATATTTGGGATGACTGGTATGGACGATTGCTAGAAGTTGTCGTTCTCAAATATTGGGGTCATAAAGAATTAGTTTGCTTCAAATGTCATTGGTTTGATGTTCAGAATGGAGTTAAAGTAGATAAAAAATCAGGACGGGTGACTGTTAATGTTAAGTCAAAACTAAGACGGTTGTTATTGGGATACACCTTATTATTTTTTATTTTATATATATTGTATTGACATTATATTCGTTTATATAAATATTGATGTATTTCAATACATAGGTGATCGACGTAGGCCTCCGCGGGGACTAGCACGTGGCTTGCTAGGGAATCCCCCCCAGGCGCCTCTTATATGTCGTGTTGGGACTCATAGGTAATTTCATAATCGTATATAATATTACTATAATATATCATATTTAGTTCTTATATATTCTTTGTAATTTTCAATTTTAACTGTAGTATCCTTGACGCCACGCCAAGGAACACGTTGCTTGGGATCATCCGCAACCGATTCTCAAGCCCGTGGATGAGGTGGGCAGATGTGGATGATCGTACACGTCAGTTGATTATTGCTGAATTTAAGGTAGGATGTCAATCATTCATATGCTGTTACCTCTTTGATTTATGTAATCTCTTTGATTTATGTTGTCTACTAAACTTCTTAATGTGTAATGTGCAGAGATATTATCGTTTTGAGGACGGGCAGGAAGCCCATGGCATGACTGTTCTGTACAGATACCTAGAGATGAATTGGCACAAGTGGGTCTACGATTGGAAGAAAAAGGCCCAGACGAAGATGGCTGATGGACAGACACTTAAGGATGTCCGGCCAGATTTCATATCTGCTGCAGTGTGGGACCAGATGTGCAGCATTTGGGACGGCGAGGCCTTCAAGAAGATGTCGGCACATCGTTCAGCTGCCCGACAGCAGAGTCGTCTCCCACACTGCACTGGGTCTCAGTCGTACGACCTATACCGGGAGAGACTTGAGGTGAGTTTAAAGCATGCACCCTCCCGCTTGGAGTTTTGGTGGCACGCCCACCAAAAGAAAGGTGACGGTGGTTATATCTCACCTGAGGCAGAACGCATTGCTGTAAGTTATTTAATTCTCTTATTTAATATGTATTTAAAATTCGGATATTCTTTTATATTATTTCATTTTATACTTTGCGTAACATCCCATCCACTACTGTGTTTTTTGTCAGCGACGGTTCGAAGATCTTGCAGTGGCCCGGAGCAGCCAGAGAGGTGACACTCCAGTAGACGAGTCTACGCGTGCAGATGAGGAGATAGAGGACTGGCTGCAGGCTACAGGGGGACCGAAGAAGGGTAGAGTTGTGGGCATTCCCCATGTCCCAGCTTACACCCTAGTCCCTGCTGCGAGATCTCGACGACTTCTTCCGGCGGATCATAGAGGGGTGCATGTCAAGCGGTGTAGTGCAGTCAGGCGCACCATCACGCGAGCGGATCTATCAGCTGGCTCAGGAGGTTGTCCACGGCTCTATCGATCCTACAGCTGCCGTTGACGATCTCATGGGTGTAGTACGGGAGGAGGCCATCCGCGTGTGTGCAGTTTTCTTGGCCAACATCTTCCCACCACATATTCGACAGGTAAAAATAATTAAATTATGTATTTCCTTATTTAATTTATGTAATTTGTAATTGTATTGCTTAGATAAACATAAGATAAAATCCGTCCGAACGCCACGCAAACACACACAGAGCACCGCGTAGGTATTAGACACGCGTTACAACTGACGGTACTCGATTCCGACATACGGAGACCGAGTTACCGCCTAGTTTGCGAAACTGAACCACACTTAGCCAAAAAGCCGAAAAAGAGCCCGAAACCCGCATCGTCCGTCCGAACGCCACGCAAACACACACACAACACCGCGTAGGTATTAGACACGCGTTACAACTGACGGTACACGATTCCGACATACGGAGACCGACATACCGCCTAGTTTGCGAAACTGAACCACACTTAGCCAAAATGCCGAAAAAGAGCCTGAAACCCGCATCGTCCGTCCGAACGCCACGTAAACACACACACAGCACCGCGTAGGTATTAGACACGCGTTACAACTGACGGTACTCGATTCCGACATACGGAGACCGAGTTACCGCCTAGTTTGCGAAACTGAACCACACTTAGCCAAAAAGCCGAAAAAGAGCCCGAAACCCGCATCGTCCGTCCGAACGCCACGCAAACAGACACACAGCACCGCGTAGGTATTAGACACGCGTTACAACTGACGGTACATGATTCCGACATACGGAGACCGACATACCGCCTAGTTTGCGAAACTCAACCACACTTAGCCAAAAAGCCGAAAAAGAGCCCAAAACCCGCATCGTCCGTCCGAACGCCACGCAAACACACACATAGCACCGCGTAGGTATTAGACACGCGTTACAACTGACGGTACTCGATTCCGACATACGGAGACCGAGTTACCGCCTAGTTTGCGAAACTGAACCACACTTAGCCAAAAAGCCGAAAAAGAGCTCGAAACCCGCATCGTCCGTCCGAACGCCATGCAAACACACACACAGCACCGCGTAGGTATTAGACACGCGTTACAACTGACGGTACTCGATTCCGACATACGGAGACCGACATACCGCCTAGTTTGCGAAACTGAACCACACTTAGCCAAAAAGCCGAAAAAGAGCCCGAAACCCGCATCGTCCGTCCGAACGCCACACAAACACACACACAGCACCGCGTAGGTATTAGACACGTGTTACAACTGACGGTACTCGATTCCGACATACGGAGACCGAGTTACCGCCTAGTTTGCGAAACTGAACCACACTTAGCCAAAAAGCCGAAAAAGAGCCCGAAACCCGCATCGTCCGTCCGAACGCCATGCAAACACACACACAGCACCGCGTAGGTATTAGACACGCGTTACAACTGACGGTACTCGATTCCGACATACGGAGACCGAGTTACCGCCTAGTTTGCGAAACTGAACCACACTTAGCCAAAAAGCCGAAAAAGAGCCCGAAACCCGCATCGTCCGTCCGAATGCCACGCAAACACACACACAGCACCGCGTAGGTATTAGACACGCGTTACAACTGACGATACTCGATTCCGACATACGGAGACCGAGTTATCGCCTAGTTTGCGAAACTGAACCACACTTAGCCAAAAAGCCGAAAAAGAGCCCGAAACCCGCATCGTCCGTCCGAATGCCACGCAAACACACACAGAGCACCGCGTAGGTATTAGACACGCGTTACAACTGACGGTACTCGATTCCGACATACAGAGACCGAGTTACCGCCTAGTTTGCGAAACTGAACCATACTTAGCCAAAAAGCCGAAAAAGAGCCCGAAACCCGCATCGTCCGTCCGAACGCCACGCAAACACACACACAGCACCGCGTAGGTATTAGACACGCGTTACAACTGACGGTACTCGATTCCGACATACGGAGACCGACATACTGACACGCGTTACAACTGACACAAACTAAAATAATATAAATATGATCTATTTTGGGGACTCCGTTATTAATATTTTAATTTTGTAGGGTCTTGTTGATGAGACTCGTGGAGGTGGAGATGGCGGCACAGGTGATGCTCGTGGAGGAGATGGTGATGATTTCCGAGCTGATGCGGATGAGACTATAGAGGATGGGACTGGCGATGGGACAGAGATTCCTGATCTTGGGCAGTAGTTGTTTATATTTATATTTTGACTTTCATGTATGTATTTAGCTTTTGAGTTGTATAGATTTGAGTTTGGTATCTAATTATATTAATTGTTGATAGTAAAAGATATGATTGTTATTGATATGCGTATATTGTCATTATTTATTTTTCTTAGTTTATAACAGGTACAACAGGTACAATGTATATGTAAATGAACAGGGGAATTTTGCAATTTTATTATTTTTTTTAAAGTGGGTCATTGGCGACGGGCACATTGGTGACGGCCTTGCCGTCGGCAATGAGGCATAGGCGACGGCACGCCGTCGGCAATGACACCCGTCGCGAATGACCCACTTGCCGACGGCGAACGACGGAAGACCGGGGCGACGACCCATACGGCGACGGTAAGGGCGACGGACATTGCCGTCGCCAATGACACCATTGCCGACGGCAATAGGGTCATTAGCGACGGCACGTGCCGTCGGCAATGACCTTATTTTTTGTAGTGTTAGCCCTCTATTTATAGGAAAATATTAGCACGCCGAAGCAGACTTGACCTGCTAACTGATGGCTTTACCTGCTACTATTTCACCCACCAAAAATCAACCATCTTCCTCAACAACCAAAAGTGGGGCCCACCTATTTCTAGAATTTTCCACCAAAATCATTTATAAACCTAATTTTCGAATCAGTCACCTCTTAAAATTCATAACAAATCATTCGTTCATTTTTAACGGTTCAAAATTTGTGAACATATACTCAACTTATATATGTATAACATATCAAAAAATTACAACGATCCAACCGTCAAATTAAAAATTATAACTCACACAATAAAGCTGTAAGAACACCGATTTGATCTTTAAATACCTCCAATCCGACAAAATACAGATAAAACACCTCAACATTAACTCTTTCATTTATAACCACATAAATAAATCCATCATTTATATCCACATCAAATAAATATTTCCTTATCATATAAATCAATAATTAATTATTCACAAATAATATTACAGAATCACAATTATGACAACCAGACCGTTCCCAGGAAAGAGGGGGCTTTCCGATAAGGATTTCTCCTTACTGGCGCGCAATTAGGTGACCAAACCTCTCCTTGACAGAACTTTCTAGACATTGATAATAATGCTATCTAATAATATTATTCCAAATAATATGAATTATTGATCTGATAATGAAAAATACTGTGCAGTGACAATTATTGAAACAACAATAATATAAAATATCAACACATCAATTATTGAATCAATAAAATAAAATATTGAACAGTAATTACTGTAAAAATTATTAAGTAGTGCCTTCTTACGTAAGGATCAATAATTCAACAATACTGTGGAATACCGTGTGCTACTGTGCAACCATGAGTATTACTGTATTTTAACCACCGGGTATTCCAACAGTGTTAACAGTAATAACTACGCTGTTATTTATAAAAACTCAAATTTATCGTTTTCTTCATCCGACAATTATTCTGTTATGGGGCCCACAAATGACTGCGCCGTCGTACGAATATTCCCCAACAGAAAGAATATTCCACAACTAAACGAATATTCCCTGACAATAATAAGTATTTTATAGCCACTTGTTTATTTTGAAAAAAATTCACATATCACCCTTAACTTTAAATTTTTATCAATTTAACTATTTACTAAATAGAAAAATTGAATAATTTTATTTCATAAAATTTGGGGTCTTACAAGATATTAAGTCAATGCATAGGTATGTGTTAGAGAACGATGTACTGGACAGACCCACCATGAGAATTCTATGTGGAGCATTGAAGTGTCATTAACGATTCTCATAGTGACAATGATGTAATGGTTCTCCGACCTGAAATCACTATATTTCTACATGAGAATTTATGTACTTTGATATCATCAAATGTCACCTTTAATAGGGTGGAATGGAAAGGTGATTATTGGATACATCATGAATCGTGTGAGGAATATGAGTGATCTAGATGGAATTTAACCATCCAATATATTAGGGGTGATATCCATAGGCCTCTTGATTGAGTAGGACTATGAAATGCATGGCCATGCTCAAATATTGATTTGTTTCATATAGTCTACTCATTGATCAAGAAAACTAAGATTAAATTATGAAGAGTATGACACATTTCTTGACTCGAGTTTAATCTAGGATATTAAGGTTAAAAGGATTAAATTACATTGAAACATTGGTCAAGAAAAGGTTGCATCGAATCATCGATCTTATTATTACTTGGGTAGTAGTGATGCATTACTAGATGTCGCTCACTATTTTTTATTTTATAATATGGTTTTAAAATTACTACAAACGCAATAATAACCTATAGGATCACACACAAATAACGTTATTAAAAGGGAATTAACTTAAATTATAAGGATTTAAATATATCAATATGATTGATAGTATTTAAATCACGAATTTAAATTAAAAGGATGCTTTGTATATGTATATATATTAATTAAGTAAGACTTAATTGATATATATATATATATATATATATTTGGATTTTATTTAATTAGATTAAGGTTTTTTATTAATTTTGATTTATTGTTATATATATAATATATCAGCGTCTTTGGAAAGTTAATCAAAACAAAATCCCTAGCCGCTCTTAAAGAGAGACTAGAGAAAATAGTTTCGTAAATCCTCATCCTTGGTGGCTAGTACCGCGATTCCTTCTTCTGCAGATCGTAGGACGATTCATGGAGCGTTTGTGTGGATACCATAGAGACGCAGTTCATTCGAATTGCGTTGGAGATTCGACCGCATCGTTTAATCTCTTTCTTAATCGGTATAATTTCTAACCACTGAATTAACTATTTTTCGCATGGATCCTGTTTAGGGTTTTGAATTTGGTTTAAATTGTTCTATTTCTGTTGTGCATTTCTGTGTCGAAACCCTACACATCTAATTTTAGAGTCCTGAACCAACATGCTCTCACCTGATATATGAAACTGTTCAATCACACAAAGTTTTATCATATAATGACAAAAGTAACTACTAATAATGTACAAAAAAGTAAGCAATTATTATTATCTACAGGGCAGGATGAGTTTCTGCCCGCTTTACCCTCATCGACCAATGCAAGGAGTGCTGCTCCAATTGTCAAGGGCAAAGTCCTGATGGACTGCAGTGATGGAGGGGTTGTCATCATCCTCCTTCTCCCAAATGATGACCATTACATATGGGCAATCATCGTCTGGGGTGTATCTATTTGTATGTTCATCATGGACAATGACACGTATACCTGACATCATTCTGACAATGTCTTGTTTATTTCTTCGTTCCTCTTCTTCCACTCTGGGGTCTAGAACACAAACTTCTTTCTCCTTTACCGGTATCGGCTTGGGAAATAACATAGCCATTACACTGGCTGACACCTTTATAGGAGGTTTTGCAGACTCAGGAGTTGTAGGTGGAGACAATCGATGTGTGGCTAAAGGAATCTATTTGTACTTATGAGGATTCCTATGACTGGAACTAGCAGTATCCGGACCTTGGGTTCCTCCTTATGTAGAGGATTCAGCATGTACGGGTCTCCTTGTACCCTGAGTAGATTGGTGTAGTTCTTTAAGCAGAACAACCAAATCTGTGATTTGTTTATGTAATTCATCGAATTCTTCGCAAAAAACTGGATTAAGATCAATATGGTCAGATGAAGACATAATGGGTTGTAGGCTCGTGACCTTTTTGGACTTTGACCAGGTTACTGGACCAATTATATCCCTATAAAAAAGACTTATGTAGTTTAGTCTTAGTGAATGTAGCAATATTACATAATGTGTCCATTTAGGCGTATCGTCCTGTGAAACAGATGCCAGTTGACAAGACAACATGTCAGGTTTTGATATAAAAGGAAGGCATTTGCATATTCCATCATATTTTCCATTATATTGAGATTTACATGGAAATAAAATTACAAGTAATTTAATTTACAAGTAATTGAAATGTGAAAGTATGAAGAGACTTTCCTCCGCGTTTGGTTTATCAGAGGCTGACCTATCTTAGGTTACCCTCGCGGTTTTTCGACATGAAGGTTACCAAATCATCGCAATTAACTTGATAGGAAATTAATTCGGTCTTTCAACTGGAGCGAATTTGGGTGGTGCCTTTCCTGAGCCTTGGGAATTAGTCTTCCCACGAGTCCAGTAATCAAACACCGACGAGATAGCCTCCTGGTGGAGGGACCACACAACATACATTCACATACATCGCGTCTCACCGTATTGAAATGATGACATGTTCGAAGCACTAATATCACAAGCAGATATGGTGCGAAGCACTAAGTGCAATAAGTAAATGCATTCATACACATTCATCATAAATGTAAATGCAACATCCACACACAAGCAGATAACAGTTTTGAAAAGATTGTAATAGCGGCTTAAGTCATCTTACTGATATTCCCCAGCAGAGTCGCCACCTGTCGACGTCGGGATTTTTAGTTGTCCCTTTCCGTTACTTGTTCTTTGGTGTTCTCATTTTAGGTGAGATTTGTTTGAAAAAACAAGTGAAAAAGGTCCGACATTTATAATGTTGACGATAGACTGTTAAGAGTCGCCAGTTGGTTTTTTTTAAATGGTTGTCCCAACACAACCGAGAAAAGGTGTGCACATTAATCTAGTGATGTGACACTGCTAAACGGGTCGGTGAAACAAAGATTCATTAGGGTCCGAGGACTTGGTTATGCAAAGGGAAGGTGTTAGGCACCCCCCCGACATCCGTGTTACCACGGTGACCGCCTCTTCTTAAGAAACAATTATCTGAATGTGTGTGTGTGGGTCAATATGCAATTATTTGGAAGTAGTGCGAGGCCTCGTTCGCACCTATATACACAAGATTTGAATTTATGTAAAAAATCAATTTTAAGCAAGATATGGCAGTGATGTTTTATAAAAGATATTTTTCAAACCCTGATGCTAATAGTAATTGAGACCTCTTACACTCCCATTTTATTATGTGTTCGGCTTGATTGATTTTATTTTACAGATGCGAGGCATCCGTACGAAAATAATGCACAAAATAATGCCGACTTCCTCATGGGTATGGAAACCATCTGAGGAAATTCAGACACCGCAAAATAATTTATAAGCTGCTTACAGCTGAAAACCTCCATCACGGGAACCGAATCTAGATCCAATAGGCTGAATCTGTTATCAAATGATTCCTAGGCGCACATGATACCGTAATTTGTATGAAAGCAGTAAGCAGGTATATATATAAAAGCTGTAAATATATATACAGACATGATCACCAACCACGAAGCACCTCCACGTGGGATCCGAAATGTAAATAAAGCTATAAATGCTATCAACCGCCATAGAAGAAACTTCAGGTGGGACAAAATATAAATAAAGCTGTAAAAGCTATCAACCACCACGGAGGAAACTCCAGGCGGGACAAAATATAAAGAAAGTTGTAAAGCGATCAACCACCACGAAGTGAACTCCTGGTGGGACGAAATCTATATATATATATATATATATATATATATATATATATATATATATATATTAAAGCAGTAAACGCTTCAGACCGAAGTCTAGGCTCATAGAACAAAGTTAGACACACAGTTCACACACACACACAAACACACACACACACACACACATATATATATATATATATATATATAATATGTATATACAAATTGAAATAAAACCACAGACTGAAGTCTAGGAAAATGCACGAAGCATGACTCTTAATGTGAAGAAAGGTGTGTGCAAAGATGTAGAGAAAGGCTTTAAAGTGTGTGAGAAGGCTAACAGTTGGCTACCAAAGAAGACTTCTATATCTTTAAAGTTGGTAAACACTGGCTTTTGTAGGTACAAAAGAAGCTATATATGAGCTCACATGTGTTTAAAATGAGAAAGCACTCAATATGGGGTGAGTACAGAGCAAATTGGGCTGGGCTTCCTTGCCTATTCTCTTACAAATATGGCCACCCCAAGCCCTCTATTTATAGAGGGGGAGCCGTAGGTGTAACTGCGGCTTAGCAGCAGGTGTACCTGTAGCTGCCCGGGGTGCTCCAGGCAGTGTGGGTCTCGCCGTGTCGAAGTACGTACAGTCGGACAATGTGCTGTTCGCTCGGTCCTTCATAACTTTCAATCCGGGAGTCTGATGGAAGCCTGCCATACCATTCTGGAAAGATTTTTTTGATTCTAGGAAGATGGGTCCATGACCGAAATGGCATTTTTGGGTTTCTGTCAGGCAGTCCGTTGAGCCGTTTTATGTAGTTTGCGCTCGAAAGTTAAGATATGGTTCTTGTGGGACTTCGTTTGAAGCATTTTGAGTTGAAATGAGTGTATTTGATTTGAAGTGAAGTTGAGTTAGAAAATAACCATTTTGCCCCTCCCGGGGTTATCTCTGGTTTTCACGCAGTTGTAGCAGTATTTTCTCAGGATTATTTCTGAGGTTGTCTTGATTTTAACTTTGACTGTCCTCAGGGTTATCTTTGAGGTTGTCTTGACCTCCTGGGCTATATCCAGGCTTTTATCTTGATCCCCCAGGGCTATCTCCGGGGTTGAAACTATTTTCCCGGGGTTATCTCCGGGGTTGGAAACGGGATCTCCCGTGGATATCTCTGGGATCAAAATTGATTGTTGTGGTCCTCTAGGATTATCTCTCGAGTGTGAAAAAGATGTTTCTACCCTCCTGTATAGTTAGTAACAGGAAAAGAAAATTTCGAGTGTCTACAATACATTAATGGGCTGACGATCCTTAGATCACATCCAACACTAAGTAATACGGCAGTGATGACTACATCTTTTTTATCATCTCTGCACCAGGTTCCATGATGCATTGATGATATAAAAATACATTTTGATATATTTCAAATCATTTGCGTCTAGCCGAAATAATTAGCATGGACTATTCTTTAAATAGTTCAGAAATCTTTGAAAATTAGTTTTAGTGATATCATATCTCAACAGGTAACGACGTGTCAGTGTCCTGAAGTCCACACATATACATTTGTCACCATGCGTTGAGAGTAAAAATTAATTTTTAAAAAAACACAAAATGCGAATTTAGCTTGATGTCAAAAATTTTGAAGTAGCATAGCTAGAATATTTGGAATACCCGTGCTTCCACCGTCAACTCCACTTTCTATAATGATCAATTGCTTAATAGGTTTATCTATTCCTATCATCCTCAATACTCCATTCACGCTTAATTATACCCCAGTTCATCAAAATTACCACACATTGGAAGTTCAGGACTTGCCACAGTAATATGAGTTTAAGAACTTATCCTAGTCAGACCATAGGCGTCCATTCGCTGAGGGGTTCAAAACATACCATATTATTATGAGTCACAAACTTACCATATACATTAGTTTTAAGAACTGCGCCTAATCCTAATAATATCTGACTAATCTTAGTAGTTTCTAACTATCAAATATACACATGAGAAAAAAATCACCTTTTCGCCACATATACACCGATAGCGTGACACCAACATTCCAATGATTATTAATGTGATAAATTGAGTGCAAGCACAAAACCCTCGCCCATACAAAGGTTTGTACAACTCAGCCATCATATGAGTCCTCAATTAAAATCCCTCCTAACTCTATCTTGCTTATAACTTGCTCTTTGCTCGATACGAATTTCTCGTATCACATCATTTTTAGTATGTAGCAGAGCTGCTGCTGTGCACAAGTTTCTGTCTGGGCGTGGCATAGCTGTGCCATTACCACAGGCAGAAATGGCGCAGCTGTGCCGTAGGCCTTCTGCGAATCTGCAATAACGCAGCTGTGCCGGTGGACAGCACAGCTGTGTCGTGCCCTAAGCCTAGGCAGTGACTGCTATTTATTTGCATGTTGTAATTCAAGGATTTAAATTGGTTTGGGGTGCATGTTAGTGATGTTTAGACATAATGTGGACTATAATAATAGATTTCAATGTGATGTAATATAGAGTGTGAAGATTCTTAAGTAATTATTTGAATAAGTTATGTAATGAAACCAAATGTGATGTTTTTAAAAGTTAAAAATAAATGATAAGGTTTATGTTAGTTTATAATGTAATTTCAGATTCGTTAAGGATATTAACAAACATGATTGGAAGTTAAGCTAAGGTTCTGACTTAAATAGTGGTTTAAACCGCTAAAGCTAATATTCATAAAACTAATTGTTGTTGCGATTTCAATTATATATGTAGGGTAATTGGGGAATATTATAACTTGTGTAGCTTACATACAAGGCAAGTTTCTTATCCTAAACTTTTATCGAGCAAGTTTCTTATCTTAAACTTTTATCGAGCAAGTTTCACTTTCCTTAATATTATTCGAAGCATATATTGTTCTAATACATCGATTCAAATTAGATTTTTCTAACTCTTTTGAATATAGCACTTTGCATGTATATCATGGTTATTCATTTATACATTGTTGATATTCGGTCTTTGACTTTGATAACCTTGTTCAATTCTATATTGATAATATTAAACCCCCAAGTAGTAAGCAAACTCTTATTGATTGAACTAGTCTATTATGAATAATGTTCTAAAATTCTAGAACCACTAATAAGTTAGTTCCGAGCTAAACTTTCTTTAGTGCAGAAATTCTAAATTCATATTGAGACGAACAACCCTAATATAGGGGATTTTGTATGTGTAACGTTTAGATATTTGTGCACAATATATGGTACAAAGGGCTTATCCCCCCTAAGTATGTTAAGAAGGGTCTGTATAGTCTAAATGACTGTTAAGGTTGGGGTAGTAATACCTGTTAGTTCTTAGTAGGCACAAGCTATCTAGAAGGGGGGTTGAATAGATATTTGAAAATCTTTTCTATTTTAAACTTGTTCTTAGATAGTGATTAAAACTTAGCGGAATTAGTATTTATTTTAATCTTCTTAACCAAGCAATGGAGTTATGAGCAAGTAAGGCAGTTATAACAAATATAGCAGTTATAGCAGATATAGATGACACATTTGTTTTTACGTGGTTCAGAGCACTCAAAGCTCCTAGTCCACTCTTCTACTCAACGAGTAGAATATCCACTAAAGATATCTTTTACAATCTTCTGAATCACACAGATTCCTTCTAGACCTGCAGTCTAGGAACTTCTCTAGTTCACTCTTGAACTCTTCAAGTCCAGCATACATGGCTTTCTTACAGTTCACTATGAACTCTTCAAGTCCAGCAGACTTGGTACTCTTCTTCAGCTGATTGATGGTTGTTGTTGCTGCGTTCTGAAGGTTGCTACTCAGTTTGCTGTGTAAGCACTAGTTCGTTAAGAACTGAGTAGCTGAGCAAGCTTTTCAATATCTCAGACCGTAGAGTTGAGCCTTAGAGAATTCTTCACATTGAATGTTTAATTGCTTGCTTATTTTTCTCTCTCATCTGTCTGATCTGTATATATGTGATGTAGAAAACTATCTGTTGGATCCATCCGCTGTGGCATTTAATGCTTCTGAACTTTCTGTGCTGCGATGGAGACATTTCTGCATATCTCTGAATTCTGTATTTTGGCTCACTGACACTGCAGGCTGCTTTCTCACCTACCACCTGAAAAGGTGTTTTGTCCCTCTTATCCATAGTACTATCCTTAGCTTCTTTATTACACTTCTTTATTGCATACTAAGGATATTTCATATATTCTGGGACTGATGAGCACTGCAGCATCTGGGATCTATTCTTTGTATGTTGAATTAACAACTCATGAGGCTTGACGATTGCTGACATGAGATAGATGATGCCCTACGATTGGATCGTGATGTTCTACGATTATGATTGTAGTGGCTTTGACTTGCATACTATGATGCTATCAGTCGAGAACACTACAATTTCTCTTAAACTTTAATGCACTACGATCTTCTCTTACTTTTGTTGTTTACTATATTTTCCCGAGACCACACTACGATCGTTGACTTATAAACTTCATGTTTCCTTCAGCACACTACGATCGTGGAGTTAGCTTGGTGAACATTGGGACCACTCTACGATTTTCTAAGAGTCCCCTTTCACGACAGGCACACTACGATCTTCAGGCTCTATGTTTTCTGCCTTGACTTTTGCAATGTTGATCAGATTGATGCACTACGATTTCTTCAAGAATAATCTATTACATCTCAAGATCAACCTAACAGTTTTGATCTTTCTATCTATACATTCTAGAACAGAATGATACACGGTGAAAGCTTAGATCAACCTAACAATTTTGATCTATCACTAAGTCTTTGTACATATATTCTTTAAAGGACCTTATAAATAATCATGAACACATGCATTAAAACATCAAATCATAATATGCATTCTCCCAATAGTCTCCCTCTATTTGATGTTGACATAACCAAGGATATTTGTTGTCATGATTATTAGTGACTAGATGCCTTTGCAGGAATTTAAATATGACTTAGTATTTCAGTGAGCAGCTGAAATTTCTAGAGAATAAGTATTAATTTATTAATGATCAGAAGATATTACAATATAACATTTCATCAATAAAACATTAAACTCTTAACTTATCTCTATTTTCTTGGTCTCTTGTGTGGAGGTGGATTTGCATATTCCTCAGCCCTTCTCTTCCTTTGGGCTTCCTCATTTCTTGCTAACTCTTCCAGCTCACTTAGACTTATAACTGGATTCTCTTCATGTTTGCGCATGAATGCAGGATCTCCAGTTGGCATTTGGATGCGTATAGTAGTCACGTCTTACGAGCTAGGAGTTGGATCCTGATGACTCAGAGGAATAGCTGATACAATTGCCAGCTGACCAAATCGTTGAGTCTGATGATGTGATGCTCTTGCAGGAGGGCTTCCCCTTTCTTAAATTGCATGACCTCCTCCACCTCTGCCTTGGCTTCCTTGATCTCCTTTCCCTTTCTTAGTCTTCTATTTTATGTCAACATCAAGGGTTCGAATATCGGCAGACAGCCTATTTACTCCTTGGACAAGCTCGTTGAGTTGGCTTTGAGTTTGAGCAATGTCCTCCCTATTCTCCTTGATCTTTTTTTCAGCTCTAGCTTCTTTGTTTTGGAGGACTATAAGAATCGTATTATTATGCTTCTCCTGATTGGCATAAGATTTCTGGAAGTCATAAACAATAGTTTTCAGGTTGAGAATATTGTCCAACATAATTTGATGTTGACGATCTTGGTTTTTCTATATCTCAAGCATAGCCTCTCTTTGTTTGGCAGCAACCTGGAAATGGATCTCATCTCTGTCTGATATACTCTTCAGAATTTCTTTGATAATTTCCCTTAGCTTCGTAGTGAGCTTAGTATTCATTGTACTAGGGAATTTGTTTGCAGCTTGTATCATTTGATTCAGTCGGATGTTCAGAAGGTCATAGTGAGATTCCAGGCTTGCTTCGATGGACTTGATCATTTATTCATAAGTTTCTTTCAGATCATCCTTGGTGGGCAGGCTGAGGAAAGTATCAGTTGATTGAGGATTGTCCATTTAAGGGGTTCTTGGTGGAGATTGAGCTTGCAATTTGTACAAAGCAAGATCAAGACTGAAATAGTCGTGCGATGAGGAGGATGGTATATCAGTTGGAGGAGCTTGGGTTTGGACATTTGGGATTAGTGACTCTACGATTTCAATGTTTGACTCTACGATTTGTCTTGAGTCTGGAATCGTAGAGTTGGTTATTTGAGGGAACAGGGTAAGGTTGATTTCTTCTGGTTGTTCAGTTACAAAATTTTGGGATTCTACAATTGGAAACTGATTTAATGAGTTAAGAATCACTTCCAGCCATTTAGGAAATTCATAGAATTGGCTAAATGAAGATGATGGTAGGTGATTAACTCTAAAGCTTGTAGGGATAGTCAATACCTCAGGTTTTGGCATTTGATGAGGAATGGTCTGTAATCAGCTTTTTGGCGAAGATGACTTCCCCTGGAAATCCGTGAGCCAAAACTGTGATTACTGGATATTCCTTGAAGCTCCAGAACATGTGGTCCCATGATTTTAGAATTTGAGCTCGATGGTATGCCATCATAGGTAGGTAAGAGAATATCTGATTGTAAAGATAGCTTCTATATCTATCCTTGCCCTCATAAATTATTTGTAGGTCATCATCATCTTCTTCCTCTTCACTATCTCCATTTGAGGATTCCATTATCTCAATGGCCTCTGGAATGTTTGGCATTGGTTCATCTTCATCTTGAACAAGGACCTCTTCTTTAGCAATTAGGATATTGTGAGGCTCCCCCTCAATATGACCATCTTCTTGGAGGTTTAGAAACTCCCCCTCAGCTGGTACATTGATACCAGCTAGAACCTCTTCTTCATCAGTAGGCTTCTCCCGCTCAGCTGGTGTATACTCAATCATGAGAATTTTAGAGTTCTCCCCCTCAGCTGGAGCATTTTCCTCTTCAGTTGCTTGGGTCAATTCTACTTTTACAGCCATGCTCTTGGCTTCCTTCTTCAGTACTTTCTCATTCTTAAGAATATACTTCTTGACCAACCTTCTCTTTGCTTTGCTGGTTTTAGTCACCACTTCTGGACTTTCTTGATTCTTTGTTTTGCCTCGTTAATCAGCCGCTTTCCTTGAAGCAGCTTCCTCCATTTCTGCCACACTTGGCCTATTTTTAGATAATAACAGAGTCTCTACGATCGAAGACACTGTTGGTCTTTTGGACTTATGATTAGTCTTGTTCTTCTTTATGATTTGTGAAATGGTGGCTTGATCTTCTTCAGCTTCTTCTTGTAGTTGTATCTTCCTTAACCTCCTTAGAGTCTCTATGTCAGAGTACTCTGCAGGAATGTTAGTTGTTGATCCTTGAAGCTCTTCAACTTATCTTGCTCTCAGCTTCCTTTTGCCCTGGCTTTTTCTGGCAAGGGTAGAGGGTTCTCCCTTGTCTGCTTCTCCTTCTTCTTCAACGTCTTTGACAACAGACATTCCTCCTTGAAAGCCTGCTTTCTTTTGTTCCTCAGACCTCCCACTTGACTCGGTCATCATTCGAACGAACTCAGCAGGGTTCCTTTCCCAGTTTTTGAACAACTGCTGTGCCATTCTTCGGTTTGGGTTGATGGCTTCACCTTCATTATCCCCAATTTTGTCACCCAATGCAGATTGCAGAATGATGCTAATGAACCTCTCATACAACATCTTTGGGGTGCTCTTTGATTTCTTTGAGCTTACGATCCACTTGCCGATCTATTCGAGCAATACAGCCCCATGGTTGAGTTGAGTTCCATATACTATAGCTGTCATGAGCTTAAGCTGAGCCTCATTTACTGAGTCATGACCTGAGCTCTTGCAACAGATGCATTTCCCAATAATGTCAGCCAAAAATTCATACCTCTGAGGGAACTCCTTCTTTTTGTAGCCTTTCACAGAGGGGTTTTTCTTGTGATGCATCTTCTTCAGTCCCTCTTGAAATCTTATGCTATCTAGAAATGGATGCCCCATATTCTTGAAACCTAGGGCCAGATTGACGTCTTCTTCCCCTAGCTTTATTTCAACTCCTCTAACTCGTGTGGTGATGGTGTTATTTTCGTACACTCCATTTTTGTAGAACTCCTTCACCAATTTAGTATAGATGAGTGTATCAGTACTGAGCGCCTCTTCGAGACCTGCCTTCTTTAGTAAGGCTAAGATCTTGTGAAACTTTGGTGGAGCGGTTTTGAATTCTTCAAAATAGAGTCTGTAGCCCGAAATCACATTAGAAGCAGCTATTGATTCTTTAGTTGAGAAGAGAGATACTGCTAAGCTTTTGTCTGAGTTAGGGTTTTTCTTTGAGAGAGAGAGAGAATGAGAGATAATCTTTTGAACTTCAGATTTCAAAATCACGGTTCTAATTTGTACTTGTAGCTTCTCTCTCTCTTTTTGACTTTGTGGGACAGGTGTTGCATTTTGCTTGGCTCTACGATTTTGACTGTTTAGGAATGTACTAATTTGCCCTTTGAGTCTTCAGTGCTGAGATGTCCTCAGGATGACTACGATCGTAGAGACAGTCTTCTGATTGTTGAGTCAGTTCTTCATTCATAGAGTCTGTCCTATGATCGTCGAGTCTGTCCGGCAGTTGTTGAGTCTGATCAGCATTCATAGATTCTGTCTGTCAAGTCTGTCCAGCAGTCGTTGAGTTTGATCAGCATTTGTAGAGTATGTCCTGCGATCGTCAAGTCTGTCCTACAATCGTCGAGTCTGTCCGGATCCTAGTGATCAGTTTTATTTGACTAAGCATTCTTTTTAAGGAAACTCAGGAGGGGCCAACCTCTTGGTGTGTTTCAAGGGTTAGGTTTGTCCCTGAGGCACCTCTTGGAGAGATTGCTTTGTTATAAAGCTTGTCATCCCAATATTCACTTTGCTTGTTGAGAGGGCTTTTGGTCATCGTCGAGTCTGCACTTATGAAAGTTGAGTCTTTGCTGTGATCGTTGAGGTAGTTGACTATTCAGCTCTACGATCGTGATCTTTCCTTTATCATGTCTACGATTTTGAGTGTACCCTTTATATCGATCATGGTTAGCACAATCTAGACCATAGATTCATGGTTGAATATTTAGCATGCCTAGCTCAATTATTAACTTGTTAAATCTGGATTCATCTAATGGTTTAGTAAAAACATCAGCAAGTTGATTTTCAGTAGGGATATATTGTAAAGAAATAGTTCCATTTTGCACATGATCTCTTATGAAGTGATACCTTATCTCTATATGCTTGGTTCTAGAATGCATAACAGGATTATGAGTTATTGCTATGGCACTTGTATTATCATAGTGTATAGGTATAGACATTAAATCAAACCCATAGTCAGCTAGCTGATTTCTCATCCAAAGGATCTGAGCACAACAGCTTCCAGCAACAATGTATTCAGATTCTGCAGTTGAAGTGGACACTGAGTTTTGCTTTTTGCTGAACTAAGACACAAGTCTGTTCCCTAGTAATTGACAAGTGCCACTGGTACTCTTTCTATCTATTTTGCATCCTGCAAAGTTTGCATCTGTGTATCCTATTAGTTGAAAAGAGGATTCCTTGGGATACCACAGCCCCAAGTAGGGTGTACCCTTAAGATACTTGAAGATCCTCTTTACAGCAGAAAAATGTGACTCTTTAGGGTTAGCCTGAAATCTAGCACATATGCATGTTGCAAACATTATATATGGTCTACTGGTAGTTAGGTATAAAATAGAACCTACCATAACTCTGTATTGAGTTATATCAACACGTTTACCATTCTCATCCTTGTAAAGCTTGGTTGCAGGAGCAATTGGAGTTTTCATGGGAGAGGCTGATTCCATGCCATACTTCTTTAATAAGTCTTTGATGTATTTGGCTTGGCTGATGAATATTCCTTCATCAGTCTGCTTCACTTGCAGTCCAAGGAAGAAATTCAGCTCACCCATCATGCTCATTTCAAACTTGCTCTGCACTAGCTTAGAAAATCTCTTACATAAATTTTCGTCAGTAGAACCAAAAATGATATCATCAACATATATTTGAACTAATAAGACTTTGTCCTTATGCTTTCTACTAAACAATGTGGTATCTACTCTACCTCTAGTGAACCCATTTTCTATTAAGAAGTAAGTCAGTGTTTCATACCATGCTCTAGGTGTTTGTTTAAGACCATATAAAGCTTTATCTAATCTATAGACATAATTGGAAAGAGATGGATTGATGAAACCTGGAGGTTGTTTTACGTAGAATTCTTCTTGAAGCTCTCCATTTAGGAATGCACTCTTGACATCCATCTGAAAGACTTTGAACTTCATGTGAGCAACAAAGGCAAGAAAGATTCTGATAGCTTCTAGTCTGTCAACAGGTGCAAATGTCTTATCATAGTCAAGGCCTTGTTCTTGAGAATAGACCTTTGCCACTAATCTTGACTTGTTTCTTATAATGACCCAATCTTCATCCATTTTGTTCCTGAAGACCCACTTGGTTCCTATGATAGGATGACTCTTTAGTCTTGGTACCAATCTCCACACTTTGCTTCGTTCAAATTTGTTGAGTTCATCCTGCATGGCTTCTATCCAACTGGAGTCTTCCATAGAATCTTCTATCTTCTATGGCTCTATTTATGACAGGAAGCTTATGTAGAAGCATTCATTCTGAGTAGCAGCTCTTGTTTTGACTCTTGCACTCGGATCTCCAATGATTAGATCTTGAGTGTGATCTCTTGCCCATCTGTTCCCAGTTGGGACATCTGTTCTGATGCCTTCATGTCTTAATTCTTCAAGGTCTATCTCTTCTTCTTGGAGTGGAGGCTCGCTATCTTGAATGGACCTCTATACAATCTCATTATCACACTCTACGATTTCACTATCTGGCACTACGATCGTAGTGTTTAGCTCGATGACTTCATTTGTAGTGTCTGCACTATCGGTCGTAGTGTCTTGAGGCACTATTTTGTCTAAGTCAATTTCATCAAAGATGATATGTATTGAGACTTCGACACTCAGTGTCTTCTTGTTGAACACTCTGTATGCTTTGCTGTCTGTGGCATATCCATGAAAGATCCCTTCATCTGACTTGGGCTGGAATTTTGTCAGATACTTCTTTTCGTTGTTGAAAATATAGCATGCACAGCCAAAGACATGGAAATAGCTGATACTTGGATTTCTTCCTTTCCACGGTTCGTAGGGTGTCTTCTTGATCGTAGAGTGAATTAATGATCTATTCTGTGTGTAGTATGCAGTGTTGACAGCTTCTGCCTAGAAGTATTCAGGCAGATGGGTTGCTGCCAGTAGAGTCCTTTCATCCTCTATCAGGGTATTGTTCTTTCTTTCAGCAACTCCATTTTGTTGAGTTTGTGGAGCTGAGAAGTTATGACTGATGCCATTGTCTGTGCAGAACTGATCCATTTCTGAGAAATCAAATTCTTTGCCATGATCACTCCTTATGGCCTTGATTTTCTCTCCTTTTTCGTTCATCACCAGTCTGAACATCTTGATTAATTCGGAGCTTGTCTCATCCTTTGAAGTTAGGAAAAATACCTGTGTGAATTTGGTGTAGTCGTCGACTACGACTAGAGAGTATCTTTTTCCTCCAAGACTGGTTGTTGGGATTGGCCCAAAGAGATCCATGTGGAGCAACTGCAGGGGTTTGTCAATAGAGTTGGCAGTCTTGCTCTTGAATGAGCTTCTGGTTTGCTTTACAAGCTGGCAGGCATTGCATGGCCTTTCCTTCATAAAGTTGAACTTGGGTAGACCAGCTACGAGATCCTTTGATTCCAGTCTGGACATGCTTTTGAAGTTTAAGTGGGATAGTCTTCTATGCCATAGCCAGCTCATTTCCTTGGATGTTTTTGCCAGAAAACATATTATTTCATCAGAGCTTAGTTGACCAAGGTCTATAGTATACACATTTCCTTCTCTTGTTCCGGTTAGCTTTATGGCAGATGTCTTCAGATGTCTGACTTGACATTGATTGTTGAGAAATGTTATTTGATGACCCTTGTCGCAGAGTTGGCTGTTGCTTAGAAGGTTGTGTTGAAGTTCTTCCACATAGGCTACTTTGCTAAAAGATATTGCACTATTGCCAGCAGAGCCATATCCTCTTGTCTTGCCCGAGCCGTTATCTCCAAAGATGACTGAGGGACCCTCATTTTCTACATAGTTAGACATCAGAGCTTTGTTCCCTATCATATGCCTTGAGCATCCACTGTCTAGATATCATGTTGAGGTCGTGGAGCTCTTTCCCTGTCAAAACATTTTAACCTTCATTTTGGTACCCATATTTGCATGGGTCCTTCGGTGTTAGTGCCTTTGGGAGCCCAAACTTGTCTAGTCTTGGGTCTCACATGCATGGAGTTATAATAACACTTTGTATCTTTATGACCATACTTACCATATATGACACATCTATTATGATGCATGCCTGTGTGTGTGTGATTCATCCTCCACTTGGACTTGTGTGGTTCCTTAGTTAGCCTTCTGTTGAACTGATTCTCTTTCTTCCACGTGTCCTTAGGTTTCATAAATAGTGATGAGTTAGCCTTACCTCTACTGTACCTTCCCAGTAGATTCGTAGAGTTAGTTTTGCTTGACTCTATGATTCTTTGAGGTTGGTAGGTAGAGGTTGGGTTACTCTTCTCCTTTATGAAACCCAGACCAGCGTGTGATCCTTTACTTCTCTGAGTATAACTAGAATCAGTAGAACAAGGTTGAGCTGGTTCTTCCAACTGTGAGGATTTAACAAAAGCAATGCCTCTACTAAAGCCTGAGACATTACCAGAGCTAGTTTCCATTCTCTTTTCCACACTTAGCTCTGAGATGGATTCCCCAAAGCCTAAGCTTGTTCTGTCGAATGTGTTTCTCTGACTAGAGAGCAGGCAATCCATGGACGATGAGGATTTATTCCATGCAGAGATAGTCTTCTCTAGAGCCTCAATTTTAGAAGTTAGCTTATACTCTCTTTGTGCATGATGTGTGTTTGGCTGCATTAAAGTTTCATTCTCAGCTTCAAGCTTGGGGAGAAGATCAGTACTTAGAAGGGTTGTTTCAAGCTCTTCTTGAACTTTCTTCTTCTCCTCTTGAAGAAGTGAATGATCCTTGGACAACACTCTGAACCACTTCATGTATTGATGTAGATCATTGGTTATGCCATGCAATGCAGTTCTTTCGTGCATGATCAGCAGTGCTTCCCAGACTTCCTTGGTTATTTTGCAGTTTACAACATTGTCCAATAGATCGTCCTCCAAGGATTGGAACAGGATGTTCTTAGCCTTTTTGTCATGTTGGACGACTTTCTTCTCTGTGTCTGTCCATTCTTCTTTCACTTTGATTTGTACTTTGTTTGGCTCGTCAATGGTTGGTGCAAGCTTTGTTAGTATGTACGGCCCATTAATAATAGTCTCAAATAGATCTTCATCTATTGAGTCCGTGTAAGCTTGCATTCTAACTTTCCAGTTAGCAAATTTATCCTTGTTGCACATTGGTGGCTTGCTGCCTCCCCCGGTCCTGGATTCGCTTGGTACGAGTGCCATTTGGATCTACTAAAGCGTGTAAGCTATTAAATAGAACCTGCTTTGATACCAATTATTAGTTTTTAGTAGGCACAAGTTATTTAGAAGGGGTGTTGAATAGATATTTAAAAATCTTTTCTATTTTAAACTTGTTCTTAGATAGTGATTAAAACTTAGCAGAATTAGTATTTATTTTAATCTTCTAAACCAAGCAATGGAGTTATGAGCGAGTAAGGCAGTTATAGCAGATATAGATGACATAGTTGTTTTTAAGTGGTTCAGAGCACTCAAAGCTCCTAGTCCACTCTTCTACTCAATGAGTAGGATATCCACTAAGGATGTCTTTTACAATCTTCTGAATCACACAGATTCCTTCTAGACCAGCAGTCTAGGAACTTCTCTAGTTCACTCTTGAACTCTTCAAGTCCAGCAGACTTGGCTTTCTTACAGTTCACTACGAACTCTTCAAGTCCAGCAGACTTGGTACTTTTCTTAAGTTGATTGATGGTTGTTGTTGCATTTTGAAGGTTGCTACTCAGTTTGCTGTGTAAGCACTAGTTCGTTAAGAACTGAATAGCTGAGCAAGCTTTTTAATATCTCAAGTCATAGAGTTGAGCCTTAGAGAATTCTTCACGTTGAATGTTTGATTGCTTGCTTGTTTTTTCTCTCTCATCTGTCTGATCTGTATATATGTGATGTTGAAAACTATCCGTTGGATCCATCCATTGTGGCATTAAATGCTTCTAAACTTTCTGTGCTGCGATGGAGACATTTCTGCACATCTCTGAATTCTGCATTTTGGTTCACTGACACTGCAGGCTGCTTTCTCACCTACCACCTAAAAAGGTGTTTTGTCCCTCTTATCCATAGTACTATCCTTAGCTTCTTTAATACGCTTCTTTGTTGCATACTAAGGATATTTCATATATTCTGGGACTGATGAGCACTGCAGCATCTGGGATCCATTCCTCGTATGTTGAATTAACAACTCATGAGGCTTGATGTTTTTTGACATGAGACAGATGATGCTCTACGATTGGATCGTGATGTTCTACGGTTAAGTTCGTAGTGGCTTTGACTTGCATACTATGATGCTATCAGTCGAGAACACTATGATTTCTCTTAAACTTTCATGCACTACAATCTTCTATTGCTCGTGTTGTTGACTCTACGTTCCTGATACCACACTACGATCGTTGACTTATAAACTTCACGTTTCCTTCAGCACACTACGATCATGGAGCTAGCTTAGTGAACGTTGGGACCACTCTATGATTTTTGAAGAGTCCCCTTTCAAGGCAGGCACACTACGATCTTCAGGCTCTACGTTTTCTGCCTTGACTTCTGCAATGTCGATCAGATTGATGCACTACGATTTCTTCAAGACTAATCTATTACATCTCAAGATCATCCTAACAGTTTTGATCTTTCTATCTATACATTCTAGAACAGAATGATACACGTTGAAAGCTTAGATCAACCTAACAATTTTGATCTATCACTAAGTCCTTGTACATATATTCTTTAAAGGACCTTACAAATAATCATGAACACATGCATTAAAACATCAAATCATAATATGCATTCTCCCAATAATACCTAATCACCAGGGATATAGTTCGTGGTCTTAAGACCCTCAGTTATTAAAGTTCGAACTTGTTTTCTATTTTTTATTCGTAGAACAGTTCATTATTGTTCAGCATTCGTTGTTCATTCTCATGTTGTTATTATTACTACTCTTTATATCAGTAAGAAATTGTGTGCTCACTATTGTAATTAACACTATAGCTAAAGTTGAAAGAGTCGATGAGCCATCTAATAGCAAAGAAAAGGGCAAGATGTCCAAGTTTTGAAGAATTATTAGAATTTATTTAAATGCATTATGTTGTAAGACTTGTTTTCTTTTATGATGTATTCCGCAAACTTATGTAATAATTTAAGGTTAGATTACATGTGATTGTTTATGAGATGATGTAACCCTTTAATGGGAAAGATTATTATTTAAAATAATTGATGTTTTTATCCTTATTTATGGGTAGTTAGATGTAATTATTTTGATAGTGAGCACCAAATTTTGTGGGAATGAAGTACCCAGATTTGGGGGTGTCACAGTTATATTAATGTGTCACACCACATTTTCTTTTTAATGAAAGAATTGTATAATATCACATGTCTTACACACCTAAATTAAATGAATAATAAAATTCTAGTCATGCAATTTACTTTATTCACAATAACAATTAATAATCACATATCATTAATTAATCACCATTAACAATTAATTAATATTCTACAACAACAATTAACAATTAATATCAATTAATTGTTCACTTGATAATTCCTTCGTCGACTAATATCATCATTAATAGTTTCCAACACTGTACCACACAAGGCTTTCAACGAGTTGATCGCAACTCCATACCTTTCCAATTATTCAATTATTTAATAATATTTGAGTTAAATCATCTCGTAACACAAAACCATTTATATTCAAATAAATATTTATTTCCATTAATATATTTATTTATTTGTGTATGGAAATTCTCGGGTATTACATCCTCCCCCCTTATAAAAATTCTGTCCCAGAATTGCTACAAGGCTACACAAATAGATGAGGATAATCCCTCATCATCTTATCTTCTAACTCCCACGTAGCCTCCTCGACATAGTGGTTACACCAAAGTACTTTTACAGAGGAAATAACTTTATTTCTCAAGGTTTGCTCTTTCCTATAAAGAATTTGAACATGGATTTCTTCATATGCTAGATTCTTATCTACTTGAATGTGCTCGTACGAAATAACGTGTTTGTAGTCAGGCTTGTGCGAACGCAACACGGAAATGTGAAACACGCTATGGATGTGCTCCAACTCAAGTGGCAATGCAACTTTGTACGCCACTTCACCCACACGCTTTAGTATTTCGAATGGTCCTATGAATTGCGGACTCAATTTTCCCTTCTTGCCGAATCATATTTTTCCCTTCCAGGGAGATAATTTTAAGAAAATGTGACTTTCGACTTCAAAGTCGCGGTCCTGGTGTTGCAAGTCTGCGTACTTCTTCTGGCGATCTTGTACAGCTACTAGTCTAGCTCTTATTACTGTCACCACATATGCGGTTTGTTGAACTAATTTTAGCCTTAACATCTTTTGCTCTCTAACTTCATCCTAACACAACGGTGTTCTACACTTTCTCCCGTAAAGAGCTCCGTACGGTGGCATGCCGATACTAGCATGGTAACTATTATTATACGCAAATTCGACTAAGGGTAGGTGGTCGTCCCAATTTCCCTTGAAGTCCATCACACAAGTCCTAAGCATGTCTTCTAGCGTTTGTATAGTTCGCTAACTTTGTCCGTCTGTTTGAGGGTGATAAGCGGTACTTAACCTCAATTGTGTTCCCATCCTTTCTTGCAAGCTTTTCCAGAATTTTGATGTAAAGCACGGATCTCGGTCAGAGACAATCGATACTGTGACGCCCCCAAATCCGGGTCTCTTCCAACCCGACAAATGGTGCTACACGGTACTACCATTCATTCACACATTTCCTCAAATAGTCACAAGAGGACTAATATAACTCCATATATATCAAAATAATATTACATTACCCAGGTTCTTTGTAACCCTTTCATTTGTTCTTGTCATAATATCAATATATTACAGACATTCTTCCTATACTATTACATAAGTATGCTATGGTTTTGTCTTCGCCTTGCCTTTATCCTTGCTGGATCCTTCAGTCTGCTCGATCTTAGCTGTGTTCATATGGTTCAAGCAAGAGTGAGCATGGCTAGCTCAACAAGTACTATAATTCTAATAAACAACATGCTTGAAACATAGAACTAATATATCTCGAGTAACTGAACAATAGTTACGAAGTACTATTGGTGATTCAAAATAGCACTTCATTTCCTTCAGAACATTTTTCTATCAATATTCAGTAGAATAACAATTATGGCTCAAGATTATGAGCATACATAAGTTCTTTTGAAAAGGACATTCCGGCACTAAGTCCGTAAGTCCGGCATAGCTTACGAGCACTTCTGAGTGATCAGCTCATAGTACTCTATGTTGATCAACACTACATTCATTAAACGTGTATACGTTTAATTGTGGCAACCTCACGTGCCTGTCGTTAAACGACAAAAACATTTGAACATGCGTGGTCTTCGATTGAAAACCATACCAATATAACTCGGTAATTTACAAATCATGCTTGACAGAATCATAATATAAGTCTAGCCGGAAGAATTGGCTTAAGACTTCATCATTCTAGTTTTCATGTGAAAGAGAACATGAATTACAAAGCTTGTCCAGACTGAACTGGAACAAGGGTTAGAATACTTGCCTTTGGTGACTGCTTACTGGTTAATACACGTACACTTTAAGTCTTTATGATTCTACAATTCATAATCATATAACGTACCATATTAGATCATAATTAACCAGGTATGTTTTCTATTATACCTTACCCTTCATCTCAATGTAATTCTAACTTAGTTTCGTTATTAAGGGTTTCGGCTTTCATTATGTCATTCATATCCCGCTCGTCTTGATTGATTATAAACATGCATTAGTGTATTACAAGCACCTTACAATGTCTTAATTATGTTGTGATTACATCACAATTCATTACTATTAATCCCTCTTTCATTCTATACTTGGAACTCTTCTTCTCTATCTTCTTCCTTGTTCTAGCACCGCGGCGCCACTAATTGGTCTGTGACTCGCGCTGCGGCGCGAGTTAGCAGTGTGTCATCCTCCGGCCTCGCGCTGCGGCGCGGCCAAGAAGGCTTAGAGTCGCGCCGCGGCGCGAACTCTGGTCCTCAGAAAATTTTGTAGTTTTTGAAAATTTTGCTAACTTCCCGGACGCATAACTTCTTCGTTTTAACTCCGAATTGGTCCGTTCAAAAGCCTACGGTTCACAAATTTCATAATCTATGCGTTCATGCAAGAATTTTATCTATTTGACTTCATTTGCTAAAATTTGACCTATTAGTCCATTTTAACGAAAACGATAAACGTTCGTGAACGTTCAACGCTCATTTCTTCGTTCTAAGTCGGAATCCGGTCATTTTCGAGTCCGCAACTCTATAATGACTACAATGACTTGTCTCCATTGAAAACCAACGTTTTCGACTTCCAATACAAAATATGACTTCTATTCCGAGACTTTCATGAATTCGACGTTAATTGTCTAATCGTGCAAAGTTCGTCAATTCAACCATACTAAGTGTTCTAAGTGGATTTTAACCAACATATCATCAATTCAAGTTATTTATTACACCAACTTATAATCAAAGTAGGTTTTGACTTATTTCCATAAGTCATTGACTTTCTCAACTTATGAACTAGAAATCTTCATACTCATGACTTACCAATAATTTAAGTCTTTCAATCAATGTTCTCATGTTATAACCAACATACTACCATCATATGACAAGTCCTTCATGATCTTAACAACTTATTGGGGTTCAAGTTGCTTATTCAACTTATTCGGCTTAAGTTCATTCCTTATAACTTATTACATGTTATCCTCACTCAATCCCCCTTCTCTATCAATCCTATCATAGAAAAGATATAGATAAAAGAAAATGAGTCTTACCCTTGAAGACTTCTATTTGCTTTGGAAACTATCAAAGGTTGAAGTGGCTTATAAGTGCTTTAATGACTTATTCTTTCTACCAAATAAGTAGCTTATATGCTTGAGAGGAAAGTGTTGGATGATAACAAAACAACCAACAAAAATGAAATGAACTTGGTATTTATAGGCCACCAAAGCTTGGGGCAAAATGGACAATAATCAATCCCACCTCCTCATTCCACCTCCTTACTATTCATAACTTAACCTTCAAGTCTTCTTGCTAGTCACTTCTTTTACTTGCTCACCACAACACTTGGTCATCACACTAAATCCTTGCCCATCAAGACTACCCACTTCCTCACTTGGTTTGACCCATGGGTCAAAGCTTCACCTTGGGCTTGGTTAATTAATCCAACTACTTTCCTATTGGGCTTGAGTTACAATAGATTGGACTTGTGATAATCATACACTTGGGCTTCTATCAATAAACTAGAAATCCCACAAGTCCATTATCTTAAATTCAATAACTTAACATACATATCCTACGTATAATTCTCGTATGCTATCTCGTATATTAATTCAAAGTATACGATATCTCGTTCTTCGTACATAATAATACGATACGTCGTATTATACCTCCATTCCTTACTCCATATAATGTTTACACATTTATACGATCACAACTTCATTCTTTTAACGCTTAATAACCTAACTATCTCAAATTAGGTACGCATGCGAAATATTTCATTTTCCATACTTAGATTATTATTACATAATCGATATCATCTCGATATTATAACATTACGTATTTCTCGGAAGTTCAAAAATAATTCCCGAGCAGAAATTGATGAATAGTGTTTTTCGGAAAATTTCTCAGAAAACTTTTATTTTCGTTTTAGAAATTCAAACACTTTAATTCACCCACGTAGTTAAAATACTACTACTTTACGACGTTTCTAGGTTATAGAACGACATCCATCATCTCAACACGCAATAATAATAAATAATATTATTTTATTCATTATTAATAGAAATTACAAAATGTTCAATTTTCTGGGGCGTTACACTCTCTCCCCCTTATAAGGATTCTGTCCCCAGAATCTCGCTATATAAAAAAAAATTACACAAATAAATTCGGGTAGTTCTTTTTCATCATTTCTTCTAACTCCCACGTTGCTTCTTCTGCATCGTGGTTCTTCCATATCACCTTTACTGAAACTATACTTTTGTTCCGCAGAACTTGTTCTTTCTTATCGACAATTTGAATTGGCGTTTCCTCATATGTTAAGTCCTTCTCGACATGAATAGGCTCGTATTCTATCACATGCTTATAATCCGGCTTATAAGGACGCAATACCGAAACGTGAAATACATTATGTATTCGTTCTAGGTCTGGAGGTAATGCTACCATGTAAGCTACCTCACCTACCCGTTTTAAAACCTCAAAAGGTCCTATAAATCTCGGACTTAACTTTCCTTTCTTCCCAAAACGTATCTTTCCTTTCCAGGGAGATACTTTAAGGAATACGTATGAACCCACTTCAAACTCTCGATTCTCTCTATGCGGATCTGTAAACTTTTTCTGTCTGTCTTGAGCTGCTAAGAGACGCATCTGAATCTTTTTAACAATATCCGCTGTCCGTTGCACCAATTCTGGTCCCAACATTCGGCGTTCTCCTACCTCATCCCAATACAGTGGCGTTCTGCATTTCCTACCATACAAAGCTTCGTAAGGCGGCATACCTATGCTTGCATGATAACTATTGTTATACGCAAACTCCACTAATGGTAGATGATCATCCCAACTACCCTTAAAATCCATAACGCAAGTTCTTAGCATATCTTCTAATGTCTGAATTGTCCTCTCGCTTTGTCCATCCGTTTGTGGATGATACGCCGTACTTAGCTTCAACTGCGTTCCCAACTGCTCTTGCAGACTTCTCCAAAAGTTCGACGTGAATCGTGGATCACGATCTGACACAATCGATACTGGCACTCCATGTCTAGAGATTATTTCCTTAATATAAAGTCTAGCTAACTGATCTAAGTTATACTTAACCCTAATTGGCAAAAAGTGAGCTGATTTCGTCAATCGGTCCACTATTACCCAAATCGCATCATACCCCTTATGAGTAGTCGGAAGTCCCACCACAAAATCCATTGTGATATTCTCCCACTTCCACTCCGGAATCTCTAATGACTGTAACAAGCCACTAGGTCGTTGATGTTCAGCCTTAACTCTCTGACAAGTTAAGCACCTACTGACGTACTCAGCAATCTCTCTCTTCATGTTTGGCCACCAGAAACTCTGTCGAAGGTCTTGATACATCTTAGTGCTACCAGGATGAATCGAAAACCTTGAACCATGAGCCTCGTGTAGAACCTGCTCCTTTAATTCCGTCTCATCCGGAACCCAAATTCTCCCGTCAAATCTCAACAATCCCTCATTATCAAGGCTATATTTAGTATCTTTTTCGTTGGTCAGCCGTTCCTTCATCCGGTCACACTCATCAGTTTTGAGTTGCACCTCCTTAACTCTCTCTACGATGGTTGGTTGCATCTCCATTGCAAACAACATTGGTCCTTTTTCTTCACTGGGCAGCTTCACCTCTAACTCCATCCTAGCCATCTCTGTTATTAACTCAGTTTGAGTCGTTAACAAAGATAACTTTTCCCGACCCTTTCTACTTAAGGCATCGACAACTACATTGGCTTTTCCAGGGTGATACAGGATTTCACAGTCGTAATCCTTTATCAACTCCAGCCATCTTCTCTGCCTCATATTCAACTCCTTCTGTGTGAAGATATATTTTAGACTCTTATGGTCCGTGTATATCTCACATTTTTCTCCATAAAGATAATGTCTCCATATCTTTAGAGCAAAAACTACTGCGGCTAGTTCTAGATCATGAGTAGGGTAAACTTTCTCATAATCCTTCAACTGCCTAGATGCATACGCAATGACCTTGCCATGCTGCATGAGCACGCAACCAAGTCCTCTATGCGAAGCATCACTATAAACTACAAAATTTCCCGTGTCATCGGGTAATGACAACACAGGTGCCTCACTCAATCTCTTCTTTAGTTCTTGGAAACTGTTCTCACACTTGTCAGTCCAAGCGTATTTCACAGTCTTCCTCGTCAAATTAGTCAACGGAGTAGCTATCTTTGAAAAATCCTGGATAAATCTCCGATAGTAACCCGCTAACCCTAGGAAACTCCGCACCTCAGTCGGCGTTTTCGGTTGTTCCCAATTCATCACGGCTTCTACCTTTGCTGGGTCCACTGAAATCCCCTCATGGTCAATGACATGACCTAAAAATTGCACCTTCTCTAACCAAAATTCACACTTTGTGAATTTCGCATATAACTTCTCCTTTCTTAATGTCGCCAACACTAATTTAAGGAGTTCAGCATGATCTTCTGGCGTCTTAGAATAGACTAGAATATCATCTATAAACACCACGACGAACTTGTCCAAATATTGTTTGAACACTCTGTTCATCATATCCATGAATGCAGCTGGTGCATTTGTCAACCCAAATGACATCACTAAAAACTCGTAATGACCATAACGAGTCCTGAATGCTGTCTTTGGCACATCCTCCTTCCTAACCTTCAACTGATGATACCCCGTTCGTAAATCTATTTTAGAAAAATAATTAGCCCCTTTCAGCTGATCAAAGAGATCATCGATCCTGGGCAATGGGTATTTATTCTTTATCGTTAACTTGTTCAACTCTCTGTAGTCGATACAAAGTCTTAACGATCCATCCTTCTTCTTGACAAACAGTACCGGTGCTCCCCACGGTGACACACTCGGCTGAATGTACTTCCTATCCAACAGTTCTTGTAACTGCACCATCAACTCCTTCATCTCTACTGGCGCCATACGATACGGTGCCCTGGAAACTGGTGCCGCTCCTGGCACAATGTCTATCACAAATTCTGTCTTCCTATCCGGCGGAAGACCAGGTAATTCACTCGGAAATACATCGGCGAATTCCCTCACTATAGGTATTTGTTCCATGGTTGCTACCACTCTTTCGGTATCAACAACATGGCACAGATATCCTACGCATCCCTTCCTCAGTAATTTTCTAGTTTGTGTCATGGTTAGACAACACGAACGTCCCGGCGATCTATTCCCATAAAATACTACCCGAGGTTGTTCTAACGTCTTAATGTTCACACACTTCTTTTGACAATCTATTATTGCACTATGGTTTACTAACCAATCCATTCCAAGAATTACATCGAATTCTTCTAACTTTATTGGTAATAAATCTACTGATAATTTACAACCCCGTATCTCTACACAACAACTTCTATGAACATCTTCAATAGGAATTATATCTTCGTTTGCTACCTTAATATTTACAGGTATAGGTAACTTTTCGGGAAGTAGTCCTAATCGTCTAGCAAAACCGCATGCTATAAATGAACATGTAGCACCCGAATCAAACAGCACGTACGCATTGATATCGTTAATCGGGATAATACCTGCAACGACGTCCCCTGATGCAACCGCATCCTGGACTGTCATGTTAAAGGTACGACCCATCGGCCTACCCTGCTGAACTGGACCCCCAATAGCTAACTTACCGCTATTAGTGCCCCGATTCTCGTCCGTCCCCTTCTTCAGGCAGTTCTTTGCCATGTGGGCGGTTGACCCACACACAAAGCATCCATGATTCTTTTTCGGACTCGGACAATTTGGCGCAATGTGCCCCTCCTGTCCGCAGTTGTAACAGACGGCCTTCCCTTTGAGACAGACTCCTAGATGAGTCTTTCCACAGGTCTTGCAGGCCTCCATTCTTCTCTTTGGGTCCCCTTGCTTCACTCCGGTATTCTCAGAGTTAATTACCTTCCTCTTCTGACCCTCGCCACTCCCACTGGCTCCCTCAATCTTGACTCTTCCGTCAACCTTCCCCTTATTCTTCTTTTCCTTGTGGTATTGGCTCAACGCCTCACTACCACCTTCGGCGATTATCGCCTTCTCTAAAACGATCCCAAAAGAAGTACTTTGGAATACTGATATACGGTTATAGAGCCAGGGTTTCAAGCCCTGCTCAAACCGTCTTGCCTTCCTCACCTCGGTATCCACTTGGTGTGGAGCGAACCTAGCCAGTTCATTGAACTTGGCAGCGTATTGGGGAACCGTCATTTCCCCTTGTTTTAGCTCTAAAAACCGCATCTCCATCCTTCCCTGCATGCTCGTGGGAAAATAGTTCTCGAAGAATATCTCCTTGAATCTATCCCACGTTAAAGTCGTTATCCCGACTCTAGCCTGATTGGCTTCCCACCAAAAATTGGCCTCTCCCTTCATCATATAGGT
Organism: Panax japonicus; assembly: GCA_020205505.1. Taxonomy (NCBI): domain Eukaryota; kingdom Viridiplantae; phylum Streptophyta; class Magnoliopsida; order Apiales; family Araliaceae; genus Panax; species Panax japonicus. Next base: position 63,631,901 of record CM035113.1, read on the forward strand.
TGCAAAGGCAACCTTCTGGGCCTCATCAACATTTGCAATTACAAATGCCTTCTCTATTTCTTTAACCCACGTTTGGGCTTCGATTGGGTCCGTAGTTCCTTTGAACTCCGGCGGACCTACACTCTTAAAATCCTTAAAGGTAGTAGCTCGTGCTACTCCTGGATTTACGGGGATATTAGCCCCTGTTCTATTAAAGGCGACTGTTAATAAATTAACAAACTCCTGCATCGCGTTAACCGGACCACCCTCCGGTTGATTTACGTCCGCACCTTGATTTCGTTGTACTCTTCTCGGCGGCATTTTGCCTGATACAATAAACACATTACGTTATTATTCCTTTCTTTATTAGCTATCATTAATATAAAACAATAACTCCAAACATTCATAACTCATTGCTTTCCATAAAACGATCTTTATATACATTCTTTGTAGTATAATACTACATGGGTTACATACTCAGCCTAAGCTGATTACATTACTTTCCCGTTATCACTTTCCAAAAATTGGGATTTACAAAAGACTACCCTTTACTATACAAAAAGGGTTTTACATCACTACTACTTACCAAAAATATCTACAACCTATTCTAACCACCACTAAACTACATCTGCCTCAAGGCATTATTGAAATCTGCCTTGGTCAGACCTGCAATGATATCACGGCTAATAGTATGCCGCGTTTGCCCCACCTCCACCGGATATCCAGCTACCTGCTGCTGAAAATCCGTGTGAGAACTCCTATAGATATAGGACATCCTCCCTATTTTCTGCACTTTTGTCTTGAGCTCCTCCTTAAGCTCCAAGACCTCGTGCTTTAAATCCTGGACTTTGTCCTTAGCCAAAATCCTCTCGTCATGCTCCTGCTCCCACATGGACTCGACATCAGTCTTGTCCTCTATAAGCATTTGAAGCTCTGCCTTCAGCTCCTTAACCTCCTGACAGTAATGGATATTTCTATCCAACACTGACATAAACAGAGACATCATCGACCCCCCAGGAGCTATTTCTGCTGCTATAGCCACTGGGTTAAAGGAGACTGTCTCTACCTCCTCCTCTATCATCCCGTCAAATACTGACATGTAGTCAGCTTCTTCTGAGTCTTCAGACTCAATGATTACTACTTCTGGCTCTGCTGCTATAGGGTTCGGTACAACCTCTACTTGGTTCACCGACTCATCACTTATGGTCTGTTCATAAACAAACATCCCGTTTACTCCTGACATCTACATAAAACAAATAAGTTGATTAGTACACGTCAGTAGAATAATAAACATACATATCATAATCATAATGCATTTTTATAAGGTTATTTTCTTCTTGTATTTCTTTGATTCTTCCTAAGGTTATGGCTTAAGGTTTTAATTCCCCCCCTTAAGTTTTATAACCTCTTGCTTTGATACCAACCTGTGACGCCCCCAAATCCGGGTCTCTTCCAACCCGACAAATGGTGCTACACGGTACTACCATTCATTCACACATTTCCTCAAATAGTCACAAGAGGACTAATATAACTCCATATATATCAAAATAATATTACATTACCCAGGTTCTTTGTAACCCTTTCATTTGTTCTTGTCATAATATCAATATATTACAGACATTCTTCCTATACTATTACATAAGTATGCTATGGTTTTGTCTTCGCCTTGCCTTTATCCTTGCTGGATCCTTCAGTCTGCTCGATCTTAGCTGTGTTCATATGGTTCAAGCAAGAGTGAGCATGGCTAGCTCAGCAAGTACTATAATTCTAATAAACAACATGCTTGAAACATAGAACTAATATATCTCCAGTAACTGAACAATAGTTACGAAGTACTATTGGTGATTCAAAATAGCACTTCATTTCCTTCAGAACATTTTTCTATCAATATTCAGTAGAATAACAATTATGGCTCAAGATTATGAGCATACATAAGTTCTTTTGAAAAGGACATTCCGGCACTAAGTCCGTAAGTCCGGCATAGCTTACGAGCACTTCTGAGTGATCAGCTCATAGTACTCTATGTTGATCAACACTACATTCATTAAACGTGTATACGTTTAATTGTGGCAACCTCACGTGCCTGTCGTTAAACGACAAAAACATTTGAACATGCGTGGTCTTCGATTGAAAACCATACCAATATAACTCGGTAATTTACAAATCATGCTTGACAGAATCATAATATAAGTCTAGCCGGAAGAATTGGCTTAAGACTTCATCATTCTAGTTTTCATGTGAAAGAGAACATGAATTACAAAGCTTGTCCAGACTGAACTGGAACAAGGGTTAGAATACTTGCCTTTGGTGACTGCTTACTGGTTAATACACGTACACTTTAAGTCTTTATGATTCTATAATTCATAATCATATAACGTACCATATTAGATCATAATTAACCAGGTATGTTTTCTATTATACCTTACCCTTCATCTCAATGTAATTCTAACTTAGTTTCGTTATTAAGGGTTTCGGCTTTCATTATGTCATTCATATCCCGCTCGTCTTGATTGATTATAAACATGCATTAGTGTATTACAAGCACCTTACAATGTCTTAATTATGTTGTGATTACATCACAATTCATTACTATTAATCCCTCTTTCATTCTATACTTGGAACTCTTCTTCTCTATCTTCTTCCTTGTTCTGGCGCCGCGGCGCCACTAATTGGTCTGTGACTCGCGCTGCGGCGCGAGTTAGCAGTGTGTCATCCTCCGGCCTCGCGCTGCGGCGCGGCCAAGAAGGCTTAGAGTCGCGCCGCGGCGTGGACTCTGGTCCTCAGAAAATTTTGTAGTTTTTGAAAATTTTGCTAACTTCCCGGACGCAAAACTTCTTCGTTTTAACTCCGAATTGGTCCGTTCAAAAGCCTACGGTTCACAAATTTCATAATCTATGCGTTCATGCAATAATTTTATCTATTTGACTTCATTTGCTAAAATTTGACCTATTAGTCCATTTTAACGAAAACGATAAACGTTCGTGAACGTTCAACGCTCATTTCTTCGTTCTAAGTCGGAATCCGGTCATTTTCGAGTCCGCAACTCTATAATGACTACAATGACTTGTCTCCATTGAAAACCAACGTTTTCGACTTCCAATACAAAATATGACTTCTATTCCGAGACTTTCTTTAATTCGACGTTAATTGTCTAATCGTGCAAAGTTCGTCAATTCAACCATACTAAGTGTTCTAAGTGGATTTTAACCAACATATCATCAATTCAAGTTATTTATTACACCAACTTATAATCAAAGTAGGTTTTGACTTATTTCCATAAGTCATTGACTTTCTCAACTTATGAACTAGAAATCTTCATACTCATGACTTACCAATAATTTAAGTCTTTCAATCAATATTCTCATGTTATAACCAACATACTACCATCATATGACAAGTCCTTCATGATCTTAACAACTTATTGGGGTTCAAGTTGCTTATTCAACTTATTCGGCTTAAGTTCATTCCTTATAACTTATTACATGTTATCCTCACTCAATCCCCCTTCTCTATCAATCCTATCATAGAAAAGATATAGATAAAAGAAAATGAGTCTTACCCTTGAAGACTTCTATTTGCTTTGGAAACTATCAAAGGTTGAAGTGGCTTATAAGTGCTTTAATGACTTATTCTCTCTACCAAATAAGTAGCTTATATGCTTGAGAGGAAAGTGTTGGATGATAACAAAACAACCAACAAAAATGAAATGAACTTGGTATTTATAGGCCACCAAAGCTTGGGGCAAAATGGACAATAATCAATCCCACCTCCTCATTCCACCTCCTTACTATTCATAACTTAACCTTCAAGTCTTCTTGCTAGTCACTTCTTTTACTTGCTCACCACAACACTTGGTCATCACACTAAATCCTTGCCCATCAAGACTACCCACTTCCTCACTTGGTTTGACCCATGGGTCAAAGCTTCACCTTGGGCTTGGTTAATTAATCCAACTACTTTCCTATTGGGCTTGAGTTACAATAGATTGGACTTGTGATAATCATACACTTGGGCTTCTATCAATAAACTAGAAATCCCACAAGTCCATTATCTTAAATTCAATAACTTAACATACATATCCTACGTATAATTCTCGTATGCTATCTCGTATATTAATTCAAAGTATACGATATCTCGTTCTTCGTACATAATAATACGATACGTCGTATTATACCTCCATTCCTTACTCCATATAATGTTTACACATTTATACGATCACAACTTCATTCTTTTAACGCTTAATAACCTAACTATCTCAAATTAGGTACGCATGCGAAATATTTCATTTTCCATACTTAGATTATTATTACATAATCGATATCATCTCGATATTATAACATTACGTATTTCTCGGAAGTTCAAAAATAATTCCCGAGCAGAAATTGATGAATAGTGTTTTTCGGAAAATTTCTCAGAAAACTTTTATTTTCGTTTTAGAAATTCAAACACTTTAATTCACCCACGTAGTTAAAATACTACTACTTTACGACGTTTCTAGGTTATAGAACGACATCCATCATCTCAACACGCAATAATAATAAATAATATTATTTTATTCATTATTAATAGAAATTACAAAATGTTCAATTTTCTGGGGCGTTACAGATACCGGCACTCCATGTCGTGAAATAATTTCCTTTATATATTGATTTGCTAATTGATTTAAACTATATCAGATTTTGATTGGTAGAAAATGAGCCGTCTTTGTTAGTCTATCCACGATAACCCAAATGGCGTCAAACCCTTTCTGCGTAATTGGAAGTCCTACCATGAAATCCATCCTAATGTGCTCCCATTTCCACTCCGGTATCTCCAATGGTTGAAGTAGACCACTCAGCCTCTAGTGCTCTGCTTTGACCTGTTGACACGTAAGACATCTACTAACGCACTCTGCGATTTCTCGTTTTAGATTTGGCCACCAAAAATGTTACCTCAAATCCCGGTACATCTTCGTGCCTCTTGGATGAACGGAATACATTTTGTTGTACACCTCATGCAAAATTTATTCCCTCAACTCGGTTATTGATGGCACCCACACTCTCCCTTCGAACCTTAAAATACTGTCTTTATCCATTCGAAATTGTTCTTCCTTATTTCATGTAATCCTTTTCATGATCATCTCACATTCTTCATATTTCCCCTGTGCTTCTTTTACTCGATCCAAAAATGTCGGATAAGCTTCCATTACAAATAACTTCTCTCCAGACCACTCTGGTCCTTTCACTTCTATCTCTAATTTCTCCATTTCTCTAATTAACTCTTAATGAGTTATCAATTGAAATAATTTATCCCTTCCCTTCCTACTAAGCGAGTCGGCCATCACATTTGCTTTCCCCGGGTGGTACAAAATATCGCAATCATAATCCTTGATTAATTCTAACCATATTCTTTGACGCATATTTCAGACTCTTGTGGTCTGTGTATATCTCACATATTTCTCCGTACAAATAATGCCTCCAAATTTTTAACGTAAAAACTACTGCCGCTAACTCTAAGTCGTGAGTAGGGTATCGTTTTTAGTAATCCTTCAATTGTCATGATGCATACGTAATGACTTTGCCATGTTGCATCATCACACATCCCAGTCCTCTATGCGACACATCACTATACACCACAAATCCTCCCGTATCATCTGGTAATGATAATACAGGCGCCTCGCTTAATCTTTTCTTCAACTCTTGAAAACTCTCTTGGCATTTGTCGGTCCATACAAATTTCACCGTCTTTCTCGTCAGATTAGTCAACGGGGTCGATATCTTAGACAAATCTTTGATGAATCTTTGATAGTACCCAACTAACCCTAAGAAACTTCTCATCTCCGTCGGGGTTCTCGGTTGTTCCCAATTACTTACTGCTTCGAATTTTTTGGGGTCTACTGAGATTTCATTCTTATCCACCACGTGGCCTAAGAATTGAACCTTCTTCATTTAAAATTTACACTTTGAAAATTTAACATACATCTTCCCCTTCTGTAGTGTCTTCATAACAATCTTCAGATGTTCGACGTGTTCTCCCTCTGTCTTCGAGTAGATCAAAATATCATCGATTAAAACCACCACAAATTTATCCAAGTATGGCCTGAAAACTCGATTCATCAAGTTCATGAATGCTATCGGAGGACTAGTCAAACCAAATGACATTACCAAAAACTTGTAATGTCCATAACGAGATCGAAATGCAGTCTTTTGTATGTCCTCATCTCACACTTTTAGTTGGTGAAATCCTGTCCGTAGATCGATCTTCAAGAAACACTTCGCTCCCTTCAGTTGATCAAATAAGTCGTCTATCCTTGGTAATGGATATTTGTTCTTGATTGTTACTTTGTTCAATTCTTGATAATCGATACAGAGCCTCATCGATCCGTCCTTTCTCTTAATGAATAACACTGGTGCTCCCCAAGGAGACACACTCGGTCGAATGTAACCCTTCTCCAATAACTCTTGAAGTTGTATCATCAATTCCTTCATTTCTACTGGTGCCATACGATATGGAGTTTTTGAAATCGGTGCCGTTCCCGGTGATAAGTTTATTACGAATTCAATTTCTCTATCTGGCCGAAGGCCAGGCAGATCGTCCGGAAACACATCTTAAAATTCTTTCACTGCAAATATATCTTTAATTTCTACTCACTTTTCTGAGTATCTACGATGTAAGCTAAATAACATCCACATCCTTTCCTCAACAATCTATTTGCATGCATCATCGTAATGCAACACGATTGCTTAACCGACGAGCTACCATAAAACACTACCTTAAACTTACTCGGAGTCTGAAGGTTCACACACTTGTTCTGACAGTCAATTATTGTTGCATGGTTATATAACCAATCCATCCCCAGTATTACGTCAAATTCTCCTAGTCTAATAGGAATCAAGTCTACACTAAGTTCATTCTCTCTAATGTTTGCGCAATAATTTCGGTAAATAAAATCTACATGGATTCCTTCTTTATTCGCAACTTCTACGCTCAAGGGATTTCCTAATCGTTCTCCGGGTAAATTAAGTCGACTATCAAATTTCTCTGATACAAAAGAATATGTGGCACCCGAATCAAATAATATATAGTCATTTATATCATTGATCGGGATGATACCTGACACCACGTCCTTCGCAGCCACTGTTTCCTAGACGGTCATATTAAACTTTCTGGCAGTTAGACGGTTGGATGGCGTCGGTCCGCCAATCATCAGTTTGTTATTTCCTCTATGTTGGTTGCTTCCTCCGCTACTTCCTTTCTTCGGGCAATCTTTGATCAGATGGTCCGTCGAACCACAAGTGAAACATCCTTTGATCTTCTTCGGCTTTGGGCAGTTTAGAGCATAATGTCCCTCTTGGCCACAGTTGTAACATACACCGCGCCTGTGACGCCCCCAAAATTGGCATACATCATCCATCTTGAGTCGGCAAATACATGGTACAAAAATCAAATACAAACCTTTTTTATACAATACGACAAAACGTAGCTGAGAGTTTTTACACGAATATTGTCTAAAAGACAGTATTTAAACTCAAAAAGGAGTTCTCATAGCAATTATTATCACACTATTTTATAAAATATCGAGGACAACTATAGCCACAATCTCTGTAAAAACCCAAAACCTTAATAAGATTCTGTTATGTAAAATTTCGTTATATCAATAAAACTTCTCTGTTCTGAATGTGTTAAGTGTTAATATATACTATGTTTAACAAATTTGATCAAATTAAAGTTTGTCTGAAAAATGTCTTGCTTGACACCTCGTGTTTAGAAATTTTCTTTAAAAAACGGACTTTTCGGTATAATTGTTTTGACAAGTTGTTTTGTCGTGCTTACATTGACAAAACGCTTTGTCGTGCTTGATAGGATTAGTGAGAAATCTAGGTTAGTAACCCTAGATTAATAAACCCTAACCCTAATTAGCAATACCCTAACCCTAATTTGAAAATCTAACCATAATTAACTAATTAAACCCTAATTAGATAATCTTAACACCTAATCATGGTTAGTAAACTTCAATTAGGTACTAATAAACATCATTTAACAATCCTAATCATTAAAAACAAAATCCTAATCAAGCTTAGTGAAGATTAGGGCATAATTAAGCTCTACTAAACTAACCTAACTAGCTCACAAGTAGGTTAGGAGTCACCATTGCAAGTTCTTAGGCTGCACATGACATGCTTATCACTCCCAAGCATGATAATAGTCATCAGATTAGATATTTTTGGAGTCAAGTTACTTAAAAATGTACAAAAAACCAAGTTGAAGAATTCTATAAATAGGAACCCTAGGGCTGAGAAAAATCACGAAATTTCTAATCCAAGATACACTTATATACTTACCAAATCAAGCCTGGGTGATAGCAGCATCAAATTCAGTAGCTAGAATCGAAAATCAACCAAGAAAGGTGCAAACCCTAATTCATAATTAGGTCTTTGATCATGTGTTATTATTGTTGTTTAGATGTTTAGAATAATGTATTAGTATGTTAGAAAGTATGTTAGATTGGTAGAACACATTTTCATAACATCTAGATGCCTTAATTAAGTGTTTTTAGAAATCTGGAAATTTTTAAAAACCAAGTCTGACAGCCGAATGTCAGGGCTTGTAGATTCACGTATGTTTATGTTTTGGTCTGTTAAATATATGTTACTTGTACCCTGTTAGTAGGACTTTAATCTGGAAAAGAAATCAGGTTCATTAGAACCACAGATTGCAAGTTATGATTGGTCAAAGTGCGTTGACCGTTCACGGATTTCAGTTGTACTAGCCACTTTGACCAACCTTTTTAATCGCTTTTAGTTTGTTGTTTTTGTAATGTTTTGTTTTATAATAACACCTTGATATATGTACTACATATCTATGATCTTAAATTGCATAAACAACTCATAGGATTACTGTAATTAATGGTCAAAACCCGTTGACCGAACTTGACCAAGTTTTCTGGGCTGCCCAGAAAACTGAAGAACATGAAGAACAACGGTTGGCTGTACTTTGACCAGACTAAATAAAGACCTTAGATTTACGATTTGTTCAAGTTAGTGTCATATATATGTACCCTGACATATATATTATATGTTACAACAAACACAAAACACATCCAATACACATAATCAAAAATATTGAAACCACAAAATCGTTGACCGGCAATGACCACTGTTTTGAGTTGCCCAGAAACTCAAGAATAACTCTGACAATGACTTTGAGCCTCTATAACTTCATGTTATATGTAGGTTAAAGCCTGAAATTTGATTCATGTTGTACTACTGTAAGGATACTATAACATCAATACATGATTGAACCCAAAAACGACCACAATAGTTAGATAAACCATGGTCAAACTAGTCCCTCTAACATGACCAAACAGTTGCCCAGAAACTCAAGAAGACCTACATCGACACTTTCTGTCATTGAAGGGCTTTAGTGACGGACAAAAATTGTTTTTTTTAAAAATAAATTATAAAAATTAGAAATAATTAATAAATAAATATAAATAAATACAAAAATATTTTTAAAAATTATATAAAATAAATATAATTAATTTCTGATATTTTTACATAAATTCAATAAATATTTTATTTTATTTGGATATTATTAATAATTTAATTAATAATAAAGTAATTAGAATAATTACTTATAAATACTAAATAATTATTTAAAAATAAGATTAATGATATAAAAATCATAATAAATGATTATAAATTATTTAAAAATAATAAACAATGTTTTTGTAAAATTTTAAGTAAATATTAACTACTTAAAATAGAAATAGATGATTTAAAAATCATTTAAAGGAGAAATAAATATTTTAAAAATACTTTAAAACTTCTAAAAATTATTATAATGGATATATAAATTATCTAAAAATATGATAAAATTTATAAATAAAATTTAGTTCATATATCAACTTATTTTAGTATTCGGTAAAGACATTTAACACCGAAACCTTATCAAATCTAACCCGATAATATATAAATGCTATATTTGAGAATTGTTATCAATACTTACGTATTAGATTTATATATATGAACATCCTAGGTATTTATTAAACAAATTGAGTAGCATAACTTGATTGATTTACGCTCAGGCAAGTTTCCTAAACCCTAAACATATTTTTATTATGCAAGTTCTCTATCCTTAAATCTCACATTGAGCAAGTTCTTCTTAAACCTTAACTTAATTATGCTAAATTTCTCAACCTTGTTTATTCATGAAACAATATTTTTATCTTGATATGCTGTTGATATAATATACTACACCTACAATTGAATTACCTCTTGTTGAAAGGTTATTGCTATAGCTTCAGCATAACTAAGAAATGAATTGTTTATTCATATTAATTGTTAAAGCTTAAATTATTGTGTCAAACCAAATTGTTTGGTAAAAGATCCTAATCTGAAGTTGGGTATCCCATATTGTGACGCCCCCAAAACAGGTATACATCACCTATTCTGAGTCGTCAAATACATGGTACAGAATACAAATACAACTTAATTATATAGCTGTCGTGTAAAGTACGACAAAACATAAGTTGTGACTCAAGTAGAGAATAAAATCTAATATCTTTTATGATTTAAAAGGTTTTTCATCACTTTTATCGCTGGGACTCAGCTTAATAAATAATCCACATCATCGAATAACCCCTTCACTACGTCCAAAGATATTTTTTAGTATTACGACCACAATTATCCATGCACTACGGGCCAAGAATATTTGTGTATTCAATAATGGTCATGATCATGCCAACAACTGTTCATCAATGCTCTACGGGCTAATGAGGACTTTTTCCACATCATTTGTAACATTACAGTCATGATTACACCGAATAATCCTTGATCATAATCATACCAAGTCCATCTATGCACTATAGGCCACAGATGACTTTCAACAAAATATAAACATGAGGATTATGACATTGATATAAGAATTCAATAAAACAAGTTCAAGAATTAATTTATCCAAGAACTAATAACGTCCAAATTGTCAACATGATACTGTTTTGTAGAGTAAAATTCAAAAATGCTCAGAAGAATATTTTCATGAAAAGATACTGGATGAAGCGTAAATATCAAGAATATGCCACTAATTTTATGGAGTATAGAAGTCAAAACTGTAATCAACAGAGTATAATAAGGAATGAAATAACAAAAGAAATCACCAGGCATGCGATAGACCGCACAGACAGGTTATTCCAATAGAATAATAAATAACAGAATCAGGTCCGGCGTAGAACGCACAGACAGGATGTTCCAACAGAATAATAAAGACGGAACTAGGTTCGTCGTAGAACGCACAGTCGGGATGTTCCAATAGGATAATAAAGACGGAACCAGGTCCGGCGTATAACGCACGAACATTATATTCCAACAGAATGATAAAGAATGGAACAACAGAAGAATTTTACAAAGTATAGGGTAGCCCGCGTATACAGGTTATTCAAACAGAATAATAAAGAATGGAATAACAAAAGTTCTCTTCATGGATAAGAAAGAAATAATACTCCCTACGAGTACAACAAATAATATTCCCAACCATAAAAAAACTGGATACTAGAATAGTGAGGTAGCAGACTTCTCTTCTTCTTTCTATAATTTCTCTCTATAATAATTGCTCTAAAGCTTTTGTAAATTGGTGAGAAATGAAGGAAGAATGAACTTCTATTTATAGAAAAATATAATTTCGATAATTGCAAGTTTTGGGGCTCAAAAAATTACAGTACAATACCTCCAACTTTTTCTTTATTTGCAATTTAGTCATGGAAGTATTATCAAACTTGCACCACCTCCCCTAATAGTAAATAATGTGATTCAATAGTAAATTATGTGAATCCATAGTTCTAGACAAGTGAAAATATGAATTACAATATAGTACCTCCATCTATAACTCCATTTTTAACTTAGTCATGCAAGTATTATCAATCTTGCACCAACTCCCCTAATAGTAACAAGAATGTGAAACAATAGTATACACATGTGAACAAATAGTATAATCATGTGAAATAATAGCAATCAATTTCTCATTTATCCGGTTAAATACCCGATTGATCAATATAACCTCCAGACATCAATTATTATCGAAATAATTGTCGATTTTCACTAACACAAATAATTCCAACACAATGAAATTATTTTTATCAAAAATAAAAATTTAGAAATTTTGAAGTTTGACTTTTCCCGAAAAATTCAACTGTTAACTTTTTGACCAAATAGTGAATTCTGGAAAATTTTGTGTTTATAGACTATTTTTACTAATTTCATCATTTCGGACTCAAATATCACGTCCGCGTCTCCAAATTCATCTCCGAACACAACTTCAATTTTAATAACATTCGTCATTAATATTATAACTCACACTATTTATCAACCAGGTCGTTCCCAAGAAAGAGGGGGCTTTCCAATAAGGATTTCTCCCTATTGGCTAGCAATTAGGTGACCAAACCTCTCCTTAACAGAACTTCTAGACATTATAAATATTGCAATTTAATAATATGAATAACTTTGTCGTCTCAATTATTGATTTAATAAAATAACATATTATGCAGATGATACTATGACAATAATCGAATCAATAATATGAGAGATATGATACAGCAATTATTGTAGCAATAATTGAGTATAACTGAGTGTCTTTTCACGTAAGCATTAATAATCAATACCGTGCGCTACTATGCAACCACGCGTAATACTGTACTTTTACTACCAGGTAGTTCAACAGTTAACGATAAAACTTCTGCCGTTATTTTTATAAAAATATAATTCTGTCGTTTTCTAACTACGACAATACTTCCGTTGTGGGGTCCACCAATGATTGTGCCGTCGTACGAATATTTCCCGACAAAGAGAATATTCCCCGACCAATCAAATATTTTATAACAACTTGCATACTTTGAAAAATTTATAAATACTACCCACAACTATAACATTATATCAAATCCACACCATAATATTAAAAAAAATATTTCGATAAATTTAAATCTATATTCATAAAATCTGGGGTTTCACAATCTCCCCTCCTTATGAAATTTCGCCCTCAAAATTTACGTACGCACTTGATATGCCAAAGAGGTGAGGATACCTTAACTTCACTTCAAATTCTAACCCTTGAGGTATAACCTTTGAGTGTCGAATATAATTCTTCTTATCCAAGATTTTAACACATATCTCCTCATACGTTAAATAATCCGCTATCTCGTCCGGTTATAAATTAATAATGTGGTTCGGGTCATCCCCATATTTACGTAATGTCGATACGTTAAAATTGTTATGAACACACAACATACTTGGTGGTAAAATGAGTTTATAAGCCACAGTTCCTACTTTATCGAGGATTTCAAATGGGCCAATTAAATCGAGGGTTGAGATTTCTTCTCTTCGTCGATTTTTGCTTCTAGAATAACGCCCTCTTGAATATTCATTATCTTCACGTGGGTTCCTAGAGTCTTTAACTCTATCTTCATCATTTGTAAGTCGTACGAAATGAGTCTTTATGTTAACAACATCTTACTCGTAAACGCATACGATCTTCTACTCAACGCGTCAGCTACCACGTTCGCTTTCCCACGATGGTATTGAATGGTACGATCGTAATCTTCAACAACTTGAGCCAATGTCTTTGGCGCATGTTACGTTCATTTTAGTTGAAGAAATATTTGAGGGTTTGGAAATGGGTTTTGTACTGGGGTCAATACAAAATTCGATTTCACGCTCTAGGGGTAGGCTAAGAAGTCTTCAAGAATACGTAAGGAAATTTATTAATAATTGAAATATCATTCAAAACTGTGCCTCTCATCCAAGACTTGGGTAACACGTCACATTGATACCTATCAACTTGTCATCGTCATTCACAGCTTCGCCTATAAAAAGTCTGGCTTCGGTGCATTCCACACAAGGAAGTCAACAACGAAAAAACCGGGGCTCTTTACTTATAGCTTGATATGACCATGATTGACTTTAGTGATTTGGTTGCTTGAATTCGCATAACAGGTTGGTTAGGAATATGAAAGCTAACAACCTTATGAAAAGCATGATGAGTAGTTAACCAATTGATTCCTAAAATCACATCAAAGGCAAGTATTTTCAAAGAGATACGATTGACAATTAACGTGAAAGTGTTGATTTGAACAAGATTTATAAATAGTGGAGGTAATGAAGGTTTATCCCAACTGAGTTTCAACAGATAAATCAAAATCTAACCTCTCTGGAGTTAAATTCAAACATTGAACACAACTAGGTGAAATAAAAGAGTGAGTAGAACCGATATCTAACACGCTATAGACTTCACAAGAGTTTATGACTAATATATCAGGTTCCTTGTCACGAAAAAAAAACGTTCTCTCTTAAACTACCGGCTTTGACCTTTTTGGGACGGCCTTTGGTACCTCCATCTTAGCTGAACTTGTCTTCGGTGAACGACAAAATCGGGCTAAGTTACCTTCTCTTCCATAATTATAACATGCTTTGGACGACATCACACAGTTTGGACTGATGTGTCCCTCCCCTCGGCATTTGAAGCATATGATAGGTGGTCGTTCTCCTTCTTTAACAACGGGTGCTAGTGCTGACGTCTTTCCATCATTGTTAAATCTCCTCTTCTTGAAATGTTCATTCTTATTGTTTTGACCATGATTACCACCGAAGTGGTTACCATTTCTGGCATGTTGATTCCCTCCATGCTTATTGTCACCGCTTTGATGACTGTTATCACCAGTATTATCATTTTATCAGCTGCTCTCTTTTGGTTACTTTGACTCGTTATTGCGCTCCACTAACTGAGCCCTATTTACAACATCTGATTTCCAACACAGTTTATAAGAAATAAGATATTGGCGTATCTCCGGATTTAAACCTCTTAAAAACATTCGCGTCATTCGCTCCTCATTATCTACCAAATTGGATGCAAACCGGGATAACTCTGCAAATTTGGCCTCGTATTGCGACACGGTCATATTGTTTTGTTCCAATTTGATAAACTCCACCTCCTTCATGTGACGAATACTTTCGAAAAAGTACTTGTCGTTGAACAGCTCTTGGAACTTCTCACAAGACATCTTGAGTGCATCAGGCTGGGTACGTTTTACAGATTCCCACTAGTGATCTGTCTCTTCACGCAACATAAAGGTGGCAAAGGGAACCTTTTGCTCCTCGGAGCATCCCAAGACATCAAATATCTTGGTGATCTGCTTTAACCACGTCTCTGCCTTAAGTGGTTATGGCTTTTCCAAAAACTCCGGTGGTCCCAGCTCCTTGAATTTCTTAGCGGTGACCAACTGTGGGTTGCCATTGTTTCCTCCTGTATTATGAACAGGAGTGGCCTTCGCCTGATGTTGCATGAATTCTAAAAAGCTCCGAAACGTACCATCGTTCGTCAATTGATTAGTGTTGGTGTTTACAAGAGGATTATCGCCATCCTGTTGCACATTGTCCTGATTATTGATCTGTGGAGAGTCAACGGTCTCCTGTACTCCATTGCTATTCTCAACCTTCTCGGATGTCATTTTCAAATATTACCACAAAACAAGGGTTAACTAACATCAAATATTATCCCTATACTCTGACTGACCAATTAAATATCAAATAAACTTAGGTAGGTCATTGTAGCGAAGGAATTTCCCGTCTCTCCCCTCCTAGTTCTAGTCTCACATCTAAGCCAGGGATCATATCCCTAAGCTTTGATACCAACCGTGATGCCCTCAAAATAGGTATACATCACCTATTCTGAGTCGTCAAATACATGGTACATAATACAAATACAACTTAATTATATAACTGTAGTGCAAAGTACGATAAAACATAAGCTGTGAGTTTTAATACAAATATTGTCGCCTAGACAATATACAAACTCAAATTCAATATTATTACATTTATTTTCCACTATTTTACTGAATAGTGAGGACTACTAATGCTATCATCTGGTCCGTCACTCCGTTCCCCGACTAGTCCCTGCTACGTTCTCATTTCCAGAAGAGAGCAATAAAAGTAAAAGGGTGAGCTCAACTAGCCCAGTAGGAAATATTATGACTAATATAATGCAAAATATATTATCGTTAACCTTCAACAGTATTAAACTGACACAATATAATGACCATCAAGTTTAACTGTAGCGGAACAGGCAATCCATTAAAAGAGTCAAGTAGAGAATAAAATCTACTATCTTTTATGATTTAAAAGGTTTTTCATCACTTTTATCGCTGGGACTCAGCTTAATAAATAATCTACATCATCGAATCACCCCTGCACTACGGCCAAGGATATTCTTTAGTATCACGACCAAAATTATCCATGCACTACGGGCCAAGAATATTTGTGTATTCAATAATGGTCATGATCATGCCAACAACTGTCCATCAATGCTCTACTAGCCAATGAGGACTTTTTCCACATCATTTGTAACATTACGGTCATGATTACACTGAATAATCCATGGTCATAATCATACCAAGTCCATCTATGCACTATATGCCACAGATGACTTTCAACAAAATATAAACATGAGGATGATGACAAAGATATAAGAATTCAATCAAACAAGTTCAAGAATTAATTTATCCAGGAACTAATAACGTCCAAATTGTCAACATGATACTGCTTTGTAGACTAAAATTCAAAAATATCAAGGATAATATTTCCATGAAAAGATACTGGATGAAGCGCAAATATCAAGGATATTCCACTAATTTCATGGAGAATAGAAGTCAAAACTGTAACCAATTTAGTATAATAAGGAATGGAATGAAAAAAAAAAGCACCAGGCATGCGATAGACCGCACAGGCAGGTTATTCCAACAGAATAATAAATAACGGAATCAGGTCCGGCGTAATATGCACAGACAGGATATTCCAACAAAATAATAAAGAGGGAATCAGGTACGGCGTAAAACGCACAGACATGATATTCCAACAGAATAATAAAGACGGAACCAGGTCCGGCGTATAACAAACAGACAGGATATTCCAAAAGAATAATTAAGACGGAACCAGGTCCAGTGTAGAACGCACAGACAAGATGTTCCAACAGAATAATAAAGACAGAACCAGGTCCGGCGTAGAACGCACAGACATGATGTTCCAACAGAATGATAAAGAATGGAACAACAAAAGAATTTCACCAAGTATAGGGTAGCCCGCGTATACAGGTTATTCTAATAGAATAACAGAAGTTCTCTTCATGGATAAGAAAGAAACAATACTCCCTACGAGTGCAACAAATAATATTCCCTACCTTAGAAAAACTGGATACTGGAATAGTGAGGTAGCAGACTTCTCTTCTTCTTTCTATAATTTCTCTATATAATAATCGCTCTAAAGCTTTTGTGAATTAGTGAGAAATAAAGGAAGAATGAGCTTCTATTTATAGAAAGATATAGTTTCGATAATTGCACGTTTAGGGGCTCGAAAAATTACAATACAATACCTCCAACTTTTCCTTTATTTGTAATTTAGTCATGGAAGTATTATCAAACTTACACCACGTCCCCTAATAGTAAATAATGTGATTCAATAGTAAATTATGTGAATCAATAGTTCTAGACATGTGAAAATACGAATTACAGTATAGTACCTCCATCTATATCTCCATTTTTAACTTAGTCATGCAAGTATTATCAATCTTGCACCAACTCCCCTAATAGTAACAAGAATGTGAAACAATAGTATACACATGTGAACAAATAGTTATAATCATGTGAAATAATAGCAATCAATTTCTCATTTATCAGGTTAAATACCCGATTGGTCAATATAACCTCAAGACATCAATTATTATCGAAATAAATGCCTATTTTAACTAACACAAATAATTCCAACACAATGAAACCATTTTTATCAAAAATAAAAATTTTGAAATTTTGAAGTTTGACTTTTCCCAAAAAAGTCAACTGTTGACTTTTTGACCAAATACTGAATTCCGAAAATTTTTGTGTTTATAGACTATTTTTACTAATTTCATCGTTCCGGACTCAAATATCACATCCGCGTCTCTAAATTCATCTCCGAACACAACTTCAATTTTAATAACATTCGTCATTAATATTATAACTCACTATTTATCAACCAGGTCGTTCCCAGGAAAGAGGGGGCTTTCCAATAATGATTTCTCCCTATTGGCACGCAATTAGGTGACCAAACCTCTCCTGGACAGAACTTCTAGACATTGTAAATATTGAAATTTAATAATATGAATAACTTTGTCGTCTCAATTATTGATTTAATAAAATAACATATTATGCAGGTGATACTATGACAATAATCGAATCAATAATATGAGAGATATGATGCATCAATTACTGTAGCAATAATTGAGTATAACTGAGTGACTTCTCACGTAAGCATCAATAATCAATACCGTGTGCTACTATGCAACCACGCGTAATACTGTACTTTTACTACCGGGTAGTTCAACAGTTAACGGTAAAACTTCCGCCGTTATTTTTATAAAAATATAATTATGTCGTTTTCTAACTACGACAATACTTCCGTTGTGGGGTCCACCAATGATTGTGCCGTCGTACGAATATTCCCTGATAAAAAGAATAATCCCCGACCAATCGAATATTTTATAACAACTTACATACTTTGAAAAAATTATAAATACTACCCACAACTATAACATTATATCAAATCCACACCATAATATTAAAAAAAATATTTCGATAAATTTAATTCTTTATTCATAAAATCTGGGGTTTCACACATATGGGATCATTCAGTCGATAATATATTGACACTAATTTGGGTGCATTTGAGCACTGCTAGGATGAGATGCATACTCCTAAGACGTTGAATAGGCTGATCCCCTATCTCATATCTAAACAAAATTTATAAGTCTGTGTGACTGATAAAAATATAAATCCATAGTGAAATGGTAACAACTATCAGACGAAATTTGAATTGTTGTACTTCTTCAAATCATATATTGTTATAAATACAAAACTTGCTGAACATGTCATAGTTCACCCTTACAAATTATTCCCTTTGCAGTTTTAGATGGTAACCCTGAAACTCGTTATGAGAATCATGTAATTGAATCTTAATATTATGATATATATACAACATCTTTTATTTTTGTAACCGTGTTTTCTTACATATATAGATGCAAAGTTAGAATTCTTCGAATCTAGTTGAGATTCTTGGGAACTATTTATCTGAGTGAGGGTATTAATAGCATGGACTGTTCATGTTGTTATTGATACTATGGATTTCGGATAGATAGTTACTATCGATACGATAGTATAAATTCGATTGGTATAGACTATACATCTGGGTGAGGATATTAGTAATATGGACTATTCATGTTATTATTGATATTCTGGATTTCGGATAGATAGATTCAATTCACAGATATAGTTCATACATCCAAGTGAGGGTATCCAAACATAGTAATAGTTCTCCTAAGAATTATCATCTGTTATGGGATACTGCTAATTTTTGATTTATGATAAATATATCTGATAGTCCCATAATATAAGCCTCTAATCAGATACCATGGGTGTATAGATTTAAATGCATTATATTGATTCTTAGTAAGCACCATATCAGATACCATAGGAGTATAGATATGGGGGCATTACAATTTTGGTATCAAAGCCTTAAGGCTATAGATATAAGGAAGAGAAATCTTAGTATATACTCATCGAGTCCGTAAAAATTTTAAATTACACATAAAATATAATATTAATAAAAAAGAATTATGTTGTGTAATTTCTATAACAATATTAAATAAGTTTTCTTTTATAGATGGTCAACTCCAAAGCTGAAGAACTGGTGATAGTAAACAATCCACCACAAATTTAGTCATTTATAGCTAGTGGTGAAGAGGATGAAGAGTTGCTTCATGATCAACAACTGTCAGATGCTGAGGAAGAGGAAGATCCAGTGGCAGGACAATTAATGAGAATTAACATGATGGAGCAATGGCATCACTAATAAAGATAACAGAATATGAGAATAATAAAATGAAGTGTAGGGCTGATATAGCTGAGGGGATGCTACAACATGAGAGGGGACATTGTCACCGACTAAAAGTACAACTGCACCATGCACAAAATGGCAGGTAGGAAATTCAGTCTAGACTTCTTAAAACATCTCTAGGTGTTCGAGATACTTTTAATGATTTGCAGCGCCGAATAGTTCGATATCCGATAGAGGAGAAGAAAACTGCTTATCTCATCGATCGATCTGTGGTTTGTCACATGATTTAGGATTCCTGTGATGATATCAATGAATTCTAGAGAGTGATATAGATAGTTGAATGCTTTTTATTAGTATGAATAAAGAAGCATTCAAAGTTTGTATTGTAAACAGTGTTTTGTTAGATAGAATTATGTTTAACTACTAAGTTGTTGTGTACGACTGTTGTGATATATAAAATAAATGATATGTTTGTGTTATCCAAATTCTTATGTGAAATTTTGTTGTTATTTTACATAGAATCATGCAAGCAACAAGAAGACCCCAAAGAGAAATGAATGGTGATGATAATTCTACCCAACAGTTAGTAGACCTTATGCTAGGAGTTATGAATAGACCTACACATCAAAACACATCTTTCAAAGATTTTAAATTAGTTGGACCTCCTAAATTTAAAGGTAAATCAGAACCTGTAGAGGCACAAATTTGGATTTCTGAAATAGAGAAATTTTTCCTAGTAACCAATATGAATAATAATTAAAAGACAACTTTTGCAACCTTTTTCTTGAAAGGTGAGGCTAATTATTGGTGGGAATCAACTAAAGGTCGGGTAGAAACTGAAATTATTCCTTGGGCTAGATTCAAAGAATTGTTCTTTGAAAACTATTTTTCCCAATCCTTGAAAGATCGCATTGAAATAAAATTTTTACATTTAAAACAAGGAGACCTGACTTTAACCCACTATACAGCCAAGTTCAATGAACTTTCCAGGTTTGCTCCTAATCAAGTAACCACTGAACTTAGAAAGACTCGTAGGTTTCAGGAGGGTTTAAAACCTCAGATTCAGAGTAAGTTGTCAATACTCCAAATAAAGACTTTTTTTTGAAATACTAGAGAAAGCTACTATAGCCAAAAGTGAGAATGAGAGTCTTACTAAATTTCACCAAGAAAAGAAGAGTCAAAATGATAAAGGGAAACTTAGGATAGAACCCATTTCAGGTGGGTTTAATAACAAGCGAAAATGGGATAATACTTTCTCTAACAACCCGGGGAAGAAGGTATGTAATACTAATAATAACTTTTGTAATAATATCATTAAACCTTGTTCTACTTGTGGACAGAAACATAAAGGAGTGTGTTTTCTTATAAAATGTTATAATTGTGGACAATCGAGACATATTTCACCACAGTGTCCTCTCCCAAATAAAAATAAATGTTTTAATTGTAGTTCGTCGGACCATTTTTCTAAGAATTATCCCAAACCTAAGAACTAAGGAGGAAAGAGGAATAGAGTACCAGAGAATAATCAGTCAACAATAGCTGCAGTTGGGGTTCAGAATTGACCTACCACGAGAACGTTTAATATGTCGGTGAGGGATGTTGTTGCTTCACAGGACGTGGTGACAGGTATCATCCCTATCAACACTTTAAATGCATATGTGTTATTTGATTCTGGAGCTACTTGTTCTTTCGTATCTAAAAGTTTTTCTAAGAACTTGAATATACCTTGTGAAAAGTTAAGTAAACCATTTTGGGTAGAAAGTTCTAATAATGAAAAGATTCTGGTTGAAACCATATACAAAAACTATAGTGTGGTAATAAAAGGACATAATTTTACGGTAAATCTTATACCAATTCAGTTGGGAGAATTTGATGCAATTTTAGGAATGGATTGGTTAGTTAATTATAGCGCAATAATTGATTATCATAAAAAACGTATAAACCTTATGAATGTATCGAAGTCAAAGGTAGTGTTCAATGATAGTTGCTCACCTAAGCAATCTTGATGTTTGACTATAGTTTTGGCAGAACGATTACTTAGAAAAGGTTGTTTAGGTTATTTGGCCTACATAGTTGATACTCGACAGGAAGGAGTAAAATTAGATCAAATACCTATAGTTAAAGATTTTCCCGATGTATTTTCAGATGACTTACCAGGTTTACCTCCAGATAGGGAAATTGAGTTCGTCATTGATTTTGCACCGGGAACAACACCAGTTTCTAAGGCACCATACAAAATGGCACATATAGAACTGAAAGAGTTACTAATACAATTACAGGAACTCTTAGATAAAAAGTACATACAACCTAGTGTTTCATCCTAGGGAGCACCAGTATTGTTTGTAAAGAAGAAGGATGGAACTATAAGACTATGTATAAACTATAGAGAGCTAAATAAATTAACTATTAAGAATAAATATCCGTTACCAAGGATTGATGACTTGTTTGGCCAATTAAAGGGGGACGAACATTTTTCAAAAATTGACCTTAGAACAGGTTATCATCAATTAAAAGTAAGAAAGGAGGATGTGCCGAAAACAACGTTTAGGACACGCTATGGACATTATGAGTTTATTGAAATGTCTTTTGGATTGAAAAATGCACCGGTAGCATTTATGGATTTAATGAATCGAGTGTTTAAACTATGCTTGGACAAATTTTTTGTCGTGTTTATCGACGATATTCTAGTATACTCGAAAAAAAGGGAAGAACATACTGAACACTTGAGAGTCGTTTTAGAGATATTATGGAAGGAACAACTTTATACAAAGTTTTCCAAGTGTGAATTCTGGTTATAGAGAGTTCAATTTTTAGGTCATGTGATTGACAAGAATGGAATATCTGTAGAACCAACTAAGATCGAAACGGTTGTGAATTGGGAACAACCAACAACTCCAACAGAAGTACGAAGTTTTCTTGGTTTAGTGGGTTATTATCGATGATTTATAAAAGATTTTTCAAAAATAGCAACCCCATTAACCAATTTAACTCGAAAGACAGTAAAATACGTATGAAAAGATAAATGTGTAGAAAGTTTCCAAGAGTTGAAGAAGCGACTGAGCATGGCTCCAGTGTTGTCCTTACCAGATGAGACAGGAGGCCTTGTAGTATTTAGTGATGCATCACACAAAGGTTTAGGGTGTATGTTGATGCAACATGGGAAAGTGATTGCTTATGCATCCTGACAACTCAAAGATTATGAGAAGAGGTATCCTACTCATGACCTAGAGTTAGCCGTTGTAGTTTTTGCTCTAAAAATTTGGAGACATTACTTATACGGGGAGAAGTACGAAATATATACAGATCATAAAAGTCTAAAATATATTTTCACACAAAAGGAATTAAATTTGAGGCAACGAAGATGGTTAAAACTAATAAAGGATTTTGATTGTGAAATCTTATATACTCCCGATAAAGCTATTGTCATAGCTGATGCATTGAGTAGAAAGAATCAGAGTAAATTGAATGCAGTAACCACCAATGATAGGTTAATAAAAGACTTTGAAAATTTAAAAATTGAGGTGGAATGTCCAACTACCTCTACCCAAAAATTTTATATTTTAGAAGGAGTTTCATCTCTACTTAATAGAATCAAAGAGATGCAAGAAAAGGATGAAGAATGTCTGAAATATAAGTCTAATATAACTCATGACAAGTATAATAAATTCAAAATAGATAAGGATGGAATAATAAGATATGAAGATAGAATATGAGTTCCGTTAAACCAAACTTTAAAAGACAAAATCTTAAACGAAGCTCATAATTCTAAATTTACCATACATCCTAGCAGTACTAAAATGTACAAGGATTTTAGTCAACACTTTTGGTGGTCAAATATGAAAAGAGAAATAGCTGAATAGGTAAGAAAATGTCTCACGTGTCAAATGGTTAAGGCTGAGCATCAGAAGCCGAGTGATTTACTTCAACCATTACCGATTCCTGAGTGGAAGTGGGAACATATAACCATGGACTTTGTGGTTGGCCTTTCAGCTACACAAAAGGGCCATAATGCCATTTGGGTAATAGTTGACCGTTTAACCAAATCAGCTCACTTCCTACCTAATAAAATTACTCATAACTTGAATCACCTTGCCAAACTGTACATCAATGAAATTATCTCTATGCATGGAGTACCTGTTTCCATTGTATCAGATCGAGATCCACGTCTTATTTCAAATTTTTGGAAAAGTCTTCAAAAATACTTAGGAACACAATTAAGATTGCGTACAGCTTATCATCCTCAAACTGATGGACAGAGTGAGAGAACCATACAAACATTAGAGGATATGTTGAGAACATGAATCATAGACTTCAAAGGAAGTTGGGGAGATCAGTTACCTTTAGTCGAATTTTCCTATAACAATAGTTATCATGCTAGCATAGGTATGCCACCCTATAAAGCCTTATATGGAAGAAAATGTAGAACACCTTTATGTTGGGATGAAGTCGGGGAAAGACAAATGCTAGGACCTGAAATAATTCAACAAACTACTGAAACCATCAGAATTATACGTCAACGATTACAAGCATCTCAAGATCGACAAAGAAAATACGCTGATCCACGTCATCAACAACGAAACTTTAATGTATGAAGACATATATTCTTAAAGGTATCTCCTTGGAAGGGCAAAATATGCTTTGGCAAGAAAGGAAAACTAAGTCCGAGATTCAATGGACCTTTTGAAATTTTAAGAAGGATTGGTGAAGTTGCTTATGAAATAGCACTACCTCCTGAGTTGAATCATATCCATAATGTGTTTCATGTGTCCGTATTATGACCATACAAACCTGATTATAAACACGTTATAAAGTATTAGCCAATTCAAATAGAAGAAGATCTTTCTTATGTAGAAGAACATGTGCAGATCGTCGACCGTAAAGTACAAGTCCTGAGAAATAAAGTGATAGCATCAGTTAAAGTGATCTTGAGAAATCAAAACGTTGAAGAAGCTACATGGGAGATCCAAGATAAAATGCGAGAGAATTATCCTCAATTATTAACTTAATTTGTACTTTAATTTCGATGACAAAATTCTTATTAGTGGGGGTGAATGTAAAAACCCAAAACCTTAAAAAAATTCTGTTATGTAAAATTTCGTTATATCAATAAAATTTCTCCGTTCTGAAAGTGTTAAGTGTTAATATATACTCTGTTTAACAAATTTGATCAAATAAAAGTTCGTCCGAAAAACGTCGTGCTTGATACATCATGCTTAAAAATTTTCTTTATCGTGCTTACACTGACAAAACGCTTTGTCGTGCTTGTTAGGATTAGTGAGAAATCTAGGTTAGTATTCCTAGATTAATAAACCCTAGCCCTAATCAGCAAAACCCTAAACCTAATTTATAAATCTAACCCTAATTAGCTAATTTAACCCTAATTAGATTATCTAAACACCTAATCATGGTTAGTAAACTTCAATTAGGTATTAATAAACATCATTTAACAATTCGAATCATTAAAAACAAAACCTTAATCAAGCTTAGTGAATTTTAGGGCATAATTAAGCTACTATACTAACCTAACTAGCTCACAAGTAGGTTAGGAGTCACCATTGCAAGTTCCTAGTCTGCACATAACATGCTTATAACTCCCAAGCATTATAATAGTCATCAGATCAGAAATTTTTGGAGGCAAGTTACTTGAAAATGTCCAAAAAGCCAAGTTGAAGAATTCTATAAATAGGAACCCTAGGGCTGAGCAAACTCACAAAATTTCTAAGCCAAGATACATTTATATACTTACCAAATCAAGCCTGGGTGATAGCAGCATCAAATTCATTAGCTAGAATAAAAAATCAACCAAGAAAGGTACAAACCCTAATTCATAATTTGCTCTTTCATCTTGTGTTATTATTGTTGTTTAAATGTTTAGAATTATGTATTAGTATGTTAGATTGGTAGAACACATTTTCATAACATCTAGATGCCTTAATTAAGTGTTTTTAGAAATCTGGAAATTTTGAAAAACCAAGTCTGACAGCCGAATGTTAAGGCTTGTAGATTCACGTATGTTTATGTTTTGGTCTGTTAAATATATGTTACCTGTAGCCTGTTAGTAGGTCTTTAATCTGGAAAAGAAACCAGGTTCATTAGAATCATATATTGCAAGTTATGATTGGTCAAAGTGCGTTGACCGTTCACAGATTTCAGTTTTCACCCAGAAAACTCAAGAACTGTTGTACTGGCGACTTTGACCAACCTTTTTAATCGCTTTTAGTTTGTTGTTTTTGTAATGTTTTGTTTTATAATAACACCTTGATAAATGTACTACATATCTATGATCTTAAATTACATAAACAACTCATAGGATTACTGGAATTACTGGTCAAAACCCGTTGACCGAACTCGACTAAGTTTTCTGGTCTGCCCAGAAAACTGAAGAACACGAAGAACAGTGGTTGGCTGTACTTTGACCAGACTAAATAAAGACCTTAGATTTACGATTTGTTCGAGTTAGTGTTATATATATGTATCCTGACATATATATTACAGGTTACAACAAACACAAAACACATCCAATACACAGAATCAAAAATATTGAAACCACAAAACCGTTGACCGGCTATGACCACTGTTCTGGGTTGCCCAGAAACTCAAGAACAGCTTTGACAGTGACTTTGAGCCTCTATAACTTACTGTTATATGTAGGTTAAAGCCTGAAATTTTATTCATGTTGTACTACTGTAAGAATACTATAACATCAGTACTTGATTGAACCCAAAAACGAAAACAATAGTTAGATAAACCATGGTCAAACTAGTCCCTCTAACATGACCAAATGGTTGCCCAGAAACTTAAGAACACCTACAACGACACTTTCTGTCACTGAAGGGCTTTAGCGACGGATAAAAATTGTTTTTTTAGAAAT
This sequence comes from Panax japonicus, assembly GCA_020205505.1. Taxonomy (NCBI): domain Eukaryota; kingdom Viridiplantae; phylum Streptophyta; class Magnoliopsida; order Apiales; family Araliaceae; genus Panax; species Panax japonicus. The sequence goes on from CM035113.1 coordinate 63,658,634, forward strand.
AAATTATAAAAATTAGAAATAATTAATAAATAAATATAAATAAATACAAAAATAGTTTAAAAAATTATATTAAATAAATATAATTAATTTTTATATTTTTAAATAAATTCAATAAATATTTTATTTTATTCAGATATTATTAAAAATTTAATAAATAATAAAGTAATTAGAATAATTACATATAAATACTAAATAATTATTGAAAAATAAGATTAATGATATAAAAATCATAATAAATGATTACAAATTATTTAAAAAATAATAAACAATGTTTTTGTAAAATTTTAAGTAAATATTAATTACTAAAAAATAAAAATAAATTATTTAAAAATCATTTAAAGGAGAAATAAATATTTTTAAAATACTTTAAAACTTCTAAAAATTATTACACTGGATATAAAAATTATCTAAAAATATGATAAAATTTATAAATAAAATTTAGTTCATATATCAACTTATTTTAGTATTCGGTAAAGACATTTAACACCAAAACCTTATCAAATCTAACCTGATAATATATAAATGCTATATTTGAGAATTGTTATCAATATTAACGTGTTAGATTTATATATATGAACATCACAGATATTTATTAAACGAATTGAGTAGCATACCTTGACTAATCTATGCTCAGGCAAGTTTCCTAAACCCTAAACTTATTTTTATTATGCAAATTCTCTATCCTTAAATCTCATATCGAGCAAGTTCTTTTTAAACCTTAACTTAATTATGCTAAATTTCTCAACCCTATTTATTCATGAAATAAGATTTTTATCTTGATATGTTGTTGATATAATATACTACACCTACAATTGAATTACCTCTTATTGAAAGGTTATTGATATAGCTTCAGCATAACTAAGAAATGAATTATTTATTCATATTAATTGTTAAGGTTTAAATTGTTTTGTCAACCAAATTGTTTGGTAAAACATCCTAATCTAAAGTTGGGTATCCCATATGGGATCATTCAGTCGATAATATATTGACACTAATTTGGGTGCATTTGAGCACTGTTAGTATGAGATACATACTCCTAAGATGTTGAATATGCTGATCCCCAATCTCGTATCTAAACAAAATTTCTAAGTCTGTGTGACTAAAAAAAATATAAATTCATAGTGAAATGGTAACAACTATCAGTCAAAATTTGAATTGTTGTACTTCTTCAAATCATATATTGTTATAAATACAAAACTTACTGAGCATGTCATAGCTCACCCTTGTAAATTATTCCCTTTGCAGTTTTAGATGGTAAACTTGGAACATCTAGAGTAGATAAAGGGAAGCGTCCCTACTTAGATTAGATTATATTCTTTTCTATTTGAATACCTTCTAAAAAGAAACTCGTTATGAGAATCATGTAATTGAATATTAATATTATGATATATATAACATCTTTTATTTCCGCAACCGTGTTTTCTTATATATATAGATGCAAAGTTAGAATTCTTCGAATGTAGTTGAGATCCTTGGGAACTATTTATCCGGGTGAGAGTATTAATAGCATGGACTGTTCATGTTGTTATTGATACTCTAGATTTCGGATAGATAGTTACTATCGATACGATAGTATAAATTCGATTGGCATAGACTATACATCTAGGTGAGTATATTAGTAATATGAACTATTCATATTATTATTGATATTATGGATTTCAGATAGATAGATTCTATTCACAAATATAGTTCATACATCCAAGTGAGGGTATCCAAACATAGTAATAGTTCTCCTAAGAATTGTCATCTGTTATGGGATACTGTGAATTTTGGATTTATGAGAATTATATCTGATAGTCCCTTAATATAAGCCTCTAATCAGATACCATGGGCATATAGATTTAAATGCATTATATTGATTATTAGTAAGCACCATGTCATATACCATTAGAGTATAGATATGGGGGTGTTACAATCTCGGACTATCACTCCATTCCCCGGCTAGTCCCGGCTACGTTCTCATCCTGAAGAGAACAATGAAAAAACAAAAGGGTGAGCTTAACTAGCCTAGTAAGAAATATTATGACTAAGATAATGCAGAATAAATTATTGTTAGCCTTCAACAATGTTAAACTGATAAAATACAATAAACATCAAGTTTAACTGTAGTAGAACAAGCAATCCATTAGAAGAGTCAAGTAGAGTATGATATCTAATATCTTCTATGATTTAAGAGTTTTTCATCAATTTTATCGCTAAGACTCAGCTCAATAAATAGTATCACAACCACAAATTATCCATGCACTACGTGCTAATGATATTCATATTTTCACCAATGGTCATGATCATATCGAATAATTCCTGTTCATAATCACACCAACAACTATCCATCAATGCACTATGGGCCAATGAGGACTTTTATCACATCATTTGTAGCATTACGGGTCATGATTATACTGAATGATCTCTGGTCATAATCATATCAATCAACAGTCCATCTATGCACGTAAGCTAAAGATGACTTTCATCATAATATAAGCATGAAGATGATGCCAACGATATAAGAATTTAATTAAAAGAAAAAAAAGGATAAATTTTTAAAGATTTATAATTTAATTTATCTAGAATTCAATAATGTCCAAATTGCCAACATGATACTGCTTTGTGGAGTAAAATTCAAGAATAATATTGTATTAAAAATGATTTGGACAGTAAAGAAATCAATTTTTATCATGAATAGTACTTCAGGTGAATAGTACTCGGGTGAATAGTACTGTGAGACCCCAAATTTTATGAATAAAGATTTAAATTTCTCAAAATATGTTTTTTTGAATATTATGGTGTGGATTTGATATAATGTTATAGTTGTGGGTAATATTTAAAAATTTTGCAAAGTAAGCAAGTGGTTATATAATATTCGATTGGTCCGGGAATATTTGTTTTAACATGAAATATTCGAACGACAGCACAATCATTGGTGGACCCCACAACGGAAGTATTGTCGTAGTTAGAAAATGACAAATTTTTCTTTCTATAAAAATAACGGCGGAGGTGTTACCGTTAAAACAGTTGAACTACCCGGTAGTAAAAGTACAGTAATACTCGTGGTTGCATAGTAGCACACGGTATTGATTATTGATGCTTATATGAGAAGTTAATCAGTTATACTCAATTATTGCTACATTAATTACTGCATCATATCTGTGACACCCCCAAATCCGGGTACTTCAATTCCACGAGATTTCGTGTTCACTGTACAAATATCATCTATCTATCTACCCATAATAAATGCAAGCCAAGCAATAGATAGAATAAAAATCTTCCCCTTAAGGGTTACAACATCCGAATAATAATAATATAATCCCAGGTTAAACTAACCTTAAACATCTGTGCGGAATCATAAACAAATAAGTCTTAAACAACATCATTAACTCAAGTTTTAAGCAAATACATCATCATATAAAACAACAAGTCTTCATCACTTGTTAACTTTGCCCTTGCCTTTACTAGTGGAAGGTTTATCAATTCTTTCGTTCTTAACTACAATGTTTTTATTAAGCAAGAGTGAGCACTATTGCCCACAAGTATAACAATGAAATAACAGTATAATAACATGCGAGTAAATCAAAGACATCTGAATAAAAGCTTAACTTTTGAATCAAGAATGAATAACAAGAATCAAAAGATTTCTGAGGGTCATAAGACCTTGAACTATGTCCTAGGTTACCAAGGGTTATACTTGAAACCTTTAACAGACATAAGACTATGGACATTTCTACTCGTACTTAGGGGGATCAGCTCTTAGTACCATACTGTGCACAATATCTTAACGCTAACGCATAAGTAAATCCCTTTGCAGGGTTGTTCATCTCAGTTTGACATTCGAGTCTGCACCAAAAGAAGTTTGGTTTGGATAATTCATCAAGGGTTCTGAAATTTAGAAAGTTTATCAACTATGGACTAGTTGAATCAATAAGGTTCACTAGTCTAACAAGGTTTAACAATAATGATATTCAATCTGAATAATAATTTCAAGAAGTATGCAATAGAATGATTATTGTATATATATAACAAAATCATACTTTGAAAAGATAATCAATATTTAATATAATAATTCGAACTTGAATAATACAATGATAATTTACTCGAGGTAAGTAATAAACTTGAACAATAATGACAAGTAGGGTTAGGAAACTTGCCTCGTGCGTAGATTACACTTTAACTAAGCACGTTCTTTGAATTTAATCCTACATACCATTCACATTCATAATACCAGTTAATTATAACTCAACTAATCATCAATGATCATTCTTTTGTCTAAACTTTGGTTATGACTATACTTAGTCAAATTATCACATTTACTGTTGCATAATATCACTTCATGAATAATAATTTAATTAGGTATTCCATAACTCAATCTACATGTAATTATGTTATTTACATGTTAAACATCTATTTTTTCATCACAGTATACTTCTAACATGTTTACATGCTCATTACATTAAGTTACTAACACATTGCTAGACTTAAAATTTTAAAAATAATTCATTCTGAACTTTCTAGAGAGTGGCGCTGCGGCGCCACTGTTACACTTGGTCTTCGCACTGCGGCGCGATGGCGCTGCGGCCGGACACTTGGCGCTGCAGTACTGTGGCGCTACGACTCGAGTCATGGCACTGCGGCGCAGGAAATAGACAGGTAGCCAGCGCTGTGGCGCGGCGTACCAGACACAGAAATGGCAGTTCGTGAAAAATCGCAGAACATGCCAATTTCTTCTAATTTCTTATTTTCTACTCGAATTTAGACATACCCATATGATGTAATTCATGCATAAACATAACCCAACATTTATATAACGACTTTTAACCCATTAAACACATAATCACAGAGTTTAAGCATATAGTTTCACTGACTTTGATGTTCTTCAAGGTTTTGAAAATAAAACATGAAAATTGTCACTACGGATTCGTTATAACACTGAATCCATTTATTTAAACTTTGGTCTCTTCATATCAACATGCATAATAATATACAAGTGCAAATTATATGAAAACATTTATATTAATCACGTATAAGGCCATATGGCCATAACCCAAACTCTGTAATTTTGTAGCAATCATACATAATGTAATTTTATGAAACAGATGATATAGTTTATACAATATATATAATCAAATACGATGTGATATGTCATAGCACATACATAACACATAATCATTACTCATATCCCAATTACAGAGGTTCACAGAAGGAATGAAAGCCATTTTCATAAAAAAAAACTAAATGACGTGAAATAGAAATTGGGTTTGAGAATTTACCTAGAGTATAATGTGTATATTTATAAGGGGTGAATTCTTTCTCAATTCTTCTTCAAACACACACTCACAATCTCTTAAACAGATATAAATTTCTCTCTAAATTCCTCAAATACTCTCTGGCTATATTTTAGACTTAGAAAAATGCAATAAAGAAGACGTATGATATAATAAGAGAACTGACGCACTGAGTGGTCAGTTAACCTAATAATGGATAACTGCTCCAACTCCCCATAGGGCATTGTTTGGCTAACAAAATAGATTTAAAAACCATTTACTTTAATAAAGCTTTATCATATAGTTTAATTAATGTCACACTCTTTCATAAAATAAATCAATATCTTATTTAAATTAATTAAATAACATATAATAATTTCTCATAAATTCACAGTCACATAATTAATTTTCTCATTAATTAATTATATCAAATTGTTAAATCTCTAATTAATAATTAAATTAAAATACCAATAGGTTTATTAAATATTTCTTTTAATACAGTAAGCTCACATAATCACATACTTCGATAATAAAAATTCTCTAAATTAATTTAATAAATGTAACACATATAATTAAATTAATCTACCACAATTGCATCAATTAATTATTTAATCTAATAATTAAATCATCGAAAATATTTATTTACTTCAATAAATATTAAAAATTAAATTATAAAAATCTCGTTCGTCACAATATCTCTCATATTATTGATTCAATTATTGTTACATTATCATTTGCATAATATGTTATATTATTAAATCAATAATTGAGACAGCAAAGTTATTCATATTATTATTCGCAATATTGACAATGTCTAGGAGTTCTGTCAAGGAGAGGTTTAGTCACCTAATTGTACGCCAATAAGGAGAAATCCATATCGAAAAACCCCCTCTTTCTTAGGAATGACCTGGTTCTTAAATATTGTGAATTATAATATTAATGATGAATAAGTTCGTGTTGATTAAAGATGAAATTGATTGTTCCACTGTGTTGGGATTATTAGTGTTAGTGGAAATCGACATTTCTTTCCATAATAATTGATGTCTGGAGGTTATATTGTTCAATTGGGTATTCGGGGCACTTTTCGTATCAGAGTACTATTCACAAGTTACTATTCATGAGTTACTACTCCCGAAGTACTATTCACGGGGTACTATTCACCCATAAAATATATTTTTTTCTGTTCAAATCATTTTTGGGTACAATATTATTCCATGAGGAGATGTGCTAATTTTTCAGACCGTTGGTTGAAGATATAATAGTAAATCAATATGGATCGTTGGTGAAAAGTTATAATAGTAAATCAATATGGATCGCTGGTTTAAATTTTTAATAGTAAATTAGTATGGACCGTTGCTTTAAGTTTTAATAGTAAACCAATATGGACCATCCATTTAAAAGTAAACCAATCTGGACCGTTCATGAATTAGTTACTATTCAGTCCATTCTCCTATAAATAAAAGCTCATTCCTTCATTATTTCTTACGAATTCACTAAAACTCTAGAGAGAGAAACTATAGAGAGAAAGAAGAAAAGTATCCTGCTACATCACTACTCCAATATCCAGTTTCTTCTAAGGTAAGGGGTATTATTTCTTTCGTATTCATGAAGAGAACTTCTGTTATTCCATTCTTTATTATTATTTTTGAATAACCTGTATATGCGAAGTACCGCATACATGGTTAAATTATTCTGTTATTCAATTTTTATTATTCTGTTGGAATTGTTGGGTTTCGGCACAGAAATGCACAGAGGAAATAAAATTTTAAAGCAATTTCCGAAACCCTAAAACAAGATCCATCTGATAAATTCAATTAATTTAGAGGTTAGAAATTATATCGATTGTTAAAGCTAGAATCGATGCGGTTGAATCTCCAACGCAATTCAAACAGACTGCGTCTCTACGGTATCCACACGAACGCTCCACACGAATTGTCCTTCGATCTGCAGAAGAAGGAATCGCGGTACTAGCCACCAAGGATGAGGATTTACGAAACTATATATCATATATATATCAATAAATCAAAATTAATCAAAACCCTAATCTAATTAAAATAAAATCCAAATTTAGAAATAATATATATATATATATATACAATGTGTCCAATGAAAGGGGCTTTAGTCATTTTGCCTAATAAATAAGACTCGTATTTCTCATATGATTCAAAATCAAATGAATCCAAGAACCCATCTTTATGGAGTTTGGATATGCGTTTCTCATTTATATGGCCTAAATGACAATGCCAGAGATATGTCGGATTTGAATCATTTAATTTAAATTATTTTGTATTTATGTTATATATAGGCATTTCTAAATCAAGAATATAGAGACCGTTAAACAATTGTGCAACACCATAACAACTATCATTTACGTAAAACAAACAATGATTGTTCTTTATTATAAATGAAAAACCTTTCTTGTCCAAACATGAAACAGAAATAATGTTTTTGCTTATAGCAGGCACAAAATAACAATCTTCTAATTCTAAAACTAGCCCAGTGGGCAAAGATAAATGATAAGTTCCTACGGATAGTGCATCAACTTTTGCTTCATTCCTAACTCGTAGGTCAACCTCTCCTTTCGCCAAAGTCCTACTCCTTCGGAGTCCCTGCACATTAACAAAAATGTGAGAACTACATCCAGTATCCAATACCCATGATGTAGAAGTAGACAAGTTGACTTCTATAACATATATACCTGAATCAGAAGTATACTTCCTTTACTTTTCTTCACTTCTTCCAAATAAGCATGATAGTTCCTTTTTCAGTGTCCATGTTTTCCACAGAAGTGACATTCACCTTCTTTAGCCACCCCACCAATAGGTTTTAAAGCCTGTTTGGTTTTGGAATTGGGTTTGGCAAAAGATTTAGATCCTATCTTCTTCTTTCCTTTCTAATTTCCCTTAGCATTCCCCTTTTTCACCATCATTATGGGAGCGGGTCCTGCCTTTTTCATGTTGTTCTCGGCAGTTCTTAACATACTCAACAACTCAGTAAGGGGTTTCTCAATTTCATTCATAAGATAGTTCATAACAAATTGAGAGTAGTTGCTGTTCAAAGATTACAAAACAAGGTCAGTTTGGGCTTCCGGAGTGATTGGAAAACCCAACCTATCAAGGTACTCAATATACCCAATCATTTTTAGCACATGTGGACCAACTGGATCACGTTCACCCATTTTACAGTGATACAACGCCTTGCTTGTATCATACCTCTCCTGTCGAGCATACCCTTCGAACAATTTCTTGAGATGCTCGATCATATCATAAGCATCCATCAACTCATATTGCTTCTGAAGCTCAGCGTTCATGGTTGCTAGCATGACACAACTCACGTCAAGGGCATCATCATGATGCTTCTTGTAAGTATTATGCTCCGCATGTGGTGCAGTGACAGCTGGTGCTGCAGGAATGGGCCCATCAAGGACATATAGCTTACGCTCTTGTTTGAGGATAATCCTCTAGTTCCTATGTCAGTCAAGGAAATTAATTCCACTCAGCTTGTCCTTTTCAAGGACTGATCGTAATGAAAGACTACTTGTGTTGTTGTTTGCCATTGATATCTACAATTTATAAGTGCAAAAATAATAAGTCAAATTGCAGAGTTTATATTATGTAATTGATAATAGTACATTCAAAATATACCTCCCACTATTTTATTCAAATTAATAGCCCTCACCATTAATTCAGAAAGTACTTTCTATTAAATCTTTCTAGTGAGTCAAGATCCATATTTCATTATGCCTTAAGTTAGCTTTGGCTATTCTCCTAAAACATAATTATTTAGGTAGACAACCCTTTTATCAATTGTATCATATATAACTCTTGGATAGTTTGGTAAACAACATTTGTTTCTAGTCCATCTAATGGTACCAACCAAACTCTATGCCTCTAAGTCCACAATCCTATTGAGATAGCTTAGTTAAGTCGTGCCCAATGATTTTAATAGTTTAGATATCACAATTATCCTATCACATCTTACCTAGATAAATAGGGTACTTTGCTTTGACAAACCTACATCTATTGATCAAGGTCTTGATGAGTGTTCTTCATTGGAAGGCATCTGATTTAGACTTAATATTTTATTAAGGGATTTTATAAATTAATTTAGATCTCACCAATTTTAATCTTATTAAGCATGCACATTATTCATCATATCATATCACACAAGCATAAATAAAGTGCGAAATTAAATGTGTCACAGTTATGGCCTAATCCACTGTCAATCTTTTCAAGCTAATGAAAAATTGAAGGTCAATCTAAGGTGGTAAAAGATCTTAAAATAAATAGCTTCCTTGGATCTTCTTCATGCATGTGCCTCCTCTCCATCATCATCTTTCCATCGTGTTCTCCATCATGTCATCTTCATCGATTGCAGATTATTACATGACGTAAAGAAACCTCGAGTTACATTCGAGGGGATTTAGATGAGAAGAGAATATTACATTAGAATTTATAGAAAGGCACGACATGCAAGCCGTATTTCAAAACCAAAAACCACTAACCTATGGGTCCAAGGGCCATAACTGTGCACCTTGCATATCACAATAAGCACATAACAATTTATATATAATTAAATAAAACTATATATAACATATTGGGGTCACGGCCATCGTGCGCAAAGACGGGGTGGTCCAAGGGGGGGGTCTCCCCCTTGCAGTGGTCTGGCTGATCGATCAGCCGACGGGTGGTCTCGCTGACCGATCAGCAAGGGGGGTCGGGGGCAGCACCCCTGGAAAAAAAATTTCAAACTACAATCTGTATTACATAATTTTTCCATACGAATCTCTGAAACAGTTTCAGAATCATATATTTAATCCACCAAAATAGTCATAATAACAATATACCCGATACATATTATATATGTTCAGTTTCAATTAATCATATTAAACTTAATCTGCATACTTCTAATCCAATTAGAACATAAGTTGTATACTATTATTATGCCATATAAGATACAATTAACAGAACATCATATACATGTATATCTATTACTGATATTCATAATACCAGAATATGTCGATTACAAAATATCATATACTCAATTAAAAAAACATCATATACATGCATATCTATTACAGATATTCATAATACCAGAATATGTCGATTACAGAATATAATATACTCAATTAATAGTTCAGTAAAATTGTATCATCATATATCATATATATCGAAAACAATATAATCAATTTCAGACCGGTAAAATTGGATCATCACATATCATATATATCGAAAACAATTAAACACGTTATCTGAATTAACCGTCTCGGAAGTAGCTCTGATACCACTATTGGGTTTCGACACAGAAACGCACAGCGAAAATAAAATTTTAAAGCAATTTTCGAAACCCTAAAATAGGATCCATGGGAAAAATTTAATTAATTCAGAGGTTAAAAATTATACCGATTGTTAAAGCTAGAATCGATGCGGTCGAATCTCTAACGCAATTCAAACGGTCTACGTCTCTACGGTATCCACACAACGCTCCACACGAATCGTCTTACGATCTGCAGAAGAAGAAATCGCGGTACTAGCCACCAAGGATGAGGGTTTACGAAACTGTTTTCTCTAGTCTCTCTCTAAGAGCGACTAGGGTTTTTTGTTTTGATTAAAAAATCCAAAGACGCTGATATATCATATATATAGCAATAAATCGAAATTAATCAAAACCCAAATCTAATTAAAATATAATCCGAATTTAGATATAATATATATATATATATATACACACATATACAAAGCATCCTTTTAATTTAAATTCGTGATTTAAATACTATAAATCATATTAATATATTTAAATTCTTACAATTTAAATTAATTCCCTTTAAATAATGTTCTTTGTGTGTGACCCTATAGGTTATTATTACATTGGAAATAATTTTAAAATTATATTATAAAATTATAAACAGTAAGCGGCATTTAGTAATGCATCACTGCTAACCAAGTAATAATAAGATCGATGATTCGATGCAACCTTTTTGTGACCAATGTTTCAATGTAATTTAATCCTTTTAACCTTAATATCCTAGATTAAACTCGAGTCATGGAATGTGTCATACTATTCATAATTTAATCTGAGTTTTCTTGATCAATGAGTAGACTATATGAAAAAAATCACTATTTGAGAATGGCCATGCATTTCATAGTCCTACTCAATCAAGAGGCCTATGGATATCTCCCATAATATATAGGATGGTTAAATTCCATTTAGATCACTCATATTTCTCACACGATTCATGACGAACCCAATAATCACCTTTATAGACCACCCTATTAAAGATGGCATTTGATGATATCAAAGTACATAAATTCTCGTGTAGTAATATAGCGATTTCAGGTCGGAGGACCATTACATCATTGTCACTATGAGAATTGCTAATGACACATTGCATAATGCTCCGTATAAAATTCTCATGGTGGGTCTGTCCAGTACATCGTTCTTTAACATGTATCTATGCATTGACTTAATATCTCATATATTTATGACCAATGAGATTTGGTCATCAGTCAATCCATATACTAGTCTCAATGCATCATTGTTGTCCCATCAACAATGATACTTGACTAGGGACATTTAAGAACAATGATACTAATTGTAATTATATAATCTCATGTTCAAGTCACATACTTAAAATTATATAATTTGTATCACTATTCTAAAGAATTTTATTATGTTAACAATTATATTACGCAGTAAATAAAACCATAATAAAATCTTTTATTTATTCAATCAAATATAATCTCAAAACGTTAAACAATTATATCAAATAATTGGCCTCTAGGGCATAAGCTCTAACAGGAATAACCTGTTTATGCGAATTACCGCATACATGGTGAAATTATTCTAATATTCCGTTCTTTATTATTCTGTCGGAATATCATGTCTATGCATTTACGCCGAACCTGGTTCAATTATTTATTATTTTGTCGGAATATCCTGTCTGTGCGTTTACACCAGACCTGGTTCTATTATTTATTATTCTGTCGAAATATCATGTATGTGCATTTATGCAGGACCTGGTTCCATTATTTTTTATTCTGTTAGGAATAACCTATGCGTACAGTCTATCGCACGCATGGTGAATCCTTCTGTTATTCCATTCTTTATTATTATATTGGAATAACATATCTATGTGAATTACCACATGCATCGTGAATGATCTTTCGTATCCATTCCTTATTAAATTGTGGAAATGACCTGTCTACGTGGATTACTGCATGGCGGGTAAAAATCCATTTGCAGTTTCATATATTCTATTATACTCAGTTGGTTAAAGCTTAGCTTCTATACTCCATGAAATTAGTGGAATATCCTTGATATTTGCGCTTCATCCAGTATCTTTTCATGAAAATATTCTTCTGAGCATTCTTGAATTTTACTCTACAAAGCAGTATCATGTTGACAATTTGGACGTTATTGGTTCCTGGATAAATTAATTTATAAATCTTTAAAATTTATTCTTGAACTTGTTTTATTGAATTATTATGTCATTGTCATCATCCTCATGCTTATATTGTGATGAAAGTCATCTTTGGCTTACGTGTATAGATGGACTTGGTATGTTTATGACCAGGGATTATTTGGTATAATCATGACCGTAATGTGACGAATGATGTGCTAAAAGTCCTCATTGGCCTGTAGTTCATTGGTGGACAGTTGTTGGTATGATTATGACCATGGATTATTCGGTATAGTCATGACCATTGATGATTACATGAATATCCTTGGCCGTGAAGCAGCGATGATTCGATTTTATTTATTAAGCTTAGTCTAAGGGATAAAGTTGATGAAAAACTTTTTAAATCACAGAAGATAATAGATTTTATACCTTACTTGACTCTTCTAATGGATTGCTTGATCCGCTGCTGTTAAACTTGTTGTCTATTATATTCTACCAATTTAACATTGTTTAAGGCTAATGATAATTTATTCTGCATTATCTTAGTCATAATATTTTTCTTACTGGGCTAGTTGAGCTCACCCTTTCTTTCACTGTTCTCTTCAGAAAATGAGAACGTAACTGGGACTAGTTGGGGAACAGAGTGATGGTCTTAGATAGCATTAGTAGTCCTCACTATTCTATTAAATAGTGTGATAATAAATTTATTGAGGACTCCATTGTGTTTGTATACTGTCTAAAAGACAATATTTGTATTAAAACTCACAGCCTATGTTTTATCGTATTTTACACGACTGTTGTATATTTAAGTTTGTATTTGTATTCAGTACCTTGTATCTGACAACTCAAGATGAGTGATGTATACCTGTTTTGGGGGCATCACAGTTGGTATCAAAGCTTAGGGATATGATCCCTGGCTGAGATGTGAGACAAGAACTAGGAGGGGAGAGACGGCGAATTCCTTCGCTAGTATGACCTACCTAAGTTTATTTGGTATTTAATTGGTCGGTCAGAGTATAGGGATAATATGTGATATGTTAATTAAATCTTGTTTTATGACAGTGATTGAAAATGGCATCTAAAAATGTTGAGATAAGCAATGAAGCACATAAGACTGTTGAGTTAGCTCAACCACAAGGTAACGACCAACAACACGATAATAATCATACCAATGGCAACGGCCATCGGAACAATGACAACCATCGTGTGGGAAATTATCATGCCAAGAATGGTAACCACTTCGGTGGTAATCATGGCCAAGATAATAGAAGTGGAAATTTCAAGAAGAGAAGGTCACTTAGCCCGATTTTGTCGTGCACCAAAGTCAAGTCCAGCAAGAACGGTGGCACCAAAGGCGGATACGGACACAACAAAGTCGGTGATTTTAGGAAGAGCGTTTTTTGTGACTTCTCAAAAAGTGAGTGACCCGAACAAAGTTAGCACGGGTTAGTTAATTATAAATTCTTGCGAAGTCTATACCTTATTAGATACCGGTTCTACCCATTATTTTATCTCTCTTGCTTGCGCTCAACGTTTAAATTTGACTCCAGAGAAATTAGACTTTGATTTATCTGTTGAAACTCCATTGGGAGAAACCTTCGTTACATCCACTGTTTATAAATCTTGTTGATTCAAATAGACACTTTCACGTTACATGTCGATCTTATCTCTTTAAAAATACTTGCCTTTAATGTGATTTTAGGAATCGATTAGTTAACTACTCATCAAGCTTTTCGTAAGGTGGTTAACTTTCCTATTCCAAACCAACCTGTTATACGAATTCAAGCAACCAAACCACTAAAGTCAATCACTGTCATATCAAGCCATAAGTAAAGAGCCCTGAGCCTTTATCTGGTGACTTCCTTGTGTGGAATGTACCGAAGCTAGACTTTCTGTAGGTGACATCATGAATGATGATGGAAAGTTGATAGGTATCAATGTGACATACTATCCAAGTCTTGGGACGAGGGTCACAGTTTTGAATGATATTTCGATCGTTAATAAATTTTTTGACGTATTTTCGAAGAAATTCCTGGCCTACCCCCAAAGCGTGAAAACGAATTTTGTATTGACCCTCGTACAAAAACCCATTTCGTATAACTTACAAATGATGAAGATAGAGTTAAAGAATCTAGGGACCCACGTGGTGATATTAAATATATGAGTAGAATCGACTCTAATTGATAAAGTTAAAGGCCGCTCAAGCTTCACACCCGGAGCTGATGAATGTGAAGAAAAAGGTTCAAGAGGGCCTTATTCTAGAAGCAAGAGTTGATGAATAGAGGAAATATCAACCCTTAATTTTATTGGCCCATTTGAAATCCTGGATCGAGTAGGAACTGTGGCCTATAGACTCGCCTTACTGCCAAGTATGTCTCGTGTTCATAACGTTTGTAGGAACTGTTGTATATTTAAGTTTGTATTTGTATTCAGTACCTTGTATCTGGAGACTCAAGATGGGTGATGTATACCAGTTTTGGGGGCGTCACAAGTACCACATGAATAGTACTTTGGGAATAGTACCCCATGAATAGTACTTTGTGAGTAGTACTTGTGAATAGTACGTCGTGAATAATACCCTTAAATAGTATTTAGTGAATAATACCCTATGAATATTACTTTATGAATAGTACCGTATAAATAAACAGTACTCATTGACAGTACTCTGGTATGAAAAGCTTAAAATTTAACAAGAATGTGCAGAAGATATCCTTCTGAAACGATACTAGCTGAAGCACAAATTTCAAGGATATTATACTAATTTCACAGAGTATAGAAGCAATACTTTAACAAAATGAGGGTATAATTAGGAATACGAGACGAAATAATATTACTCACATACTACAGAGTATGGAAGAAAATATTATTCCTTATGAATACTGCATAAAAATAATATCTCTTATCTTAGAAGAAGATTTGATACTAGAATAGTAAAGTAGGAGAATACTCTTCTTCTTCCTCTCTATAGCTTATCTCTCTATAATTGCTCTTGTGAGTCTTAGTGAATTGGTGATAATGAAAGAAGAATGCGATTCTATTTATAGGAAAATATAGTTTCGATAATTGCACATTTTGGGGCTCGAATTATTACAGTATAGTACCTTCATCTTTTCCTCCATTTTTAATTTAGTCATGCAAGTATTATCAATCTTGCACCACCTCTCCTAATAGTAATGCATGTGAACCAATAGTTCCATTCATATGAGCAAATAGTTATATGCATGTGAACTAATAGCAATTAATTTCTCATTAATCTGATTAATTACCCGATTGGTCAATATAACCTCTAGAAATCAATTATTATCGAAATAAATGTCGATTTCCACTAACACAAATAATCCCAACACAATGGAAATATTAATTTTATCTTTAATAAACACGAACTTAATCATCATTAATATTATAACTCACAATATTTAACAACAAGATCATTCCCAGGAAAGAGGGGGATTTCTAATAAGGATTTCTCCTTATTGGCGCGCAATTAGGTGACCAAACCCCTTTCCTCGACAGAACTTTTTAGACATTGTCAATATTGCAAATAATAATATGAATGACTTTGTCGTCTCAATTATTGATTTAATAATATAAAATATTATGCATATGATATTGTGACAATAATCGAATCAATAATATGAGAGATATTATGTAGTAATTACTGTAGTAATATTTGAGTATAACTGAGTGACTTCTCACGTAAGCATCAATAATCAATACCGTGTGCTACTATGCAACCACTCGTATTACTGTACTTTTACTACCGGGTAGTTCAACAGTTTAACGGTAAAACTTTCAGCGTTATTTTTATAATAAGATATTTCTGTCGTTTTCTAACTACGATAATACTTCATTTATGGGGTCCACTAATGATTGTGTCATCGTACGAATATTCCATATTAAAATAAATATTACCCGACCAATCGAATATTTTAAAACCACTTGCTTACTTTGTAAAATTTGTAAATATTACCCACAACTATAACATTATATCAAATCCACACCATAATATTCAAAAATATATTCCGAGAAAAATTAATCTTTATTCATAAAACTTGGGGTCTTACATCGCCCTTTCCAAAACTCGCCCTGGTGATACCTCCCACACTTTGGGCATCCTCCCCCTTCTTCTTAAACTCTCTTCGAAACTTCCCCACTTGATTGTTGAGATTCTTGGTTTTGTTATTATTATCCCACTTCTTCTTTCCTAAATTACTACCTCCGCTGCTGCTTCGTCCTCAGTTTTTTACTCCGATGCTCTTTCCCTTCTTCTCTTTGTTATACAAACTTAATGCTTCACTTCCTCCCTCGAAAATAATAGCCTTTCCAACAATGTTGTAAAATAGTCAATCTGAAGAACCAACACCTTGTTAAACAACCAAGGCTTCAGTCCTTGCTCAAAATGCCTAGCTTTTCTCTCTTCATCTACCACCTGGTGTCCAGCAAATCGGGCTAGTTCATTGAACTTAACCGCGAATTACGCCACCACCATATCTCCTTGCTTAAGTTCTAAGAACTTTACCTCCATTTTATTCTTTATGCTCTTTGGGAAATAATTCTCAAAGAACAGAGTCTTAAACCTCTCCCAAGTGACTATCCCTTCTCCCGCTCTCTGCTGATTTGCCTCCCACCAGTAGTTCGCTTCGCCTCTCATCATGTAGGTTGTAAATGTCGTCTTCTGGTCTTCACCCACACGATCGATGATGAAAGCCTTCTCCATCTCTTTGATCCACGTCTGAGCCACGATCGGATCGGTAGTGCCTACGAATTCCGGAGGTCCCACACTCCTAAATTCTTTAAAGTTTGTAACTTGAACTGTTTGGGGAACGGGTAGTACTGGTTCATTTCTTCCCCTAAGAGCTTCCCCTTACAGATCTACAAGCCTCTGTATCGGGTCTACTGGTCCTCTCTCATCATTAACCAACTCTTCCGGTGCAGTCATTCTACGTCTGGGCGACATGTTTCTGCATCATAATATTTTCTTTTTATTATCTAGTTATATTACTTATACATTTCTGAAATAAATAAATTTTTATAGCATGTTTCAAAAAAAAAGATCATTTATGTTCATATGCCAAATGGTTACAATACATGGTCTTCTCTAGCATACTGCTATAAATGATAACACATGTCCCCTGACATCACAAAAGATAGGAATAATTTCCAACATACTACCCCTCTAACATTTTTCAAAAGTTTGGGATTTACTACTATCTCACATCTTACACAAAAGATTGAGATTTCAACAACAATTTAAACAACACATAAATAAAATACTATAACTACTAGACTTCTTCCTCTAGACTAAATCTAACATCCCATGCTCCACGGCGCTCCGATATTCCTTCTGAGTAATGTGCACCACCATATCTTGGCTTATGGTATATCAGCTCTGTCTTTGCTCAGCTGGGTAGTGATTTACCCCATCGATCAATCTCTCCATGGCCGTGCGTAGAGCATAGCCCATCTTATTCATCTTCTTTCTCTTGCACCGCACCTCATCCTCTAGATCATCCGCCCTATCGTTGGCTTCCTACCACTTCTGCTCGAAGTGAATCCTATCCATCACCTCCATTTCTAACTGAGTTCGGAGAGCCTCTTTCTCGTCCTCTCACTCAAAACCCTCTGCTCCATTTCCTCCAGCTTCTCTATCAACTACACGTTCCTAGCCACTGCTCGGTGAAAAAAGGTCCCCATCTGAATCCCTGCCTCCTTACGGTGAGTAATTTCAACCTCCATTTCCTGCATCTCTAATTTCCTCTGATGATCCTCGTCCCTCAATTTCTGGAACTCATACTCCCTCTCCCTAGCCTCAGCCTCTAACTCCTCAACTCTATATCCCAGCTCCAAAATCTGCTCCTCATATTCTCCCAACATCTGATCCTTAAAAGTAGCCTCGTCGGAGTCCTCCACAGGCTCGGGCTCCTCCTCCATAGACTCCTCATCTATATCAGACTGCTCAGGTAGAGGCTACATCTCCTCCTCCTCATCATCATCATTAATAGGGGCCACTACTGATATGGGTTCCGCTATTAATGGTGCCTCATATATCACATGGATATCACGCGACTCCTCCTCTACTACTCGGCTAGGTTCTCCAATGTCAGCCATCCTACAATCACCAACACAAGACAACACAAACACCAACTCCATTAGAATGTTAAATAACATAAGTTCATTGTATAGAATGAAGTTATATTATATAACACACTAAGTTTGTGACACCCCCAAATTCGGGTACTTCAATTTCACGGGATTTGGTGTTCACTGTACAAATATCATCTATCTATCTACCCATAATAAATGCAATCCATACAATAGATAGAAATAAAAATAAATCTCCTTAAGGGTTACAATATCCAAATAATAATAATACAATCCCAGGTTAAACTAACCTTAAACAGTTGTGCGGAATCATAAACAAATAAGTCTTAAATAACATCAGTAACTCAAGTCTTAAACATAAATACATCATGTAATAAAAATAACAAGTCTTCATCACTTGCTAACTTTGCCCTTGCATTTACTAGTGGAAGGTTCATCGGTTCTTTCGTTCTTAACTAAAATGTTATTATTAAGAAAGAGTGAGCACTATTGCCCATAAGTATAATAATGAAATAGCAGTATAATAACATGCAAGTAAATCAAAAACATCTGAATGAAAGCTCAACTTTTGAATCAAGAATGAATAACAAGAATCAAAAGAATTCTGAGGGTCATAAGACCTTGAACTATGTCCTAGGTTATCAAGGGTTATACTTGAAACCTTTAACAGTCATAAGACTATGGACCTTTCTTCTCGTACTTAGGGGGATCAGCCCTTAGTACCATACTGTGCACAATATCTTAACGCTAACGCATAAGTAAATCCCTTTTCAGGGTTATTCATCTCAGTTTGACATTCGAGTCCCTACCAAAGGATGTTTGGTTTGGATAATTCAATAAGGGTTCTGAAATTTAGAACGTTCATCAACTAAGGACTAGTTGAATCAATAAAATTCGCTAGTCTAATAAGGTTCAACAATAATGATATTCAATTCGAATAATAATCTCAAGAAGTATACAATAGAACAATTATTGTATAACTGAATCATGCTTTGAAAAGATAATAAATCTTTAATATAACAATTGAACTTGAATAATAGAAACGATAATTTACTCGAGGTAACTAATAACTTTAACAATAATGACAACTAGGATTAGGAAACTTGCCTCGTGTGTAGGCTAAATGATTACTACTTCCATTCACCACAAATCCTACACACATACCATATGTATTCACGACATTCATTAGTTACATTTTCACTTAATTATTTAATACAAACTCCACTTTATTTAACAAATCATTACCCTTCTAATTTAATTACTTAATTAAATTAGAATATTTTCATTCTCTTACTATTATTACACTCGAATAAATTATTTCATAATAATTTCCATCGAATATTTATTTTATTCAATAAATATCTCAATTAAAATATTTACTTTATTTTATAAATATTTTAATAATAATTTTTATCGAATATTTATTTTATTCCATAAATATCTCAATTAAAATATTTAATTTATTTTATAAATATTTTAATAATAATTTTTTCGAATATTTATTTTATTCCATAATATCTCAATTAAAATATTTAGTTTATTTTATAAATATTTTAATAATAATTTTCATCGAATATTTATTTTATTCTATAAATATCTCAATTAAAATATTTAATTTATTTTATAAATATTTTAATAATAATTCTTATCAAATATTTATTTTTATTTTTTTAATTTTTTTTATTATTTTTTTAACTGTCGGGGCGGGGTAATTTAGTTTGGTAACGCCCGCCGGGGGCGGGGTTACCCAGGCTCATTTTCTGCAGTTTCTGCAGTTCTGCAGTTCGCTATTATAACAAGGTCAAATTAAGCCAAAAATCAATCACAGGTAAAATTATACATGAATATGGCCATAACTTCCAATTAGTTATTTTTACACGAATTTAGACTTACCCAATCATTGTAATACATATATAATCATTACTTAACACATCTAGCATGATTTTTAACAAGTTACAACACATAATTTGCAAAATCAACACATTTACTTCCACTGTTCTTGATGTTCTTGAAGATTTTAAAAATAAAACATGAAAATTGTCACTACGGATTCGTTATAACACCGAATCCGTTTATTTAAACTTTGGTCTCTTCGTATTAACATGCATAATGATATACGAGTGTAAAATTTAGGGATAATATATGATCAATACATAAAATATCACGTATAAGGCCATAAGGCCAAAACCCCTACTCTGTAATTTTGTAGAAATCATATACGATGTAATATTATGAAACTGATGATATGGAATCATGCAATATATATATAAAATACGATTTGATACATCTTAACCCATAAATAACTCATAAATATTACTCATTTCTCAATCATAGAGGCTTTACAGAAACTTTGAAAGCCATTTTCTTATAAAAACTTAATGATGTAAAATAGAATTTGGGAAGGAAAATTACCCAGAGTATAATTAATGGATGATGAATTCCTTCTCAGATGACTCTAACAATCCTCTTAACAACTCTGACTTCTCAACTCTTTCTCTGTATTTCTCTCTGTTATGCTTTCTAGACTTAGGCAAATAATGAAGAAGAAATAAAAGAATACGTAAACTAAATAATTAACAACTGACGCGTTGGTGGTCAGTTACCCAGTCATGGGTTAACTGACCCCAACTCCCTTTAGTGCCATGTTTGCCTAGATAGAATAGGTTTCAAAAACCATTTAATTTAATAAAACTTTATCACATAGTTAATTCATGTCACACCCACTTGCACAATAATCAAATATCTTATTTAATATAAATAAAATATAATAACTTCTCATAAATTCACATAGTCATATATTTAATTTTCTCATTAATTAATAATATCAAATTATTAACTCTCTAATTTATAATTAATTTAATTAAAATAATATCATGCTTAATTAAATATTTCATTTAATTCAATAAACTCAATTAATTACATACTTGAATAATAATTATTCTCCACATTAATTTAATAAATGTAATACATATAATTAAATTAATCTACCACACTTGCATCAAATAATTATTTAATCCACTAATCAAATTATCGAAAAATATTTATTTAATTCAATAAATATTAAAATTAAATTACAAAAATCTCGTTCGTCACAAGGTTACTCTCTAGGAAAACTCTATATGAGTTTCGTCCCTTTGTAGGTTCTAAGTGCTTCTAAATTATAATCTAAGGACTCTCGCTCCTAAGGTTTATAACTAGAACTTTGATACCAACCTGTAACACCCCAAATTCAAACCACACTTGTCTCAAATTTTGTTGCCACATACTAACTCTAATAATAAATCAACATCTTATATGTAGCAGAATAATAGAATAATTTATATTGATATAACATAATTATTCTCGTCCCAAGGGTTCAAAACTTAAACATTCCTTACATAACTTAACCATCATTAAACATCGTTTAGACATAGCTAATACATAATACAACACAACTTAAATTAACATAGTTAAATAAGTTCTTCCACAACTAAAACATAGTACATTCCTAGCAACCTAGTAATAACTACTCCAAAGCCTTTTCTTTACCCTTGTCCTTGCCAGAGGGTTCACCGCGTTCTTCCTTCACTGAAAGTTTTAGGGAAAACAAGGATGAGCAACAATTTTTCCCAACAAGTAATATAGCAAAAAGGGTATTCAATATAGTTTTCAATTAATCAATGGTATAGTAATAATGATAGTTTAGGAAGTATCAATGAATTATCAACAACAGTCACTATGGACAGAAGTATCAATAATATTCAATGATTTATCAATTCAAGAATTCAAAGTAATGAATACCGAGTAGTTACTAAGGACTATGAACTTCTCCTATAATTAACAGTAATAGACTGATAATTTTACACAACGAGTACGATAGGTGATCAACCTAAATTACCCTATGTCATGCTTAACATTTAGTCTTTCTCCTATGCGCACGTGGGTTCCCCGACAATATATAATTCCCCAAATAAGAGGCTTGTTCTTCCCAATTATAAGAGTCCGCACCAAGTTAATTTGGTATAGATAGCTTTTGATCAAATATCAATAATCTAGTTGAATTAATGGGTTAGACAGTTTCTTTCACAATATATATATATGAACAATTATCGCTCGGGTCAATGTTTGAATTTTCCTTACAAAGTATTATTTCTTCAAAGTTCTACTTGTACGATCAATAATAGCACGAGTTCAAGTAATGCTCAATAAAGAGTAAGGTTCGAGTACTTGCCTCAAGCGTAGTTTACCAAAATATCGCTTATCAATACTGTTTCAAATCCTAACATAATATGTTAGTTCCCAGTAGGCACAATATAGATCTAGAAGGGGGGGTTGAATAGATCCTTTTTATTTTTAAATACTTTTCTGGTTTATTTTGTATTGCTCACGAATTAACAAATGATAAACATAAGAATCTTTTCAAGCACAGCGGAATAAGTAAAAGATCCCCTTCATTGATATATTCATAATCAGACATACATTGTTCGTATAGTTAATTCAGTAGTAAGCAGTTAAAACATACATAGCAGTTATAGCAGTTAAGGTACATAATGTAAATGACATAAAGTAAAAGACACAATGTGACAACCCGAGAATTTGGGCAATTTATTAAAATCTTAAATGATTGATTTAAGGTCAAATATTAAGCCCAGATAGAAAATAAGTGTATGTGTTTAATGTTATAGGGAAGGAATTTTGAGGGTTTCAAAATTCGGTGAAGGATATATGTGAATTATTCAGGATTAAGGATTTATGTGATTATGTTCTGTGTATATGGTTAAGTATGTGTTCAGAATGTGGTTAAGGGTCATGGGTTGATCAGATAATTTATATCTGTAACAAACCCTAAGTTTATATTAATAACGACAGCGTTCGGTTAGAAAACCCTAACATCTAACAAGAAACCCTGGAAATCGGTTCTGGAAATCCTAGTTTCAGTTCCGGGAATACGAAATCCTAATTCGGATATTGAAAACCCTAGATTGGGAATGCAATGCATATACAAGGTTAAATGCCTATAATTTTAATTAATTAGGGAAAACCCTAATGAATTACTAGAAATTCTAGTTGATTATTAGAAACCCTAATACCAGATCTGAAAAACCCTAATTTCAGATTCTGATAAAATGAAAGCCCTAATCTGGGAATAGAAATGATAATTATAATGCTTATTTGGTATTAATTATACTACTAATTAGGGTAAAGGTTAATTATTTAACAAACCCTAATTTTCAATTTTAGGAACCCTAATTGTTCCGTCAAAAACCCTAATGCTTAATTGTGGATTTAATTGCTAAAATTAGCAATGCTAATTAGGAAACCCTAATCCTAATTATTTTTAATTTATGAGTAATTAGAAAACCCTAATCTAATTACGAATATTTAATTTCTAAATTAGAAAATTAATTTTTCTATTAGAAACCCTAATTCAAGGGTTTTGAACCTTAATGACCATTTTGACCCTAATTACTTTATCAGCAATTGTAGTTGGGAAATGCTAATCCTAATTAGCAAGAATGAATTTATGATTAAGAATTTTTTTAATATATAATTAGAAAATTCTAATTATAAGTTAGAAATATTAATTTTCCATTTTATAACCGAAATTCAGAAATGTTAGAAATTAAATTTTCAAAGTTAAGGGTTAAAACCTAAACCCTAAAATGCTCCAAACCCTAAACCCTAAGGGTTGCAACAATTGAGAAATCTAGAAATTTAAGGAAATGACAAAAATGCCCCTTTTGTGCATTTTTTATTAGTAGCTTGCAAATCTTGGCAATATCTTGGGTGGTTGAACAACCCTAACCCTAACCTAGCCTAGCATTTGACTTATGTCCAGCAACCTCAGCCTAAATCAGTAGCTATGCTAGCTTTATTCAATGAATCTATTAGATTAAAAGAGAGATAAAGCCACTTTACTCTCATTTTTCTTCCAAGCCCATTCTCTCTCTAGAAATTCGGGACTTAGTGTAAGAGAGAGTAAGAATCAAAGCTAGGGTCAGTTCATACCAAGTCAAAGTCAGAATCAAAGATCAGATCCAAGAATCAAGCTCAAAAGAGGTATAAACCCTAAATTTCGAAATCTTTGATTTTGATGTTGTTTAATGTTAGTTGTTGATTAAATATGTGTTATAAGGTGTCAATTAGAGATCTGGGTTGTTGGATCATGGATCCATAACACCTAAATGCTCGAATTTAGCAATTTAGAAAATCTGGGAATTTGGAAAAATTTGAGTCTGACAGCCTTATGTCAGACCTCGTAGATCTTTGTGTGTTAGATGTTTAGTGTGTTTGATGTTAAAGATCTATTCTATGTCATGAGATCTTTCATTTCCAACTTGAATCAAGTCCAGATCTTGTCTAGATCTTAAGTTATATGCAGTCAAACGACGTTGACCGACGTTGACTAGCCAAGAATCTGGGTAAACCTAGAAACCCAGATTTCTGACAACGTTTTTGCAGGCTCTAGATCTTGCTGTGTGTTACTGTTTTGGCCACGTTTTTGTGTTGATATTGTGGCCTGACATGAATACTACATGTTAAAGGCTTTAGATCACTTCGATTCGTAACCAAACCGTATAAAATATGTGGTCAAACGTGGGAGGAAAAACTGCTCAAGAACATTTCTGGGTAACCCAGAAATGTTCAAGAACAGTTTTTCTTGTCTACTTTGACCGACCCAGATTTTCCTTTAATAATGTTAATATGTTGATCTTATGAAATGGAAATATACACTGACAAGCATTCTACAAGATTCAACCTTTATATTATACAACACAAGTACAGAACCCAAGATATAATGATTCAAATAAGCTAGTCCGAACTGTTCTTCATTTCTGGGAAAACCCAGAAATGAAGAACAGCTCTGACAATGATTTCGGGAGGCCAGATCTTACTGCTATGTTGTTGTTTGGTCATGAAATGAGTTTGTAGTTGTAGTACTACATGAGTACTACAATCTAAAAGTTTTAACCAACCCAGAAAGTAACAAGAACACAGATTAAATAGCGGTCAAACCAAGCCACCCGAACACTGTCAAGAACACTCAAGAACACCAATGGCGATAGACAAGTGTCGCTAAAGACCCTTTAGCGACGCTTTATTTTCGGAAATTACAGAAAAATTATTAAAAATTAGAAAAAAATGGTTTTTAATTATTAAAAATACAAAATAAATTCTGTAAAATTATTTTAAAGTTTGAAAAATAGTTTTTAACTATTTTAAGTATATTTCGAAAATATTTAATATTTTTGGAATATAAATGGTATTTATTTATTTAATTATAATATTAAATAAATGGTTTAAAAAATAATTTTAATTCATGAAAAATCATGAAAAATAATTTTATGATAAAAGAAAATATTTTAAGTTATTTTTGATAACTTTTGATATTTTGTGATGAAATTCATTAATTAATCAATATTAATGATAATTAGTTTATTTAAAGGATATATTAAATAAATTAAGGAAAAATGGAGTTAATGTTTTATAAATTATATAAAAGTGATTTAAGTGTTATAAAAATATTTTAAGTTATAAAATATAACTTTTGATATTTTGGCATGAAAATATTAATATTTTAATATTAATAGCAATTATCAGATAATGGATTTAATGGTTTAAAAATCATATAATTATGATTTTAATGTATTAAAAATACTTTGATATATTATAATTATATTATAATATTATGTTATGATTTTCATTAATATTTTATATTAAATAAATATTAATGATTAAGGTATTAAGTGGTATTTAATTCATTTAAATACGGTTTTAAGGATTGAAAAATGTTGATAATGGTAATAATTATCCGAAAATTATTACGAGCCTAGGAAAAATGTTTTGTCTGATAAGAAGTTATTTGTGATAATGGTTAAGTGGTTAGACAGAGTTTAATTGAACTTAAACTCGATTTTTGACCGACTAGACCGTCGGGATGTTAGATTTGTGTCGGGTTCAACTCAGACTGCAATAGTTTGACTTGATACCTAGTCTTATTGTGTTATAGACTGATAGGATTATGTGGTAGTGTTTAGGTTATTATGTGGATATAAATATAACAGTATTATACTGTGATGATATTATTCTAATATTGGATATCTATATTATTAATATTAGGTCTTCGGGGTAAAACGTTATAAATTTCATTGCGGTAATCAACGGTTCAGGCAAGTTTTCTTTTACTTAACTCTAATAAGAGTGTTTTATTCAAGCTGATGGTTAATCGTTGTTGATTGCCATAAAAATTGTACCCTGTACATCTTGCATATATAAGTCAGGTATGAAAGGCTGATCACCTTCATTACCAGTTGGTTCAGAAATGTTTGTTCATGTTTAAAACTTGTTCAGTCAAAAAGTTGTTCGTGATAATTCTCAACTATATTGATGAATTATAGTCAGCTTATTATTCATACTCTTCAATCATGATATATTTTTATATTGTTGTATTTAAACTTGCTGGGCAACTTTCATGCTCACCCTTGCTATATCATGATAAACATTGCAGATAAAGCGAATGCGTTCGGATACAGGAAAAGGTTAAAGTCAAGTTCTACTTGGGTTAAAAGTGCGGCTAGTTTGTAAATAGCGTATTTGATAAATATTGTTGTATAATAGATATTATATGAATGGTTTTTAAGTTAAGGTTACTCGACTTGGGTAAAAATAGTGTGTAATGTATTGTATAAACAATTTATGTTTATATCTTTCGCAATTAGTGAAAGAATTAGTGTACCGAGTCCGTGGCGATTTGTGGCCCGGATTCGGGGTTACTACAGTTGGTATCAGAGCTGTTGGTTATGAAGCTTAGGTAGGAATACCTGAGACCAATAACCGTAGTGATTAGGATAAGACTAACTCACATAGAGTTAGTTGGTCGGTAGGATTCAAAGACGAATCTCGGCGAGTGTAAGAGACAGAGTTCCCTAACTCTGATAATAAAGTTGAACAGTAACGGCGAATAGATCGAGTCTAAAAGACTGAAAGTGCAGGGATAGGAGATCGTAAAACAAAACGATCATAGTGCATGGAATTAAATCGTAATATATACGATAAGATCACCCCGTGATCTGATAAAGGTTATGATATGGGAAATGAATCAATCTAATGATTGAAAAGTTTACAGCAAGATGTTGTGTGAAAGTTGTACTATGAAATGGTACTATGAAAACTCATAAAAGAGTTATGGATTATGAATGCGAATTGAATTTGTATGGAAAAAGGGTGTTAAGATTAGGTGGAGATTTCAATGAGGACTCGTGTCAGCAACAGAGTTGTATGATTCCTTGTATGGGCGGGGAATTGTACTTGGTGTAAAAACTACTTGGTTGGTGGCATTGGTAATAATTGAAATGTTGTGTCACGCTAGTTATTATATATAGATAAATAGGTCATAGGTAGAGAATATAGGATTAAGTACGAGTTCTTAGAACTCATACTTATGTGACATTCTTGACTTATAATTATATGAAATGTTTATGAGCCCCTCAGTGAACGGACGCCAAAGGTCAGACTAGGGTCAGTTTGTAAACTCATATAATTGTGGTCAGGTTATGAACTCATAAGTGTGGTTTTATGAATTGGGTATAGTTGTGTGTGAATGGAGTGTTAAGGATTATAGGAACAGATAGATTGTTAAGCAAATGATCATTAGTGGAGACTTAGGTTTTCCTAAACTTCTAGCTATGCTAAACTTTGAAATTTTTTGACATCAAATTAAATACGCACTATGTGCCTTTTAAAAAAAAATATAGACTCGTAATCATTTTTGAAACGGTTTAAAGTATAGTATATGCTACTTATTTCGGCTAGACGCAAATGATTTGGAATATCAAAAATTGTTTTTATTTATCACTTATGTACCATGTAACCTGGTGCAGAGATGATAAAAATGATGGAGTCATCAATGCATTATTACTTAGTGTGAATTTGACCTGAAGTCACTATTCTACTATGGTATGATGTAGTATGATAAAATCACCAATGAGGGAATCCTCAACGGACTGTTAATACAGTGCGGCATTATGACGTCATTCTCGAAAATGTTTTGAAAAATTTTAATTTGCCAACGGGGTTTGGCTACACCTAAATAATTCGATTGAATTGAATTATTGATATGAGTCTATGCTATTTGATTCAGCTAGACTAATGTTATAAAAACTCCAAGTGTTTATTGAAAGAAATTTCCCGAACCAAATTATTTTGGTGCGGAATCCAACGATAAGACTGAGGTGAACGATAATGTTTGGATAAATAATCCAATCTAGTAGCGTAAATATTCGCTAAAAATGATTAATACGTTATGCATGACGTAACTGTACGATGGGATGATCACCTAAAGTACTAATAATGGTAGTTTACCTTCTTTGTGATTGTAAACAGACCAAGTAATGTATTGTTTTGCGGTATGATCACTACCGTTAAAACTAAATGTGTTCATGGTCTATATGACCCCTCAGCACAATTTCAAAACTTTTACTCTGGTGAGAGGTGTATTGGGTGGCATGTAATAATGTGTGTGAATGGTATATGTGTGAATGGTGTAAGGTGCATGGTGTAAGGTGTAAGGTTTATGTGTGAATGGTGTAAGGTGCACGGTGTAAGGTGAATTTCGGGGACTAAATTCTTATAAGGAGGGGTGAATCTGACAACCCGAGAATTTGGGCAATTTATTAAAATCTTAAATGATTGATTTAAGGTCAAATATTAGACCTAGACAGAAAATAAGTGCATTTGTTTAATGTTATTGGGAAGGATTTTTGAGGGTTTCAAAATTCGGTGAAGGATATAGGTGAATTATTCAGGATTAAGGATTTATGTGATTATGTTCTGTGTATATGGTTAAGTATGTGTTCAGCATGTGGTTAAGGGTCATGGGTTAATCAGATAATTTATATCTGTAACAAACCCTAAGTTTATATTAAGAACGACAGCGTTCGGTTAGAAAACCCTAACGTCTAACAAGAAACCCTAGAAATCAGTTCTGGAAACCCTAGTTTCAGTTCCGGGAATACGAAATCCTAATTCGGATATTAAAAACCCTAGATTGGGAATGCAATGTATATACAAGGTTAAACGCCTATAATTTTAATTAATTAGGGAAAACCCTAACGAATTACTTGAAATTCTAGTTGATTATTAGAAACCCTAATACCAGATCTGAAAAACCCTAATTTCAGATTCTGATAAAATGAAAGCCCTAATCTGGGAATAGAAATGATAATTATAATGCTTATGTGGTATTAATTATACTTTTAATTAGGGTAAAGGTTAATTAATTAACAAACCCTAATTTTCAATTTTAGGAACCCTAATTGTTCTGTCAGAAACCCTAATGCTTAATTGTGGATTTAATTGCTAAAATTAGCAATGCTAATTAGGAAACCCTAATCCTAATTATTTTTAAATTATGAGTAATTAGAAAACCCTAATCTAATTACGAATATTTAATTTCTAAATTAGAAAATTAATTTTTCTATTAGAAACCCTAATTCAAGGGTTTTGAACCTTAATGACCATTTTGACCCTAATTACTTTATCATCAATTGTAGTTAGGAAATGCTAATCTTAATTAGCAAGAATGAATTTATGATTAAGAAATTTTTTAATATATAATTAGAAAATTCTATTTATAAGTTAGAAATATTAATTTTCCATTTTTATAATCGAAATTCAGAAATGTTAGAAATTAAATTTGCAAAGTTAAGGGTTAAAACCTAAACCCTAAAATGCTCCAAACCCTAAACCCTAAGGGTTGCAACAATTGAGAAATCTAGAAATTTAAGGAAATGACAAAAATGCCCCTTTTGTGCATTTTTTTATTAGTAGCTTGCAAATCTTGGCAATATCTTGGGTGGTTGAACAACCCTAACCCTAACCTAGCCTAGCATTTGACTTATGTCCAGCAACCACAACCTAAATCAGCAGCTATGCTAGCTTTATTCAATGAATCTATTAGATTAAAAGAGAGATAAAGCCACTTTACTCTCATTTTTCTTCCAAGCCCATTCTCTCTCTAGAAATTCGGGACTTAGTGTGAGAGAGAGTAATAATCAAAGCTAGGGTTAGTTCATACCAAGCCAAATTCAGAATCAAAGATCAGATCCAAGAATCAAGCTCAAAAGAGGTATAAACCCTAAATTTCGAAATCTTTGATTTTGATGTTGTTTAATGTTAGTTGTTGATTAAATATGTGTTATAAGGTGTCAATTAGAGATCTGGGTTGTTGGATCATGGATCCATAACACCTAGATGCTCGAATCTAGCAATTTAGAAAATCTGGGAATTTGGAAAAATTTGAGTCTGACAGCCTTATGTCAGACCTCGTAGATCTTTGTGTGTTAGATGTTTAGTGTGTTTGATGTTAAAGATCTATCCTATGTCATGAGATCTTTCATTTCCAACTTGAATCAAGTCCAGATCTTGTCTAGATCTTAAGTTATATGCAGTCAAACGGCGTTGACCGACGTTGACTGGCCAAGAATCTGGGTAAACCCAGAAACCCAGATTTCTGACAACGTTTTTGCAGGCTCTAGATCTTGCTGTGTGTTACTGTTTTGGCCACGTTTTTGTGTTGATATTGTAGCCTGACATGAATACTACATGTTAAAGGCTTTAGATCACTTCGATCCGTAACCAAACCGTATAAAATATGTGGTCAAACGTGGGAGGAAAAACTGCTCAAGAACATTTCTGGGTAACCCAGAAATGTTCAAGAACAGTTTTTCTTGTCTACTTTGACCGTCCCAGATTTTCCTTTAATAATGTTAATATGTTGATCTTATGAAATAGAAATATACACTGACATGTATTCTACAAGATTCAACCTTTATATTATACAACACAAGTACAGAACCCAAGATATAATGATTCAAATAAGCTAGTCCGAACTGTTCTTCATTTCTGGGAAAACCCAGAAATGAAGAACAGCTCTGACAATGATTTTGGGAGGCCAGATCTTACTGCTATGTTGTTGTTTGGTCATGAAATGAGTTTGTAGTTGTAGTACTACATGAGTACTACAATCTGAAAGTTTTAACCAACCCAGAAAGTAACAAGAACACAGATTAAATCGCGGTCAAACCAAGCCACCCGAACACTGTCAAGAACACTCAAGAACACCAATGACGACAGAAAAGTGTCGCTAAAGACCCTTTAGCGACGCTTTATTTTCGAAAATTACAGAAAAATGATTAAAAATTAGAAAAAAAATGGTTTTTAATTATTAAAAATACAAAATAAATTTTGAAAAATTATTTTAAAGTTTGAAAAATAGTTTTTAACTATTTTAAGTATATTTCGAAAATATTTAATATTTTTGGAATATAAATGGTATTTATTTATTTAATTATAATATTAAATAAATGATTTAAAAAATAATTTGAATTCATGAAAAATCATGAAAAATAATTTTATGATAAAAGAAAATATTTTAATTTATTTTTGAAAACTTTTGATATTTTGTGATGAAATTCATTAATTAATTAATATTAATGATAATTAGTTTATTTAATGGATATATTAAATAAATTAAGGAAAAATGGAGTTAATGTTTTATAAATTATATAAAAATGATTTAAGTGTTATAAAAATATTTTACGTTATAAAATATAACTTTTGATATTTTGGCATGAAAATATTAATATTTTAATATTAATAGCAATTATCGGATAATGGATTTAATGGTTTAAAAATCATATAATTGTGATTTTAATGTATTAAAAATACTTTGATATATTATAATTATATTATAATATTATGTTATGATTTTCATTAATATTTTATATTAAATAAATATTAATGATTAAGGTATTAAGTGGTATTTAATTCATTTAAATACGGTTTTAAGGATTGAAAAATGTTGATAATGGTAATAATTATCCGAAAATTATTACGAGCCTAGGAAAAATATTTTGTCTGATAAGAAGTTATCTGTGATAATGGTTAAGTGGTTAGACAGAGTTTAATTGAACTTAAACTTGATTTTTGACCGACTAGACCGTCGGGATGTTAGAATTGTGTCGGGTTCAACTCAGACTGCAATAGTTTGACTTGATACCTAGTCTTTTGTGTGTTATAGACTGATAGGATTATGTGGTAATGTGTTTAGGTTATTCTGTGGATATAAATATAACAGTATTATACTGTGATGATATTATTCTAATATTGGATATCTATATTATTAATATTAGGTCTTCGGGGTAAAACGTTATAAATTTCATTGCGGTAATCAACGGTTCATGCAAGTTTTCATATACTTAGCTCTAATAAGAGTGTTTTATTCAAGCTGATGGTTAATCATTGTTGATTGCCATGAAAATTGTACTCTGTACATCTTGCATGTATAAGTCATGTATGAAAGGCTGATCACCTTCATTACTAGTTGGTTCAGAAATGTTTGTTCATGTTTAAAACTTGTTCAGTCAAAAGGTTGTTCGTGATAATTCTCAACTATATTGATGAATTATAGTCAGCTTATTATTCATACTCTTCAATCATGATATATTGTTATATTGTTGTATTTAAACTTGTTGGGCAACTTTCATGCTCACCCTTGCTATATCACGATAAACATTGCAGATAAAGCGAATGCATTCGGATACAGGAAAAGGTTAAAGTCAAGTTCTACTTGGGTTAAAAGTGCGGCTAGTTTGTAAATAGCGTATTTGATAAATATTGTTGTATAATAGATATTATATGAATGGTGTTTAAGTTAAGGTTACTCGACTTGGGTAAAAATAGTGTGTAATGTATTGTATAAACAATTTATGTTTATATCTTCCGCAATTAGTGAAAGAATTAGTGTAACGAGTCCGCGGCGATTTCGGGCCCGGATTCGGGGTTACTACACACAAGGGGTTTTAAATGGTTTAGAGACTCAAGCTCCTAATCCACTCTTATGCTTTCAACTAGTAGGAATTCCACTAAGGAAGGGCAGCACCCTAAATCACTAAGATTCTATAAAGGCCAGCTGCCTTGGGACTTCAGTTCACTAAGAACTCTTTAAAGCGAGTAGCCTTGGAACTTCTCTAGTTCCCTAGGAACTCTTCAAGCCCAGCAGGCTTGGAACTTCATTTAGTCCTTCCGAACAAGGACCCCTCAGGCACTAGCTTCTCATTGTTGTAGTTGTTGTTGTTGGTGCTGAGCTACTAAGATGACTTTAAGCTTTATCATCTTTCGTACTTAGCAGCTTGGTGTGGTCCTCTTTGCATTCAGCTACGAGACTGGACCACATCATCTTTGGTGCAGTTGATCTTCTTCTATTCTGATCATCTTTATGTAGTGTCAGATGTGCACCAACACCATTTCCTGAACCCTTCTTAACATGTTGGTAGATATGGTTTTGCACTTGCTCTACTTTAGCTTTGGGTTCATAGTGAATCGTAGAGTGGTTCTTAGGATCTGCCTTGTGCTTTGCCACTCTTCTGAATGCTATCTTCCTGTCCTTCTCGGCTTTTAGCTTAGATGCCAATTCAAGTGGCATTCTCATCTTTGTTGAGTGAAGCTATGATATGTTTAAGTCCTTCTTCAAAGCTCATTCTTCAAAGCTGCTTCATTTCCACCTTCGTAGTCTTACTATCACTGAAACTTGTTCTATTTAAGCTCAGGTGGATCTCGTAGAGTCAACATTTAGCATTCTACCAAGTCAATGATTCTGCAACATAGCAATCTTCAGCAACTCTTGATCTTTCAAGCTCTATTAATTTATGCCTCTTCCCAATCTTCCCGTTGGAAAGAAGCCATTGAAAGCTTTAAGATTTTCTTCGCAGATCTCGAGTTATTTGGTGTAGACTACAGATTTGACATGTCATGACTTTCTAACACTGCAGTCTACTGTTTTACCTACCTTGTTAGAGATGTCACTTTAATTCCTCGGGTAGGTCGAAGACTTTATTGCACCCTTCTAATTCCTCGATCAGAGGTTGTCCTTTTGTATCGATGCTCTTAATAAGTTCTTGTCCGAATATCAGTCTTCAAATTGAACTGTTGCCAATGCTTCAATCTTCAGCTGTTCGCACTCTATGATTCTGATGCATGTCTTCTTGGACCTGATCGTAGTTTCTTGTTGACTGGTAGAGACAACAATACAATCTTGAAGAGTGTTGATTGTATCTTCAATAGAGAACACCTCTTCCTTCTCTTATTCAGTCCTTCAACACTTCAGTTTGCCTCAACAGCTCTCAGATACTGATGACTTGACTTCTTTGTTCTGGTCCCTTCTGAATAACAAGACAGTTCAAATTTGTGGCGTGTCCAGCTCGCTTTGTCCTTGTGATCTCATGTTCACTTATCATCAATGGACTGACCCAATGCTTAATCACTTTAGTCTTATTCTTCAGAAGCTGACCAATATCTCTATGTGTACTCCATCAGTTCTTTCTTTGTTTGGCAAACACCACGATCCTAGTTACTTCCAAGTCATTGTCATCTTACCACTTGACAATTAATGCACTTGCTGACTTTTCTTAGTTAGTTACTGAAGTCTTCTTCTGATCAACTTGCGGAAGACTTCACCTTAAATGGCTTCACAACTCAATCTGGATGCTGATTGGGATGGTGCTTAGATCTTTTGTTAGCTTACATGCAATTTGAGTGCTCTCTGGTTTCCTTCAGATAGGATGTATCTTTGTAGTGCCAACTAGAGGCTTCATTCCTTTTGATATTCTGGGTGTGCTCATTTGTTGATAATCGTATTTGCTCTATGATTCTGTCTTGGCATTATGAGCACATCTGTTGAGGTCTTAGTTCTACACTCTACGATTCAGCTTCGGCTGTGCAGACACTACGACTCCGAGATCAGATCTTGACACTATGATTTCTGTCGTTGTGCTTGTTGTCTTCATCTGATCTTGCTCGACTACGATCTCTGCCTCTGATATGATCAGTAGACTCTACGACTCTGAGTGTAGTCTACGATTCTTGACTTGGGCTTTGGCAGATCTTTGGTCAGCTCGTAGACAGACCATCTCTACGATTCTGAACATGACTTCCTTAGAAGACTACGACCCTGAGTAATTTCTCCTCGACACACTACTATCCTTTCCTCGTCTCTCCTGGCAGTCTACGAACTCCGAGATCTCCTATCTTGTAGACTACAATTCTGCCTCGATAGCTCTCGAGTTTCCCTTGACTCTCTTGGAAGACTACGATTTCTAGTGCAGTGCTCGATGATCAGACAAGCCTATCTATTACATCATTATATCAACCTAACACACTTGATCTCTCTATATTTATAGTCCTTGTACATCATTTCTTTTCAAGGACTTTACAAAGCTGTTTTGCTTATGTAGGATCAACCTAACACATTTGATCAATTCATTCTAAGTCCTTGTACATATGTTTCTATTATCTATCAAAGGACTTTACATCTTTTCTTAATGCAAGCATACTTGCATATTCATTCATATATATATCATAATCAAATTATATGTAAACAGGAATATCATTCACATGCTTATTCCTGACAATCACCCTCTATTTGATTATGACAAAAAAATAAGTGCACATGCATGTTATGAATGAATCTTATATACAGTGAGTAACTGTATTTCTAAAACAGATTATCATGAATGTCATTTATAATGATTTGGAATTTAATACACTGACATTTTACTTCCCGGATCTAGAACATACCTAACTAGTTAGAGATGTACCTTTTTGGCTCCATGTATGCTTCCAGGATGTTTGTTGATCAGCTAATCATCTGTTTGATCTTCTTGATCCTCCTCCCCCTGGGATGATGACTTTATGTCTTTGCTCTTCTGCCCTTCAGACTCATGATCTTCTTTTATAATTTGCTCCCCCTCAAACTCTACGATCATATGATCATCATCTTCTGGCTCCCCCTCAGATGATGACTCAGCTTATTCTTGTGCTATCTTCTTTGACTTCTTCCTTTATTTCCTTCTGCTCTCCTTACCCTTTCTTGAATGCCTCTTGCTCTTCTTCTTTTTCTCCATCTTTTTGTCATTAATCACTTGGGAGAGCTGCTCCATGTTGGACATTAGTTGTTCCATCAGGTAGGAGGAGGTAGTAACTTTAAACTTGAGTTCCTGTTGGCTTAGCTCAAGTTGCACTGAGAAAGATTGATTCATGTTGTCAATCTTGTCAGATATGACTTGGAGTTGTTCTTCATTTTCCTTTTACGCTCTTAGTGCTTCTGCCTTCTGATCATGTATGACCTTCAGATAGATGTGATCTCTCTCTCTCTTTGATTTTGAGAGATACATCAGCCATAGTAGCTATTGTTAGCATCATCTTTGATTCTTCATTGATCAGAGATATCTTCTTGACCAGCTGATCAGAATTCTTCAACAACTCCTACTTCATAGGACTTTGGTCATCTGGTTAGGCAGCCTCTTGTTGAGCATCAGATTGGACTCTACGATTTTCATCCTTGGACAGATTTTCGAACGTTTTGAGAATCTGAACAATCATTGAGTACCAATTACTATATGAGGATGAGTTAATATCGGTCAATAGTGCTTGAGAAGATGGAAGCTTCTCATTTAGGACTTGGATACCATCAGTAGTAGAGTAAACATACTCTATGAATATCTCCTTAGTCATGATCCTTCTTCCTTCAGAGTCCACTCTACGATTATAAGGGATATAGTGGTTGACAGCATGTCTGTAGACTCTGTAGTGAGGCTTATCTTTGATCATCATTGTAGCACACCTCTTCACCCTTGGGAAGTTTTGTGCCACCAGCTCTATGCTTGAAAAATGAGAGTAACACTAGCTGAAGTAACTTCCATCTCTTTCAGTATGTGCCTTTAGCCATGGCATCCATTGGAAGAACCATCTCATCAGCAGATCGCCAGGATTATACAAGATAGTTGTGTAGTCTAGCTCCATGTTGTTCAAGTTTTTGAACACATCATGTGCAGTCATCCTTACAACCTTGAGCTGTTCATTTCCATATTTTACCCATCTTTCAGCTAGGAGTTCTTCTGGTTTATCAAAAACTTCTACCACTATTCTTCTACTGATTCTAGTAGGAGAGAGAACTGAATAGTCTACTGGTTCCTCTGATTCCTAATTTTCAGAATTAGAATCTTTATCCATTTCTTTTCTTTCAAAGCCTGAAATATTCTGATCGTTTCCATCGATGAATCCTTCTTGTTGCATTTCATTCCCAGAACCTTCTTCAGCATGATCTTCCCCTGATTCAACTTCTTCATCACTGGTCCTACCTTCAGCACTTTCTTCATGTGATACAGAATCATCATCACTTAATTCAGTGACAGCATTGGAATGATCACTTCTCTTTTTGGAAGAAAATTGAGCAAGTAATCTTTAGCTCTTCCTTCTTCTTGGAGATTCAGCTATGAGAGAGTCAGACTTTTCTTCCTCTTCAGACTCTGAGGCCTTTGGATAAGACGAACTTCCATGAGGTTCAGTCTTGTCATGGGCATGCCCTTCTTATTTGGACTCATCACCTTTTGAGCCATCATGTGGGCTTTCAGGATTTGAAGGGGCATGTTCTTCTTCTTCAGAAACAACATCATTTGACCCATCATCTGGACTTGTTGGAGCATTTACAGTTGGGGATGGAGTTGGGTTATCTTGTATCTTTTCTTTATCATCAGAATGAATGCTCTAAGAGTTAGCCACAGGGCTTGAGCATTCATCTTCATGAACAGATGCTGCATTTTCTTCCATTAATCCAGCTTCACCTTCATTGCTGGATTTGGTTTGTGGGGACTTAGCCTTGAGACTATCAGTTTCCTTCTCTTCTTCTGACTCTACATCCACTTCTTTGTTAGATAAGCTTTCTTGGGAAATCGAGGTTGGTATGTTTACCACCTTACCTTTCTTGCTGGATGGCCCTTGAAGTAATCTGTTACTTCTCCTCTTTGTGGTCTCTGTAGTTGAGACCTTCTCACCTTCAACCTTGTCTTCTATGGAGAGACTTTTTGGCAAGGACTCAGCTTTCTTCACGCCCTTAGATTTCTTCCTTGCTGGTATGATTGTTACTGGTGCAGAGTCACCAAACTCAGAGCTTTCCACCTCTTTTACCTTCCTCTTCTTCGCAGAGTTCTTTCTATTGCTCCCTGTTGTTGTCAACCTTCTATTCTCCTTTGGGTTCTTATTCCAATTCACAAATAGTTGTGGAGACATCACTTTGTGAACATTCAGAGGTTCTCCCTCAACATCCTTGATTTTTCCTCCAAGCTTCTTTCTCATCACAATACTCAGTAGTCTTCCATGAAACACTTTTGTAAGTGGTTTTTCTGTAGACTTCTTCAGTTCATCCTTTTCTACCCATTTGGAGATTTGATCAAACATGATAACTCCAAAGTTGATTCATTTCTTCAGAACTATAGCAGACATGATTTTTAACTGTTAGTCAAGCACCGTGTCGTGTGCAGTGTCCTTGCATAGTATGCATTTTCCCATTATTTTAGCAAGGAACTCGAATTCCTCAAGAAACTCCTTTTTAATCATGTCCTTTAGACTAGGGTTTCTTTGATACCCCATAATCTCTTTTGCTTGCTTAGTGTAGATCTCATCAAGGTTTCTAAGTCCTAGGTCAGGGAAACCTAAGCATTGATTGATATCAGATGATTTCAGCTTAAGAGACTGACCTTTAACCTTGGTTGAAAGGGTTCTAACATTTATGGATGCGTTTGAGTAGAATTCCTTGACCAATTCAGTATATACTCGAGTGCTAGCCTCAAGACATTCTGAGAATCCAAATTTCTTTACAAGTTCTAGAATGTCTCTGAACTTCTTTTTGGATTTTTTTTTCAAACGACTTGGTTCCAAGCTGAATGCCAGTGATTACTCCCCAATCTTCCATTTGAATAGTTCGAGGGATATGGGCATTTGATTCAGAGGAGTTTATGAGAGACGGTTGATTGTGATTTGGGCAAGGCTCTGGAGGGTTAATTGATTTTTACTTTTGAGAGGATTCTAGGGTTTGAAAATGGGAGGGAGGGAGGTTTGATAGCTTCCGATAACTGTTTGCTAATTTGAATTTTCTTTTATGGTAGTTCCTTCTAACTCTGCATAAACAGTGATGTGTTAACCAACCATTAGTTGCACAATGCCCAGTAATGAGTTGTAACTCCCCTATTAATTCTTCAATTTAATGTCCCTTTTAAAATGAATAGGCATCAATGACGTGGATTGACCGTTGGCCATTTTGATTCGTAGAGTAGCATGATGAGGCAGCTATGGACTCTATGTTTTCCTTTGTTGACTCAACGATTATCTTTTGAGAGACACTGCAGTGGGTGGTTTTGACATTAATCCTCATCTTGATGCTGCATAGATAGATCACTGATGTACTCTGAGCCAGTTTGGGCACTTGAGTTCTGAGATGCATTTGCATAATATCTTTCCAAATTGTATTCAAACTTATCTCCTCTTAATCTGAATGGTTGAGCAATTGTTCAATCTTTCCGTATTTCTTATGAGCTAGATTATCCCCTGGTAGGACTTCGATCGTCGAGTCTACTTCTACGATTGCTGAGGTTGCACTATGATCGTGGAGTTTTCTTTAACTTTGACTCTACGATCATTGACTGACTTGGTCCTTGAGATAAACTTTAATTAGCATTCCTTCTGGGTCAAGGTAGCTCAGGAAGAACCAACCTCTTAGAGTGAACTAAGGGTCAGGTTTGTCCCTGAGGTGTTTTCCAGATGAAATACTTTAGAAGTGATTTGCATTGATATCTCATTTAACCTTTTTCTGCTGGGAAGGACCTCTACCAACTTCAGGGAATTGCATTTGATGTAATCGTGGTGTCCTTCTGTTCTTACACTACGATCAAACATTTGATCGTAGGCACTCCACGATTTTGAGTTGGGTGGCTGATAGGTTATCAGTAGTACGTTTTGAGATGTTCCTACTGACTATGGATCTTCATTTGGTTCATCAACCACAAATTTTTGGACTCTGTAGCTGGTGCTTTTCTTCATAATATATCTCAGTGCTATTTTTTCTTAACAGATCACTGCTTCCCCATGTTCATACTATTTTCTCAGTGAGTGGTGACTTCCTTTTCTTTGTGTGCATTAGGAGACATCCTTGCATTCTTCTTTCTTACTAGAAACACCACTTTCAGTCAAATCGATTTTCATCGTGGACATGGCTATCTCCAGGACTGATCATTCTACGATCATTTGTCAGCACTCCAAACATAGTCTTCTTTGTCAATGTGTACTCGTTGAGTTCTGCTCCCCTAATGAGTTCCTCATGTTTTGATGCTTGATTATCCTCTGTCATGAACTTTCTTGAAGATTCTCTTTATATGACATGTTTTGCTTGATTGAGCATATAAGACCCTCTCCATCTTTGGTTGATTGGCCTGCTTCCATATAAGTGTCAGCAGCCAAGTGAGCTTCATTTTGATTAGCTTAGCAGGTCTTCAAGGATAGGCTTTGTCATTAAGGAATTTTATCAGAATCATTTCTGAACAGTCTCAAGCCTTCCGCTGGTTGAATCTTTCTTTGACTGAAGTCTCTTGCTTTATCTTCCTTAGTGTGGTCAGATCGACCAAGTACTTTTAGGTTAGATATATTTCTATTTTGGTACCCATAGTTAAATGGGTTCTGCCAGGTTAGTTTCAAAATCCATGTTCCTCATATATTTGGATAATCATCACAGTAATCACCAACAGTCATATTCATGCATTTAACTAATTTAGATAATACATTTTGAGATGCATGATGGTGAGTGTGTGTAGGATATGCCATTTTAATTACACACTCTTTTTCTTTGATGGTTTCATCATTTGCTGGGTTATGTTCACAAGGTTTAAGTGTTAACAGAGTGATAATCAACTCTACGATTTATGTGTATCTAGTTGATTCATAGAAGTGATCAGTTTCTATAAATCATCAAGATACTCTTGTAGAACTGATCATACTCTATGTGTTATCAAACACTTAGAACATAGGTTTGTACATACATACTAAGCCATCAACAAAGATTACTCCATATGAAATTAATTTAACATGTGATGTTCTTATGACCTATTTCAGATTTCTTTCAAGATGCCATCTTCATCCTCAAGTTTGAATAGAGAGAAGGTTTGTAAGCATTCGAGTATCCACCCTTAGTGTACTTTCTATCTTCACCTTTTAAGGTAGATTATGATTTCTTGAAAGAGTACTGTTATAGTTCATAAGGAGGTGCAACATGATGTACACAATTATCTTAGTGAGGAACCGTACCTTTCTTTTGCCAGTTTATTAACAGTCATTTAACTTATACATACTGAGATTAGGCATTGATGTGCGTAGTTTCTCATTTCCTCCAGACAGCTTGTTGCTCCTCTTGACCTTCAATCAATATATCGTGATCTTGAAGATGCAAGCTAAGTAAATCTCAGCATCTTTAGTTCTTTGACATCCTTGAGTTTACCATGTTTACATCCAGCTGCTGGTTGACCAGACATATGTTTAAGAAGTTCTCATTTCTTCTCTAGATAAGCATTTCTTTGCATGTATGGCCTTTTCATCTTTTTTAGCCTGGTGGATGTTTGACTGGATGTCTCTTGAGCTTTCTAGCCTGGTCTTCAGACTACAAGATTGACCGCGAGCAAGGATTGGTCTTGTTTATATGATAATCAAGAACACGAACCAATCAGATCAGCTTCAGGTATATATACACATTTAATGTTCACAATATTTCAAACGTGTGAGCTCATCTACATATAACAAGTGACTTACTACTAAACAAAGTTTAGAACAATGTTTCTGCCTAGAATCAGACTCAAAGCGATTAGCTTTTGAATATAGCATGAAAACCAGCTCTGATACCAATTGTTAGTTCCCAGTAGGCACAATATAGATCTAGAAGGGGGGGTGAATAGATCCTTTTTATTTTCAAATATTTTTTTGGTTTATTTTGT
The DNA here is from genome assembly GCA_020205505.1 of Panax japonicus. NCBI lineage: Eukaryota > Viridiplantae > Streptophyta > Magnoliopsida > Apiales > Araliaceae > Panax > Panax japonicus. The sequence goes on from CM035113.1 coordinate 63,701,233, forward strand.
ATTGCTCATGGGTTAGTAAATGACAAACATAAGAATCTTTTCAAGCACAGCGGAATAAGTAAAAGATCTCCTTCATTGATATATTCATAATCAGACATACATTGTTCGTAGAGTTAATTTAGTAGTAAACATTTAAAACATACATAACAGTTATAGTAGTAAAGGTACATAATGTAAATGACATAAAGTAAAAGACACAAGGGGTTTTAAGTGGTTCACAGACTCAAACTCCTAATCCACTCTTCAACTTTCAACTATCATGATTTCCACTAAGGAAGGGCAGCACCCTGAATCTCTAAGATTCCTTCAAGGCCAGGAGCCTTGGGACTTCAGTTCACTAAGAACTCTTCAAGGCCAACAACCATGGAACTTCTCTAGTTCCCTAGGAACTCTTCAAGCCCAGTAGGCTTGGAACTTCATTTAGTCCCTCCGGACAAGGACCACTCAGGCCCTGGCTTCTCGTTGTTGTAGTTGTTGTTGTTGGTGTTGAGCTACTAATATGACTTTATGCTTTATCATCTTTCGTACTTAGCAACTTGGCGTGGTCCTCTTTGAATTCTACTTCGAGACTGGACCACATCATCTTTGGTGTAGCTGATCTTCTTCTATTCTGCTCATCTTCATGTAGTGTCATCTGTGCACCATAACCATTTCATGAACCCTTCTTAACATGTTGGCAGACATTGTTCTGTACTTTCTCTGCTTTAGCTTTGGGTTTATGGTGAATCGTAGAGTGGCTCTTAGGATCTGCCTTGTGCTATGCCACTCTTCTGAATGCTATATTCTTGTCCTTCTCGGCTCTTAGCTTAGATGGTAATTCAAGTGGCATTCTCATCTTTGTTGAGTGAAGCTTTGATCTGTTTAAGTCCTTCTTCAAGGCTGCTTCACTTCCACCTTCATAGTCTCACTATCACTGAGACTTGTTCTATTTAAGCTAAGGTGGAACTCGTAGAGTCAACATTTAGCATTCTACCAACTCAACGATTCTGCAACATAGAAATCATCAGCAACTCTTGATCTTTGAAGCTCTGTTGATTTATACCTCTTCCCAATCTTCCCATTGGAAATAACCCGTTGAAATCTTTCACATTTGCTTTGCAGATATCGAGTTATTTGGTGTAGACATCAGATGTGACATGTCATAACTTTATGACACTGCAGTCTACTGTTTCACCTACATTGTCAAAGATGTCACTTTAATGCCTTGGGCAGGTCAAAGACATTATTTCACCCTTCTGATTCCTCGATCAGAGGTTGTCCTTTTGCATCGATTCTCTCAATAAGCTCTTGTCCGAATATCAGTCTTCATATTGAACCGTTGCCAATGCTTCAATCTTCAGCTGTTCAAATTCTACGATTATGATGCATGTCTTCTGGGACCTAATCATAGTGTCTTGTTGATTGGTAGAGACAACACTACGATCTTGAAGAGTGTTGATTGTATCTTCAATAGAGAACACCTCTTCCTTCTCTTATGTAGTGCTTCAACACTTCTGTTTGCCTCAAAAGCTCTTAGATACTGATGGCTTGACTTCTTTTTTCTGGCCCATTCTGAATAACAAGACACTTCAAGTTTGTGGTGTGTCCAGCTCGCTTTCTCCTTGTGATCTCCCGTTCACTTATCATCAATTTACTGACCCGATGATTAATCACTTTAGCCTTGTATCTCTATGTGTACTCCATCAGTTCTTTCTTTGTTTGGCAAACACTACGATCCTGGTTACTTCCAAGATCGTTGTCATCTTACCACTTGACATCTACTGCATTTGCTGACTTTCTTTAGTTAGTTACTGAAGTCTTCTTCTGATCAACTTGTGGAAGACATCATCTCGAATGGCTTCACAACTCAATTTGGATGCTAATTGGGTTGGTGCTTAGATCTTCTGTTAGCTTGCATGCCATTTGAGTGCTCTCTGGTTTCCTTTAGATGGGATGTATCTTTGCAGTGCCAACTAGAGGCTTCATTCCTTTGGATATTTTGGGAGTGCTCATTCGTTGAGAATCGTATTTGCTCTACGATTCTGTCTTGGCATTGTGAGCACATCTATTGATGTCTTAATTATTCACTCTACAATTCAGCTTCGGCTGTGTAGAAACTACGACTCTGAGATAAGATCTTGACACTAAGATTTCTAGCGTTGTTCTTGTTGTCTTCATCTGATCTTGCTCGACTACGATCTTTGGCTCTGATATGATCAGTAGACTCTATGACTCAGAGTGTAGTCTACGATTCTTGACTTAGGCTTCGATAGATCTTCGGTTGGGTCATAGAGAGGCTGTCTCTACGATTTTAAACATGACTTCTTCAGCAAACTACAACCCTGAAAAAGTTCTCCTCGACACACTATGATCCTTTCCTCGTCTCTCCTGAAAGTCTACGAACTCCAAGATCTCCTATCTTTCAGACTACGACTTTGCCTCGATAGCTCTCGAGTTTCCCTTGACTCTCCTGGAAAACTACGATTTCTGGTGCAGTTCTCGACGATCAGACAAGCCTATATATTACATCACTAGATCAACCTAACATGCTTGATCTTTCTATTTTTATATTCCTTGTACATCATTTCTTTTAAAGGACTTTACAAAGTTGTTTTTACTTATGTAGGATAAACCTAACACATTTGATCAATTCATTCTAAGTCCTTGTACATATGTTTCTATTTTCTATCAAATGACTTTTCAGGTTTTCTTAATGCAAGCATACTTGCATATTCATTCATATATATATCATAATCAAATCATATATAAATAGGAATATCATTCGCATGCTTATTCTTGACATAATATAATACGTGTATAAGATATTCATTAGTTACATATGCTCATACATGATATGTAAGTTTAAATGCATACATAAATGTCTAACTTAGTTGTATACTGTTCACATACTTCATTCCACACCTTGCATACTAGTAACACAAAATCAGTTTATAAGTCACCAAGAAGTCAAATAATATAGTCTCTAATCGTTATTTTATGGTTTTGCAAATACTTTTTGGACTTAACATTTGCTCGTCTATAATCACTTCATTATACATTCACTCTTATAACCTAACATGCATCTTAACATATTGGATATGTACTGGTCATATAATACATGCTAGAGTAACACTTCAAACATGCAAACACCTTCAAACTAAAAGTAGAAAGCTGATCCTACTGCAGACTGGCGCGACCGTGCTTGGTTTGTACTAAAGAGTGGCGCGGCCATGCTGCTCCTGGTACAAACCAAGACATGATTGATTCTGCAGAAGGTCATTGCACACCTGTCTTACATATATGAATAATCATGCACAGCACACATGTTATTATGTGAATAACTAGGCCTGACCCTACCTCAAAATATTAACATAGGTCATTCAAGACTTGTCTTATTCCCCTTTTTACATGAACATGTCTAGTTAGGCATTCATGTTAATCACATTTACATGCATGACACACCTAATGGTGGTGTCTCGTATACACAAGTTAAACCACATAAGCATGCTCACAAATCTTAACTCAAATGTACCTAGTTTATCAAGTTTATATTTGATACTTTAAGTCTCCTTAGTAAAATTTATTTAAGAATGCAAGATAAGTACACATTGTCTAAATCATACTTTTATACACATTTGTGCACATACTCAAGTTATTTACATTAGCTAGAAAGATCAGAATTTGAAGGCATAATGTTTCTCATGCTTTATTTTTCAATACTTCGAGTTTCCTTTAGAAAGTCCTTTAAAGTCAAGTTATCAAATCTTATCATACATGAAGCAAACATATGCCTCATGTTAGACTTCTTTACATACATATCTAAGTTATTTACACATGTTCACAAGGTCAGAATGTATATTACACCATGTATATAATTTTCTAGTTTTCCAATCTTTAAGCCTTCTTTGATATATTCAAATTAGAACAACTTATCATGGCTTACTATATACATAACAATGTTAGTCCACACTTGAGGGTCATCTATATGCATATTCAAATCAAGGTAGCATGTTCATCATAACACTGGATCACTAACAGCAGTATCTGAGAACGACACCTTGTGCGACCACGCGATATTAAGCTATAGAAGTACCGCGACCGCGCCACTTCGTTCAGAAAAAAAAATGTCTCTGTTTTAGCAAAGCCTTAGCATATGTATAGTCCATTATAAAACCAGATCAAATGCAGTACTTCAAAGCATTCATATCGATCCAGACAACACAATGACATGCTAATTCATATAAATTTGACAGAGATTTCATGTAATTGCTAAGAATTTGACAAAACTTAACTAAGAACAAAAACAGAAATTATACCTCCTTGAAGCTTGAATTGAATTCCCTCACTCCTTTGATAATACTCCCTAATAGCTTAGCAACTCACAATCTCTAATGCACTTCTTAGATAATTTTAAGCAACAGAAAATGAGAAGGAAAGAGTGCTATATATAGGGAATGGATTGCCCAATTCATGGCATTGCACTATGGCTTGATTCAAAGGAAATTGAGAAGAAATATTGGTTATAGAAGAGTTGGCCAACTGCCGAACCTGTAACCATCATCACCATAGATTGTAGCCTTTTGGTTTTACTGGATTTTACACAATGAAGGAGTAGGCTTTTGTTTGAGTACTTAATATGGGACATCGACTTTAAATCCCAGCAACGTGATCATAATACTTTAGTTCGTTTTAACTCCCAAAAATGTAATTTTAATGTGTTAATGATACTACATAATGGAAAGTTATGGAATATTTATGTACTCGCATCATATAATCCATGTACATTAGTCCAGTCTAATTTTTATTTATAGCATGTATAGACTCCATTTTAATTGACCACTATTAATTCAATATCTCCTTAAATCTTTATTATTCCAGTTAGACTCACTTATTGGAATAATTTATAATTCTTTGATATAGTACATCTTTTAATGTTTCCACACATCCTTTTTATCACATAAGCAATTATTTATGTAACTTATGATTCCCAACACTTTACTATATAGTTTATATATATTACATAGTTATATTAGTGTGTCACACCACATTTTCTTTTTAATGAAAGAATTGTATAATATCACATGTCTTACACACCTCAATTAAATGAATAATACAATTCTAGTCATGCAATTTACTTTACTCACAATAACAATTAATAATCACATATCATTAATTAATCACCATTAACAATTAATTAATATTCTACAACAACAATTAACAATTAATATCAATTAATTGTTTACTTTATAATTCCTTTGTCGACTAATATCATCATTAATAGTTTCCAACACTGTGCCACACAAGGCTTTCAACGAGTTCATCGCAACTCCATACATTTCCAATTATTCAATTATTTAATAATATTTGAGTTAACTCATTTCGTAACACAAAACCATTTATATTCAAATAAATATTTATTTCCATTAATATATTTATTTAATTGTGTATTGAAATTCTCGGGTGTAAGACCCCAACTTTTTGAATAAAGATTAAATTTTCTCGAAATATATTTTTGAATATTATGGTGTGGGTTTGATATAATGTTATAGTTGTGGGTAATATTTATAAATTTTGCAAAGTACGCAAGTTTTTATATAATATTCGATTGGTCGGGTAATATTCGTTTTAACGGGGAATATTCGTACAACGGCACAATCATTGGTGGACCCCCAATGGAATTATTGTCGGATTGAGAAAACGACAAAAATACTTTATGAAAATAACGACAGAAGTTTTTCAGTTAACTGTTGAAACACCCGGTGTTAAAAGTACAATAATACGCGTGATTGCATAGTAGCACACAGTATTGATTATTGATGCTTACGTGAGAAGTCACTCAGTTATACTCAATTATTTCTACAGTAATTGCTGCATCATATCTATCATATTATTTATTCAATTATTGTCACAGTATCATCTGTATAAAATATTTTTTATTAAATCAATACTTGAGACGACAAAGTTATTCATATTATAAATTGCAATATTTACAATGTCTAGAAGTTATGTCAAGGAGAGGTTTGGTCACCTAATTACGCGCTAATAGGGAGAAATTCTTATTGGAAAGCCCCCTCTTTCCTGGGAACGACCTGGTTGATAAATATTGTGAGTTATAATATTAATGATGAATGATGTTCGGAGTTGAATTTGGAGACGCGGACATGATATTTGAGTCCGGAACGACGAAATTAGTAAAAATAGTCTATAAATACAAAATTTTCTAGGATTCACTATTTGGTCAAAACGTCAACAATTGACTTTTTCGGGACAAGTCAAACTTCAAAATTTCAAAATTTATATTGTTGATAAAAATAGTTTCATTATGTTGGAATTGTTTGTGTTAGTGAAAATCGACATTTATTCCGATGATAATTGATGTTTAGGAGTTATATTGATAAATCGGGTAATTTATCGGATAAATGAGCAATTAATTGCTACTAATTCACATGCTTATATAACTATTTGTTCACATATGTGTACTATTGAATCACATTATTTACTATTTGGGAAGTTGGTGCAAGATTGATAATACTTGCATGACTAAGTTAAAAATGGAGGTATAGATGGAGGTACTATACTATAATTCGTATTTTTCAGATGATTATACTATTGATTCACATAATTGAACTATTGAATCACATTATTTACTATTAGGGGAGTTGGTGCATGATTGATAATACTTGCAGGACTAAATTAAAAATGAAAGAAGAGTTTGAGGTATTGTACTGTAATTTTTTGAGCCCCAAAACGTGCAATTATCGAAACTATATTTTCCTATAAATAGAAGCTCATTCTTCCTTCATTTCTCACCAATTCACAAAAGCTTTAGAGCGATTATTATAGAGAAAAATTATAGAAAGAAGAACAGAAGTCTGCTACTTCACTATTCCAGTATCCAGTTTTTCTAAGGTAGGGAGTATTATTTCTTTCTTATCTATGAAGAGAACTTCTGTTATTCCATTCTTTATTATTCTGTTGGAATAACCGGTATACGCGGGATACCATATACTTGGTGAAATTCTTCTGTTGTTCCATTCTTTATCATTCTGTTGGAACATCCAATATGTGCGTTCTACACCGGACCTGGTTCCGTCTTTATTATTCTGTTAGAATATCATATCTGTGCGTTTTACGTCGGATCTGATTCCATCTTTATTATTCTGTTGGAATATCCTGTCTGTGCATTTTACACCGGACCTGATTCCGTCTTTATTATTATGTTGGAATATCCTGTCTGTGCGTTTTACGCTGGACCTAATTCAGTTATTTATTATTCTGTTGGAATAACCTGCCTGTGCGGTCTATCGCATGCCTGGTGATTTCTTTTGTTATTCCATTCCTTATTATACTAAGTTGGTTAAAGTTTTGACTTTTATACTCCATGAAATTAGTGGAATATCCTTGATATTTGCGCTTCATCTATTATCTTTTCATGGAAATATTCTTCTGAGCATTCTTGAACTTTACTCTACAAAGCAATATCATGTTGACAATTTGGACGTTATTAGTTCCTGGATAAAGTAATTCTTCAACTTGTTTTATTGAATTCTTATATCATTGTCATCATCCTCATGTTTATATTTTGTTGAAAGTCATTTGTGGCCTACAGTGCATAGATGGACTTGGTATGATTATGACCAGGGATTATTCGATGTAATCATGACTGTAATGTTATAATTGATGTGGTAAAAGTCATCATTGGCCCGTAGTGCATTGATGGACAGTTGTTGGCATGATCATGACCATTATTGAATACACAAATATTCTTGGCATGTAGTGCATGGATAAATGTGGTCGTGATAATAAAGAATATCATTGGCCGTAGTGCAGGGGTGATTCGATGATGTGGATTATTTATTAAACTGAGTCCCAGCGATAAAAGTGATGAAGAACCTTTTAAATCATAGAAGATAGTAGATTTTATTCTCTACTTAACTCTTTTAATGGATTGCTTGTTCCGCTGCAGTTAAACTTGATGGTTGTTATATTGTATCAGTTTAACACTGTTGAAGGCTAACGATAATATATTCTTCTTTATCTTAGTCATAATATTTCCTACTGGGCTAGTTGAGCTCACCCTTTTACTTTTATTGTTCTCTTCAAGAAATGAGAAGTAACAGGGACTAGTCGGGTAATGGAGTGACGGACCAGATGATAGCTTTAGTAGTCCTCACTAATCAGTGAAATAGTGGAAAATAAATGTAATAATATTGAATTTAAGTTTGAATATTGTCTAGACGATAATATTTGCACTAAAACTCACAGCTTATGTTTTGTCGTACTTTACACAACAGTTGTATTTGTATTCTGTACCATGTATTTGACGACTCAAAATAGGTGATGTATACCTATTTTGGGGGCGTCACAGTTGGTATCAAAGCTTAGGGATATGATCCTTGGCTAAGATGTTAGACTAGAACTAGGAGGGGAGAGACGGGGAATTTCTTTGTTAGTATGACCTACCTAATTTTTTGGTATTTAATTGGTTGGTATGAGTATAGAGATAATATGTTGCATGTCAATTAACCCTTATTTTGTGGCAGTATTTAAAAATGGCATCCGAGAATATTGAGAATAGCAATGGATCACAAGAGACCGTTGAGTCTCCAGAGATCAACAATCAGAATAATGTGCATCAGGAAGGCGACAATCCTCATGCAAACAACAACATAGACCAAATGATGAATGATGGAATGTTCAGAGGCTTTATGCAATTCATGCAACATCAGGCGAGAGCGGCTCCTGTTCAAAATACAGGTGGAAACACTGGAAACTCTCGAACGGTCACCGCTAAATAGTTCAAGGAGCTGGGACCACCTGAGTTTATTGGAGAGCCAAAACCACTTAAGGCGGAAGCATAAATAAAGCAAATAACCAAGATATTTGATGTCTTGGGATGCTCCGAGGAGCAAAAGGTTCCCTTCGCCACATTTATGTTGTATGATGAAGTAGATTACTGGTGGGAATCTGTAAAACGTACCCAGCTTGACGCACTCAAGATGTCTTGGGAGAAGTTCCAAGAGCTGCTCAACGACAAGTACTTTCCTGAAAGTATTCATCACATGAAGGAGGTGGAGTTTATCAAGTTGGATTCGACAAGTGCATGGATAAATGTGGTCGTGATACTTAAGAATATCCTTAGTCGTATTGCAGGGGTGATTCGATGATGTGGATTATTTATTAAGCTGAGTCCCAACGATAAAAGTGATGAAGAACATTTTAAATCATAAAAGATAGAGGATTTTATTCTCTACTTGACTCTTTTAATGGATTGCTTGTTCCGCTATAGTTAAACTTGATGGTTGTTATATTGTATCAGTTTAACACTGTTGAAGGCTAACGATAATATATTCTGCATTATCTTAGTCATAATATTTCCTACTAGGCTAGTTGAGCTCACCCTTTTACTTTTATTGTTCTCTTCAGGAAATGTGAACGTAGCAGGGACTAATCGGGGAACGAAGTGACGGACCAGATGATAGCATTAGTAGTCCTCACTATTCAGTGAAATAGTGTAAAATAAATGTAATAATATTGAATTTGAGTTTGAATATTGTCTAGACGACAATATTTGTATTAAAACTCACAGCTTATGTTTTGTCGTACTTTACACGGTAGTTGTATAATTAAGTTGTATTTGTATTCTGTACCATGTATTTGACAACTCAGAATAGGTGATGTATACCTATTTTGGGGGTGTCACTTCGGGTATTACAGACTCTACCTAGTGACATAGAAAAGAATCAGAAAGGAAATCATGAGCAGTGTCAAGCAATCACTTTGAGCATCTTGAAGGAAAAAATACAGAAAATTCAGCTAAGAAGGATGTCAAAGAGAATGAAAACAAAGTTGTTGAAGGGAAACAGGGTGAGGAAAAGAAAGATGACAAGATCAATTAAGATGTAGAGCCGGTTGCATATCCTGCACCACCGTTTCAGCAGAGGGTCCAAAAGCAGAAAATAGATAAGCAATTCTCCAAGTTTTTGGAAGTTTTCAAGAAACTTTAAATCAATATTCCATTCGCAGACGCCCTAAAACAAATGCCAAGTTATGCCAAATTCATGAAGGGTATTCTGTCAAAGAATAAAAATTTAGAGGATTATGTCGCTTTGACGGAGGAATACAACGCAATTTTACAGAGAAAGCTACCTCCAAAGTTGAAGGATCCGGGGAGTTTCACTATTCCTTGCACGATTAGAAACATGGCCTTCAATAAATGTTTGTGTGACTTGGGGACGAGTGTAAACCTCATGCCATTGTTAGTATATACACAGTTGGGTTTGCCATCTCTTAAGCCTACAAACATATCTCTACAGTTAGAGAACAGGTCGGTGACATATCCAAGAGGAATTGTGGAAGATATTTTGGTTAAGGTGGACAAGTTTATTTTCCTAGCTGATTTCATAATTTTTGATTATGAAGAGGATAAAAACATCCCAATCATCCTAGGAAGTCCATTTTTGGCCACGGGTAGAACTCTCATCGATGTGCAAAAAGAGGAATTAACCATGAGGGTTCAAGATGAGGAAGTCAAATTCAGTGTGTTTAAGGCCATTAGGTTTCCTACAGATGAGGAGGAGTGTTTCCGGTTGGATGTGATTGACAAGTTAGTCAATGAAGACATGATTGAAAGTATGGTCAGAGATCCATTGGAGAACACTTTATTGGGGGATGAGGATTTCGATGATCCAGAGTTTGTGGATTACTTGCACATGCTGGATTCTTACCTGGATTTAGTACGTTCAAAGTTGTGACACCCCCAAAATAGGTCCACACAACCCATTCTGAGTCTCCAAATACATGGTACAGAAAACAACTACAAACTTCATTATTACAATTGTCGTACAAAATATGACAACACATATACTGTGAGTTTTAATACAAATATTGTCTTTTAGACAATATCCAAACTCAAATAAAGTCTTCATTACAATTATTGATACACTATTTTACAAAATAGTGAGGACTTCTATAATAACTGTCTTAAATCATCACTCCATACCCCGACTAGTACCAACTATATTCTCGTCTCTTGAGAAGAAAAATTGAACAAAAAGGATGAGCTCAACTAGCTCAGTAAAGAATATTATGACTAAGATAATGAAAAACAAATTATCGTTAGCCTTCAATAAATCAAAAAAACTTTAATGGACAACAAGTTTTAGATCAATATTCGCAGCGGAAATACCAATTCATTGGAAGAGTTAAGTAGAGAATGAAGTCTACTCTCTTCTATGATTTAAAAGTCCATCATCAATATTTTATGCCTGTAACATCAATCAATATATATCTTGAATCAAATATTCATCTTTGCACTACGGGCCAAAGATATTCATTAGATAATCATCCATCTTTGTACTATATGCCAAAGATATTCAGTTATATCACCATTTAGGACTGAGGATGATGAAAAATATTTTAACAAAAACAAATCCAGTGAGATAAAAGTACAAAGATTAGGGATTCGTACTTTAGTTTATCCAAGTTCAAAAATACTCCATAATAATCAATTGTGGAGCAAAATTCAAGAATGAAGATCAAAACATGGATACAATCAAAGATAGTAACCATAATAGATAACTTGGATAAAGAAAAGAAAACTTAATTTTTCTGTGAATAGTGTCATATACATGAATAGTGCCGTATACTAAAAGGTAGAAATTTCACAAGAAAAATCATACTTTGTGAATAGTACTCGTGAATAGTACCGTATTCTTGAATAGTGTCGTATACGTGAATAGTAATCTCGACATGAAAAGGTAAAAATTTTATAATACAATTTATACCAATATTTCAGTATAATGATATTGAAAGAAATAACATCATTTATAAAAAAAATTACATCCCTTACCTCAAAAGAATAATACTTCTAACTAGAATATCGGGTATAATATTTAAGAAAACTTGCACTTCTTATCAACTCTCAAAGTATCTAAATACTCATAAAAATACACTCGATATTATAGAGAGAAAACTTCTGATTTTGGTGTGATTTTTAATTCTAACTTAAACACCATATTTATAGGAAAATGCTTAAAACGCAAAGTAGAAACTTTTAAAAAATAATATTTTATTAAAAACAAATTCACGCCCACCCTTGACCAAATTCATTAGCACACCAGTGGGGCCCACTAACATAAAAAAACATTTTTCTTTTAAAAAATATTTATAACCCCAAAAATAAATTATTCTGAAACTTCAATAATTCATAATAAATAGCCCTTTTATAAAAAAAATCAAATTGTATATCCATTCTATAAGAAATTTAATTATCTACAACTTTGTAGAAGAAAGTTTTTCTTCAAATTCTAAATGAAAAATGACCAAAATCCACATAAGGATGATTTTCTAACACCTCCATTCCGACAAAATACAGATAAAATATCTCAACATTAATTCCTTCATTTATATACACATAAAATAAATATTTCTTTATCATATAAATCAATAATTAATTATTAACAAATAATATTATAGAACTACAATATTGACAACCAGGTCATTCACAGGAAAGAGGAGGCCTTCAAAATTATTGTACAATAATGTGTGCTACTTTGCAACACCGCGTATTACTATATTTTAACCACCATGTATTTCAATAGTTTAACGGTAACAGTTTTACCGTTATTTTTATAAAAAGGTTATTTCTGTCGCTTTCTATATACGACATTCATTCTGTGGGGTCCACTAATGACTGCATCGTCGTACGAATATTCTCCCACAAAAATAATATTTATCAACCAAACGAATATTCCCCGACAAAACAAATATTTTATGACCACTTGCTTACTTTGCAGAAATCTGCACATTTTACCCATAACTAACCACATTAATCAAATCAACCACCTACTATTTCAAAATAATAAATAGAGGAAATTCCATTTTATTCATAAAAGTTGGGGTCTTACAAAAGTTCCGTTCGAGCCTCTATACACAAAAGAAAAAGCTTCAACTCAGATGAAACCTTCACTTGAGGAGCCACCCACTCTTGAGCTCAAACTGCTTCCTAAACACCTCAAGTATTCTTATTTAGGTAATTCAAATACTTTACCTGTTATTATCGCATTTGCACTTAACGAATTGCAAAAAAGTAAATTGCTGAGAATTTTGAGAGAATACAAGTCTACAATAGGCTGGACCATTGCCGATATAAAGGGGATCAACCCCTCTTTTTTCATGCACAAGATTCTCATGGAAGAGGATACAAAGCCAACAGAGGAACAACATAGACGGCTAAATACAATCATGAAAGAAGTGTTAAAGAAAGAAATACTGAAGTGGTTGGATACGGGAATTATTTACCCGATTTCAGACAGTTCATGGGCTAGTCAAGTATAATGTGTGCCAAAAAAGGGTGGAATGACAGTGGTAAAGAATGAAGATAATGAGCTGATTCCGACGAGGACAGTGACCGGATGGAGGGCTTGCATGGACTACAAGAAACTGAATAAGGAAACCTAAAAGGATCACTTTCCTCTACCCTTCATTGATTAGATGTTGGACCGACTAGCTGGACATGAATACAATTGCCTACTGGATGGATACTCGGGACATAACTCCCGAGGATCAAGAGAAGACGACCTTTACATTCCCATACGACACCTTTGAATTTAGATGGATGTCTTTTGGTTTGTGTAATGGACTTGCGACGTTCCAAAGATGCATGATGGCTATTTTCTCAGACATGGTGGAGAAAAATGTGGAAGTTTTCATGGATGACTTTTTAGTCTATGGAAACACTTTTGATAAGTGCTTAGAAAATCTGGTCATGGTTTTAAAGCGATGTGTGGAAACGAACTTGTTACTGAACTGGGAGAAGTCCCACTTTATTGTTGAGGAAGGAATAATTCTGGGGCATAAGGTCTCTGCTAAAGATTTAAAGGTTGACAAGGCTAAGCTGGAGACGATTAAGAATCTTCCACCGCCAAATTCAGTGAAAACAATCCGCAGTTTTCTTGGACACGCCGGATTCTAGCTTAGATTTATAAAGGATTTCTCTAAGATTACAAAAACATTATGCAGTCTTTTAGGGAAAGATGCAGTATTCAGTTTTGAAGAGGAGTGTAACGACCGAGAAATTCGGATCCTATTGTAAAATGATTTTGTTAAATTAAATAATAATAAAATCATATTTCATGTGTTATCAAGATGGTTGTCATTATATAACCTAGTGATGTTAGAATGTTGTAGTATTTGAGCTACGTGGATAAATTAAAGTGTTTGAATTTCTAAGGCGAAAATAAAAGTTTTTCGAGAAATTTTTTTTCAAAAAACACTATTCATCAGTATTTGCTCGGGAAATAATTTTGAGTTTTCAAGAAATACGTAATGATAGAATAACAAGGTAAGATGGATTATGTAATAAAAATCTAGTTATGGAAAATGTAATAATTCGTTTGTGGACTTAATTTATAAACGTTAAGTAAAGCAAAGTGGTAAGGAATAAGTAATAATTGTATGATACTTGGTATTGTACGAAGTAATGAAAATGAGTATAATACGAAGTATTATACGAGTTTGTATGAATGATGAAAATCGTATATAAATTCTATATGAATTAGAATCCCAAGCTAGAATCCATGGGTTGTATGACCCATGGGGCAAATCATATTGATATGGTTATTGTGGTGACCAAGTAATGTGGTGATCAATTAAGTGTGATGACCAAGACTTAGGAGTAATGACCAAGACTTTGAAGTAATGGCCAAGTATGAGATAAGAGAGTAGTTAGCAAGTAATGAATAGTAAGGAGGTGGGATGATTTAATGACCAATCTACCCTAACCTTGCAAATTCTATAAATAGAGAAGGCTTACAAGCCATTTGTTACTTGTTCAATTATTCCAACACTTCTAAAGTGCTTATATGTTAGAGAGAATAAGCTACCAATAAGTCACTTCCATAAGTAAGAAGAAGAAGCAAGCTACTTACCAAGACAACAAAAGTAAGACTTCTTCTCTAAATTAACTTCTATCTCTACCATGATAAGTTGATAAGAAAAGTTGGAATTAAGAAACATGAATGAAAAGAAGCAAGAAGAATGAATAAGTCATGAACTTAAGCCACATAAGTTGGCAATAAGTCAATTGAACTTATAAAAGTTATAAACTTATTATAAGTTAACCTTGAATGATAAGTATGAAAATATAAACTTGTGATGAGTTTAGTAAAGAAAAGTGAATTAAGAACTTATATGATTATATGCATCATATATACCTAAGTAAAGTTATATGTGAAGAACATGTAAAATATGATGATTAAAAAACCTTAATTGTCATAAGTCATGAAAAATCAAATTATAAGTAATTTATAAATTGACAAGTTATAAGCTCTTGAAGAATAAGTCCAAAATCCAACAACGAATATAAGTGTTGTATTAAGTATGTTGAGATGTTTACATGATGAATGAAATTCATTTGTAATGTTGAACAAATCATAAGAATGAAGAATTTTCGGAATTTTCACGATTGGACGATAAACGTCGAATTCGTAAAATTCTCGGAATGGAAGTCAAATTTTGTGTTGGATCGCGAAACCATTGTTTTCTAATAGAGATAAGTCATATTTGGCATTTAAGATTTGCGGACTCGAAAATGACCGGATTTCGACTTAGAACGAAGAAACGAGCGTTGAACGTTCACGAACGTTTATCGTTTTCGTTAAAAATGAACCAATATGTGAATTTTTAGCAAACGAAGTCAAATAGATAAAATTCTGGAATGATCATGTAGATTACATAATTTATGAACCGTAGGCTTTTGAACAAGCCAATTCGGACTTATAACGAAGAAGTTATGCGTCCGGGAAGTTCACAAAATTCACAAAATGAATTTAATATCTGGTGCACAGAGTAGGTACCGCGGCGCCAACCCTGGGCAAAAAGCCCCGTGCCGCAGCACGAAATAGTAACTGAGCATACTGCAAGAGTTCGCTGCAGTGCGAACTATAGTACATATTGTGGCGCCGCAGAGCCATGAATAGTACCAAAAACCACTGGAAAGTGGCGCCGCAGCGCGGCCTATTAAGTAAGGACTCGCGCCGCAACGCCAAGTCCTGGACAATGAAATTAAGTAAGGACTCATTACTATCTTAGAACAAAGATAGTAATGAGGGTTTCTAAGTACAAAGAAAAGAAAATCTAATTGATTAAAAGTAAACATAACTTACGGATGGTAAGTTAACATCGTTTAAACTTTGATAAACCTTAAGGAATGTAATGTAAAGGTTGAGATAACCTAGTCGAATATAAATGCAAGGGTAATGATAAACCAGGACGAATAGTAAATGAATCTAATACATAATTAGATTGAAATAAAGGGTATGATATAGTCATATACATACTTGATTATATGTGACCTAATGTAAGGCATTATGTGATCATGTATTGTTGAGACTCGAACGACTTGAACATAAAGTTAATATACCGTAGCAGACACTAAAGGCAAGTATTATAACTCTTGTCTCAGTTCAATCTGAACGAGTTTTTGAGATTCATGTATTCTTTCGCATGAATTGGAGTTTATTGAAGTTGAAGTCAATTCTTTTGGCTAGACTTGATGTATTGATAATCTATTCATGTATTATCAATTGTTGCTATCTTTTGTCAACTACTTGTTATGGTTTTCAAAAGAAGACTGAAATGTTAAACAAATGTTTTTTTGGTAAAACGACAGGCACGTGAGGTTGCCAAATGTTTAAACGTGCATACGTTTAATAGATGTAGTGTTGATCAACATAGAGTACAATAGGCGGATCATCTAGAAGTGCTCGTAGGTAATATCGGGCTTACGAACTTCCTTCTGGGTTGTCCTTTTCCATTAAAGAATGAATACTCGAGGTCTCTGACCGGAGTGAATGTTTTACTAAATACTGTTGTTATTGTAAAACATTTTGAAAGAAAAGATGAAGTGCTATTTAGAGTTATCCATAGTACTTCATAACTATTGTTCAGTTATCGAAGATATACGATTTGTATGTATCAAGCATGTTGTTAATGAATGTATGAATGTTGTACAGTATAGCACCATCTGTCGGGTTGGAAGATACCCGGATTTGGGGGCGCTAAAAGTTGGTATCAAAGCCTAGGTTATAAAACTTAAGGGGGAAAGTAGAACCTTAAGTCATAACCTTAAGAAAGAATAAAGAAGTAAAATATGGAAAGTAATCTTATAAAAACGCATTATATTATGTTATGTATTTTTATTATTTTACTGACGTGTACTAATCAAACCATATTGTTTTATTGTAGATGTCAGGAGAAAATGATATGTATAGAGATATACATGTGGTGTGCGAGGATTCAGTTAATCGGGTAGAGATACTACCAAATCCCATAGCCGTAGAACCAGAGTTGTTAACCATCGAGTAGGGAGACCCATACGATTTAGACTACATGTCTATATTTGATGGCATGCTAGAGGAGGAGGTGGACGTGATGTCTTTTGACCAGGTTCCACCTACAGAGGAAATGTCTACGGGGGAATCATTGAAGGCCTTGTTTATATCAGTATTGGATAGGAATGTCCATTACTGCCAAGTGGTTAAGGATTTGAAATAGGAACTCCAAGCTGTCCGTGAAAACAAGGCTTGCATGGATGGAATGTGGGAAGAGGAGCATGATGATAGACTTCTAGCTAAGGACAAGGTCCGAGAGCTGAAATGTGAAGTCTTTGAGCTCAAGTAGGAGCTAAAGACTAAAAAGAGGAAGTTGGAGAGAATGTCCTATATTCATAGGAGTTCTTACGTAGATTTTCAGCAGCAGGTAGCTGGATATCAGATAGAAGCAGGGCAGACCTGACACACTATCAGTAGAGATGTTATTGCCGGTCTGGCCAGCAAAGATTTCGAGAATGCCCTACGATAGATGTAGTCTAGCAATAGCTAGATTAGAATAGATATGTAAATATTATATATCTAGTAGTGACGTAAAACCCTCTTTTGTATAACAAAGGGTAGTCTTTTGTAAATCCCAATTTTTGGAAAGTAATTGCGGGATGGGAATGTAATCAGCTAAGGCTGAGTAATGTAAACAATTTAGTGTTATATTACAAGTTATGAATCAATATAAATTTTTTTATGGAATATGTTGAGTAATGAGTATGAGTTGTTGTTTGATTATAAATAATAACAAACCAACAAGAATAAAGTAATAATGATGTGTTGTTTTCTTAATAGCAAAATGCCGCCAAGAAGGAGACAACGAAATCAAGGCGCTAATGTTAATCAATCGGACGGTAGTCCGGTTAATCTAATGCAGGAATTCGTTAATCTATTAATGGCTACATTTAATAGAACGGGGGCTAATGTACGCGTGATTCCTAGAGTAGTACAAGCTACTACTTTTAAGGATTTCAAAAGTGTAGGTCCGCCAGAGTTCAAGGGAACTACGGACCCTATAGTAGCCCAGACATGGGTAAAAGAAATCGAGAAAGCATTTGTAGTAGCAAATGTTGAGGAGGGTCAAAAGGTTGCCTTTGCAACCTATTTGATGAAGGGAGAGGCCAACTTCTAGTGGGAGGCAAACTAGGCTAGGGCCGATATAGGAAACCTAACGTGGGAGAGGTTCAAGGAGATTTTCTTCGAGAACTATTTTCCCACGAGTATGCAAGGGAGGATGGAGATGAGGTTTCTGTAATTGAGACAAGGGGATATGACAGTTCCCCAGTATGCTGCCAAGTTTAATGAACTGGCACGATTTGCTCCACATCAAGTGGACACTGAATTGAGAAAGGCTAGAAGGTTCGAGCAGGGCTTGAAACCCTGGCTCTATAGCCAAATATCTGTGTTCCAAAGTACTTTCTTTGGAACCATACTAGAAAAGGCAATAATTGCCGAAGGTGGGAATGAGGCTCTTATCCAGTACCACAAAGATACGAATTCCAAAGGCAGGGTTGATGGAGGAACCAAGACCGAGGGAGCCAGTGGAAGTGGTGACGGTCAGAAGAGAAAAGGCTTTAACTCTGGGAATACCGGAGTAAAACAAGGGGACTCTAAGTGGAGGATGGAGGCCTGTAAAACCTGCGGGAAGACTCACTTAGAAGTTTGTCTCAAGGGTAAGGCGGTATGTTATAATTGTGGACAGGAAGGGCACATTTCGCCTAACTGTCCAAATCCGAAGAATAATCACGGATGCTTTGTATGTGGATCAACTGACCACATAGCAAAGAACTGTCCAAAGAAGGGGATAGAAGGAAATAAGGGAACTAATAGTGGGAAGTTAGCTATTAGTGGTCCAGCTCAGCCGGGGAAATCAATGGCCCACACTTTTAACATGACGGTCCAATATGCGGTGGCATCAGGGGATCTTGCTGCAGGTATTATTCCGATCAAAAATATAAATGCATACGTCCTATTTGATTTGGGTGCTACTTGTTCGTTTATAGCATGTGATTTTAGTAGACGACTAGAATTATTTCCCGAAAAATTGCCTATACCTTTGAACATTAAGGTAGCAAACGAAGAGATAATTCCTGTTGAAGATATTCATAGGAGTTGTTGTGTAGATGTACGTGGTCGTAAACTATCGGTAGATTTGATACTGATAAAGTTAGGAAAATTCGACGTAATTCTCGGGATGGATTGGTTAATTAACAATGGAGCAATTATAGATTGCCAAAAGAAATTTGTGAGCATCAGGACGTTGAAAACAACCTCCTGTAGTACTTTAAGGTAGTAAATTTCCGGGATGTCCGTGTTTCCTTACGATGACAAAAACTAGAAAACTTTTAAGAAAGGGTTGTGTAGGTTACATATGCCATGTTGTTGATACCCAGAGAGTGGGAGCAACCATGGAACAAATACATATAATAAACGAATTCATGGATGTATCTCCAAGTGAGTTACCGGGTTTACCGCCGGATAGGGAGATCGAATTTGTGATAGACACTGTGCCAGGAACGGCACCAGTCTCAAGGGCACCGTACCGTATGGCGCCTGTGGAAATGAAAGAACTAATGGTTCAGCTACTGGAACTATTGGACAAGAAGTACATTCAACCAAGTGTTTCACCGTGGGGAGCACCGATGCTGTTTGTCAAGAAGAAAGACGGATCGTTAAGGCTTTGTATCGACTATCAGGAGTTGAACAAGTTAACGATAAAGAATAAATACCCATTGCCCAGGATCGATGATCTCTTTAATCAATTGAAAGGGGCAAAGTATTTTTCTAAAATAGATTTGCGGATGGGGTATCATCAGTTGAAGGTTAGGAAGGAAGATATACCAAAGACTGCATTCAGGACTCGTTATGGTAATTACGAGTTTCTGTTGATGTCATTTGGGTTGACGAATGCACCTGCTGCATTTATGGATATGATGAACAGAGTGTTCAAACAATATTTGGACAAGTTCATCGTGGTGTTTATCGATAATATTCTAGTCTATTCTAAGACGCCAGAAGATCATGCCGAACACTTAAGATTAGTGTTGGACACACTAAGAAAGGAGAAGTTATATGCGAAATGCACCAAATGTGATTTTTGGCTGGAAAAGGTACAGTTTTTAGGTCATGTCATTGACCAAGAGGGGATTTCAGTGGATGCAGCGAAGGTGGAAGCAGTAATGAATTGGGAACGTTCGAAAACACCGACTGAGGTGCGGAGTTTCCTAGGGTTAGCAGGGAACTATCGAAGATTTATCCAAGATTTTTCGAAGATAGCTACCTCGTTGACTAATTTAACAAGGAAGACGGTGAAATACGTATGGACGGATAAATGTGAAGACAGTTTTCAAGAACTGAAGAAAAGATTAACTGAAGCGCCTGTTTTATCATTGCCAGATGACACGGGAAATTTTGTAGTATATAGTGATGCTTCGCATAGAGGACTTGGTTGTGTGCTTATGAAACATGGCAAAGTCATTGCGTATGCATCTCGGCAGTTGAAGGATTATGAGAAAGTTTATCCTACTCATGATCTGGAACTGGCAGCGGTAGTGTTTGCCCTAAAGATATGGAGACATTATCTTTATGGGAAAAAATGTGACATATATACGGACCATAAAAGTCTAAAGTATATCTTCACTCAGAAGGAGTTGAATATGAGACAGAGAAGATGTCTAAAGTTGATAAAGGATTATGATTGTAAAATCTTGTATCACCCTAGAAAGGCCAATGTAGTTGCCGACGCCTTAAGTAGGAAGGGTCAGGAAAAGTTGTCTTTGTTAATGGCTCAAAATGAGTTAATAACAAAGATGGCTAGGATGGAAATAGAAGTGAAGATGCTGAGTGATTCGGGGCAGTTACTCTTTGCGATGGAGATGCAATTTATCATCGTAGAATGAGTCAAGGAGGTACAACTCAAGACGAATGAGTGTAACCAAATGAAGAAGCGATTATCCGAGAAGGAAGAGGTTAAGTATAGTCTTGATAATAAGGGATTATTAAGATTTGAGGGAAGAATTTGGGTTCCGAATGAGACGGAATTAAAGGAGCAAGTGTTATAAGAAGCTCATAGTTCGAGGTACTCAATACATCCTGGTAGCATTAAGATGTATCAAGACCTTCGACAGAGTTTTTGGTTGCCAAACATGAAGAGAGAAATAGCAGAGTATATGAGTAGGTACTTAACTTGTCAAAAAGTTAAGGCCGAACATCAACGACCCAGTGGTTTATTACAGTCATTAGAGATTCCAAAATGGAAGTGGGAGCATATCACGATGGACTTCGTGGTGGGACTTTCGACGAGGCAAAAAGGGTACGATTCGATTTGGGTAATAGTGGACCGGTTGACGAAGTCGGCTCACTTTTTTCCAATTAGGGTCAAGTATAACTTAGACCAGTTAGCTAAACTATATGTTAAGGAAATCATTTCCAGACATGGAGTACCAGTATCGATTGTGTCAGATCGTGATCCACGATTCACATCGAACTTTTGGAGGAGTTTGCAAGAGCAGTTGGGAACACAACTGAGGTTAAGCATGGCTTATCATCCATAAACCGATGGGCAGAGCGAAAGGATAATTCAGACGTTAGAAGATATGTCGAGGTCTTGCGTCATGGATTTCAAGGGTAGTTGGGATGATCACCTACCACTAGTAGAGTTTGTATATAACAATAATTATCATGCAAGCATAGGCATGCCACCGCACGAAGCTTTGTATGGAAGGAAGTGCAGAACACCTTTATGTTGGGATGAGGTGGGAGAACGCCGGATGCTAGGACCAGAATTGGTGCAGCAGACAATGGATGTGGTAAAGTTAATTCGGATGCGTCTCGTCACAGCTCAGGATAGACAGAAGAAGTATGTTGACTCACATAGACTAAGTCAAGAGTTTGAGGTGGGCTCGTATGTGTTTCTAAAGGTATCTCCTTGGAAAGTAAAGATACGCTTTGGAAAGAAAGGAAAGTTAAGTCCAAGGTTTGTAGGACCTTTTGAAGTATTAAAATGGGTGGGAGAGGTAGCGTATATGATAGCATTACCTCCAGACCTAGAATGAATACATAACGTGTTTCACGTATCTGTATTACGTACATATAAGCCAGACTATAAGCATGTAATCGAGTATGAGCCGATTCATATCGAGAAAGACTTATCATATGAAGAGTCTCTGATGCAGATCATTAATAGAAAGGAACAAGTTCTGAGGAACAAGGTAATATCATCAGTAAAAGTATTATGGAAGAACCACGATGCTGGAGAAGTAACGTGGGAACTAGAAGAAAAGATGAAGAAAAATTTTCCTCATCTATTTGATTAAAGTAAGATGAGATTCTGGGGACATAATCTTTATAAGGGGGGAAGAATGTAACGACCGAGAAATTCGGATCCTAATGTAAAATGATTTTATTAAATTAAATAATAATAAAATCATATTTCACATGTTATCAAGATGGTTGTCATTATATAACCTATTGATGTTAGAATGTCGTAGTATTTTAGCTACGTGGATGAATTAAAGTGTCTGAATTTCCAAGATGAAAATAAAGGTTTTCCGAGAAATTTTTTGAAAAACACTATTCATCGGTATTTGCTCGGGAAATAATTTTGAGTTTTCAAGAAATACGTAATGATAGAATAACAAGCTAAGATGGATTATGTAATAAAAATAAAGTTATGGAAAATTTAATAATTCGCTTGTGGACTTAATTTATAAACGTTAAGTAAAGCGAAGTGGTAAGGAATAAGTAATAATTGTATGATACTTGGTATTGTACGAAGTAATGAAAACGAGTATAATACGAAGTATTATACGAGTTTGTATGAAGGATGAAATATCGTATATAAATTCTGTATGAATTAGAATACGAAAATAATACATCAACAATATGTATTAAGAAATGTTAATGGACTTGGATGATTGGTTAACAATTATATACAAGTCCAAGTGAATTAAAGAGAGAAGCCCAACTATTAATTAATGAACTAACTTGTGGTTATTAATGCAAAGCCCAAAGAGTGAATTAATGTAAGCCCAAGCTAGAATCCATGGGTTGTATGACCCATGGGGCAAACCATATTGATATGGTTATTGTGGTGACCAAGTAAGTGTGATGACCAAGACTTAGGAGTAATGACCAAGACTTTGAAGTAATGGCCAAGTATGAGATAAGAGAGTGGTTAGCAAGTAATGAATAGTAAGGAGGTGGCTTAAAGAGGTGGGATGATTTAATGACCAATCTACCCTAACCTTCCAATTCTATAAATAGAGAAGGCTTACAAGCCATTTGTTACTTTTTCAGTTAATACAACACTTCTAAAGTGCTTAAGTGTTAGAGAGAATAAGCTACCAATAAGTCACTTCCATAAGTAAGAAGAAGAAGCAAGCTACTTACCAAGACAACAAAGTAAGACTTCTTCTCTAAATTATCTTCTATCTCTACCATGATAGGTTGATAAGAAAAGTTGGAATTAAGAAACATGAATGAAAAGAAGCATGAATAATGAATAAGTCATAAACTTAAGCCACATAAGTTGACAATAAGTCAATTGAACTTATAAAAGTTATAAACTTATTATAAGTTAACCTTGAATGATAAGTATGAAAATATAAACTTGTGATGAGTTTAGTAAAGAAAAGTGAATTAAGAACTTATATGATTATATACATCATATATACCTAAGTAAAGTTATATGTGAAGAACATGTAAAATATGATGATTAAAAAACCTTAATTGTCATAAGTCATGAAAAATCAAATCATAAGTAATTTATAAATTGACAAGTTATAAGCTCTTAAAGAATAAGTCCAAAATCCAACAATGAATATAAGTGTTGTATTAAGTATGTTGAGATGTTCACATGATGAATGAAGTTCATTTGTAATGTTGAACAAATCATAAGAATGAAGAATTGCCGGAATTTGCACGATTGGACGATAAACGTCGAATTCGTAAAATTCGCAGAATGGAAGTCAAATTTTGTGTTGGATCGCGAAACCATTGTTTTCCAATAGAGATAAGTCATATTTGGCATTTAAGATTTACGGACTCGAAAATGATCGGTTTTCGACTTAGAACGAAGAAACGAGCGTTGAACGTTCACGAACGTTTATCGTTTTCGTTAAAAATGAACCAATAGGTGAATTTTTAGCAAACAAAGTCAAATAGATAAAATTCTGGAATGATCATGTAGATTACATAATTTGTGAACCGTAGGCTTTTGAACAAGCCAATTCAGACTTATAACAAAGAAGTTATGCGTCTGGGAAGTTCACAAAATTCACAAAATGAATTTAGTATCTGGTGCAAAGAGTTGGCACCGCGGCGCCAACCCTGGGAAAAAAGATATGCGCCGTAGTGCGGAATAGTAACCGAGCATACTGCAAGAGTTCGCTACAGCGCAAACTATAGTACATATTGTGGCGCCGCAGCGCCATGAACAGTACCAAAAACCACTGGAGAGTGGCGCCGCAGCGCTGCCCATTAAGTAAGGACTCGCGCCGCAGCGCCAAGTGTGGGACAATGACATTAAGAGCTCGCGCCACAGCGTGAGATGTAGGTATAAAGCTGGCGTCGCAGTACCAGTCTCAGAACAAAGATAGTAATGAGGGTTTCTAAGTACAAAGAAAAGAAAACCTAATTCATTAAAAGTAAACATAACTTACGGATGGTAAGTTAACATTGTTTAAACTTTGATAAACCTTAAGGAATGTAATGTAAAGGTTGAGATAACCTAGTCGAATATAAATGCAAGGGTAATGATAAACCGGAATGAATAGTAAATGAATCTAATACACAATTAGATTGAAATAAAGGGTATGATATAGTCATATGCATACTTGATTATATGTGACCTAATGTAAGGCATTATGTGATCATGTATTTTAGAGACTCGAACGACTTAAACATAAAGTTAATATACCGTAGCAGACACTAAAGGCAAGTATTCTAACTCTTGTCTCAGTTCAATCTGAACAAGTTTTTGAGATTCATGTATTCTTTCGCATGAATTAGAGTATGTTGAAGTTGAAGCCAATTCCTTTGGCTAGACTTGATGCATTGATAATCTATTCATGTATTATCAAATGTTGCTATCTTTTGTCAACTACTTGTTATGGTTTTCAAAAGAAGACTGAAATGTTAAACAAATGTTTTTTCGGTAAAACGATAGGCACGTGAGGTTGCCAAATGTTTAAACATGCATATGTTTAATGGATCTAGTGTTGATCAACATAGAGTACAATAAGCGGATCATCTAGAAGTGCTCGTAGGTAATATCGGGCTTACGGACTTTCTTCCAGGTTATCCTTTTCCATTAAAGAATGAATACTCAAGGTCTCTGTCCGGAGTGAATGTTTTACTAAATACTGTTGTTATTGTAAAACATTTTGAAAAAAAAGATGAAGTGTTATTTAGAGTTATCCATATTACTTCATAACTATTGTTCAGTTATCGAAGATATACGATTTGTATGTATCAAGCATGTTGTTAATGAATGTATGAATGTTGTACAGTATAGCACCATCTGTCGGGTTGGAAGATACCCGGATTTGGGGGCGCTACAAGGAATGTAAAGCAACATTTGAACAGTTGAAAACCAAGTTGACTACAACTCCAATAATTATCGCACCAGATTAGACTATGCCTTTTGAGTTAATGTGTGATGCTAGCAATTACGTGGTAGGGGCTGTTTTGGGTCAACACTAAGAGAAAATATTCCATGCCATATATTATGCAAGTAAAACCCTTATGGATGCACAATTGAACTATAAAAACACCGAGTAGGAGTTACATACAATAGTATACGCCTTTGACAAATTCAAATCCTACTTGATTGGAACAAAGGTGGTGATATACATGGATCACTCAACGATTCGTTATTTAATTTTGAAGAAGGATGTTAAGCCTAGACTAATCAAATGGATTCCATTCTTTCAAGAATTTGACTTAGAAATAAAGGATAGGAAGGGGATAGAAAACCAAGTGGTGGATCACATTTCGAGGTTGGAAAATCCGGATAAGGATGAATCTAATAAGTGTGTAATTAATGAATCATTTCCAGACGAGAAACTTTTTGGGGTCAACTCAAAATTTCCATGGTATACAGATTTTGACAATTACTTGGTGAGCAAAATCCTTCCCCCAGATCTGACACATCAACAGAAAAAGAAGTTCCTACATGACGTCAAGTGGTACATGTGGGATGAGCCATACTTATTCATAAAGTGCCCAAACAAGATGATTCAATGGCGTGTGTCATATAGTGAACTGGAGAATATTCTACACGAATTCCATTCATCTATATATGGGAGACATTATGGTAGTGAGAGGACATCGGCCAAAGTACTACAAGTAGGATTTTACTGGCCTACTTTATTCAAGGATGCCCACCAGTTTGTGAGAAACTATAACATATACTAAAGGGTAGGCACTATTTCAAAGAGGAATGAGATGCCGCTACACACTATCATGGAAATGGAAATTTTTTATGTATAGGGGATGGATTTTATGGGACCATTTCCTCCTTCATACAATAACCTGTACATCTTGGTAGCTATAGATTATGTGTCAAAATGTGTTAAAGCCGTAGCACTCCCTACAAACGATGCCAAGGTGGTTCTCAAGTTCTTACAAAAGAATATATTTACAAGGTTTTGAACGCCAAGAGCAATCATAAGTGATGAAGGTAGTCACTTCTGCAACAGATCATTTACAACTCTCTTGGCGAAATATAGGGTCAATCATAGGGTGGCTATGCCATATCATCCCCAAATGAGTTGTCAAGCTAAGGTTTCTTACATAGATGTTAAGAAAATTTTAGAGAAGGTAGTAAATCCAAGCAGAAAGGATTGGTCTCTAAAGTTGGACGACGCACTATGGGCTTATAGGATAGCATACAAGACACCAATTGGGATGTCTTCGTATCAGTTGGTCTACAGGAAAACATGTCAACTCCTAGAAGAATTACAGTATAAGGCATACTAGGCCATTCAGAAACTCAATTTTGATCAAGCAGCTGTAGGAGAGAAAATATTGCTCCAATTAAATGAACTTGACGAGTTTCGAATGCAAGCGTATGAGAACTCAAAGATATACAAGGAAAAAGTTAAAAAATTGCATGACCAAAAGATTATGAAGAGAAAGTTTGAACCGGGACAATCAGTGTTA
The DNA here is from genome assembly GCA_020205505.1 of Panax japonicus. Taxonomy (NCBI): domain Eukaryota; kingdom Viridiplantae; phylum Streptophyta; class Magnoliopsida; order Apiales; family Araliaceae; genus Panax; species Panax japonicus. Next base: position 63,728,754 of record CM035113.1, read on the forward strand.
TTGTTCAACTCACGATTATGGTTGTTCCCAAGAAAGGTCAAATCCAGATGGTCGGGGCCATTCACTATTAAGAAAGTTTTCCAAATGGCGCCATTGAACTATGCAGTAGGAATCCACTTGAGACATTTAAAGTCAATGGTCAATGGTTGAAGCACTACTGGGGTGGCGACATCGACAATGAAGCCACCACAATCACACTTGTCGATGCGCCATGAACATGAAGTGGTCAGGCTGAAAGACTAAAAAATAAGAGCTAGTTCGGAAATAACCCAAATTTACTTTCATTTATAATAATTTTATGTTTTGTTATTAATTTGTAGTTTAATAGATAACTATAGTATCAAGTAAGTATTTCGGTCCATTAGGTAGTTAGTTGAGTCATGATTTCTAGTTAATTCAACCTTACATGCTCAATTTGCACGATGTTATCTTATGTTAATGATTTAAATGTGTCTCAAAAACTTGAGAAGTGTTTGGACAGACATTTGATGAGAAGAAGTGGGAATCAAAAACCCAGCTGCAGAATACCCCCCCCCGCCGGGGCGGGAGTCTTGAATCAAAAATAGTGTACCCCCCCCCCCCCGGCCGGGGCGGGCTCCTGAAGTATACTTACCCTCAACCGGGGCGGGGGTACGGTAACTTGGACACTCTATGCTCTGCAGTATAACCGATCAAACCTCTCCACTTCCTTTCTTCTCTTCTAACTGAAATACCCACTCTCTCACACAAAACTCCTAACTTCTCCTCCATCAACCCACACATTCCCCACTTCTCCTCTCCATGAATCCACGAAATTTTCACATAATATCGTTCTCTATTTAAACCTAAACCCTAACTCTATTACTTCAACACCAATTTCAGATTTAAAGCCATATGAAGTTAGGGTTTACAACAAGGAAAGGGGAGTACTTCAAATTGGGTCCGTAAAGCATAGAAACGGAGACGACTTCAAAGCGGTTCAATATCAGTGCAATCATAACACTCAATTGGGGTAAATTTTTATGATTAGTTAGTATTCTCAGTTATTCATCATAGTTGGGTTTGATTGGTCAAATTTTGGAGTATTATGAATTATGCACACAACTTATTTATGAGATTATCATAGCAAAATTTGTAATTGAATTGATTTCCATGGCACCAAAAACACCATCAAAGAGACAGAGAGGCAAGGGATTTGGGTCTACACCACCTGCACGGGCCTTTGACTGCCGGAAATTTATGAGTGCCAACGCCGCCGACAAGTACGACTAGTTAGTGCCCAAGGCACTAACGCCTGAGTGAATCTTGGCACCAGACAATGTTGATGGGCAAATGAAGAGGCAGATATACGAGAAGGGTTGGGATAGGTTTACTGATGAGCCCGAACCAGCAGTAATAAATGTGGTGAAGGAGTTCTATGCAAACACTAGTGATAGGGGCCCGTTCAATGCATTCGTGAGGGGTAAATAAGTGTCCTTCAGTCATGAGGCTATCAAAAATTATTACAGCCTGCAAACACCTGCGTTATGCCATTATGAACAATTATGTGATAGTGGTCCCGATTATGATCAAATTCTAGCCGAAATAACTAAGCCAGGCACTACATGGCTTAAAGGACGAAAGGGTGGCACAATCTTCCTCAGCAAGGACTTGAGCCGTTATGGCAAGATATGGTATGCATTCGTGTGCGCAAAGTTGTTCCCATCCACGCATACCACAAAGGTGACGAGGGAGAAAGTGTTCTATTGTATGCAATTGTGCAAGACTTCCACATTGATGTCGGCGCCATTATTAACTTCTCTATACGGCGATGCTTGCGAGGGCCATTTTTCGGCGGCCTACTACATTCATCCCTCATCTTTGGGTTGTGTAGGCAAGCTGGCGTTAGATGGTTTAGAAATGAGCCTACCCAGCAGCGTCTCCAGCTATTGGACTATCGTATAATTGCATGTTACACGATATGGCCTGGAGAGAATCACATCCAAAAGGAGTCAAATTTATATTTCCACACGCCTTTGAGGAGGAGGCTGATTCTGAGGACACCTCTGAAGATGACGAGTTCTAGGCTGACGAGTTTACTAGATAGCAAAAGAGTGAGGAGAGTCGATAAACCGGTAGATACATGTTCATATCTCAATTTCGCAGCCTTCAGAAACAAATTTATGGGCACAACAAGGACAATAACAGGAAGATGAACCGATTGGCAGCTAGGCAGGACCACATGTTCAACGCAATGAACACGTCCTTCGCCTCATTGAACACGACCCTCTAGAGTCTAAATCCTGCTGCTCGGTTCCAATACTAGTAACCTACACCTATACTACAATATCCTCCTTCAAACTCAGACATAGAGGAGCGCTGAATGTACGTACCACAACCACCACCACTACCATCGCCACCATCACCTCAACCTTAGATGTTTACAAGGAAGTCCTCCTACATTTACTGCTATATTTTTTTTACAATGAGGACATTATAATTGTCAAGTTTGGGGGAGTTTAGTTTAGTTTTATTGCATGATTATTTTAGTTTGTTATATTTTTGCATATGTTGTCATGTGTAGTTTTAGGTTCATTATATTTTGCATTCATGTAGTATAATTGCATAATAGTTTGCATAGTAGTGTAGTATTGTAAATAGTTTTTATTAGTTTCTAATTCTGTTATTTTTATTCCATATTGTAATTTTTTTTATAAAAATCACAAAAATTTTAGTTCAGCACTTTGTTATCTTGCACGAGTCTAGCTGTTAGATAGTACAGCCTATTTTGGCCAATGATGAGACTGGAATTGAGTAGACAAATAGAGTACTGACTATTAGAACTTTGATGTGATTTTCTGTTATGAATTGAATCTTTTTCTGTTTGAAACTAATATAATAAGGTTGGCACAATAATAACAACTATGTTGACATATTAAGTTCAAACTGTTGCATAATGGACCTCTAAATGATAATGCTAGTTTGAATGAAAGAATGACAATGATAGGCAGTGAAGGCTAAAGTTAAGCAAGAACCTAAGTTTGGGGGAAAATTTTGGGTATATAAGCTATATTTTAAAAAATAAAAATAAATAAACACCGTGACATGCTTGTCTAGTTTTTTGGCCTTTGTTACTTGAGTAAGTAAGCCCGAGGGGATTTCCTTTACACCTAGCGCCCCTAAGGTCTTAATGGTCCAGGAGTCGTTGGTCGAAAGCTCATTAAGGTAGCATTGAAAAACCTAAGGGAATAAGATATTGAACAACCATGGGTATAAAAAAGAGACAAAAAAAATGAGAAATAAGAGCAAAAAACCCCCGTAGATGAAAAATAAAGCATAAGTACTCTATTTTGACCCTCGATATTGGTAGTTGTTTGATTTTAGTTGGATCTTGACAGTTTTTGAAATTCATAAGTACACAATGTATGATGCCCTCAAAGAAACCTGTTACGTGTTAAATTTGATTTTATATCAGTTGGAATAGTTGTTGAGCACTCACGCACTATATTAGTGATAACAGTTTAAGATTTGATGATTGATTGGAAAATTACTGATTTGTTGTGATATGAGGTATTATCATGTTTACTTGATTTCTCTGAGGCCAGTTAAATAGACTTGTTTCTATCACTACTGTTGGATTCGTAGGCCTATAGATTAGTTACATTCCATTGCATAGCATTTTTATTTTGTTTTGTGCTCGAGGACTAGCACGGGTTTAAGTTTTGGGGAGTTTGATGAGTGAGTTTTATACCTATGAATCGGCCTCTAATTCGAACTTAAACTGTGTTAATCCTGTATATTTATGTTCGTTTTTACTTGTTTATGTTTGTTTTATGTTTAGGTGTCATGGCATAACATTGGTGGCATAAAGGTGTTATTGTGACAGGAAGTGGCAACAAAATGAACAAAAATGTGCAGCTGCAGAACTACCCCCCGCTAGGGAAGACATTATAAAAAGGAAAACCCCCACTGGGGAGGGGTTACTTGAGCAACTACAGAATGACCCCCCACCGGAGCGGGTCTTTATAGAAGAAAAACCCCCGCCGGGGTGGGGGTACGGGGCAAGAATAAGAGGTTTGGTTCAATTAGAGTTTTGAAGTATCGTGAAGAAAACAAGTTGGCATGGCTTGGGACTTCGTCTTAGCGTCGATTGATGGACTAAATACATGTTTTGTGCTGGAGATAGCACAACAACATGAGGGAATTAACAACAATCAATCAAAGAGCAATTTTGAGCCCTAATTTGAGAAAAGGACATTGGAGGAAAGAATTGAAGGTCAGAATCACGAAGATTACAAAGTGGAACGAAGAAGAAAGGTGGTTTTGTATTCATTCTACTTCTTTAATTCAGTTATTGTAATTGGGATGACGTATTCTTTTATTATTTCTGTGTTTATTTCATTTATGAGGAACTAAGTTACTTATTAGGCTTATGATGGATCTTTATGGTTGAACGATGATTATGAAGCCTTAATTCGGTTTTATAACTAATCATTCAGTTTATCTATTGTGATTTGTGCTTTAACATACGAATTTCTTGATCACCAATTCTGTGTGGATTTGTATGGATTCGAGAGATGATGTATGAATCTTGACTTAGTCACTTTAGTATGTGTTCTTGAATTCTATGCTTGAATGTAATCTTGATGAATGTTAGGGTAGAGATATGCTTAATATCATATGTAATCAGGTAGAGAACTTGAACTTAAGCCTTATTTGATTTTAATTCACATAGAGATATAATGAGTTAGTTAATTAGGGTGTTTGACTTAATTCTATATAATTTGTGGATTTAAGTTAATACAGTATTAATGCATTGAGAGATGGCTAGTTCTACCTAAGTGTTCTTGATTAATAAACTGAGATAGTGAATTGAACTGGAATACAGTGTAATAATCAGAGTGAGACTTAAAATAAAGTTGTAATCCTAATTATCAATTATTTACTTAAAATTATGGTTTTAAGATTGTGTTGATTGATTAGTATTTTTAATATTTTTAGTTTTTGATAGTTATAATCACTGTTTTGAGTAGTTTAATAAAATTTGGATTAATAAAAAGATGGTAAATGTTAGGATTAATTTCAGACTAATCTTTGTGGGAACGATACTTTTATTTATCATTATATTACTCGTTGACCACGTGCACTTGCGTGTGAGCGTAATTAGATTTCGACCAATAAGAAGCAATCAGGGCAATTTTTAAGGTTGCGGAGGCATAGAAGACCTGCATGGCCATGAGCAAAGGATTTGTGAAGACGATGGAAGAAAAATAAAGTAAGATATCTTTCTCTAAAGCTGATAGAGAGATATGATACCCGCATAACAACTCGCTGTATGCGACAGCAATAATCAATTGCATGGAAGTGTGGAAGGAGTTCATTAACAATGGAGCGTCTATAAATATTATACCCTACACTTTGTTGAAACTGTTAGGCCTGGCAGAGAAGAAAATTTTGAAGGAACAAACAAACATCACATGATTCACTAACCAAAGCACGAGAACCCTTGGACATGTCAACATATATATACAAGTAGGGAAGATCCGATGATCTATGATGTTCCATGTGATCGATGTGGACGCAACATATCATGTTGTCTTAGGAAGGGCTTGGCAAAATGACTATGTGGTTATACCCTCGGTCTTTCACCAATGCCTAAAAGCCATTTGGAAAGGTAAAGAAGTGAAGGTACCAGCAACAAGGACTCCCTTCGAACTAGAGGAGGCACACATCATCGAAGCAACTTTTTTTAATGGTGTCGCTGAAGAGGGAGAGAACCAAATTACAAAGCTTGATTCCCTAAGACTAGTAAGCTGGGAGGAAGTGCAGGAAGAAAAGTTCGTGCCTATAGAAAAAGAAAAGAAGAAGACCTCAAAAATAGGAGAATGTTCCAAAAACAAAAAGCCAGTGGTAGTAGACCTGGAGAAGGAAGGAAAAGGAGAAAAGAAAAGGCTAGCAAACCCTAAAGATGCCAAAAACATAAGAAATACTAAGCGGACAGTACAATCAGAGGATGGCCAAAAGACAAAATGGGAAAGGGTTCCTAAACCCGATGGAAAGGTGGTGCTTAACTTGTGACCGTGTAAGGGGGAAGAGCCCAATGGAGCATTCAAACCTGATAGCTCAGGAGGTGTACCCCACTCCAACAATAATGAAGAGGGAGAAGTTGTGCATCATAAGGTAGAACCAGCTCTAGATTGCTTTGAGGATAGGCCAAAACCTCAAGAAAATGAATTAGAAGAAGTTGATTTGGCACTAGATGGAGGAACACCAAGACCGACATGTTAACAAAGATTTGGATGCTAATCAGAAGGAAGAGCTCGTGAAATTACTGTAAGAGTATAAAGATGTCTTTGCTTGGAATTACGATGAGATACCCGGGATTGACAAAGAGCTAGTGGAACATAATCTAATCATTGTTTCCTCCTTTTTGTTTTAGCAAAACGAACTCTAACTCATACAAGTATACATGGGTCAACAAGTAGTATAGAGTAAGAAAGTATCGATCCCACGGAGAAAGGTGATAAATCTTAATTATCATATAACAACTTAATCACTGTATTTGTATGCTTAAACAATCATCTCACAATTAAATTGAATTCTAAATTAATCAGCAACACAAAAATTATAAATACTAAAATAATGTAATCAAATTGGAGAGAAATGGGATTAGAATATCATTTAATGTTTCATCTAAATTGCAACCCTCATGTAATGTTTAATTATATATTATGGAAAGCTAGTCAAGAGCACAAAAGTGGAACATAACCATCTCTCAATGAACTATGTCCAATTTACACAAAATCCATAATTGATAGAATTCATGTAAGCATCACAATTACCAAACTCACTATATGTCTATGTGAATTTACAACAATAATAATTTTAAGTGTAAGCTCTCTCCATGACTACACAAGGTGGACCGATATATGCTTATCTGGGTCACAAATCACAAAGTTTAAACAAATCACCCTCATGAATATATGCCATTACGATCTAATCTACACTTATACTTCATTTTCCAAATTCATACAAGCAATTAGTGTGAATGGTGATCAAGCATTCAAGCATTTAGCACATTCATAATGGGTATTCCTCTGATAAATATGCAACATTAAAATCAAGAATACATATTTAAACTACGCATCGAAATCCATTGGAATCCCATAATGGAATTTAGTTCATTTCTGAACCAAAAGCCATTATGGGATTGAAGAAAAATATGGAAATGAACAATGTAAACATGAGATTAAAAAGAATTGAGATATCAAATCTATAAGTCCCTGCTGCAAAGTCTGTTTCCAGGCTTGTTCAAATTAACAAAAATCTCCAGAATGCAAAACTAATAATTATTAAGCAATCTAAATAAAGAGAGGAGCTTAAAGTAGTAATCAAATGCTCTCACTCTCTCTAGATTAGTCTAAATCTAAGAATAATAATGAATATTGAAAAACCACGTCTGGTAACCAACCATATCGTCTCAGATGAGCAAAACACCCTCCAATTCAAATTACAAAAAGTTAACAATTTAATCATAATATGATCGGTGCGGCCGCGTAGTTGGATACTGCAGATAGAACGCGGGAGCGCTATTTGAGTCTCTGGCATATGCATGGCGCGGATGCGCCATGATCTTTTTTTGCTGCAGTGCGGCCGCGCAGCTGCCTTATCTGCCTCTGTATTCTCATTAGCGCGGGCGCACCATGTTTGACTGTAATAGAAGCGCGGCCGCGCTGCTACTGCACTTTGCATTCTGCTGGCTTCTTGTTGTTGCTGTTGTTTGTTGCTTCCTTCTTCTTCACTCTACTTATAACTTGATCTTCCTTCTCATCTTATCACGTCCAACTGCTATCTACATTCTTTCTCAAGTCCATCATGCTATGTTAATGTTATCTTCATGCCATTCCATGCTCCTATGTTGCTATGTGAGTTCCAGCTATGCATACTTCAAAAATAAACATAGAAAGTGAATAAAACTACTTAAGTTGAGCATAATTCGCATGAGTTGGTAACCAATAAGTAGGTATACAACCTACTTATCAAATACCCCCAAACTTGAACTATTGTTTTCCCTCAAGCAATGCACACAAAAATAAAATAAACAATGCAACTACATGCTATGCAAACTGTACTATGATGAAAGTAAGTTCCAAGATTTCTAGCTAAATTAGAATTGCAATCAATTGTGCCTCAGAGAATTATCCAGATTCAAGAATAAAGTATCAAACTAAGCTATAAACATAACATCATACAATCAAATAATCCAAACTCACTATAAAGATGTTGTGTATGTGTGATGTGTTCATAAATAAGCTTGACCACGACAAAACTTACACATGTTATACTGCTAAAGATAAAAAATTGAAGTTTAAATCAAGAATCACATATACTAATGAAACAAAAATTATTCCAACACATCAATACAAACTAAGGTTCAACAATGGGTTTATTTTGCTTTATTTCTACTAACGAGGGTAATTTTTTAACTTTCCCGCGGTGTTTATTGATTTCTTTTCTTTTTCCTATAACTGTACAATGCCTTATCCCATTAGGCTAATAGTTCTACCCGTTAGCAAGCTTTCTGTAGTAGCCCTGAATCCGGGCCCCGAATCATCGCGGACTCGGTACACTAATTCTTTCACTAATTGCGGAAGATATAAACATAAATTGTTTATACAATACATTACACACTATTCCCCAAGGTCGAGTAACCTTAACTTATACACAATTCATAAACTTTCTAACATATAAGACATTTATCAAACTATACTATTACAAGATAGCCGCACTTTATATCCCAAGCTGAACTTGGCCTAGTGGAGTGGTTGAGCAACCCTAGCCTAGCTTATGACTTTTATGTCCAGCAATCCAGCAAAATCAGCAATATGCCATGTACCATATCATATTAATAGAATTAGAGAGAGAAATGAGCTACTTTACTCTCATTTTTCTCCCAAGCAATCCTCTCTCTAAAAACTAAAAATTTGGAGTGAGGGTGAGAGAAAATATGAACCATGATAATAGAATTTGGAGTGATTTCTGTTGTTATTTTATTCTTTATTATTCCGTTGGAACATCCTGTCGGTGCGAATTTCGCCTGACCTGGTTCCGTTATTTAGTATTATGTTGGAATAACCTGTCTATGCAAAGAACCGCATACATGGTGATTTCTTTTGTTATTCCATTCTTTATTATACTCAGTTGGTTAAAGTTTTGACTTCTATACTCCATGAAATTAGTGGAATATCCTAGATATTTGCGATTCATCCAGTATCTTTTCATGGAAATATTCTTCTGAACATTCTTGAATTTTAATCTACAAAGCAGTATCATGTTGACAATTTGGACATTATTAATTCCTGGATAAATTAATTCTTGAACTTGTTTTATTGAATTCTTATATCATTGTCATCATCCTCATTATTATATTTGGTTGAAAGTCATCTGTGGCCTGTAGTGCATAGATGGACTTAGTATGATTATGACCAGGGATTATTCGGTGTAATCATGACCGTAATGTTACAAATGATGTGGTAAAAGTCCGCATTAGCCCGTAGTGCATTGATGGACAGTTTTTGGTATGATTATGGCTATGGATTCTCTTCGGCCAAGGGTGCAAAGATGAATTGTTTTATGGCATGATCAGGATCGTTGATGAAAACACGATTATCTTTGGCCTATAGTCTATGGATAATTCATGGTCATGATACTAAAAATATCCTTGGCCTGCAGTGCAGGGATGAGTTAATGACGTGAATTATTTATTAAGCTGAGTCTCAGCGATAAAGTTGGTGAAAAACTTTTTAAATCATAGAAGATAGTAGATTTTATATTTTACTTGACTCTTCTAATGGATTGTTTATTCCGCTGCAGTTTTTGATCTAAAACTTGTTGTCTATTATATTCTATCAGTTGTTATACTGTTGAAGGCTAATGATAATTTATTATGCATTATCTTAGTCATAATATTTCTTACTGGGCTAATTGAGTTCACCCTTTCTTTCATTGTTCTCTTCAGGAAATGATAACGTAGCTAGGACTAGTCGGGGAACAGAGTGATGGTCCTAGATGGTGCTTTAGTAGTCCTCAATATTCTGTGAAATAGTGTAATAATAAATGTAATGAGGACTCCATTGAGTGTGGATATTGTCTAGATGACAATATTTGTATTAAAACTCACAGCATATGTTTTGTCGTATTCTACACGACTGTTGTATAATTAGTTTGTACTTGTATTCAGTACCATGTATTTGGCGACTCGGAATAGGTGATGTATTCCTGTTTTGGGGGCGTCATAACATTCATCATAATATAAGCATGAGGATGATGACAATGATATAAGAATTCAATTAAAAGAAACAAAGGACAAATTTTTAAAAATTTATAACTTAATTTATCCAGAATTCAATAATGTCCAAATTGTCAACATGATACTACTTTGTGGATTAAAATTCAATAATAATATTGTATCAAAAATGATTTGGACAGCAAAGAAATAACTATTTATCAAGAATAATTCCTCGGGTGAATAGTACCCGAGTGAATAGTACCACGTGAATAGTACTTCGGGAATAGTACTCGTGAATAGTATTTTGTGAATAGTACCCGAGAATAGTACTTTATGAATAGTACATGTGAATAGTACTTTGTGAATAGTACTTTGTGAATAGTATCCTGTGAATAGTACTTTGTGAATAGTACCGTATAAATGAATACTACTCATGGACAGTACTTGTGACGAACGAGATTTTTGTAATTTAATTTTAATATTTATTGAAGTAAATAAATATTTTCGATGATTTAATTATTAGATTAAATAATTAATTGATGCAATAGTGGTAGATTAATTTAATTATATGTGTTACATTTATTAAATTAATGTAGAGAATATTTATTATTTAAGTATGTATTTATGTGAGCTTATTGAATTAAGTGAATTATTTAATTAAGCATGATGTTATTTTAATTATTAATTAGAGAATTAATAATTTGACATTATTTATTAATGAAAAATTTAATTATGTGACTATGTGAATTTATGAGAATTTATTATATTTTATTTAAAGTAAATTAAATAAAATATTAATTTATTTTATAAAAGAGTGTGACATTAATTAAACTATATGATAAAGCTTTATTAAATTAAATAGTTTTTAAATCTATTTTTCTAGCCAAACAAGGCCTTATGGGAAGTTGGAAGCAATTACCCATTATTGGGTTAACTGACCAATTCTGCGTCAGTTCTTATCCTTTATTATCACACGTCTTCTTTTTATTATTATTATTCTAAGTCTGGAAGAGCTGAGAGAGAGAGAGTTTGAGAATTGTCAGATAAAATTGAGAAATTTTGAGAGAAATTATGAGTACTGTGATTGAAGTAGATAGAATTTGTCATCCTTGTTCATCTACGCTTTGGGTATTTCTCTTCAACCCAATTCTCATATTTTACGTTAGTTAGTTTTTATGAAAATGACTTTCATTCAAGTTCTATTGAATTTCTGTAAATTGGGAAATTGGGTTAGGGATATATGTAATAATTCGAGTAGTATAGCATGTTTTATATATATTTTATATGATTCCATATCATAAGTTTCAGAATATGATGACTTGTTATTTCAAAATTTACAGAGTACGTCATATGACCATATGGCCATATGTCCCTTATACGTAACTTTAATATGTCAACCATAAATGGTTTTGTAAAATCTATACTTGTATATGATTATGCATGCTAAAACGAATAAAACGAAACTTGAATGGTTGGATTTGGCCTTATAACGAATCCGTAGTATTAAATTTCATGATTTATTTTCAAAACCTTCAAGAACATCAAAGTCAGTGAAATTCATATATTTTAATTCTGTAATTATGTATTTTAATGGGATAAAATCATTATGTAAATGATGGGTAATGATTATGTATGAATTATATCATGTGGGTATGTCTAAATTCGTGTAGAAATTAAGAAACTGATAGAAATTGGCATGTTCTGTGTTTTTTCGTAAACTGCCATTTCTGCAACTGCTACGCCGCACCGCAGGGCCGGCTGCCTGCCTATTTCCCACGTCGCAGCGCCACCGCATTGCTGCGCCATGTATCGAGCCACAGCGCCAACAGTCCGGCCGCAGTGCCAAGAGTCTGGCTGCAGCGCCGAGTACAAGTGTATCTGTGGCGCCGCAGCACCACTCTACAGAAAGTTCAGGAATGAATTATTTTCAAAATGTTAAGTCTAGCAATGTGTTAGCAACTTGATTTAAAAAACATAGAGATATGTTAGAAGTATAATAAGATGTTAGAATAGATGATTAACATTTAAATAACATAATTACATGTGGATTGAATTATTGAATACATAATTAGCTTGTTATTCATGATGTGTAAATTATGTGACAAAGTAGTAATTTGACTGAGTATAGTCAATATTCGAATTAGAAAAAAGAATGAGTTTATGATGATTAGTTAAGTTATAAGTAACTGGTATTGTGAATGTGAATGGTATGTAGGATTAAATTCAAAGAATGTGCTTAGTTAAAGTGTAATCTACGCACGAGGCAAGTTTCCTAACCATACTTGTCATATTGTTCAAGTTTATTAGTTACCTCGAGTAAATTATCATTACTATTATTCAAGTTCAAATGTTATATTAAAGATTGATTATCTTTTCAAAGCATGATTCAGTTTTACAATAATTGTCCTATTGTATACTTCTTGAGATTTTTAGTCAAATCGAATATCATTATTGTTGAACCTTATTAGACTAGTGAACTTTATTGATTTAACTAGTCCTTAGTTGATGAACGTTCTAAATTTTAGAACCCTTATTGAATTATCCAAACCAAACTTCCTTTGGTGCGGACTCAAATGTCAAACTGAGATGAACAACCTTGCAAAGGGATTTACTTATGCGTTAGCGTTAAGATATTGTGCACGGTATGGTACTAAGGGCTGATCCCCCTAAGTATGAGTAGAAAGGTCCATAGTCTTATGACTGTTAAAGGTTTCAAGTATAACCCTTAATAACCTAGGACATAGTTCAAGTTCTTATGACCCTCAAAAATCTTTTGATTCTTGTTATTCATTCTTGATTCAAAAGTTGAGCTTTTATTTCAGAAGTTATTATTTCTCTCGCATGTTATTATTCATTGTTATATTGTTATACTTGTGGGCAATCGTGCTCACGTTTACGTAATAATAACATTGCAGTTAAGAACAAAAGAGCAGACGAACCTTCCAATAGTAAAGGCAAGGGCAAGCTTAGCAAAGATTGAAGACTGATTATTTATGTGATGTAATTAGAATTGATGTTACTTAAGACTTATTGGTTATTTTTCCACACAGATGTTTAAGGTTAGTTTAACCTGGGATTTTATTATTATTTGGATGTTGTAACCCTTAAGGGGAAGATTTTATTTCTATCTATTGTATGGTTTGCATTTATTATGGGTAGATAGATAGATGATATTTGTACAGTGAACACCAAATCTTGTGGAATTGAAGTACCCAAATTTGGGGGTGTCACAAGTTGGTATCAAAGTTATAGGTTATGAACCTTAGGTGGGGGAACAACCTTAGGTAGTAGCCTTATAGAAAGAACATAGTGATGGAAAACTCTTATCGAGTTCTAGGAATTGAATTTTTCTAATTCATTGAAGATAATAAAAGACTTTATGTGCTTATGTGTTAATATATGTGCTCACTAGTACGACTTAGTAACTAAAACTTGAAATTTTGTTGTCAGGATGTCTGACATTAGAGGTACTAGTCGAACAGGGGAGGAGGAACCCTGAGTACCTACAGTACCTACAGAGGAGGAGCCCAGAGACATTCATGTCGTTAGGGAACAGTTGGTACAGAGGGAGTCATCTCCATTGATCACCGTTGTTGGTTAAGAGCATGAACTTGAGACAGATCCTGGGGAGGATCCTGAGGAGGAATTTGACGAGGAAGAGGAAGAAGAGGAGTTTCCACAGCATTCCATCGATGTTGAGATGTATGACACATTATACGACCGTAACGTGGAGTTACGAGATGAGGTGCAAGATCTGACTAAGCGAGCTATTATTCAGCAGATTACTCTTCACTCACGACTGGGAAATGTGGAATGGGATTTGGTCCACGAGAAGGGTCAAACCAAAGATAAGACCACAAAGATAGAAAAGTTGAAGAAGGAACTGAAGGATAGCTCCGAAAGGCTGATCATAGCAGAGGAAGGCTGGGTAAGAGAGTCACGTCGTGCCGATCTTGCAGAAGAGGATGGTCGTACAAAGAAGGCAAAGCTCGGAGGGACATACTCTACACTTAATCATGCAATGGATGAGGCCTAGGATCGAGTTTTGAGGTACCCCATCCAGTTCAAAGGACTTCCATCGTACATGCTAGATCGCAGGACGATGTCTCGTATCATGGAAGAGGAGCGTGGCAAGGCTATTTAGCACCTTGACAGACAGTGATATAATCTGTTTAATTATATGAAAGACTTAGTTAGTTTTTATTTAAATTTCGATATGTTTATGAACGAAGGAATATTTTAATATTTAAATCCTGTGGATTCTTTACCTCAGGATGGTGGATGTAAATAGCAGTTATGCTATCATTTGATGTAAAACTTTTAGTTTGAATTAAATATATTAAGTTGTTTGAGATGATGTGTTAAATGATTATATTAAATTGTTGAGTTAAGTCTTAACTATTTAGAGAATTTAATAAAGATTTAATAAGCATATATTATTCTTAACAGAAATATGCCGCCTAGAAGAAGACAACAACGTCAACCAGCTCAGGAAGAGTCAACAAATAACAACAATAATGCCAATGCTAATCCCGTGCAGCAGTTTGTTAACTTACTGACTGGAGCAATGAATAATCAACCTAAAACTCCACCAAATACTACGTTTAAAGATTTCAAGGCGGTGGGACCGCCAGAATTTAAAGGTTCCATAAACCCGGTCGAGGCTCAAATGTGGGTTATGGAAATGAAGAAGGTTTTCGACGTTGCTAGGGTTAGAGAAGACCAGAAGACCGCTTTTGCAACGTTTATGCTGAAGTCTGAGGCTAGCTATTAGTGGCAAGCAAACAAAGTATGAGGAGGTGAATGTGTAATTACCTGGGAGATATTTAAAGAAATGTTTTTTGACATTTACTTCCCAACTAGCTCGCAGAACCAGATGGAGGTTCAATTTCTGGAATTGAAGCAGGGAAATATGAGTGTACCTGATTATGCGGGAAAATTCAACGAGTTAGCGAGGATCGCCCCGTATCAAGTTCACACGGATGAGAAGAAGGTGAGACGGTTTGAGCAAGGACTAAAACCTTGGGTGTACAACAAAGTATCAATGTTTCAGATAAAAACATTTGTTGGAGCATTGGAAAAGGCCACCCTCGCTGAAGGTGGAAGCGATGCGGTGACCAAGTACAATCAAGATCAAAAGAAGAAGAAGAGTGAAGGTGAAGTAAATAATAAGGCTAGTGGAAGTGGCACAGGAGGTGAAAATTTTAATCAGAAGAAGAGGTGGAATGACAACTCATCATCGGGGAATCATCAAGGTAGTCAGAAGAAAAGAATCGAAGTATGCCCGACCTGCGGAAAAGCCCATCAGGGAATTTGTATGAAAGGAAAAAGAGTGTGCTACAATTGTGGTCAGAAAGGCCACATAGCACCTAATTGTTCTAACCCAAAGAAGAGTTCTTGCTTTACTTGTGGTTCAAAGGACCATCTGGCAACAGATTGTCCTAAGAAGGGATCGGGAGGGTCGGGATCAGGAGGAAACAGGGGAAACAACAGTGGAAATGCCTTAACTATTACCGGACCAACCGCAACAAACCGACTGACCGCTAGGACTTTCAATATGATGGTATAGGATGCAGTTCAGTCCCGTGATATGGTGTCAGGTATCATTCCGATCAATAAAATTAATGCTTATATTTTATTTGATTTGGGTGCTACTTGTTCCTTTATATCTGATGATTTTGCCAAGAATTTAGATTTGCCTAAGAATGAATTGGATTACGCCGTGAACATAGAAATTGCGAATAGAGAAATAATCCCTGTTAAGTACGTACATAAGAACTGTAGAGTGGATATTAAGGGTAATATCATGAACGTAGATCTTATCCTTATTCAACTTGGGGAATTTGACGTTATATTAGGAATGGACTGGTTATTGAATTACATAGCTGTAATTAATTGCCAAAAGAAGCGTATTAACCTTATGACTCCGTCAAAGGTTGTGTTTTATGGTAGCAAGTCACCTATACAAGCGAGTTGTCTGACGATGATGCAGGCTAGGAAGTTATTAAGACAAGGTTGTGTCGATACTTAGCTTATATAGTCGACAGTCGAAAAGAGAATCCGAAGGTAGAAGAAATACTGATTGTAAGGGACTTCGTCGACGTATTTCCAGATGATTTGTCAGGACTTCCACCGGATAGAGAGGTAGATTTTGTGATCGATCTGGCACTCAGAACTGCTCCAATATCGAAGGCACCATACCCAATGGCACCAGTTGACATGAAAGAACTAATGGTACAACTACAAGAATTACTGGACAAGAAGTACATTCAACCGAGCGTATCACCGCGGGGAGCGCCGGTGTTGTTTGTGAAAAAGAAGGACGAATCGATGCAGCTTTGCATTGACTACAGAGAACTAAATAAGGTCACTATTAAGAACAGATATCCATTACCGAGGATCAACGACCTGTTTGATCAATTAAAGGGAGCGAGATATTTTTCCAAGATAGACTTGAGAAGCGGTTATCATCAACTGAAGGTGAGGCCAGAGGATGTACCGAAGACAGCGTTCAAAATGCGATATGGTCACTACGAATTTTTAGTAATGTTGTTTGGTATTACGAATGCTCCTGCAGCATTTATGGGACTAATGAATGGTGTGTTCAAGCCATTTTTGGACAAGTTCGTAGTGGTATTTATAGATGACATTTTGATTTATTCGAAAACCAAAGAAGAAGATGAAGATCATTTGAGATTAATATTGGAAGTATTGAGAAGGGAAAAGTTGTATGCCAAGTTTTCAAAATACGAATTTTGGATAGAACGAGTACAATTTCTTGCTCACGTGATCGATAAAAATGGAATTTTGATAGATCCATCTAAATTTGAAGCCGTGATTAACTGGGATCAGCCGTGAATGCCATCGGAAGTAAGAAGTTTTATTGGATTGGCGGGATATTATAGAAGGTTCATACAAGACTTTTCCAAGATTGCAACTCTGTTAACGAATTTAACTCGAAAAGCTGTGAAATTTGTTTGGACGGATAAGTGTGAGGAATGTTTTCAAGAATTGAAGAAGAGGTTGAGTACGGCTCCTGTGTTATCTCTTCCGGATGATACAAGAAATTTTGTTGTTTATAGTGATGCGTCGCATAAAGGACTTGGTTGTGTGCTGATGTAAAACAGCAAAGTCATTGCGAATGCATAACGATAATTGAAGGATTACGAGAAGGGATATCTGACCCATGACTTAGAGTTAGCTGCAATTGTTTTTTCTTTGAAAATTTGGAGGCAGTACCTCTATGGGGAGAAGTGTGAAATATATACGGACCATAAGAGTCTGAAATATATTTTCACGTAGAAGGATTTGAATATGCGTTAAAGAAGATGGTTGGAATTAATTAAGGATTATAACTGTGAGATTTTATACCATCTGGGTAAAGCAAATGTGGTTGCCAACGCCTTAAGTAGAAAGGGTCATGAGAAATTGATGATGTTAACTGCTCAGGAGGAGCTAATTTCAGAAATGGAGAAACTGGAGTTAGAAGTGAAGTATCCTAAGGAGATTGATGAGAAGCTATTTTAGATGCAATCTGGTACAACTCTACTAGATAAAGTAAAGGAGGCTCATCTTCAGGACGAAGAATGTAAAAAGGTGACAAAGAAGATATCTGAAGGAACTGAACCGAGATTTAAGATGTATAAGGAAGGAATAGTGAGATTTGAAAGTAGAATTTGGGTTCCGCCAGTACAAGAGATTAAGGAAGATATTTTGAGCAAGGCTCATAGTTAACGATATTCGATTCACCCTGGTAGTACCAAAATATTCCAAGATCTTCGACAACATTTCTGGTGGCCAAATTTAAAACGAGATGTTGTAGAATGTGTTGCTAAGTGTCTTACCTATTAGAAAGTGAAAGCAGAACATCAGAGACCAAGTAGATTGCTACAATAGTTAGAGATCCCAAAATGGAAATAGGAATATATTACAATAGACTTCGTGGTTGGCCTTCCAACGACTCATAAAGGCTACGACGCAGTATGGGTTATCGTTAACCGAGACACGAAATCCGTACTCTTCCTTCCGAACAAAATCAGATTCAACTTAGATCAGTTGGCGAGGTTATACATAAAAGAGATTGTTTTGAGGCACGGAGTGCTGGTGTCAATTATTTCTAACAGAGATCCGCGCTTTACATCGAATATCTGGAAACATCTACAAGAATGCATGGGTACACAGTTGCGAATGAGTAAGACATATCACCCTCAAATGGATGGACAGAGTGAAAGAATGATTCAGACACTAGAAGATATGCTAAGAGCCTGTGTGATGGACTTTAAAGGAAATTGGGATGAACACCTACCGTTAGAAGAGTTTAGCTACAACAACAGTTACCACGCTAGTATAGGGATGCCGCCTTATGAAGCGTTATAAGGCAGAAAATGTAGAACTCCGCTTTACTGGGATGAAGTTGGCGAAAGATAATTGTTAGGGCCAGAATTGGTACAGCAGACAACAAAAATAGTTAAAGTTATCCGAGCATGACTGGTAGAAGCTCAAGATCGACAGAAGAAATACGTTGATCCACATCGTAAAAATATTGAATTTGAATCAGGTAGTTATGTTTACTTGAAGGTCTCTCATTGGAAGGGAAAGATCTGGTTCAGAAAGAAAGGGAAATTGAGCCCAAGATTCATTGGACCATTTGAAGTACTGAGAAGAATCGGAGAAGTTGCATACGAGGTAGCCCTACCTCCAGCACTCGAGAATGTCCATAACGTCTTCCATGTTTCTATTTTACGACCCTACAAACCCGATTACAAACATGTAGTTGAATACGAACCCCTACATTTTGAAAAAGACTTATCTTACGAAGAAATTCTTGTACAAATTGTCGATAGAAAAGAACAAGTTCTCATATATAAAGTAATACATTCTGTTCAGGTAATTTGGAGGAACCACAATGCTGAAGAAGCTATGTGGGAACTCGAAAAAAATATGATGAAGAATTACCCTCATTTATTTACTTAATTTATATGTAAGCGATTCTGGGGACATAATCTTTGTAAGGATGGGAGAATGTAACGGGTCGAATTTATTGAGTCGTGATTCTTTGGACATAATCCTTTTAAGGGGGGAAAGATGTGACGAACGAGATTTTTGTAATTTAATTTTAACATTTATTGAAGTAAATAAATATTTTTGATGATTTAATTATTAGATTAAATAATTAATTGATGCAATTGTGATAGATTAATTTAATTATATGTGTTACATTTATTAAATTAATGTAGAGAATATTTATTATTCAAGTATGTATTTATGTGAGCTTATTGAATTAAGTGAATTATTTAATTAAGCATGATGTTATTTTAATTAATTTAATTATTAATTAGAGATTTAATAATTTGACATTATTTATTAATGAGAAATTTAATTATGTGACTATGTGAATTTATGAGAATTTATTATATTTTATTTAAAGTAAATTAAATAAAATATTAATTTATTTTATAAAGGAGTGTGACATTAATTAAACTATATGATAAAGCTTTATTAAATTAAATGGTTTTTAAATCTATTTTGTTAGCCAAACAAAGCAGTTATCCATTATTGGGTTAACTGACCACTTCTACGTCAGTTCTTCTCCTTTATTGTAAGAACCCAAATTTTTTTAATGAATAAAATTGAATTTTCTCTAATTATTATTGTGAATAATAAGGTCTTAATTTGATATAATACTTTGGTTATGGGTGAAATGTGCAAATTTTACAAAATAAGCAAGTGGTAATAAAATATTCATTGTATCGGGGAATATTCGTTTGGTCGTGGAATATTATTTTTGTCGGGGAATATTCGTACGACGGCACAGCCATTTGTGGTCCCCATAACGGATAACTGTTGGATGAAGAAAACGACAAAGTTTGGGTTGTTATAAATAACGACGTAGTTGTTACCATTAACACTATTGGAATACCCGGTGGTTAAAATACAGTAATACGCGTGGTTGCACAGTAGCACACGATATTACACAGTATTGTTGAATTATTGATCCTTACGTAAGAAGGCACTGCTCAATAATTGTTACAGTAGTTACTGTTCAATATTTTATTTTATTGATTCAATAATTACTACGTTGATATTTTATATTATTGTTGCTTAATAATTGTCACTACGCATCATCTCCATTATCAGATCAATAATTCATATTATTTGGAATAATATTATTAGATAACATTATTGGCAATGTCTAGAAAATTCTGTCAAGGAGAGGTTTGGTCACCTAATTACGTGCCAGTAAGGAGAAATCCTTATCGGAAAGCCCCCTCTTTCCTGGGAACAGCCTGGTTGTCATAAATGTGATTCTGTAATATTATTTGTGAATAATTAATTATTGATTCATATGATAAGGAATTATTTATTTTTATGTGGATATAAATGATGAATTTATTTATGTGGTTATTAATGATGGAATTAATGCTGAGGTGTTTTATTAGTATTTTGTCGGATTGAAAGTATTTAAAAATCATCCATTTATGGATTTCGGGTATTTTTTGTTTGGAATTTGGAAAATCTCAAAGCTACAAAGTTGTAGAGAATTCGATTTCGTGTGGAATGGACATAAAATTTGTATTTTTCTGATAAACGGTCTATTTTCTATGAATTATTAAAGTTTTTGATTATTTTTTAAATGATAAAACATTTTGGAAAATTCTAGAATTGGTTGGTGAGAAATGTGATCAATTGAATTTCAAATGTGGTGGGTGGCAATAGTAATAGGTAAATCAATCAGGTAGCAGGTTAGTCTTCTATGACGTTCTAAGCATTTTCCTATAAATAGGGTGCTTAGTTAGAATTGAAAATCAAACCAGAATTCATAAGTTTTCTCTCTTTCTCTCTCTATATTATCGAGCGTATTCTTGTGAGTATTTTGATACTTTGAGTGTTGCTATACGGTGCAAGTTCCTTCAGCACTATATCCAGTATTCCAGCCAGAAGTATTATCTTTTTGAGGTAAGAGATGTTATTTTCTTCGTAAGTGATATTATTTCTTCAATATCATTATGCCGAAATATTAATTGTAACTTTTTATCAAATTTAGAACTTTTCATGCCGGGGATACTATTCATGAGTTACTATTCACGAGTACTATTAACGAAGCATGATGATTTTTCTTGTAGAAATTTCTATTTTTTGGTGTCGGAGTTTCTATTCACGTATACGACACTATTCACATATACGGCACTATTCACGAATACGGCACTATTCACAAAAAAATAAATTTTTCTTCTTTTTGTCCAATATGTCTATTATGGTTACTATCTTTGATTGTATCCATGTTTTGATCTTTATTCTTGAATTTTGCTTCAAAATTGGTTATTATGGAGTATTATTGATCTTAGATAAACTGTAATACTAATCTCTAATATTTGTTATTTTATTTCACTAGATTCGTTCCTTTAAAATATTTTTCATCATCCTCAGTCCTAAATGATGATATTACTGAATATTTTTGGCCTGTAGTGCAAAGATGAATGATTAACTGATGAATATCTTTGGCCCGTAGTGCAAAGATGAACAGGTGTTGAGATGAACATGACCAACTGGTGATACAAATGAATATCTTTGGTCTATAGTACAAAGATGAATATTTGATTAAAGATGTATATTGATTGTTGTTACAAGGATAAAATATTGATGATGGACTTTTAAATCCTAGAAGATAGTAGAATTCTTTCTCTACTTGACTCTTCTAATGGATTGCTTATTCTGCTGCAGTTGTTGATCTAAAACTTGTTGTCTATTATATTTTATCAGATTTTTCCCTATTGAAGACTAATGATAATTTATTGTATATTATCTTAGTCATAATATTTCTTACTGGGCTAGTTGAGCTCACCATTTCTTTCATTGTTCTCTTCAGGAAATGAGAATATAGTTGGGACTAGTCGAGGAATGGATTGACGGTCCAGATGGTTGCATTAGTAGTCCTCACTATTCTGTGAAATAGCGTATCAATAATTATAATGAAGACCCCTTTTGAGTTTTTATACTGTCTATTAGACAATAGACGTATTTAAACTCACAGTATATGTGTTGTCGTATTTTGCATGACAATTGTATTACTGAAGTTGTATTTGTTTTTGTACCATGTATTTGGCGACTCAAAATGGGTTGGATGGAATGGACCTGTTTTGGGGTCGTCACAGTTGGTATAAGAGCTTAGGGATGTTATTCCTGGCTGAGATGTGAGACAAGAACTAGGAGAGGAGAGACGGGGAATTCCTTCACTAGTATGACCTACCTAAGTTTATTTGGTATTTAATTGGTCGGTCAGAGTATAGGGATAATATGTGATTTGTCAATTAACCCTTGTTTTGTTGCAGTGTTTGAAAATGGCATCTAAAAATGTTGTGATAAGCAATGAAGCATATGAGACCATTGAGTCACCAACGATCAATACCCAGGATAATGTGCATTAGGATGTTAATAATCCTCAGGTGAACAACGGCACCGACCAAATGACGAACGACGGTACGTTTAGGAGCTTTTTAGAATTCATGCAACACCAAACGAGAGAGACTCCTGTTCATAATGTAGGTGGAAACAATGGCAACCCACGGTTGGTCACCGCTAAGTAGTTTAAGGAGCTGGGACCACCGGAGTTTTTAGGAAAGCCAGAACCACTTACGGTAGAGATGTGGATAACGAAGATCACCAAGATATTTGATGTCTTGGGATGTTCCGAGGAGTAAAAGGTTCCTTTCGCCACTTTCATGTTACGAGGATAGGCAGATTTTTTGTGGGAATCCGTAAAGCGTACTCAGCCTACCGCACTGAAGATGTCTTGGGAGAAGTTCTAAAAATTGTTCAACGACAAATACTTTCCTGAAAGTATTCGTCACATGAAGGAGATTGAGTTCATTAAGCTGGAGCAAAACAATATTAACGTGTCGCAGTACGAAGCTAAGTTTGCGGAGTTATCCCATTTTGCATCCCATTTGGTTGATAATGAGGAACAAATGACACAAATGTTTCTTCGAGGTTTGAAATCCAAAATACGTCAATACCTCATTTCTCATAAACTTTGTTTATATTCAGATGTTGTGAATAGGGCTCAGTTAGTGGAGCGCGATAATGAGCCAACCCAACTGAAGGATAACGAGCAACAACACGATAATAATCGTACCGGTGACAATGGTCAACGGAACAATGATAACCATCGTGGAAGAAATTATCATGCCAGAAATGGTAACCACTTCAGTGGTAATCATTGCCAAGATAATAGAAGAAATGATTCAAGTGGAAATTTTAAGAAGAGAAGAATTAACGATGACGGGAAGATGTCAGCAACAGCACCAGCACCAACAACAAATTCTAGGGGAGGAGAACGACCGTCAGTTAGATACTACAGATGCGGAGAGGAGGGACATATAAGTCCAAACTGTTCACAGCTTTCCAAGATATGTTTTAGTTGTGGAAAAGACGGTCACATAGCTCGATTTTGTCCTGTAGCAAAATAAAGTCCAGTTGGGACGGTGGCACCAAAGGTGGATATGGATAAAACATAGTCGGTGGTTTCAGGAAGAGCATTTTTTGTGACTTCTCAAAGAGAGAGTAACCCGAATGAAAGTTAGCATGGGTTAGTTAATTATAAATTTTTGTGAAGTCTATACCTTATTAGATATCGGTTCTACCCATTCTTTTATCTCTCTTGCTTGCGCTCAACGTTTAAATCTAACTCTGAAGAAGTTAAATTTTGACTTATTGGTTGAAACTCCGTTAGGAGAAAACTTCATTACATGTGTTATCCAAGTCTTAGATGAGAGTCACAGTTTTTAAATGATATTTCTATTGTTAATAAATCTCCTGACGTATTCTCGAAGGAATTCTTAGCCTACCCCTAGAGCGTGAAATCGAATTTTGTATTGACCCCAGTACAAAACCCATTTCTAAAACCCTTTAATATTTTTTCAACCAAAACGAATATATAATGCGCCAAAGACGTTGGCTCGAGCTGTTGAAGATTACGATCGTACCATTCAATACCATCGTGGGAAAGCGAACGTGGTAGCTGACGCGTTGAGTAGAAGATCTTATGCGTTTACGAGTGCAATGTTGTTAACACAAAAATCCATTTTATATGACTTATAAATGATAAAGATAGAGTTAAAGACTCTAGGGACCCACGTGAAGATAATGAATATACGAGTAGAATCGACTTTAATCAATAAAGTTAAAATCGCTCAGGCTGCACACTGGAGCTGATGAATATAAAGAAGAAGGTGGAAGAATGCGTTATTCTAGAAGTAAGAGTCGATGAAGAGAAGAAAGCTCAAGCCTTATATTTATTTGAAATCCTCGATCAAGTAGGAACTGAGGCCTATAGACTCGCCTTAACGCTAAGTATGTCGCGTGTTCATAGTGTTTTTCACGTATCGATGTTACGTAAATATATGGACGACCTAAACCACATTATTGCATTAGAACCAGACGAGATAGCCGAAGATTTAACGTATGAGGAGGTACCTGTCAAGATCTTGGATAGGAAAGAGCATGTCCTACGCACGAAGGTTATACCACAAGTTAAGGTTTTATGGAGAAACCATGCTATTGAAGAAATGACCTGGGAGTTGGAATCAGAAATGAAAGCGAGGTATCCTCAACTTTTCGAAACACCAGGTACGTACGTCAATTTCGAGAATGAAATTTCATAAGGAGGGGAGGTTGTAAGACCCCAAATTTTTGAATGAATAAAATTGAATTTTCTCTAATTATTATTGTGAATAATAAGGTGTTAATTTGATATAATACTTTGGTTATTGGTGAAATGTGCAAATTTTGCAAAATAAGCAAGTGGTAATAAAATATTCATTGTGTCGGGGAATATTCGTTTAGTCGTGGAATATTCTTTCTGTCGGGGAATATTCGTATGACAACGCAGCCATTTGTGGTCCCCATGACGGATAACTGTCAGATGAAGAAAATGACAAAGTTTGGGTTGTTATAAATAACGGCGTAGTTATTACCGTTAACACTATTGGAATACCTGATGGTTAAAATACAGTAATACGCGTGGTTGCACAGTAGCACACGGTATTGCACAGTATTGTTGAATTATTGATCCTTACGTAAGAAGGCAATACTCAATAATTATTACAGTAGTTACTGTTCAATATTTTATTTAATTGATTCAATAATTGCTGCGTTGATATT
Organism: Panax japonicus; assembly: GCA_020205505.1. Classification (NCBI taxonomy): domain Eukaryota; kingdom Viridiplantae; phylum Streptophyta; class Magnoliopsida; order Apiales; family Araliaceae; genus Panax; species Panax japonicus. The sequence continues at coordinate 63,754,159 of CM035113.1, forward strand.
TTATATTATTGTTGCTCAATAATTGTCACTGCATATCATCTCCATTATCAGATCAATAATTCATATTATTTGGAATAATATTATTAGATAGCATTATTGACAATGTCTAGAAAGTTCTGTAAAGGAGAGGTTTGGTCACCTAATTACGCGCCAGTAAGGAGAAATCCTTATCGGAAAGCCCCCTCTTTCTTGGGAACAGCCTGGTTGTCATAAATGTGATTCTGTAATATTATTTGTGAATAATTAATTATTGATTCATATGATAAGGAATTATTTATTTTTATGTGGATATAAATGATGAATTTATTTATGTGGTTATTAATGATGGAATTAATGCTGAGGTGTTTTATTAGTATTTTGTCAGATTGAAAGTATTTAAAAATCATCCATTTATGGATTTCGGGTATTTTCTGTTTGGAATTTGGAAAATCTCAAAGCTACAAAGTTGTAGAGAATTCGATTTCGTGTGGAATGGACATAAAATTTGTATTTTTCTGATAAACGGTCTATTTTCTATGAATTATTAAAGTTTTTGATTATTTTTTAAATGATAAAACATTTTGGAAAATTCTAGAATTGGTTGGTGAGAAATGTGCTCAATTGAATTTCAAATGTGGTGGGTGGCAATAGTAATAGGTAAAGCCATCAAGTAGCAGGTTAGTCTTTTATGGCGATCTAAGCATTTTCCTATAAATAATGTGCTTAGTTAGAATTAAAATTTTCCTATTCTTGTGAGTATTTTGATACTTTGAGTGTTGCTATACGGTGCAAGTTCCTTCGGCACTATATCCAGAATTCCAGCCAGAAGTATTATCTTTTTGAGGTAAGGGGTGTTATTTTCTTCATAAGTGATATTATTTCTTCAATATCATTATGTCGAAATATTGGTTGGAACTTTTTATCAAATTTGGAACTTTTCATATCGGGGTTACTATTCATGAGTTACTATTCATGAGTTACAATTCACGAGTTACTATTCACGAGTACTATTCACGAAGCATGATGATTTTTCTTGTGGAAATTTCTTTATTTTGGTGTTAGAGTTACTATTCACGTATACGATACTATTCACCGAAAAATGAATTTTTCTTCTTTTTGTCCAAGATGTCTATTATGGTTACTATCTTTGATTGTATACATGTTTTGATCTTTATTCTTGAATTTTGATTCAAAATTGGTTATTATGGAGTATTATTGATCTTGGATAAACTGTAATATGAATCTCTAATATTTGTTATTTTGTTTCACTGGATTCGTTCCTTTAAAATATTTTTCATCATCCTCAGTCCTAAATGATGATATTACTGAATATCTTTGGCCTGTAGTGCAAAGATGAATGATTAACTGATCAATATCTTTGGCATGTAGTGCAAAGATGAATGATTACCTAATGAATATCTTTGGTCTATAGTGCAAAGGTGAATATTTAATTAAAGATGTTTATTGATTGTTGTTACATGGATAAAATATTGATGATGGACTTTTAAATCCTAGAAGGTAGTAGAATTCTTTCTCTACTTGACTCTTCTAATGGTTTGCTTATTCCGCTGCAGTTGTTGATCTAAAACTTGGTGTCTATTATATTTTATCAGATTTTTCCCTGTCGAAGACTAATGATAATTTGATGTATATTATCTTACTCATAATATTTCTTACTGGGCTACTTGAGCTCACCCTTTCTTTCACTGTTCTCTTCAGGAAATGAGAATATAGCTAGGACTAGCTGGGGAATGGATTGACGGTCCAGATAGTTACATTAGTAGTCCTCATTATTATGTGAAATAGCGTATCAATAATTATAATGAGGACGCCTTTTGAGTTTTTATAGTGTCTATTAGATAATAGTTGTATTTAAACTCACAGTATATGTGTTATCGTATTTTGCACGACAATTGTATTACTGAAGTTATATTTGTTTTTGTACCATGTATTTGGCGACTCAGAGTGAGTTAGATGGAATGGACCTGTTTTGGGGTCGTCACATTTATTATTAGACGTCATCTTTTTATTATTATTATTCTAAGTCTGGAAGAGCAGAGAGGGAGAGAGTTTGAGAATTGTCAGATAAAATTGAGAAATTTTGAGAGAGATTGTGAGTACTGTAATTGAAGTAGATAGAAATTGTCATCCTTGTTCATCTACACTTTGGGTATTTCTCTCCAACGCAATTCTCATATTTTACGTCACTTAGTTTTTATGAAAATGGCTTTCATTCAAGTTCTGTTGAATTTCTATAAATTGGGAAATTGGGTTAGGGATATATGTAATGATTCTAGTAGCATAACATGTTATATATATATTTTATATGATTCCATATCATAAGTTTTAGAATATGATGACTTGTTATTTGAAAATTACAGAGTACGTCACATGGCCATATGGCCCTTATACGTACTTTAATATGTCAACCATAAATGGTTTTGTAAAATTTATACTTGTATATGATTTTGCATGCTAAAACGAACAAAACGAAACTTGAATGGTTGGATTTGGCTTTATAACGAAACCGTAATGTTAAATTTCATGATTTATTTTCAAAACCTTCAAGAACATCAAAGTCAGTGAAATTCATATGTTTTAATTACGTAATTATGTATTTTAATGGGTTAAATTTATTATGTAAATGATGGGTAATGATTATGTATGAATTATATCATGTGGGTATGTCTAAATTCGTGTAGAAATTAAGAAACTGATAGAAATTGGCATGTTCTGCGATTTTTCGTGAACTGCCATTTTTGCAACTGGTACGCCGCGCCGCAGCGCCATGTATGGAGCCACAACGCCAAGAGTCCGGCCACAGCGCAAAAAGTCTAGCCGCAGCGCCAAGTACAAGTGTATCAGTGGCGCCGCAGCGCCACTATCCATAAAGTTCAGGAATGAATTATTTTCAAAATGTTAAGTCTAGCAATGTGTTAGCAACTTGATTTAAAGAACATAGAGATATGTTAGAAGTATAATAAGATATTAAAATAGATGATTAACACGTAAATAACATAATTGCATGTGGATTGAATTATTGAATACATAATTAGCTTGTTATTCATGATGTGTAAATTATGTGACAAAGTGGTAATTTGACTGAGTATAGTCAATATTCGAATTAGACAAAAGAATGAGTTTATGATGATTAGTTAAGTTATAAGTAACTGGCATTGTGAATGTGAATGGTATATATGATTAAATTCAAAGAACGTGCTTAGTTAAAGTGTAATCTACGCACGAGGCAAGTTTCCTAACCCTACTTGTCATTATTGTTCAAGTTTATTAGTTACCTCAAGTAAATTATCATTACTATTATTCAAGTTCAAATGTTATATTAAACATTCATTATCTTTTCAAAGCATGATTCGGTTATACAATAATTGTCCTATTGTATACTTCTTGAAATTTTTATTCAAATCGAATATCATTATTGTTGAACCTTATTAGACTAGTGAACTTTATTGATTCAACTAGTCCTTAGTTAATGAACGTTCTAAATTTCAAAACCCTTATTGAATTATCCGAACCAAACTTCCTTTGGTGCGAACTCGAATGTCAAACTGAGATGAACAACCTTGCAAAGGGATTTACTTATGCGTTAGCGTTAAGATATTGTGCACAGTATGGTACTAAGGGTCGATCCCCCTAAGTACGAGTAGAAAGGTTCTTAGTCTTATGACTGTTAAAGGTTTCAAGTATAACCCTTGATAACCTAGGACATAGTTCAAGGTCTTATGACCCTCAGAAATCTTTTGATTCTTGTTATTCATTCTTGATTCAAAAGTTGAGCTTTTATTTCAGAAGTTATTATTTCTCTCGCATGTTATTATTGATTGTTATATTGTTATACTTGTGGGCAGTCGTACTCACTCTTGCGTAATAATAACATTGCAGTTAAGAACGAAAGAGCAGACGGACCTTCCAGTAGTAAAGGCAAGGGCAAGCTTAGCAAGTAATGAAGACTGATTATTTATGTGATGTCATTAGAATTGATGTTACTTAAGACATATTGTTTATATTTCCGCACAGATGTTTAAGGTTATTTTAACCTGGGATTTTATTATTAATTGGATGTTGTAACCCTTAAAGGGAAGATTTTATTTCTATCTATTGCATGGTTTGCATTTATTATGGGTAGATAGATAGATGATATTTGTACAGTGAACACCAAATCTTGTGGAATTGAAGTTCCCGGATTTGGGGGTGTCACAGTACTCCGGCATGAAAAGCTTAAAATTTAACTAGAATGTGCAGAAAATATCCTTGTGAAGCGATACTAGATGAAGCGCAAAATTTTAAGGATATTCTACTAATTTCACCGAGTATAGAAGCAATACTTTAACTAAATGAGTGTATAATCAGGAATACGAGATGAAATAAAATTACTCATATACTACAGAGTATGGAAGAAAATATTATTCCTATGAATACTGAACAAAATAATATCCCTTACCTCTAAAGAAGACTGGAAACTAGAATAGTGATGTAACAGAATTCTCTTCTTTCTCTTTATAGCTTCTCTCTCTATAATTGCTCTTGTGAGTTTTTGTGAATTTGTGAGAATGAAAAAAGAATGAGCTTCTATTTATAAGAAAATATAGTTTCGATAATGGCACGTTTTGGGGCTCGAAATATTACAGTGTAATACCTTCATCTTTTCCTTCATTTTAAATTTAGTTATGCAAGTATTATCAAACTTGCACCACCTCCCCTAATAGTATATCATGTGAATCAATAGTACACAAATGTGAAAAAAATAGTTATAGTATAGTACCTTAATCTATACCTCTATTTTTAATTTAGTCATGCAAGTATTATCAATCTTGCACCACCTCCTCTAATAGTACATGCATGTGAATCAATAGTATATACATGTGAACAAATAGTTATAAGCATGTGAATTAATAGCAATTAATTGCTCATTTATCCGATTAATTACCCGATTGGTCAATATAACCTCCAGACATCAATTATTTCGAAATAGATGTCGATTTTCATTAACACTAATAATCCCAACATAATAAAAATATCAATTTCATATTTAATCAACACAAACTTATTCATCATTAATATTATAACTCACAATATTTAAAAACTAGATCGTTCCCAAGAAAGAGGGGGCTTTTCGATAAGGATTTCTCCCTATTGGCGCGCAATTAGATGACCAAACCTCTCATTGACAGAACTTTCTAGACATTGCCAATATTGCAAATAATAATATGAATAACTTTGTCATCTCAATTATTGATTTAATAACAATAATTATTACGCAGATGATACTGTGACAATAATAGAATCAGTAATATGTGAGATATTGTGCAGCAATTACTGTAGCAATAATTGAGTAGAACTGAGTGATTTCTCATGTAAGCATCAATAATCAATAATGTGTGCTACTATGCAACCACGCGTATTACTGTACTTTTACCACCGGGTAGTTCAACAGTTTAATGGTAAAACTTTCTCCGTTATTTTTATAAAAAGATAATTCTGTCATTTTTTAACTATGATAATACTTCCATTGTAGGGTCCACCAATAATTGTGTCGTCGTACGAATATTCCTTGTTAAAATGAATATTCCCTGACCAATCGAATATTATATAACCACTTGCTTACTTTGAAAATTTTGTAAATAATACCCACAACTATAACATTGTATCAAATTCACACCATAATATTCAAAAATGTATTTTGAGAAAAATTTATCTTTATTCATAAAAGTTGGGGTCTTACAACCTCCCCTTCTTATGAAATTTCGTCCTCAAAATTAAGGTGTGTGCCTATTATATCGAAGAGGTGAGGATACGTTGACTTCATTTCAGATTCTAACTCTCAGGTCATTTTCTCAACAACGTGGTTTCTCCACAAAACTCTGACTTGAGATATAACCTTAGAGCGTAGAATATGATCCTTCTTATCCAACATTTTAATAGGTACCTCTTTATTCGTTAAATCTTCCGCTATCTCGTCCGATTCTAATTCAATAATGTTGTTTGGGTCTTTCACATATTTACCTAACATAGATATGTGAAAAACGTTATGAACACGAGACATACTTGGCGGTAAGGCAAGTCTGTAGGCCACAGTTCCTACTCAATCAAGGACTACAAATGGGCCAACAAAATCGAGGGTTGAGATTTCCTCTCTTCATCGACTCTTGCTTCTAGAATAACGCCTTCTTAAACCTTCTTCTTCGTATTCATCAGCTTCGGGTCTGTAGCTTGAGTGACTTTTAACTTTATCGATTAAAGTCGATTGTACTCGTATATTTGATATCACCATGTGAGTCCCTAGAGTCTTTAACTCTATCTTCATCATTTGTAAGTTATACGAAATGGGTTTTTGTGTTAACAACATCGCACTCGTAAATGCATACGATCTTCTACTCAACGCATCAGCTACCATGTTCGCTCTTCCACGATGATATTGAATGGTATAGTTGTAACCTTCAACAGCTCGAGCCAACGTCTTTGGCGCATGTTACGTTCGTTTTAGATGAAAAAATATTTGAGGGTTTTAGAAATGGGTTTTGTACTAGGGTCAATACAAAATTCTATTTCACGCTCTGGGGGTAGGCCATGAAGTTCTTCAGGGAATACGTCAGGAAATTTATTAATAATAGAAATATCATTCAAATTTGACGTATTTTTGTTTAAATCTATGACATGGGCTAAGAAAGCTTGACATCCATTTTTTAATAAACGAATAGATGTATGCCTTGATATGACAGTGATTGACTTTAGTGGTTTGGTTGCTTGAATTCGCATAATAGGTTGGTTAGGAATATGAAAGCTAACAACCTTACGAAAACAATCGATTTTAGCATGATGAGTAGTTAACCAATCAATCCCTAAAATCACATCAAATGCAAGTATTTTCAAAGAGATAAGATCGATAGGTAACGTGTGGTTACCGATTTGAATCAAACAAGACATATAAACAGTGGATGTAATGAAGGTTTCTCCCAATGGAGTTTCAACAGATAAATCAAAGTCTAATTTATCCGGAGTTAAATTTAAACTTTGAGCGCAAGTAGGAGAAATAAAAGAATGGGTAGAACCGGTATCAAATAAGGTATAGACTTTGCTAGAGTTTATGATTAGCTTACCCGTGATCACCTCGTTTGGATTCCTCACTTTTTGGGAGGTTACGACAAACGTTCCCCCTTGAATTACCGGTTTTGTCTTATATGGGACGACCTTTAATGCCTCCATCCCAGCTGGACTTGACTTCAGTGTACTACAAAATCGTGCTAGGTGACATTCTCTTCCGTAATTATAACAAGCTTTGGATTGCTGCGTACAGTTCGGACTGATATGTCCCACCCTTCAGCAATTGTAACATACGATTGGTTGTCGTTCCCCTTCCTTAACAATTGGTGATGGTGATGACATCTTTCCATAATTGATGAATCTCTTCTTCTTAAATTTTTAACTTATATTATCTTAGCCATGATTTCCATCGAAGTTGTTACCATTTATGGCATACTGATTCCCTCCACGTTTGTTGTCACCGCTTCGATGACTGCTACCACTAGTATTATCATTTTGTCATCTGCTCTCTCTTGGTTGGGTTGACTTGTTATCACGCTCCAATAACTGAGCCCTATTTACAACATCTTAATACAAATACAATTTATGAGAAATTAGGTATTGACGTATTTCAGGTTTTAAACCTCTTAGAAAATCCGGGTCATTTTCTCCTCATTATGAACCAAGTGGGACGCAAATCGGGACAACTCGGTAAACTTAGCTTCGTATTGTGACACGGTCATATTGTTTTTCTCTAGCTTAATAAACTCTACCTCCTTCACGTGTCGAATACTTTCAGGAATGTACTTATCGTTGAACAGTTCTTGGAACTTCTCCCAAGACATCTTAAGTGCGGCAGGTTGAGTACGCTTTAAAGATTCCCACCTGTAATTTACCTATCCTCGGAACATGAAGGTGGCAAAGGAACCTTTTGCTCCTCAGAGCATCCCAATACATCAAATATCTAGGTGATCTGCTTTATCCACGTTTCCGTCTTAAGTGGTTTTGGCTCTCCAATAAACTCCGGTGGTCCCATCTCCTTGAACTGTTTAGCGGTGACCGTCCGAGAGTTGCCAGTGTTTCCACTTGCATTTTGAACAGGAGTCAATCTTGTCTGATGTTGCATGAATTGGATAAAGCCTCTACACATCCCATCGTTCATCATTTGGTCAGCGTTGTTGTTTTCCTGAGGATTATTGACATCTTGATGCACATTATCCTGGTTATTGATCGTTGGTGACTCAACGGTCTCATGTGCTTCATTGCTGATCTCAATATTTTTAGATATCATTTTCAAACACTGCCACAAAACAAGGATTAATTGACATGTCACATATTATCCATATACTCTGACCGACTAATTAAATATCAAATAAACTTAGGTAGGTCATACTAGCGAAGGAATTCCTCATCTCTCCCCTCCTAGTTCTTGTCTCACATCTCAGCTAGGGATCATATCCCTAAGCTTTGATACCAATTGTGACGCCCCCAAAATAGGTATGCATCACCCATTTTGAGTCGCCAAATACATGGTTCAAAATTCAAATACAACTTAATTATAAAATTGTCGTGTAAAATATAACAAAACATAAACTGAGAGTTTTAATACGAATATTGTCTTCTAGACAGTAGTCAAACTCAAATGGAGTCCTTATTACATTTATTATCACACTATTTCACTGAATAATGAGGACTACTAATGCAAACATCTGGACCGTCATTCCGTTCCTCGACTAGTCCCAGCTATATTCTCATTTTCTGAATAGAACAATGAAACAAAGGATGAGCTCAACTAGCCCAGTAAGAAATATTATGACTAAGATAATACGGAATAAATTATCGTTAGCCTTCAACAGTGTTAAACTGATAAAATATAATAAACATCAAGTTTAACTGCAGAGGAATAAGCAATCACTTAGAAGAGTCAAGTAGAGCATGATATCTACTATCTTCTATGATTTAAAAGGTTTATAAACAGGTTTATCGCTGAGACTCAGCTTATTAAATAAAGCACATCATCGAATCATCCCTGCACTACGGGCCAATGATATTCATGTAATCATCAATGGTCATGATTATACTGAATAATCTCTGGTCATAATCATACCAACAACTGTCCATCAATGGACTACAGGCCAATGAGGACTTTTACCACAACATCTGTAACATTACGATCATGATTATACCGAATAATTCCTGGTCATAATCATACTAATCAACAGTCCATCTATGCACGTAAGCCAAATATGACTTTCATCATAATATAAGCACGAGGATGATGACAATAATATAAGACTTCAATTAAAAGAAACAAAGGATAAATTTTTAAAAATTTATAACTTAATTTATCCAGAATTCAATAATGTCCAAATTGTCAACATGATATTGCTTTGTGGAGTAAAATTCAAGAATAATATTGTATCAAAAATGATTTGGACAACAAAGAAATCAATTTTTGTCATGAATAATTCTCCAGGTGAATAGTACCCGAGTGAATAGTACCCCGTGAATAGTACTTCGGAAATAGTATATCATGAATAGTACTTTGTGAATAGTACTTTATGAATAGTACTCGTGAATAGTATTTTGTGAATAGTACCTTGTGAATAGTACTTTGTGAATAGTACCGTAAAAATGAATAGTACTCATGGACAGTACTCCGGCAGGAAAAGCTTAAAGTTTAACAAGAATGTGCAGAAAATATCCTTGTAAAACGATACTTGATGAAGCGCAAATTTCAAGGATATTCTACTAATTTCACAGAGTATAGAAGCAATACTTTAACTAAATGATGGTATAATCAGGAATACGAGATGAAATAATATTACTCACATACTATAGAGTATGGAAGAAAATATTATTCATATGAATACTAAACAAAATAATATCCCTTACCTCTGAAGAAGACTGGATACTAGAATAGTGAGGTAGCAGACTTCTCTTCTTCTTTCTCTCTATAGCTTTTCTCTCTATAATTGCTCTTGTGAGTCTTAGTGAATTGGTGAGAATGAAAGAAGAATGAGCTTCTATTATAGGAAAATATAGTTTCGATAATTGCACGTTTTGGGGCTCAAAATATTACAGTATAATACCTTCATCTTTTTCTTCATTTTAAATTTAGTTCTGCAGGTATTATCAAACTTGCACCACCTCCCCTAATAGTACATCATGTGAATCAATAGTACATTCATGTGAATCAATTGTACACACATGTAAAAAAATAGTTACGGTATAGTACCTTCATCTATACCTCTATTTTTAATTTAGTCATGCAAGTATTATAAATCTTGCACCACCTCCCCTAATAGTACATGAGTGTAAATCAATAGTACACACATGTGAACAAATAGTTATAAGCATGTGAATTAATAGCAATTAATTGCTCATTTATCTGATTAATTACCCGATTGGTCAATATAACCTCTAAACATCAATTATTATCGAAATAGATATCGATTTTCATTAACACTAATAATTCCAACACAATGAAAATATCAATTTCTTCTTTAATCAACACGAACTTATTCATCATTAATATTATAAGTCACAATATATAACAATCAAATTGTTCCCAGGAAAGAGGGGGCTTTCTAATAAAGATTTCTCTCTATTGGCGCACAATTAGGTGACCAAACCTCTCCTCGACAGAACTTTTTAGACATTGTCAATATTACAAATAATAATATGAATAACTTTGTCGTCTCAATTATTAATTTAATAATAATAAATATTATGCAGATGATATTGTGACAATAATTGAATCAATAATATGAGAGATATTATACATCAATTACTATAGCAATAATTAAGTATAACTAAGTGACTTTTCACGTAAGTTGTGACACCCCCAAATTCGGGTACTTCATTTCCACCGAATTTGGTGCTCACTATTAAAATAATTATATCTAACTACCCATAATAAAGGATAAAACATTAAATAACTTTAAACAATAATCTTTCCCATTAAAGGGTTACATCATCATAAATAATCTGAGGTAATCTTACCTTAAAATTATTACATCAGTTTGCGGAATACATTATAAAATAAAACAAGTCTTATAACTTCAAGCATTTAAATAAACGTTAACTAATTCTTCATCACTTAGACATCTTGCCCTTTCCCTTGCCAGTAGATGGCTCATCACCTCTTTCGACTTTAGCTACATTGTTTAATTGCAAGAGTGAGCAAATAATTGCTCACTGACATAAAGATAGTATAATAACAACATGAGAGTGAACAACGAATACTGAATAATAAAGAACTTGTTCTACGAATCAAAATAGAAAACAAGTTCGAACTTTAATTATCTTAGGGTCTTAAGACCACGAACTATGTCCACGGTATTTAGGTATTATTACCTTAACCTTAAAAGTTATTAGACTGTACAGACTCTTCTTAACGTACTCAGGGGGATCAGCCCTTTGTACCATGTATTGTGCACAATCATCTAAACATTACACGTACAAAATCCCCTATATTAGGGTTTCTCGTCTCAGTTTGAGTTTAGAATTTCCGCACTAAAGAAATTTTAGTTTGGAACTAGCTTATCAGTGTTTCTAGAATTTTAGAACACTTATTCAAATTTCAATAATAAAGGTTTAATACAATAGTGTCTAACAGAACAAGGCTATCAAAGTCACAGATCAGATATCAACAATATATAATTGAATAAACATGATATACATGCAAAATGCTATAACCAAAAGAGTTATAACAATCTCACTTGAATCGTTGTATTAGAACAATATGTGCTTTGAACAATAATAAATAGGAAAGTAAAACTCGGTCGCTATAATGAATTAGGTTATAAGAGCTTGTACAAACATATTCAAGATAGGTTAGGCTTGCTCAATTTTGAACAATAATAATATAGGAATGGAAACGTGCATTCAATACGAAAAGAATGAAGTTCGAAAGCTTGCTCAATGTAAATAATTAAGGTTTAGAAACTTGCACAATTATAAAAGTAGAGTTAGAGAACTTGCCTTGTTTGTAAGCTACACAAGTGTAAAATAATCTCCAATTACCCTACATACATCATTAAAATTGTAACAACGATTAATTGTATGAACATTAGCTTTGGGGTTTAAATCATCATTTAGGTCATAATCCTAACCTAGAACCTAACCACGTTGGTTAACACCTTAACGATTCTGAAATCACACTATAAACCTTATCATTTATATTTAACTCTTGAAAACATCACATTTGGTTTCATTTTATAACTTATTTAAATAATTATTTCAAATCTTTACACTTTGCATTATAACTCATTGGAATCTGTTATTATAATTCACTTAATGTTTTAGAACTCTTTATATGCATGTTAAACTAACCCAAGTCCATTACACATGACCTGCAATTAAGAAGGCTTTACTGTCTGTGACAGATTACTTGCGCGCCCGTACAAGTATTAGACTGGTTAACCGCGCGCCCGCGCCCACATGCTGCCTGCCCGTGCGAGAGCTGCGCGCCAGACTGCCCGCCCGCGCGATGTCTTAGCACCAGTTTTTGCAGAAGCTCGCAACAGACTCTGCTTTGGCCATAAAATCTAAATTGTATCGAATTACACCAAATTACGACATCTTCACTTTGTCATATTATAGTTAGACATACTAAACACCAATCTATATACAAAACATTATATAAACACCATTTTTGAGAATCAAAAACTATATTTTCCCCAAATTTGTAGTAGCCCCGAATCCAGGTCCCAAATCACCTCAGATCCGGTACACTAATCATTCTTTAACTATTTGCGGAAGATATAAACATAAATTGTTTATACATTACATTACACACATTATCCCGAGGTCGAGTAACCTTAACTTATACACAAATCATAAAATATCTAGCATATAACACATTTATCAAACTATACTATTACAAGATAGCCGCACTTTATATACCAAGCTGAACTTGGCATTAACCTTTTCTTGTAATCCGAACGCATTCGCCTTATCTGCAATGTTTTATCATGATATAGCAAGGGTGAGCATGAAAGTTGCCCTTCAAGTTTATATACAACAATATAACGATATATCATGATTGAAGAGTATGAATAATGAGCTTGCTATAATTCATCAATATAATTGAGAACTAGCACGAACAAATTTTTGACTGAACAAGTTTTAAACATGAACAAACATTTCTGAACCAACTGGTAATGAAGGTGATCAGCCTTTCATACCTGACTTATACATGCAAGATGTATAGAGTAAAAATTTTATGGCAATCAGCAATGATTAACCATAAGCTTGAAGAAACTACTCTTATTAGAGTTAAGTAAAAGAAAACTTGCCTGAACCGTTGATTACCGCAACGCAATTTATAACGCTTTACCCGAAGACCTAATATTAATAATATAGATCTTCAATAATTAGAATAATATCACAGTATAATACTGTTATATTTATATCCACAGAATAACCTAAACACATAGCACATAATCCTATCAGTCTATAATACACATAAAACTTAGCATCAAATTAGACTATTAAGTTTGAGTTGAAACTTACACAATTTTAACATCCCGACGGTCTAGTCGGTCAACACTCGAGTTTAAGTTCAGTTAAACTCTGCTTAAGCACTTAACCATGCCATAGAATCACATTTATATGATTTAACACTCGGTTTTTCATTTCATAAGTTATTCGTTAACACCTATTAAGTTAAATACTAATCCAGCAACCTGGATTCTAAATCTAGCAACCAAATTTCTAATTCAGCAACCTGGATTCACCAATCCATCAATTCAGTCAACTTCTTTTCAATCCAGCAATCTAAACTGCAATCCAGCAAACTCAATTCGACATATTATATAATCCAGCAAGTTGTATTCTATATCCGTGTCACGAAAATAACAAATTAGTTTATTGTATTCCTATCCTTTGGTCAAACATATATACATGTATTTCATACACAAAAAGTATTTTTTTATAATTTTCTAACTTCCTTTGGTATTTTTCAAAAATTAATTTCTAGTGCGTAGCTTAAGAAATTAGCTACCTCGTGCTTAACTCCAAACATTCACATCTCTTGGGATAACCTTATATAAGTTAACGTGATACTCCATTTTAAATTTCGTGGCAACCGGAGTTGTAGAACTCCATTTATAGCGATTTCCGTCGGAAAATCACAAAAATTGTAATGGTCATAACTTGGTCTTTTTAACTCGGAATTAGCTCATTTTTGGACACGAGCTACATAATACCATATATTTTCATTTCCCAAAAGCCTGGAATTTTTCTCATTAAATAAATATCCGAAACAGCCCCCGGAAAATTTTGGGCAGCAACTTTTTGTCATTTGGCAGTTTTGGAGTCCTTCACCAAAACTTAAATAAAATGAAATCTATAACTCCGATTAATGATCCGTCAATTTTGTTGGGTTCGTATATTTCTGAACTACAGTTTTCATCTATCACAATCCATATTTGGATATGTTAAGCTCCCGGAATTCAGCCCGAAAATGGCTGTTAAAAACTGTCCTTCTAACAGTTTTTCTTATCTTTGAATAGTTTGGGATAAATCCCATAACTTGTTCAATATTCAACCTAATTAAGTAATTCCAAAGGGATTTTATCCCTAACACATATATCTAGCTCCACAAACTGACCATACTCGAAAATTCAAAGTAGAATGAGAGATAAGATCATTTCCATATCATGCTTGGTTTCTCCAAAAATTTTGTTTTTCGCAGTTTTGATCGTGCTTCTTCCAAACGTCATAACTACTTCATCCTGAGTCAGAATTAGTCCGTTCCGAAGTCTATGGAAAGCTTATTTAGTGTACTACAACATATCACAAGTACAGAATTTTTAGAGCACCCTAACAAATCCGGAATTTTCCTTTTAGAGACAGCAGTCCACTATATTTTTTTTTAAGGTTTGAAAACTGATTTGCTTTTCTTGTTTTGATTAAACTTTTAATACTCAAAATAGTTAGATCTAAGCATAACACACTATTTAACAAGTAGATCTATAGTTCTCATGTTCAAGATCATAAATTTCATGGTTCAAAATAACCAAAAATCAAATACATAAACTAGTTAGGATTTTATACCTTTTGTGATAATCCTCTTGATTTTGATTTCTGATCCGCATGATCTGTTATTGATGTGTTTTTACACGATCCTAACTTGGTTTCTCACAATTTCACACTCCAAGATCCGAAATATAGAGAGAGATGGGACTTGGTTGTTTTGCAAAATAAAAAAAATGGAGCTTTTCTTTCTCTTTCTAGTATTTTAAATTGATACAATGTATCTATACATTGCAAGGTGGCATGCTAGATATAAAAGTCACATGCCAAGGTAGGTTTAGGTTTAGGTTTAGGGTTGGTGAACAACCAAAGGTAATGCAAGATTTGCACTCCAACTTAATTAAATACAAGAGGGTCATTTTGGAATTTTCCTTTTATTTCTAGAATTTCCATTTGTTGCAAACCCTTAGGGTTTAGGTTTTGAGCAATCTAGGATTTAGGGTTTGAAAAACTCTTAGGGTTTAGGTTAGGGTTAGGGTTAGTTCACCCACCCAAGATCATGACAAGATCTACACTCAACTTATTAAAAAATGTGACAAAATGTTATAAATGACATTTCCTTTTATTTCTAGTCTTGCCACTTGACCCAATATCTTCCAATATCTCTTAGATTGTTTGAAATCTTGGTGAAATAAGGTGGCTTCTTTATGCATTTGACACCTAGCATTCTTGTACATATCTTTACAAATTGTGGCTCAATTTATTACATGCCACCCTCTCTTTTCTTCCCTTCCATAACCGGCCATGTAGCATTACTTGATCCCACTAATTCTTGTTCTTTCTCTCCCACACTAACCACTAAAGCTTTGCTTGCAAGAATGTCCATAAGTATTGGCAAAATAATAAGATGACACATAAGAGGAGTAGGTGGGAGATGGTGGATAGTTGGTAACCAACTTTAGAAATAAAATACCAAAATAAATCTTAGTCACATGCTCTCAATCTTTCCTCCTTTTTCCTTCTCTATCCACCAACCATGTAAATCAATCATAGTCCAACACTTTTACTAATATCAGATGTCCATCATGCCCTTTCTTCAATTCGGCTTATCAATAACAATATTCGAGCTACTCAATTAATGTATTGCTTGGGCCTGTAACCAATTTCATTGGCCAACTCTTGGGCTATAAAATATACATAGTCCAATACCTTAAATTCTTATCCAACCCAAATAATTTAATTAGGGTTTTCACTTCCTCAATTATAACATAAATCCTTGCTCATGCACACTTATTTCCTTAACCCAATTAGACTTGCTATAATTAGGTTATAAAATTAATCATTTGAGATATATAAAATAAATCTCCTAGAATTAGTAAGTATTCTAAATACCACAATTCTCTTTTTCCATAACCCTTAAGTTATTAAATCCTTCATTCCTAATATATAATTAGGGTTACACTAGTTTCTTTTTTTTGTTATTATACTAAACAAATATAAACCATCACATAATGTTCATATTCCTTACACACAACTTTTTAAACCTTAGGGTTTAATACTCCGTATTAGGATTCCCAAATTAGGGTTTAAATTCTTGATACTGAAATTAGGGTTTCTGAACATATCGCTAGAGTTTTCTAACTTAATCACCATATTCATATCATGAATTTAGGGTTTCGGATTCCCGGAACAGAAACTAGGGTTTTCAGAACCGATTTCTAGAGTTTCTTATTAGACGTTAGGGTTTTCGAACTGAACGTTGTCGTTCTTAATATATACTTAGGATTTATCACAAATGTAATTTATCTGGTCAACCCATGACCCTTAACCACATTCTGAACACATCATTAACCATATACACAGAGCATATTTACATAAATCCTTAATCCTGAATAAATCACCTATATCCTTCGCCTAATTTTAAAATTATCAAAATTTCACCCTAATAATATCAAACACATACACTTATTTTCTGTCTAGGTCTATTATTTGACCTTAAATCAATCATTTAAGATTTTCATAAATTGTCTAATTTCTCGGGTTGTCACAAAATTTCCTCATTTTTATACTTTTAACGAATTTGATCGCAACGAACTCGTTTCTTGATCAATTATCATGATTCAAACTACATTGTTTTCGTTTCTTAACATATTAACATAATCCATCAACAAACTACAGATTATTACATATATTGAACTAGAAATTTAGTACTTTCTATGGCCATATTATAACAACACAAACACTATTATTTTCCTTTTCTTCCTCAACCCAATTTCTCATGAATTTGACAACAAATAACATGTTTACATGATCATTAACAGCATATAGTCCATATATGCAGGCATATATATCACTCTAACATAACTATAGTTTACATGAAATATCTCCTAACAAAACAAAACGTATAAATTAGAAACAATTATACCTTAAGTCTTTCTCAAACTGTAAGGGCTCATATTCTATAACATGCTTATAATCAGGCTTATATGATCTCAATACAGAGACATGCAAAGTATTATGAATATGTTCCAACTCCGGAGGTAAAGCTACCTCGTACGCCACTTCGTCAACCCGTCGAAGCACTTCAAAAGGTCCTATAAATCTAGGGCTTAATTTCCCCTTTCTTGCCAAATCGAATTTTCCCCTTTCAAGGAGATACTTTTAAGAAAACATAACTACCAACATCGAATTCCCAATCTTGTCGGTGTTAATTGGCATATTTCTTCTGTCTATCTTGTGCAGCTATTAATCTCGCTTGAATCACTTTGATGATCTCGACAGTCTGCTGTACCAATTCTGGACCCAATAGCTGACGTTCACCTACCTCGTTCCAACATAATGGAGTTCTTCATTTCCTGTCGTATAACGCTATGTAAGGCGGCATGCCAATACTCGCGTGATAACTAATATTATAGGCAAATTCCACCAATAGCAGATGGTCATCCCAATTTCCTTTGAAATCAATTATACATGTTATGAGCATATCTTCTAGTGTTTGGATAGTTCTCTCGCTTTGTCCGTCGGTTTGAGGATGGTACAATGTGCTCATTCTCAGCTGTGTTCCCAAACATTCTTGTAATCGTTTCCAGAAATTTGATGTGAAACGTGGATCTCTATCTGACACAATGGACACAGGTACACCGTGTCTTGACACAATTTCCTTCACGTATAGTTTTGCTAGCTGATCTAGGGTAAATCTAATCTTTATTGGTAAAAAGTGTACCAACTTCGTCAATCGATCAATAATCACCTAAATAGCATAGTAACCTTGTTGGGTCGTTTGAAGAACTACCATAAAATCCATTGTGATATGCTCCCATTTCCATTCTAGTATCTCCAACGGCTGCAATAATCTGGTTGGCCTTTGATGCTTATCTTTGACTTTCTGACACGTTAAATATTTCACCACACACTCAGCCACATCCTTCTTAATATTAGGCTACTAAATATGATGTCTAAGATCCTGGTACATCTTTGTACTCATAGGGTGAATCGAATATCGTGAGTTATGAGCTTCACCCAGAATTTCTTCTTTAACTTCTGGTACTGGCGGAACCAAAATTCTCCCTTCAAATCGAAGTAACCCTTCTGAATCAATTTTAAATTTGTTTTCCACACATACAGATATCCTCTGTTTTATCTTTTTGCAGTCTTCATCCTGAAGTTGTGAATTTTTCACCTTATCTACCAATGTTGAATTGTTTCCCATCTGGAATAACTTTTCATCGAATTCTATCGGATATCTAATTTCCAACTCCATCATAGCCATTTCCGACACTAGCTTCTCCTGAGCAGTCAACAACATTAACTTCTCTAGTACCTTCCTACTTAAAGCATCAGCAACAACATCTGCCTTTCCGGGATGGTAGAAAATCTCGTAGTCATAGTCTTTGATCAGCTCCAACCATCTTCTTTGTTGCATGTTCAAATCTTTTTGTGTAAAGATATACTTCAGACTTTTATGGTCAGTATATATCTCACATATTTCTCAATAAAGATAATGTCTCCAAATCTTTAGGGAAAACACTACCGCGGCCAACTCTAAGTCATGAGTCGGATACCCCTTTTCGTAATCTTTTAATTAACGTGATGCATACGGAATAACTCTGTCGTTCTGCATAAGCACATAGCCTAGTCCTTTATGAGATGCGTCATTATACACTACAAAATTCCCTATATCATTAGGTAATGACAACATAGGTGATGTACATAACCTCTTCTTCAATTCATGAAAACTTTTATCACACTTCTCCGTCCAAACAAACTTAATCGCCTTCCTGGTTAAATTCGTCAATGGGGTCGCGATCTCAGAAAAGTCCTGAATAAAACGCCTATAGTAACATGCCAATCCTAAGAAACTCCTTATCTCTGACGGTGTCTTTGGCTGATCCCAGGTTACTACAACTTCAACTTTTGATGGATCTACCAAAATTCCGTCTTTATCAATAACATGCCCGAGAAACTATACACGTTCCATCCAAAACTCACATTTTGAAAATTTTGCATACAACTTCTCCTTTCTCAATGTCTCCAATGTCACTTTTAAGTGTTCAACATGTTCTTCCTTAGTCTTAGAATACACTAGGATATCATCAATAAACACCACCACAAATTTGTCTAGGAATGGTTTAAACACCTTGTTCATCAAGTCCATGAATGCTGCAGTTGTGTTGGTTAAACAAAATGACATAACCAGAAACTCATAATGACCATACTGAGTTCTGAATGCCATCTTTGGTACGTCTTCTGGCCAAACCTTCAATTGATGATAACCACTCCTCAAGTCTATCTTTGAAAAAAATCTCACACCCTTCAGTTGATCAAACAGGTCATTGATTCTTGGTAACAGATACTTATTTTTAATCGTGACCTTATTTAATTCTTGGTAATCAATATAGAGCCTCATCGATCCATCCTTCTTCTTAACAAATAACATTGGCACTCCCCACGACGATACGCTCGGCTGGATATACTTCTTGTCGAGCAATTCTTGCAGTTGCACAATCAACTCTTTCATCTCTACCGGGGCCATTATGTATGGTGCCTTAGATATCGGACCTGTTCCTGGTACTAAATCAATCACGAACTCAATTTATCAATCTGGCAAAAGACCCAACAAATCTTCTGGAAATACGTCTGTAAAATCTCTTATGATCGGTATATCTTCCAACTTCTCACTATTCTTCTGTGTATCGACTATGTAGGCTAAATATCCTACACATCCTTGTCTCAACAACTTCTTGGCTTGCATCACCGTCAAACAACTTGCTTGTCGAGGTGACTTGCTGCCAAAGAATACAACCTTTGACGGAGTCATAAGGTTAACACACTTCATTTGGCAATCAATCACTGCTCCGTGATTGAATAACCAATCCATTCCCAGAATAACATCAAATTCACCAAGTCTAATTGGTATCAAATCTACCATCAACTCGTGACCCTTTATAACCACTTTACAATTCCTATATATAAATCTAACAGGATTCACTTCCTTATTCGCAATCTCTATACTTAAGGGAAATTCTAATTCTTCCTGGGGTAAATCTAAGTTCTGAGCAAATTCATCGGATATAAATGAACAAGTAGCACCCGAATCAAATAGTGCATAAGCATTAATACCATTAATCGGAATAATACCTGACACCACATCCTTAGACTATACAGCATCCTACATGGTTATATTGAAAGTCCTCGCAGTAGGTCTGCTTGACTGAGCTGGTCTAGCGATAGTCAATGCACCATCACTGTTGTTGTTTCCTTTTTCGCCACTTGCACTTACCGATGGCTTCTTAGGGAAATCACGAGCCATGTGATCTTTCGAACCGTAGGTAAAACATGCTCCTTTCTTCGGACTAAAATAGTTCGGTGCAATGTGTCCCTCCTGACCACAATTGAAACACACTCATTTTCCCTTCAAACATACCCCAATATGGTTCTTTCCACACGTCACACAAGCTTCAAACTGTTTCTTCTGCTGACCTCCCTGATGTCCTCCCGTAGACGAATTCTCGTTCCACTTCCTCTTCGTATTGTTACTTCCAACATTACTCCTACCAGCCTTATTTTCACTATCATTCTTCCTCTTCTTTTGTTCTTGATTGTACTTGGTCAAAGCATCGCTTCCACCTTCTACGATGATTGCCTTTTCCAATACAGCCATAAATGTATTTAACTGGAACATTGAAACCTTGCTATACATCCAGGGTTTCAATTCTTATTCGAACATTCTCGCTTTATGCTCATCCATATTGACTTGATAAGTGGCAAACCTTGCCAACTCATTAAACTTCGCAGCATATTCTGGCACCGTCATAGTCCCTTGCTTAAGCTCCAGAAATTGCACTTCTAACTGATTCTGAGAACTCGCTGGAAAGTACATTTCAAAGAACATCTCCTTAAAACTCTCCCACGCTATCACTCCTTGTCCTCCACGAACCTTATTTGCTTGCCACCAGTAGCTAGCTTCAGACTTCAGCATGAACGTTACGAACGCAGTCTTCTGATCTTCATTAACTCTAGCAACATCGAACACCTTCTCCATTTCCATGATCCAGGTTTGGGCTTCCACTAGATTCATAGACCCTTGAAATTCTGGCGGTCCAACCGGTTTGAACTCTTTAAAGGTTGTGACTTGTGCTTGCGGTTGTTTCGTAAGTGCACCCGTCAATAGAGCTACCAACTGCTGAATCGGATTAGCGTTGGTCTCGTTGTTATTATTAGTAGACCCCTCGGGAGGTGCTTTTTGACGTGGTTGTCTTCTTCTAGGAGGCATTTTCTGTTAAGATATACGCTTATTAGCTCATTACTCAACTTCATGGGTATTCAAGATTTAACTTAAACATTCCAAGATTGAAGCTTTAACACATAACATTTCAAATAAACTCTAAAATTATATTCATTCATAATGTTTTAAAACATACTAAAGATAGCATAACTGCTAAAAACAACCACTTTCCTGAACTAAACAAGTTTCAGGATTACATACTCATACTATCCCTTTATTCATCTCAAAATAAGGGATTCACAATTTATTTACTCACATAATCAACCACATATTATTATCACTCTTATTCTATCTAGGCATATTAAGACGTCGTAAGGCCTCTCGATGCTCTTCCTCAAAGATACGGTACGCCGTCCTACGATCTATCACGAACCACAACAAATTCTAAAACTAAGGTGGGTAATAATGGACTCGATCCTGGGCCCTATCAATCGCCGAATTAAAAAGCATAATCCATCTCCTTCATCTTGGTTTTCTTCACTTGGACCTTAGCCTCAGCACGGTCTGCACGTTGAGTAACCTTCATACAAGCATCCTCTGCTCTTGTACGTTTAGCTGATTCCTTATTGAAGTCATCTTTCAGCTTCTCCATGTCAGTCTTCATCTTCTCGTTCACTGCCAGCAAGTCTTCATGCTGACCCTTGGTATAAACTAGATCACATTCAGTGTTTCCAAGTTTTGAGTCAAGTTCCTGAATCTCTACCTCTTTCTGTTCCAACACAACGTGATGCATCTCAACCATCTCCTTCATTTCCTCAACATTATCCTGTAACTCTATGTTACGGTCGTACAAAGCATCATACATCTCAGCCGATACGGAGTTTGGTGGAAACTCCACAGGATCCACCTCATCATCATCATCCTCTATCTCCTCAGGACTATCCTCCTTGGGATTGGTTACTGGCACATCCTCCTGGATCAATTGCTCCCGTACTACGTCAATATCATGAGGCTCATCATCTCTAGGTACCTAAGGTATCACCTCTCTAGCTGGATTGGATCCTCCTTCGTTAGACATCCCGACAACAAAATATTCTAAGTTTACTTAACATTTTTCGATACTCACGAGCACATACGTTATTGACACATAGCACATAATGTCTTTTATTGTTTAGTTTCAATGGATGCCTTAATCCATTCCTTAAAACCCGATAAGAGTTAAACACCTCTATATTTTATGTTTCCTTAAAGGCTACTTCCTAAGATTTTCCCCACCTAAGGTTCATAACCTAAGGCTTTGATACCAACTTGTGACACCCCCAAATCTCAGTACTTCATTTCCACCGAATTTGGTGCTCACTATTAAAATAATTACATCTAACTACCCATAATAAAGGATAAAACATTAAATAACTTTAAACTATAATCTTTCCTATTAAAGGGTTACATCATCATAAACAATCCCAGGTAATCTAACCTTAAAATTATTACATCAGTTTGCGGAATACATTATAAAATAAAACAAGTCTTATAACTTCAAGCATTTAAATAAACATTAACTAATTCTTCATCACTTAGACATCTTGCCCTTTCCCTTGCTAGTAGATGGCTCATCTCCTCTTTTGACTTTAGCTGCATTGTTTAATTGCAAGAGTGAGCAAACAATTGCTCACTGACATAAAGATAGTATAATAACAACATGAGAGTGAACAACGAATACTGAATAATAAAGAACTTGTTCTATGAATCAAAATAGAAAACAAGTTCAAACTTTAATTATCCGAGGGTCTTAAGACCACGAACTATGTCCACGGTATTTAGGTATTATTACCGTAACCTTAACAGTCATACGACTATACATACTCTTCTTCACGTACTCAGGGGGATCATCCCTTTGTACCATTTATTGTGCACAATCATCTAAACGTTAAAAGTACAAAATCCCCTATATTAGGGTTGTTCGTCTTAGTTTGAGATTAGAATTTCCGCACTAAAGAAAGTTTAGTTTGGAACTAGCTTATCAGTTTTTTTAGAATTTTAGAACACTTATTCAAATTCCAATAATAAAGTTTTAATACAATAGTGTATAACTGAACAAGGCTATCAAAGTTAAAGATCGGATATCAACAATATATAATAGAATAAACATGATATACATGCAAAATGCTATAACCAAAAGAGTTATAACAATCTCACTTGAATCGATGTATTAGAACAATATGTGCTTTGAACAATAATAAATAGGAAAGTAAAAATCGCTCGGTATAACGAATTAGGTTTTAAGAGCTTGTACAAACATATTCAAGATAGGTTAGGCTTTCTTAATTTTGAACAATAATAATATAGGAATGGAAACTTGCATTCAATACAAAAAGAATAAAGTTCGAAAGCTCGCTCAATGTAAAGAATTAAGGTTTAGAAACTTGCACAATTATAAAAGTAGAGTTAGAGAACTTGCCTTATTTGTAAGCTACACAAGTGTAAAATAATCTCCAATTACCCTACATACATCATTAAAATTGCAATAACGATTAATTGTATGAACATTAGCTTTGGAGTTTAAATCATCATTTAGGTCATAACCCTAACCTAGAACCTAACCACGTTGGTTAACACCTTAACGATTCTAAAATCACACTATAAACCTTATCATTTATATTTAACTCTTGAAAACATCACATTTGGTTTCATTTTATAACTTATTTAAATAATTATTTCAAATCTTTACACTTTGCATTATAAATCATTGGAATCTGTTATTATAATTCACTTAATGTTTTAGTACTCTTTACATGCATGTTAAACTAACCCAAGTCCATTACACATGACCTGCAATTAAGAAGGCTTTATTGTCTGTGACAGACCACTCGCGCGCCCCCGCGAGTATTAGACTGGTTAACCGCGTACCTGCGTCCACATGTTGCGCGCCCGCGTGAGAGCCGCACGCCAGACCGCTCACCCGCACAACGTCTCAGCACCAATTTTTGCAGAAGCTCGCAACAAACTCTGTTTTGGCCATAAAATCCCAATTGTACCAAATTACACCAAATTACAAAATCTTCACTTTGTCATATTATAGTTACACAAACTAAACACCAATCTATATACAAAACATTATATAAACACCATTTTTGATAATCAAAAACTATATTTTCCCCAAATTTCCTCATTTTTATACTTTTAACGAATTTGATCACTACGAACTCGTTTCTTGATAAATTGTCATGATTCAAACTACATTGTTTTTGTTTCTTAACATATTAACATAATCCATCAACAAACTACAGATTATTACATATATTGAACAAGAAGTTTGGTACTTTCTATGGCTATATTATAAGAACACAAACACTATTATTTTCCTTTTCTTCCTCAACCCAATTTCTCATGAATTTGACAACAAATAACATGTTTACATGATCATTGACAGCATATAGTCCATATATACAGGCATATATATCACTCTAACATAACTATAGTTTGCAGGAAATATATCCTAACAAATCAAAACGTATAAATTAGAAACAATTATACCTTAAGTCTTTGATTATTGAAGCAATTGTTATAGAATGTCTTCAATTCCTTTCCCTTCCACAGCAAACCTCTCAAACCCTTAACAACTCTCTGTGTTTTCCCCCTTCCTCACAAACTCTCTATTCTTAGCTTAGCCTTAGGCAAAGAAATAAGACGCGAAGAAAAAAAATATAAACCACGTTCCCTTCCGTTAGAAAATAAAAGGTTTGCGTTAGTTGAATAAGTCAAAGGCCACAAGGCCTTGTTTGGCTAATCACATAAAACTCCCAACTAAATTATTTAAATAATATTTATATCATATAGTTACACTTGTCACACATGTAACCCATTTTATTAGCTTATAATTTACAATTATAATAATTATATTCTTATTATAATTATGCTTATAATAAATAATTATATATCTAACTTTAATTAATAAATTATAAACATTATTTTATTTAATTTATTCATTTAATATTAAACAATTCACTTAATTTAATTATCTTCTTAAATATTAAGCAATGAATTTAATTTAATTATTTCCTTAAATTAATCCTTCAAATAAAATTATCATTACTCAATTTAATTAACATTAATCAATTTAGTTACTAAATTAATTCACCACAATTCATCGATTATTTATTTCCTCAATAAATAAATTATTTAATATATTTATTTAATTCAATAAATGTTTAAATTAAATTACAAATTTCCCGATCGTTACATAAGAATCAATAATCAATACCGTGTGCTACTATACAACCATGCGTATTAATGTACTTTTACCACCGGGTAGTTCAACATTTTAATGGTAAAACTTTCGCCGTTATTTTTATAAAAAGATAATTCTGTCGTTTTCTAACTACGACAATACTTCAGTTGTGGGGTCCACCAATGACTGTGCCTTCATACGAATATTCCCTGTTAAAACGAATATTCTTCGACCAATCGAATATTATATAATCACTTGCTGACTTTGCAAAATTTGTAAATGATACCCACAACTATAACATTATATCAAATCTACACCACAATATTTAAAAATATATTTCAAGAAAAATTAATCTTTATTCATAAAAGTTGGGGTCTTACAACTTGGCCGACCTCAACGTCTCCGCCACAATCATCGGAATGATGGTACGATCCTCCTTGAGAGCTCTCACTGCCATGATAACACCGATGTCCAACTCATCCATATATCATGGCATGTACACATACGCCACTATGCACATCACGAATACATCCACTTTGGCCAAACGCCACTGATCCTCTGATGTGGTGAAATCCCAAGTCATGTAAAATCTCTTTAAAGTCAGGATGCAGAGCCTAATACATAGAGTGAATGCTGAACCAGTTCCCTTGAGGATGTGTAAAGCCAGGAACCTATATGAAGTGCAAATCGACATAAAAATCCTTTACTCCGCATCAATAGGAAAGAAGGAAGATTAAGATCTAACTTTATACCTCATTTGCATGAAGTACATCGAGGGGTGTCGACTCAAATCACCTAGAAGCTCTGGGTTTGCCACCTGAATACTCAGAAGGTCCCTACGGGGAACATGTACAGCAGGAGCAGGGTCCGTAACCAGAACATCCTCCTCTTCATCCTCGACGTTCGGCACATCAACGTGGACTGGATGTATCACCGCCTCCACCAACCAACGAGGCTGTCTAAAAGAATGGGGTCGAGGCACTTCAGAAGCCCTCCTCCGTACACCCGAAGTAGTCATGCAGGAACTACTTGGCTGATCCAGATCCATAATATCTGGACAAAAGTCTCCAAATAACCTCAGAAAGGGTGTGATAATTTTTAACCTGGAACTTTTTTTTCAAAATGCATTTTATGACTACATGCATGCATGAATTACTTTAACATACGTCTATAGTAGAGTTAAAAATACATGAATACTCAATGCCTACATTTTGAAATTTTTTGTCATAGTCCCCTCTATAAATAGGACTATCCACATGCACATAGGCATGACTAGGTGGTCATTCAGTAGCACACCTATCCACGGTCATATACATAATGTATGCATCTAAATGTCAAAGTCATCAATCCATAAGGGTAGCTTAATTACCAAGATTACTTTGCATTTTTTTCCTTTTGTTCATTTGTTCTCAGATAGGATAAGAAATATCATAAAAAGGTGTCAATTTGACTGTTTTAAAAGTCAAATTTTTTCACATCATTATGTTCAGCATGGTTTAATACTAACATTTACTATGTTGAATATATTTTATCAAGTCATACGAGCATGCATATTCACTACAATGTGTTTAGATGCATTTCATTTGATAAGTCATTTTCCAACGGATAAAAACTGGAAAAGAAGACATGCATACGTTACTAGGACAGTATAGAACACTTATACGATGACAGAATTTATAGAAAGACGTCTAAACTAAGCAGATCTGAAAAAGAGATCTCAGATTTCCTTCGCGGCGCGACTTGAAAATGACTTGTGAAAGCAACCATCCCATTTATGGGCATTCATAATTGGTCACAGGTCCACTTGCGGCTACTGTAGGTGTACCTGCGGTACCCCTACGTGGTCCCACAGCTCTTGCTCGGTCCAGTTCAAGTTGCAAAGGAGTTCTCACAAGCTAAAAAGGTCAAATCAGGGATAAAAATGCTACGTGATTGAGCAGAATAGCCTGAAATCTAGGTTTTCCTTGGCCGAGATATGCCTTTCATGTCATTCATTGGTATTCGCCCAAATACAGGGTATACTATGCCGATGATCTCAACAGTTACAAATCAAATTTGGCAATACCTCACAAAGGTCCAATGCCGTCAGTTTGGGGTCATAATTCCAAACACAGATTCCCCGGTAGGGGCATCATGCATTCTAAAGTACACATCCGCGGTGGGGGCATCACGCATTCTCAAATAAAGAATCCCCGGCGGGGGCATCACGCATTATCAAGCAGTTTCCCCGGCGGGGGCATCACGCGTTTTCATCTGTCCAAATACAGATTCCCCGGCAGGGGTGTCACGCATTTTCCGTTGATGCACAAGTCAACGAAGGTCAAGCAACCGTGACAGTTTGCCCAAACAGGGATATTATCCGATGATGTACATGTCAGTGAAGGTCAGGCCACCCTGACAATACAAACTGTTCGCAGTAACTCTAACAGAACATTGATATATCTTGGCAATACGAACCAGGAAGGATCATCCTCATCATGGAGGACCGATGATGGAATATGTTATACACATCCTCAAACAGACAAGGCTACATCCCTATAGAGTCTCTTGTACATGAGAGATACATCTTCAGTATAAAGTCTATATCAAGGATTCAAGACTTTGGTGATAATCCCAATGTCAACAAACCTAAGGATTCTTGGTAGCTATGGATCGCACGTCCATTACAGTTCATCAGGCTGCTTATCTATTTCCATCCGCGGTAAAAGCAGTAGGGAGCCAACAATCTTGCCACCATGTAGGAGAACAATCCAATAAAACATATGCATCATACATATGCATCATGTTGCTGCACATGGCATCATGTTTATCTTGTTGCATTTCAAGTGTCTAGGATTCTTTATCCTATCCATGCCATTGCATTGCATTAATATAATAAAGAGGGGCATCTGTAGACACTGGAAATTTCTGCACACCTATCACTAACATTACAGGAGGGTAGATTCATCTTTCAGAAATAACCTTGGAAAATAATGCAGTTCAAACACCGGAAATTCCACTGAAGAGGACAGTTTTGTCTCGGAGATAACCCTGAGATGCTCAGTTCTAGTCCTGAAAACAACATCGGGAATAACAGTGCTAACCTTGGAGATAACCAATAGACAACAAGTTTTAAATCAATATTCGCAGCGGAAAATATTAATTCATAGAAGAGTTACGTAGAGGATGAAATCTACTAATGTCTATAAATTTAACAGTCTATCAACAGTATTTTTTTATCCCTGTAACATCAATCAATGCACATCTTGAATCATATATTCATCCTTGCACTACAGGCCAAGGATATTCATCTGTTGGTCATGTTCATCTAAACACCTGTTCATCTTTGCACTACGGGCCAAAGATATTCATCAGAAATCATTCATCTTTGCACTACAGGCCAAAGATATTCAATAATAACATCCTTTAAGACTGAAGATGATAAAAAAATATTTTTAAAGAAGTGAATCCAGTGAAACAAAATGACAAGGATTAAGGATTAAGGATTCGTACTTTGTTTTATCCATGTCCAAAAATACCTCAAAAATAATCATAGTGGTGTAAAATTCAAGAATGATCAAAACATGGATACAATCAAAGCTAGTATCCACAATAGATATTTTGGACGAAAAGAAAAAAAATAATTTTTTCTGTGAATAGTGCCGTATTCGTGAATAGTGCCGTATACGTGAATAGTACCGTATACGTGAATAGTAACTCCGGCACAAAAAGTTCCAAATTTGATAAAAACGTTCACCAATATTTTGGCATAATGATATTGAAGAAAATAATATCATTTAAGAAGAAAATAACATCCCTTACCTCAAAATAACCGTACTTCTGACTAAATTTCGGTATAGTGCTGACAGAAACTCGCACCGTATAGCAACACTCAAAGTATACTCACAAGAATACGCTCGATAATATAGAGAGAGAAAGAGAGAAAACTTTGTTTCTGGTGTGATTTTCAATTCTAACTTAGCCCTCTATTTATAGAAAAATGTTAGAACGCAAAAGGAGACTAAATTAATATAATATTAATTTTTACAAAACATTCAAGCCAACCACCAAGAAATCTGATTTTAGCCATCAAACACATGTTAAATATGCCCACCAACCTTTGAAAAACGTTTTTGTTGAAATTAATAATTAAAACTTCCAAAAGTCAATTATTTCGGAACTCCGGAACTTCAATAATTCACAATAAATAGCCCTTTTGTCAGAAAATTCGAATCTCGCGACTTTTTATAGGAATTTCAATTCTCTACAACTTTGCAGAAGAAAATTATTCCAAATTCCAAATAGAAATTATCCAAAATCTATAAACGAGCGATTTTACAGTCTATAATCAATTTTCGGTCAAGAATTGTGTCCACCGACACACAAAACATATGTTTAAACATTTAATGCCACAAAAATACTCTTCCTCCTCAAATACTCATATATCCCACATTCATTGTAAAAATATTACCGTTAATATATTATTAAAATAATATATTTAAATGAATTATTTTATCAGAAAAAGATAAAATATTAATTTTCAAAAATTGTCACATTAAAAATTTTCTCCATCTATATCCACATAAAATAAATATTTTCTTTATCATAATAATCAATAATTAATTATTAAAAATAATATTACAGAATCACAGTACTGACAACCAGGCCGTTCCCAGGATAGATGGGGCTTTCCAATAAGGATTTCTCCTTACTGGCGCGCAATTAGATGACCAAACCTCTCCTTGACAAAACTTTCTAGACATTGCCAATAATGTTATCTGATAATATTATTCAAATAATATGAATTATTGATCTGATAATGGAAAATATTGTGCAATGACAATTATTGAAACAATAATAATATAAATATCAACGCAACAATTATTGAATCAATAAAGTAATGAACAGTAACTCCTGCAACAATTATTGAGTAGTGCCTTCTTACGTAAGGATCAATAATTCAAAATACTGTGCAATACCGTGTGCTACTGTGCAACAACGCGTATTACTGTATTTTAACCACCGGGTATTCCAACAGTGTAAATGTTAACAACTACGCCGTTATTTTTAAACAACTTATATTTGTCGTTTTCTTCCTCCAATCGCTTTCCGTTATGGGGCCCACACATGGCTGCGCCGTCGTACGAATATTCCCCGACAGTATGAATATTCCACGACCAAACGAATATTCCCCGACAACAATGAATATTTTATAACCACTTGCCTATTTTGAAATATTTGCGTATTTTGCCCATAACTATCCTCATTAATCAAATCAACCCTTACTATTCAAAATAATAATTAAAGGAAATTAAATTTCATATATTAATTATTTGGGGTCTTACAACCTCCCCTCCTTATGAAATTTCATCCTCGAAATTGACATACGTACCTGGTGTTTCGAAAAGGTGAGGATACCTTGCTTTCATTTTCGTTTCCAACTCCCAGGTCATTTCCTCTATAGCATGATTCCTCCACAAAACTTTAACTTGTGGTATTACCTTCGTGCGTAGGACATGTTCCTTTCTATCCAAGATCTTGACAAGTACCTCCTCATACGTTAAATCTTCGGCTATCTCATCCGGTTCTAACTCAATGATGTGGTTCGGGTCTTTCACATATTTACGAAGCACAGATATATGAAAAACTTTATGAACACGAGACATACTTGGAGGTAACGCGAGTCTATAGGCTACATTACCTACTCGATCAAGAATTTGAAATGGACCAATAAATCATGGGTTAAGCTTTCCTCTCTTCCCGAATCTTGTAACTCCCTTCCATTGGGCAACACGCAACAATACATGATCCCCAACACTAAATTCTACGTCCTTTCGATGAAGATCCGCATAAATCTTTTGTCGATCTAGCGCCGTTTGTATACGTTGTGGAATCGTTTGGATCTTCTCCGTAGTCATACGTACTAACTCGGGTCCCAACAATGTTGCTTCACCCACCTCGTCCCAACATACTGGAGAGCGACACTTTCGTCCATACAATGCTTCAAATGGGGCCACACCAATGCTTGCCTTATAACTGTTGTTGTAGGAGAATTCCACCAATGGTAAATATTTATCCCAACTGCCCTTGAAGTCTAGGACACAGAGTCTTAATAAATCTTCAAGAGTTTGAATAGTCCTCTCTGATTGTCCGTCCGTTTGAGGATGGTATGCCGAACTGAATCGTAACTCCGTACCCATAGCTTTTTGCAAGCTTGCCCAAAATCTTGAAGTAAATCTTGGGTCACGATCCAAAACTATGGATACTGGCATGCCATGCAATCTTACAATCTCATTTACGTACATTTGAGCAAGACGTTCAAGGGAATAAGTCTCCCGTATCGGCAAGAAATGAGCAGACTTGGTTAATCTATCAACAATAACCCAAATAGCATTGATGCCTTGAGAAACCGTAGGAAGACCCGTAACGAAATCCATAGTAATGTGTTCCCACTTCCATTTCGAAATCTCAAGTGGTTGCAATGGACCCTTTGGCACTTGATGCTCCGCCTTTACACGTTGACAAGTTAAACACGTTGAAATAAACTTTGCAATCTCTCTTTTAATATTGTTCCACCAAAATGTATGTCGAAGGTCACGATACATTTTGGTACTTCCAGGATGAATTGCAAACGGTGTATTGTGTGCCTCCATCATGATCTTGTACTTCAAATCAGGATCGTTAGGAACACAAAGTCTGGAGTGGACTCGAAGTATTCCTTCTTCATCAATTCTCGCTTCTGGAATGGCACCTTCTTCTACTTTCGTCTTCATATGCATCAGCTCCGGATCGGTGGCTTGAGCAACCTTAACTTTTTCTATTAAAGTTGGCTCTATGCATATACTTGACATCATTGCACTCATTCCTGCATATGATCTTCTACTCAATGCGTCAGCTACCACGTTCGCTTTTCCAGGATGGTATTGAATAGTGTGGTCGTAATCTTTCAACAACTCGAGCCAACGTCGTTGCCGCATGTTGGGTTCTTTCTGCGTGAAGAAATATTTGAGGCTTTTATGATCTGAATATATCTCCACTTTCTCCCCGTATAGATAGTGCCTCCAGATCTTTAGCGCGAAAACGACTGCTGCCAACTCTAGATCATGAGTAGGATAATTCCTCTCATACTCTTTAAGTTGTCGCGAGGCATAGGCTATGACTTTCCCACGTTGCATGAGAACGCATCCTAACCCTTTGCCCGAAGCATCGCTGTAGATAACAAATCCATCCGAACCAGATGGTATTGTTAGAACAGGTGCCGAAATAAGTCTCCTCTTATGCTCTTGAAAACCCTTCTCGCATTCCTCGCTCCATACGAATTTTGTATCCTTCCGAGTTAGCTAAGTTAATGGAGTAGCAATTCGAGAAAACCCTTCCATGAATCTCCGATAATAACCAGCTAAGCCCAAAAAACTACGTACTTCAGTGACCGACTTCGGTTGCTCCCAACTTTGTATTGCTTCAATCTTCGTCGGGTCAACAAATACTCCATTTTTTGACACCACGTGCCCAAGGAATGTTACTTCCTCAAGCCAGAACTCACATTTCTTCAACTTAGCATATAACTTATTTTCACGAAGCCTTTGGAGTACCAGCTTCAAATGGTGCTCATGATCTTCACGGCTTTTGGAATATATGAGGATGTCATTAATAAAGACAACAACGAATTGATCCAAATAATCCTTGAATACTCGGTTCATCATATCCATGAAAGCAGCAGGAGCATTAGTCAATCCAAAAGACATGACTAAGAATTCATAATGCCCATACCGAGTCCTGAAGGCAGTCTTTGGAATATCCTTAGTTCTAATTTTTAGCTGATGATATCCAGAACGAAGTTCGATTTTTGAAAAGAATTGTGCTCATTGCAACTGGTCAAACAAGTCATCAATACGAGGTAGAAGATACCTATTCTTAATGGTGACATGGTTCAATTCCCGATAGTCAATACAAAGTCGCATACTCCCGTCTTTCTTCTTTACGAATAAAACAGGAGCACCCCAAGGAGATGTACTAGGACGAATGAAACCGATGTCCAATAACTCCTGTAGTTGGACTTTTAACTCCTGAAGTTCAATAGGAGCCATTCGATATGGGGTTTTAGAAATGGGCTTTGTACCAGGTTCAAGATCAATAAAGAATTCAACTTCACGTTCTGGGGGTAGACCGGGAAGTTCTTCAGGAAATACGTCAGGAAAGTCAATAACAACAGGAATATTATTCAATTTTGACGTGTCTTTATTCAAATCCATAACATGGGCTAAGAAAGCTTGACATCCGTTTTTCAATAAACGAATAGCTTTATGATTAGATATGACAGTGATTGATTTTAATGGTTTAGTTGCCTGAATTCGAACAACAGGTTGATTAGGAATATGAAAACTAACAACCTTACGAAAACAATCAATTTTGGCATGATGAGTAGTTAACCAATCAATCCCTAAAATCACATCAAAAGCAAGTATCTTTAAAGAGATAAGGTCAACAGGTAAGGTGATGGTGCCAACTTGAATCAAACAAGATTTATAAACAGTGGATGTGATGAAAGTTTCTCCTAACGGAGTTTCCACAGATAAGTCAAAGTCTAATTTCTCCGGAGTCAAGTCTAAACATTGAGCACAAGCAGGAGAGATAAATGAATGCGTAGCACCGGTATCTAGTAAGGTATAAACTTCGCAAGAATTTATAAATAGCTTACCCGTGATCACCTCATTTGGGTTCCTCGCATGTTGACCAGTCACAACAAACGCTCTTCCAGGAACCATTGACTTTGGCTTTTCTGGGACAGCCTTTTGAGTCACCGTCCCCGCTGAACTAGGTTTCGCTACCGTACAATCTCGAGCGATATGTCCTTCCTTTCCATAATTATAGCATACCTTGAACTATTGTGGGCAGTTTGGACTGATATGTCCCTCTTTCCCGCACTTATAGCATATAACCGGTGGTCTTTCTCCTCCCTTAGAACCAGTTGCTACCGGCACTGTCGTCTTCACATGGTCGTTGTTAAATCTCCTCTTTTTAAAATCTCCTCCTGACTCGCTTCTTCTATTTTCATGGCCATGATTACCACCAAAGTGGTTACCATTTTTGTCCGTCTTTTTCTTTCTCCACTGGTTATCGTTATTTTGTTGACTGCTATCACCGGTATGATCCTGATTGTGGTACCTCGGTTAACCGTACTCGTTATCTCGCTCCAACAATTGAGCCCTGTTAACAACATCTGAATAGAGAGAAAATTTATGAGAGATGAGATATTGTCGTATGCCGGGTTTCAAACCTCTCAGAAACATCCGCGTCATACGTTCCTCATTCTCCACCAAATGAGGTGCAAACCTGGATAACTCTGCAAACTTTGCCTCGTACTGAGACACCGTCATGTTATTTTGTTCTAATCTGATGAACTCCACTTCCTTCATATGACGAACACTTTAAGGAAAATATTTGTCATTAAATAGTTTCTGAAACGTCTACCAAGACATGCTGAGTGCGGCTGGATGGGTACGCTTCACAGACTCCCACCAGTAGTCTGCCTCGCCACGGAACATAAAGGTGGCGAATGGAACCTTCTGTTCCTCCGTGCATCCCAAGACATCAAATATCTTGGTAATTTGCTTGACCCATGTCTCCGCCATGATCGGATCTGGCTTTCCCTTAAATTCTGGTGGTCCCAACTCTTTGAACTGCTTGGCTGTGACAACCCGTGAATTGTTATCATTTCCTCCTGTATTTTG
The DNA here is from genome assembly GCA_020205505.1 of Panax japonicus. Taxonomy (NCBI): domain Eukaryota; kingdom Viridiplantae; phylum Streptophyta; class Magnoliopsida; order Apiales; family Araliaceae; genus Panax; species Panax japonicus. The sequence goes on from CM035113.1 coordinate 63,789,821, forward strand.
AACACGAGTCTCCCTCGTCTGATTTTGCATGAACTGCAAAAAGCTTCTAAACATTGTGTCGTTCATCGTCTGATCAGTGGTGTTGTTCACAGGAGGAACATTGCCAGCCTGTTGCACGTTCTCCTCATTGGTGAGTACAGGCGTCTCCACGGTCTCATTTCCATTGTTAATATTCTCAGTCGACATTCTCAAATACTGTCATAAAACAAGGGTTAATTAAGGAAATCAATATATCACATAATATCCCTATATACTGACCAACTAACAAATAAGCTTAGGTAGAACACACTAGCGAAGGATTTACTCGTCTCTCCCCTCCTAGTTCTATTCCCCGATCTCCGCCAGAGATCATATCCCTAAGCTCTGATACCAACTGTGACGCCCCCAAAATATGGTCCATTCCATCCAACCCATTTTGAGTCGCCAAATACATGGTACAGAAACAACCACAACTTTTACAACCCATAAACTGTGAGTTTGAATACCAACATTGTCATCTAGACAATATACATACCCAACTATGTCCTCAATACAATTATTGATATATTATTTTACAAAAATGGTGAGGACTACTAAACAACTCTCTCAAGGACCATCAATTCATACCCCGACTCGTACCCGCTATATTCTCGTCTCCTGAGAAGAAAAATGGAACAAAAAGGAAAAGGGTGAGCTCAACTAGCTCAGTAAAGAATATTTTGACTAAGATAATATACAACAAATTATCGTTAGTCTTCAACAGGGAAAAATCTGATAGAATACAATAGACAACAAGTTTTAAATCAATATTCGCAGCGAAAAATATTAATTCATAGAAGAGTTACGTAGAGGATGAAATCTACTAATGTCTATAAATTTAACAGTCCATCAACAGTATTTTTTTATCCCTGTAACATCAATCAATGCACATCTTGAATCATATATTCATCCTTGCACTACAGGCCAAAGATATTCATCTGTTGGTTATGTTCATCTAAACACCTGTTCATCTTTGCACTACGGGCCAAAGATATTCATCAGAAATCATTCATCTTTGCACTACAGGCCAAAGATATTCAATAATAACATCCTTTAAGACTGAAGATGATAAAAAAATATTTTTAAAGAAGTGAATCCAGTGAAAAAAAATGACAAGGATTAAGGATTAAGGATTCGTACTTTGTTTTATCCATGTCCAAAAATACCTCAAAAATAATCATAGTGGTGTAAAATTCAAGAATGATCAAAACATGGATACAATCAAAGCTAGTATCCACAATAGATATTTTTGACGAAAAGAAAAAAAAATAATTTTTTCTGTGAATAGTGTCGTATTCGTGAATAGTGCCGTATATGTGAATAGTAACTCCGGCACAAAAAGTTTGAAATTTGATAAAAACGTTCACCAATATTTCGGCATAATGATATTGAAGAAAATAATATCATTTAAGAAGAAAATAACATCCCTTACCTCAAAATAACCGTACTTCTGACTGAATTTCGGTATAGTGCTGACAGAAACTCCCACCGTATAGCAACACTCAAAGTATACTCACAAGAATACGCTAGATAATATAGAGAGAGAAAGAGAGAAAACTTTGTTTCTGGTGTGATTTTCAATTCTAACTTAGCCCTTTATTTATAGGAAAATGTTAGAACGCCAAAGGAGACTAAATTAATATAATATTAATTTTTACAAAACATTCAAGCCAACCACCAAGGAATCTGATTTTAGCCATCAAACACATGTTAAAGATGCCCACCAACCTTTGAAAAACGTTTTTGTTGAAAATAATAATTAAAACTTCCAAAAATCAATTATTTCGGAACTCCGGAACTTCAATAATTCACAATAAATAGCCCTTTTGTCAGAAAATTTGAATCTCGCGACTTTCTATAGGAATTTCAATTCTCTACAACTTTGCAGAAGAAAAGTTTTCCAAATTCCAAATATAAATTATCCAAAATCCACAAACGAGCGATTTTACAGTCTATAATCAATTTTCGGTCAAGAATTGTGTCCACCGACACACAAAACATATGTTTAAACATTTAATGCCACAAAAATACTCTTCCTCCTCAAATACTCATATATCCCACATTCATTGTAAAAATATTACTGTTAATATATTATTAAAATAATATATTTAAATGAATTATTTTATCAGAAAAAGATAAAATATTAATTTTCAAAAATTGTCACATTAAAAATTTTCTCTATCTATATCCACATAAAATAAATATTTTCTTTATCATAATAATCAATAATTAATTATTAAAAATAATATTACAGAAATCACAGTACTGACAACTAGGCCGTTCCCAGGATAGAGGGGGCTTTCTGTTAGTTTGTAATATTCAAAAAACGCAATCAAATTGCAAAATATGCGGAAGCGTGTAAAAATCAGAGTTTAAAATTTTACAAACCATAAACCCGGATCATCCTTTATGTACAATTATTAATTAAACGAAAAGATAAAGAATAAAATCATACCCTTGAAGATCCAAGCTTCCTCAGGTACAAGTTCACCTCCAATCCTTTTTGCGTTCATCTTGAATCCACCGGGTTTGGTTCCTTCCTTTGATCAACGTTAGCCACCCAAGTGTTTGGCCTCTAGAGGTGATCCACCAAGGAAGAAGAAGAATTCAAGAAGATGGGTTGTTGGCTAAACCCTAGTTTTTCTATCTCTATAGAAAAGGGCGTACTCTCCCACTATTGGAATTATGTATTCTAATAATACGTCAATCTCTCTTACACACCCATAATAAGACTCCTCTTATTTATATATGTGGGCAACCCATCCTTAACAATTAAGGAATTGGGTTTTATTTTAATTAATTAAACTCTTTTAATTAATTAGGCTCCTAATCTTATTAGGAATAATTAATTAACCTTTTAATTAATTAATCTCCCTAATCTTATTAGGGATAATTAATTAAACTCTTTTAATTAATTTAACCTCCTAATCTTATTAGGAATAAATGAGAGTTCTTATATTAAATTAATTCCTAAACTCTTTTAGAAATTAAAATAATAATAATTGTAATAATATTAATAAGACTCCTCTTATTAATTTATATTTAATATTTCTAAAATATTAAATAATAAATATTAAGCTAGTTAATTTATTCTATCACCATAGATTAAATTAAATATACTTAACATATTATTACGATTATGCCATTAACTTCTTAAATAATTATTCTTCCTTTTATGGTGTGACCCTTTAGGTTCTCCATATTAAATCGGTTGTGAATAAATCAATTAGAACAATTCTAATCTTATTTAAATAAATAAATTAAACTAATAATTTATTTAAATAAATAATATTTATTCTACAATAGGGATAAGCCTCCCTAGCGATCAACGACTTTCCAGATAATATAGATTTCAACATTAATCATAAAAGAACCTTTGAGTAAATAGTTACCGTACAATTCAATCCTTCCACCATACAATGTCCCAATTAAATATAAGACATGGAATTTCTGTCAAGTCTTATTTTATTTAATTATATGTATTTCGACTCTTAAATGCACAACTCCAAATAATGCAAATTAGAAACTCCTTTCTAATTTCATTCTGCCTTGGCCAAGGACTACTGGGTTGTCATTTATCGAATCACATAGGACATTTCTCTTCTTTTACTAGTAGTGGTAGATTCTTTATTGATCATACATTATCTCCATGTACAACTTATTATACCCAAGCATACCCTTTGATATACCCTAAGGGTCTTAAGGAATAAGTCAAAGTATAACTCATCATACACAAGATACTATGATGATCTCAAGTCCAAGGATCACTTGTACTACTATCACTACAGGAATTCCTATTGACATGCAAGTAAAACTCCATTAGGTATTCCTTAGCGAGCCACGTTCAGTGAACTTATTCTCTAATAAGCACCTACATACTTGCTTTAGTGTCTCCACACAAATGATCATGAGATCAATCATCCTCATCCAATGAGCAAGCAACGTATGTACCAATCTATCCGGATTCACTAATCCCCAATTTAGTAATCCAACGATTGGGAACTATTTTAGTTTTAAGCTTTCTAAGAATTTAGATCTCATTAGAATGATCATCATCATTATTCTAAAATCATTGCTTAAAACTATGGGTTTATCACATATTATAAAACAACATCATGTAGATAATTAAAAGCCTTTAATAAATTAATACTTTTTATTAATAAATGAATAAGATTGTTACAAAGTATATGCTTTATCATCAAACATGATTGGCTTGTGTGCATATTACTTTCAATCTCCCACTTGCACTAAAGTCAATCGTCATGGTATCTCATACTCTTCTTCTCTAAGTGACGATTATCCTGCTGTTGGATAAGCTTTAGTTAATGGATATGTAATGTTGTTCTTGAGAGTCCACTATCTCTATAGTGATTTCCCATCTTTCAATGATTCTTATAATCAAATGAAAGTGCCACAACACATGTTTAGATCCAAGATGAGACTTAGGAACTATTCCTAGTTCTGTAATGAACTTATCATCCAAACAATCAACTTGTAGCTTCATTTACAGCTATATACTTTGCCTTTATCACTAAACCAGCAACTCTTTACTGTTTGGAACCTTTCCAATTCACTGCACCACCGTTCAAGGTAACCCTTTACCTTAAAGTGGATTTTCTGTCGTCTTGGTCTATCTGAAAAGAAAAACTTGTGTCTGTTAAGGCCTCTAGTTTTAATTCAGACCCACCATGTATGATCACATCCTTAGTGCCAGTTAAGTACTTTAAGATGTTTTTCACTGTCTCACAGTGAACTTCTCCAGAATATGACTGATCAACATCAGGTCGCGTATATTTCATTGCATACATGATTGTCACTCATGCGATCTCTCTTTTAGGAGTCTATGGGGACTATTAAGAGAGATACACTCCATGACTCATCAACATGAGACATCCCATGGAGTTTGCCATGCTAAACGACTTTAGCATCAAATGAATATACGTTCATTGGGTTAAGTCGAGCATCCTTTTAAATCTATCTATATAGATTTGCATCCCCAATTAAGATACTCTTCCCAAATCATTCGTGAAGGAATGTTTAGACAACTTTATCTTTACTGATTCTAGCATTGGCATGTCATTCCTTATCCATAGTATATCAACATATAATACTAGGAATGTCACGACGCTCCCACTGACCCTTTTGTACACACTAGGTTCATTCATGTTTTTGATAAAATCAAACTCTTTTGATTATCATATCAAAATGAATGTTTCATTTTTGAGAAGATTACTTCAATCCATTTCTCTGAGTGTCTACAACTCTTACCTCATCGTATGTAACTGGATCATCATCTTCTATGATACGTACCTCATCATCATCATCCATGATGAATCCATACCTCCTAGGTATCTTCGGTACTATTCCAGATTTACGATTCGGTTGTAGTACAATAGGTCTATCTATAGGTTCCTCTTATTTGACTTGTAGTGTTTTGTGGCTCTTGAACTTTTCAAGATGTATTATCCTCCCACTAACCCTTTCAATGATAAACACCTTTATCTTAGAAGGTAGTGTGTTTCGCAACAAACACCTTTTGCTAAGTAGGATTATAGAACATATGCCCTAAACTTACTTTAGGATGTCCCACAAATCTTTACTTGTCAAAATTTGTCCCAAGCTTATCCTTTGAAACCTTTTCACATAAGTTGGACAACCCGTTATCTTAACATACTTAAGATTAGAAATCCTCCCTGTCCATAACTTTTATGGAGTCTTGGGGCCGGATTTTGAGGTTACCTTTTCGTAGATATGCAGCCAATTCTAGGACATTACCCCAGAAGGATACTGGATTGTCAGTAAAATCATTATGGACCGCACCATGTCCAACAAGGTACGATTTTTCATTTAGATACATCAATCAATTATTGTGTATCAGGAGGTGTCCATTATGAGAAAACCATTTAAGATGATCTAGAAACTTATTGCACAAGTATTTATTCCTTGATCTAATCAAAGAATCTTAATACATTGTCAATTTGTTTCACTTCTGAATTCTTTGAACCTTTCAAATAATTCACACTTGTATTTCAGCAAATACATACATTCAACTCTTTGAATGATCATCTCCTTTTCTAATACTAGTTTGTTCAATTTGCAAAATTATTTTTACGTAAGTCAAGTATATAAAATCCATTAAGTAATATTCCAGTTTTATACAAAATATTATTATTATAAATAGAACAACAATTGTTCTTAATTATAATACCAAAAATTTTATTGTCCAACAATAAAATGAAAATAATATTTCTAACAAGAACTGGAATACAATAACAACTTATTGACTTAATAGATTTGCCCGTAAGCTTTGCTAAACTATAAGTTTCTATGGCTAATGTGGCAACCTTTGCTACATTTCCCACACATAGGATTACTTATATTTGTTTAGCTTTCTACTTCTGCTTGATCCCTTCATAAATATATATTTATGATAACCAAAGTCGGTATCCAATACCCAAGTAGAACCTTGACTTAAAGAAAAATTTATTTTAAATTATAAACAAATTTGTATTTGTAACCGAAACTTCACTAAGCTTCTTTGGTTAGCCTCTGCAAGATGCTTCTTGCAGTTTCCTTCCAGTGTCCATGCTTATTGCAGTGGAAGCAAACTCCTTTGCTATTCATATCAGTTTTGTTCTTATTATCCTTTGTTTTTGCCTTTATATTTTCCTTCTTAGAATTGTTCTTCTTTTCAGAAGATCCTTTGGCCCCTACCAGTAAGACTTGGCCTTTCTTGGTTGGAAAGTGACTCTCAACATTTTTCAACATGTTAAGCAAATCAGCGAGACTGATATCTAGTTCGTTCATATGAAAAATTCACAACAATTGTGAAAGGAGTCCGGAAGTGAGTGCAAGATCAAATCTTGGCTCAACTCTCCATCCATGACAAAACCCGTTGTCCTTATTGATCAATCAAATTGATTATGTTAAGGACTTTTATCTGTACCGTAGTGTCATCGGTCATTCTAGATCGGAAGAGCTCCTTAGATATCTGATATCTATCAGTCCTACTTTCTTCACCATCAACTACTTGATGTGCAGGAATATAATAGGAGCATCCATAGTTTCATGTTGACGCTGAAGCAAGTTACTCATGGATACGAGCATGATGCATTGAGCCAACTATGCATCATCTAGTCACTTTCTAAAAGTAGCAATATCTTCCTCAGAAACATTGTCTGCAACCATTGCAGGGATAGGCGTATTAAGGACATAAGAAAGCTTTTCAGCCATGAGAACTATTCTCAATTTCCTTAACCAATCCATTTAATTTGGTCCGGTTAATTTAGCATCTAATATGCTACGCAGTGATAGTAATTTAGACATTGTAAAATTCTGTAAATGAATTTGTAATTAACAACATTTTAACATACATTCTTTTATTAATTACCAAAATAATTTAGGTCTTATTTTAAATTGGTATCTCCCACTATTTTCTTCAAACTATATTACCCTCACTTATATAGTTCGGCAAAATTTAATTAAAGATTTGCTAGTGAGAATAAGGATCCCATTTCAAATGTATATAGCCTTGTGTGTGCACAACAAACTATATATAAATAAATAGGTAGACAACTCTTGTCAATTACATTAACTATGTAACTCCTTGTATTTTGCCTCTTAAATCATAATGGTCAAGTGTGTGCACATCCGAACTAAAATAATTTAAGTTAAGTCAGACCCAGCATTTCCATATAAGTGAAGAGAAAACTACAGCCCTTGTGTGTGCACAACAAAGCAGTAATGTTCAATTCCTTATAAACATCATATGTAATAAAAACAACATCTTAAATATTTAATACTCGCCTTGTGTGTGCACAACAAACTCATATTAAATATTCAATACTCTATTGTTTCTATCATGCTAGAAGGCGACGTTCGATATTCCAAATATCTTTGAACGTTACAACTTAATATAAAAAAATTGAGGGGTTTGTTATTAATTTGTCTCATCTTGTTTAGCGCGCATGCACATATATATATAAAATACGCGTCATATTAATGAACATGCGAAGCATGTTTGCATAATATATAATATATATATAATATAAGCATGCACATATAGAATACTATATTCTACCCGGATTGATTATGGACTTTTATTCTAGTTTGGTTCATTAGAGCCACCAAGTGAACCAAAAGGTCAAACCCTAGGGGTGCAAGAATTAATATTTAAACATAACTATTACATTTAAACCCGGGCTCCATTATAAACGGGTCTTCACGCGCTCCTTGTTCCTTGATCTCCAATTTTTCAAAATTAATTCTAACTATTCCTATTACAAAACTATTTAAAATAAATACAAACCTTGATCAGCAGTCAAGGGGAAGTACATAGGAGGAAGATAGAATTTACATTAAGAAAAATTAGAGAAGACGAGGTACGCAGACCCCATTTAATAAAACTCATACATTCATGCATCCAACTAAAATAAAATCCAATCGCATTGGTCAATAGTCCATAATCAATCCCATTTATTATCATACACATCACCATATGTATCAATAAATAACATTCATCTCATGAATAATAAACATTTAATATATATATTGATATCATTTAATGGGCAAATTTAGTTAGTATAAAATCTATTTTTGAATCAAAATAAACTCCTTTATTTTAATCCAAATTTAAATCAAAATAAAACTATTTTATTTTAATTTATCCAATTTTGAATAAAATAAACTATTTTATTTTAATCAAAATCATTAATCAAAATAAACTCCTTTATTTTAATTAATTATGGAATCCAATTCCATGTAAAATAAAAATAAAACTCCTTTATTTTAATGAAATACGGATTTTCTTTCCTATTCACAAATAAACTCCTTTATTTTGAATAATATGAAATCTTATTTCATATTTAAATAAACTCCTTTATTTAAGGAAAATTAGGATTCTCTTTCCCATTCACAAATAAACTCTTTTATTTTGAATAATATGAAATCTTATTTCATATTTAAATAAACTCCTTTATTTAAGGAAATTAGGATTCTCTTTCTTATTCACAAATAAACTCTTTTATTTTGAATAATATGAAATCCAATTTCAATTCTAATTAGTTATCATGAAATTCTAATTTTAAGATTAAAATAAACTTTTATTTTAAGATTAAAATAAACTTTTTATTTTAAAATTAAAATAAACTATTTTTTTTTAATTATAAAATTATTAAGATTATATATTATATATATACCATATAATATATAAGTAAAACGTTATATATATATATATATATATATATATATATATATATATATATATATATATATATGATTCCATGAAAGTAATGAATCCTGGTATCCTTTTAATCAGTAAGCATCCATTATCTCTTGGCCAAATCAATTCGTGAACCGTGTCCCTTTTAAACATAAATCACGAATCCAATAAAAAACAGTACTGGACGGAATCAAGATTTCAAAAAAAAAAAAATTTGAAACACGCGGATAACGACAACGAACCAAAAAACCAGTTCGCGAATTACGTGTTTTTTTTTTTTTTTTTTTTTTTTTATACAACAAAATTATGCCCAATTAAATTGTTCTAAACACATATCAATATACATATCAAATTAAAACAATTAATAATTCGCATAAAAGTTTGGCTCTGATGCCACTGTCAGTTTGTAATATTCAAAAAACGCAATCAAATTGCAAAATATGCGGAAGCGTGTAAAAATCAGAGTTTAAAATTTTACAAACCATAAACCCGGATCATCCTTTATGTACAATTATTAATTAAACGAAAAGATAAAGAATAAAATCATACCCTTGAAGATCCAAGCTTCCTCAGGTACAAGTTCACCTCCAATCCTTTTTGCGTTCATCTTGAATCCACCGGGTTTGGTTCCTTCCTTTGATCAACGTTAGCCACCCAAGTGTTTGGCCTCTAGAGGTGATCCACCAAGGAAGAAGAAGAATTCAAGAAGATGGGTTGTTGGCTAAACCCTAGTTTTTCTATCTCTATAGAAAAGGGCGTACTCTCCCACTATTGGAATTATGTATTCTAATAATACGTCAATCTCTCTTACACACCCATAATAAGACTCCTCTTATTTATATATGTGGGCAACCCATCCTTAACAATTAAGGAATTGGGTTTTATTTTAATTAATTAAACTCTTTTAATTAATTAGGCTCCTAATCTTATTAGGAATAATTAATTAACCTTTTAATTAATTAATCTCCCTAATCTTATTAGGGATAATTAATTAAACTCTTTTAATTAATTTAACCTCCTAATCTTATTAGGAATAAATGAGAGTTCTTATATTAAATTAATTCCTAAACTCTTTTAGAAATTAAAATAATAATAATTGTAATAATATTAATAAGACTCCTCTTATTAATTTATATTTAATATTTCTAAAATATTAAATAATAAATATTAAGCTAGTTAATTTATTCTATCACCATAGATTAAATTAAATATACTTAACATATTATTACGATTATGCCATTAACTTCTTAAATAATTATTCTTCCTTTTATGGTGTGACCCTTTAGGTTCTCCATATTAAACCGGTTGTGAATAAATCAATTAGAACAATTCTAATCTTATTTAAATAAATAAATTAAACTAATAATTTATTTAAATAAATAATATTTATTCTACAATAGGGATAAGCCTCCCTAGCGATCAACGACTTTCCAGATAATATAGATTTCAACATTAATCATAAAAGAACCTTTGAGTAAATAGTTACCGTACAATTCAATCCTTCCACCATACAATGTCCCAATTAAATATAAGACATGGAATTTCTGTCAAGTCTTATTTTATTTAATTATATGTATTTCGACTCTTAAATGCACAACTCCAAATAATGCAAATTAGAAACTCCTTTCTAATTTCATTCTGCCTTGGCCAAGGACTACTGGGTTGTCATTTATCGAATCACATAGGACATTTCTCTTCTTTTACTAGTAGTGGTAGATTCTTTATTGATCATACATTATCTCCATGTACAACTTATTATACCCAAGCATACCCTTTGATATACCCTAAGGGTCTTAAGGAATAAGTCAAAGTATAACTCATCATACACAAGATACTATGATGATCTCAAGTCCAAGGATCACTTGTACTACTATCACTACAGGAATTCCTATTGACATGCAAGTAAAACTCCATTAGGTATTCCTTAGCGAGCCACGTTCAGTGAACTTATTCTCTAATAAGCACCTACATACTTGCTTTAGTGTCTCCACACAAATGATCATGAGATCAATCATCCTCATCCAATGAGCAAGCAACGTATGTACCAATCTATCCGGATTCACTAATCCCCAATTTAGTAATCCAACGATTGGGAACTATTTTAGTTTTAAGCTTTCTAAGAATTTAGATCTCATTAGAATGATCATCATCATTATTCTAAAATCATTGCTTAAAACTATGGGTTTATCACATATTATAAAACAACATCATGTAGATAATTAAAAGCCTTTAATAAATTAATACTTTTTATTAATAAATGAATAAGATTGTTACAAAGTATATGCTTTATCATCAAACATGATTGGCTTGTGTGCATATTACTTTCACTTTCCAATAAGGATTTCTCCTTACTGGCGCGCAATTAGATGACCAAACCTCTCCTTGACAGAACTTTCTAGACATTGCCAATAATGTTATCTGATAATATTATTCAAATAATATGAATTATTGATCTGATAATGGAAAATACTGTGCAATGACAATTATTGAAACAATAATAATATAAATATCAACGCAGCAATTATTGAATCAATAAAGTAATGAACAGTAACTCCTGTAGCGATTATTGAGTAGTGCCTTCTTACGTAAGGATCAATAATTCAAAATATTGTGCAATACCGTGTGCTACTGTGCAACAACGCGTATTACTGTATTTTAACCACCGGGTATTCCAACAGTGTAAACGTTAACAACTACGCCATTATTTTTAAACAACTTATATTTGTCGTTTTCTTCCTCCAATCGCTTTCCGTTATGGGGCCCACACATGGCTGCGCCGTCGTACGAATATTCCCCGACAGTACGAATATTCCACGACCAAACGAATATTCCCCGACAACAATGAATATTTTATAATCACTTGCTTATTTTGAAATATTTGCGTATTTTGCCCATAACTATCCTCATTAATCAAATCAACCCTTACTATTCAAAATAATAATTAAAGGAAATTAAATTTCATTTATTAATTATTTGGGGTCTTACAACACGAATGTCGGGCGGTGCCTAACATCTTCCTCCGCATAATCATGCCCTCAGACCGTAATGAATATTGGTTTCACAGACCCGTTTTGCAGTGTCATATCACTGGGTCAATGTGCAAACCTTTTCTCAGTTGTGTTGGTACAACCATATAAAAAACCAACGGGCGACTCTTACAGTCCATTCGTCGACATATACATGTCGGACCTTTTCACAACTTGTTTTTTCAAACAAATCTCACCTAACATGAGAACATTAAAGAACAAGAATAGAAAAGGGACAAATAAAGTCACACAAATTTAGCTTTAGCTGATGATAAAAGTATTAAAAATAAATGCTTTTCCCCGGCAACGGCGCCAAAAACTTGTTGTCTCCTTTTTATTTTAGTAAAATGGACTCTATCTCATGCAAGTATACATGGGTCAACAAATAATACAGAGTAAGAAATTTTCGATTCTACGGAGAAATGTGATAAATCTAAATTATCATGCAACAACTTAATCACTATATTTGTATGCTTAAACGGTCATCTCACAATTAAATTGAATTCTAAATTAATTATCAACACAAAAATTATAAATACTAAAATAATGTAATCAAATTAGAGAGAAATGGGATTCTAATATCATTTAATGTTTCATCTAAATTACAACCCTTATGTAATGTTTAATTATTTATTATGGAAAGCTAGTCAAGAGCACAGAAGTGGAACATAACCATCTCTCAATGAACTATGTCCAATTTACACAAAATCTACAATTGATAGAATTTATGTAAGCATCACAATTACCAAACTCACTATATGTCTACGTGAATTTACAACAATAATAATTTTAAGTGCAAGCTCTCTTCATGACTACACAAGGTGGACCGGTATATGCCTATCTGGGTCACGAATCACAAAGCCTAAACAAATCCACCCCATGAACATACGCTATTATGATTTAATCTACACTTATACTTCATTTTCCAAATCCATACAAGCAATTAGTGTGAATGGTGATCAAGCATTCAAGAATTTAGCACAATGATAATGGGCATTCCTCTGATAAATATGCAACATTATAATCAAGTATACATATTTAAACTACGCATCACAATCCATTGGAATCCCATAATGGAATTTAATTCATTTTTGAACCAAAAGCCAATATGGGATTGAAGCAAAACATGGAAATGAACATTGTAAACAAGAGATTAAAGAGAATTGAGAAATCAAATATGTAAGTTCATGCTGCAAAGTTTGTTTCCTGGCTTGTTCAAATCAACAAAAATCTCCAGAATGCAAAACTAATAATTATTAAGCAATATAAATAAAGAGAGTAGCTTAAAGTAGTAATCAAATGCTCTCACTCTCTCTAGAGTAGTCTATACCTAATAACAGTAATGAATAATGAAAAACCACGTCTGGTAACCAACCATATTGTCTCAGATGAGCAAAACACACTCAAATTCAAATTACAAAAAGTTAGCAGTTTAAACAGAATATGACCGGCGCGGACGCGCAGTAGAATAATGTAGATCGAACGTGGGCGCGTTGTAGGAGTCTCTGGCGTATGCATGGCGCGAGCGCACCATGATCCTTTGTTGCTGGAGCGCGGCCGTGCAACTGCCTTATTTGCCTTTGTATTCTCTTTAGCGCGGTCGCGCTGCTACTGCACTTTGCATTCTGTTGGCTTCTTGTTGTTGCTGCTGATTATTGCTTCCTTCTTCTTCAACTCTTTCCTTCTTCTTCAACTTTTTCCTTCTTCACTCTACTTATTACTTAATCTTCCTTTTCACCTGCTCACGTCCAGCTGCTATTTACATTCTTTCTCAAATCTATCATGCTATGTTAATGCTATCTTCATGCCATTTCATGTCGTTCCATGCCTTTCCATGCCCCTATGTTGCTATGGGAGATCCAGCTATGCATACTACAAAATAAACATAAAAAGAGAATAAAACTACTTAAGTTGAGCATAATTTGCGTGAGTTGGTAACCAATAAGTAGGTATAAAACCTACTTATCAATCATATGCCCAGGAAGAAAGCCAGTGAAGCAACCATCTCGTAACTATTCACCCGAAGTTGAAACCCAAATAAAAGAAGAAATCAAGAAGTTGTTGGAAGTAGGGTTCATAAAGAAAATTCAATATCCAATATGGCTATCCAGCAATACCAGTAATGTAATCCAATGGACAGTTACAGATATGTGTGGATTTCAAAGACTTGAACAAGGCATGCCTGAACGACATATACCCATTACCCAACATAGACACTTTGGTAGATGCAACAGCTAATCATGAGATGATTTCATTCATGGATGGGTTTGTAGGATACAATTTGATAAAGATGTCCATAGAAGATGCAGAGTTGATGGCCTTTCGTACCCCATTTGGTAATTTCTATTATGTACTAATTCCATTAGGGTTGAAGAATGTGAGGGCAACTTACTAAAGGGCAATGAATGCTATATTTCATGAAATGATTCATGATATAGTGGGGGACTACGTGCACGACATAATGGTGCCAAAAAGGCAAAAACCCATGTGGAGGACCTGAAAAAAGTGTTTAAGCGGTGTCGAAGATACAAGTTGAAGACGAATCTGAAGAAGTGTGCCTTTGGAATGACAACTAGAAATTTTTTTCGTTTCAAGGTACATAATAGAGGTCTAGAGGTAGGCCCAAGTAAAGAAAAAGCAATTATAGAGATGCCCCCACCAAAAACATAAAAATAGTTGAAGAGCTTTCTCAACAAAGTTTCTAACATGAGGAGATTCATGCTATCATTGGCATAAGTCACATAACCTTTTGGAAAATTACTAAAAGGAAAGGTAGAATGGGACTGGGGGCAAGACCAGCAGTAGGCCTTTGAGAAGGTAAAAGGAATTTTGGCTTCAACCTGAACGATGGTAGTGCCACAGAGAGGAGTACCGTTGCAGTTGAATATTACATCTACCAAAAAGTCTACAGGTGGAATGATCAAGTAAGAGGTAGATGGAGAAAAAAAACATGTGTATTACATTAGTCGGATAATTAGAGGACAAGAAACCCAGTATTTATATGTGGAGAGGCATTTCCTAGCATTGGTGTTCATTACGCAGAAAATGAGACATTACTTTTTGGCAATGAAGTGAGCTTGCAACAAGAATTGACCCGATCAGGTATTTATTGACTAGGCCAACATTGGTAGAAAGACGTGCCAGATGGATGATGATCCTTTTAATGTATGACATCAAGTATGTGACACCGAAGGCGATCAAATGTCAAGGCTTGACAAACCTTCTAGCTTAATTTTTGAATAAAGAGTATGAACCTCCCTCTGAGGATCTTCCAAGAGGAGAAGTGGAAATAATCGATTCAATAGATGAAGGCCCAGAATTGTGGAGTTTGGCCATTGATGGGTCGTCTGCAGAAGGAAAAGGAGGAGCAAGAGTGGTATTAACTACCAAAGAAGGAAAAGAAGTGACCTTGTCATACAAATTGGATTTTCCTTGCACGAACAATAAAGCAGAATACAAAGCGTTTATATTAGGATTGTTGGCAGCTCAAGAGTTGGGAGCTAAACATCTTAAAGTAAAAGGAGATTAAAATCTTATACTTCAACAAATAAGAAGGCAATTCGCAGTAAAAGAACTTATCTTAGCGCCATATCGAATTGTATTATAGTAGGTGATGGAGGCTTCCAATAAGGTGGTGATTGAATATATGCCAAGAGGATAAAATAAATAACTTGATGCATTAGCAACAGTAGTGTCTCGACTGTATATTCAAGGAGAAGACTTGGAGGTGAAGGTGGTAAAAAGAACCCTCCCAACCATGGTATTAGATTTGTTCCCCAAAGACATGACAACTGATCGGAGATATTACATTTCTCACCAATTGCAAATAAAGGATGGAACAATACTAATTATGGAACTATAGAAGTACAACATCATCAAAGGTGTATTGTATCACAAAGAAGCAGACGGTGTATTGACATGATGTTTGGGGAAGTAGAAAGACAATAGAGTCTTGTATTAAGTGTATGATGAGAATTGCGGATTGGCAGATATTGACCTGTATTGCAGGTTGCAGCATCAAGGGTATTATTGGCCCGAGATGAAGAATGAGGTAGATACACTACAACGACAATGTGTTTCGTGCCAAAAATACCCTAGGGATGAGGAATGTGCCTTCATTGATGATATAGTGGATTGGTGAATACCTTATGTGGAGTTTTTATAAAACAAAAATCTTCCTACAGAAAAGAAGAATGCAGTGATAATAAAGAGGAAATCACAACGATTCTTCTTGTAAAGTGGAGAATTATTTAGAAGAGGGTTTAATGGAAAGCCTTTACGGTGTTTGGAGATATGAGAGGTCAAAGATTTGGTCTATCAAATTCACAAAGATGAACACCAAGGGGGAGCCAAGTTGTACAAATAGCTTATTGATCACGGTTATCACTGGGTAAAAATGGAAAGAGATTGCTTAGAATTTGTCAAGAAGTGCAACCTTTTACAATTTCATGGGAACCTGATTCATGTTTCTGCCGTGGACTTGCGAACTATAGCAACACCATGGTCTTTTCATACATGGGGAATGAACCTTATAGGTCCCATTCATCCAAATTCTAAAGACAGCATATGGATTTCGACTGCCACTAAGATGTACATGAAGTCGGTGGAAACAATACCCTTGAAGAAGGATACAGGACCGACAGTAGTAAATTTTATTAAGAAGCGCATCATTTGTGGTATTGGGATCCCGAAGATCATTTTATCAAATAATGGGACTCCCTTCATCAATAGGGACATCAAAAATCTGATGAAAAGATATAGGGTGAAACACTACAAATCTTTATCTTACTACCAGAAAGGTAATGGACAAGTAGAGGCCACAAACAAAACCTTGATCAAAATCTTATCAAAAACCCTAGACGATCTTCCGAAGACATGGGAGGAACAATTGCCAATAACATTATGGGCTTATCAGAACTTCAAAAAGAAAGCCTACAGATGAAACTCCCTACGCTTTGGTTTATGGTGAAGAAGTTATCTTGCCCGCCGAAATAGAAATCCCTTCGGTTAGGATGAGACTTTGAAGCTTAGTCGAGGAAAAGAATCGACCAGCTGACTTCCGAGACAAAGCTAGAGAAAAACTAGAATGGTATCATAAAAGATTGCGATGACAATACGATACCGCAGTGGTTCCACGACAAATTATGGTAGGAAACTTGGTGCTCAAGACAGTGAATCAAGTCATGAGAGGAACACCAACTATAAATTTTTACCCCAAATGGGAAGGCTCGTATAGGGTACGAGAGATCTCCGAAAGCGGGTATTGCAAAATATCTCATGTGGGATTAGATGATATATCAAGCCCGTTGAACTTGGAATGGATAAAGAAATATTATACATGAGATATGCATCACAAGAAAAGTTATTCTTACAACTTTAAAAGTAATCGAGGCACCTGACCATAAGTCCTCAGATAAGAAAAGTTATACTTTCAACGTTAAATGTAATCGAGGCACCTGACTATAAGTCCTCGGACTAGAGAAGTTATACTTTCAACTTCAAAAGTAATCGAGGCACCTGACTATAAGTCCTCAAATAAGGCAAGTTACACTTTCAACTTTAAAAATAATTGAGGCACCTGAGTATAAGCCCTTTACCACGAGAAAGGTACACTTTATCTCTAAAACTGATGAACGTTATGCTTTCTCCAACAAAAGCAAAGATTTATTATGAAAATATGAAATATTATGCTTTTCGTTAAAAGTAATCTGATTATCAATAAATTGTCAAACTTTTGTGACGCCCTCAAAATAGGTCCATAAAACCCATTATGGGCCGCCAAATACATACCACATAATCCAAATACAAACTTCATATTTACAACAATTAAACTATCATGCAAAATATGACAATACATAAGCTGTGAGTTTCAATATAAATAATAGTACTCATGCTCCAAACCAATAATATTTTACATAAAGGTATAGTCGATAACTGTTTCAGGAATTAAATTTTTTGACAAATTCTCAAGGAAGCCTTCATATATGGGAGGCCATGTGACGCCCCAAATAGGTATACATCACCCATTCTGAGTCGTCAAATACATGGTACAGAAACAACTACAACTTCATTATTACAATTGTCGTGGAAAATACGACAACACATATATATTGTGAGTTTAAATACAAATATTCTCTTCTAGATAATATCCACACTCATATAAGTTCTCATTACAATTATTGATACACTATTTTAAAAAATAGTGAGGACTGCTAAAATAACCGACTTGAAACATCACTCCACACCTCGACTAGTTCCCGCTATATTCTCGCCTCCTGGGAAGAAAAATGGAAAAAAAAGGAAAAGGGTGAGCTCAACTAGCCCAGTAAAAAATATTATGACTAAGATAATGTAGAACAAATTATCGTTAGCCTTCAACAAATCAGATAAAATATAATGGACAATAAGTTTTAGATCAATATTCACAACGGAAATAACAATTCATTAGAAGAGTTAAGTAGAGAATGAAACCTACTATCATCTATGAATTTAAAAGTTCATCATCAATATTTTATCCCTGTAACACAATCAATATACATCTTGGATCAAATATTCATCTTTGCACTACGGGCCAAAGATATTTATTTGTATCACCAGTTGGTCATGTTCATCTCAACACTTGTCCATCTTTGCACTACGAGCCAAAGATATTCATCAGGTAATCATTCATCTTTGCACTACAGGCCAAAGATATTCAGTTATATCATCATTTAGGATTGAGGATGATGAAAAATATCTTAAAGAAAATGAATCAAGTGAGATAAAAGGACAAAGATTAGGGATTCGTACATCAGTTTATCCAAGTTCAAAAATACTCCATAATAAACCATAGCTGAATAAAATTTAAGAATGAAGATCAAAACATGGATACAATCAAAGATAGTAACCATAATAGACATCTTGGATAAAGAAAAGAAAATTTCATTTTTCTGTGAATACTGACGTATACGTGAATAGTGTCGTATACATGAATAGTAACTCTGACACAAAAATGTAGAAATTCCACAAGAAAAAACATACTTCGTGAATAGTACCGTATTCATAAATAGTGTTGTATACATTAATAGTGTCGTATACGTGAATAGTAACCTCAACATAAAAAGGTAAAAATTTCACAATAAAATTCATACCAATATTTCAGCATAATGATATTGAACGAAATAACATCATTTATGAAGAAAATAACATCCCTTACCTCAAAAGAATAGTACTTCTGTCTAAAATATCGGATATAAAGCTGAAGAAAACTTGCACTGAATAGCAACTCACAAAGTATCTAAATACTCACAAAATACGATCGATAATATAGAGAGAAAAAACTTATGATTCTAGTGTGATTTTCATTTCCAACTAAGCATTCCCTATTTATAGGCTAACCTGCTACCTGATGGCTTTACCTGCTACTACTCACGTCCACCACTTTTGAAATAAATTTTCAGTACATTTCTCACCAACCAAAAGTGGGGGCCACCATGTTTTTAATAAAAACATTTATTTTTGAAACTTTAATAATTCATAATAAATAGCTCTTTTATCAGAGAAATTCAAATCTCATGTCTATTCCATAGGAAATTTAATTCTCTACAACTTTGTAGAAGAAAGTTTTTCCAAATTGCAATAAGAAAATGTCCGAAATTCACATACGAATAATTTTTAATACCTCAATTCCTACAAAATACTAATAAAACACCTCAACATTAATTCCTTCATTTAAATCCACATACAAATAAATATTTCCTTATCATATAAATCAATAATTAATTATTCACAAATAATATTATAAAATCACAATTATGACAACTAGGTCATTCCCAAGAAAGAGGGGACTTTCTGATAAGGATTTCTCCTTACTGACGCGCAATTAGGTGACTAAATCCATTTCCTAGACAGAACTTCCTTAGACAATGCCAATAATGCTATCTAATAATATTATTCAAATAATATAAATTATTGATCTTATAATGGGAAATACTGTGCAGTGATAATTATTGAAACAACAATAATATAAAATATTAACGTAGCAATTATTGAATTAATAAAATAAAATATTGAACAGTAATTACTGTAACAATTATTGAGTAGTGCCTTCTTACGTAAGAATCAATAATTCAAAAATATTGTGCAATATCGTGTGCTACTGTGCTACCATGCGTATTATTGTATTTTAACCTCCAGATATTCCAACAGTGTTGACGGTAACAACTACGTCGTTATTTGTAAACACTCAAACTTGCCATTTTCTTCATCCGGCCATTTTTCATTATGAGGCCCACAAATGGCTGCACCATCGTACGAATATTCCCCGACAGCAAGAATATTCCACGACCAAACGAATATTCCCCGACAACAATGAATATTTTATAACCACTTTCTTATTTTGTAAAATTTACGCATTTCACCCATAACCAAAGCATTATATCAAATTAACACCTTTTTATTCACAATAATAATTAGAGGAAATTCGATTTTATTAATAAAAAGATGGGGTCTTACAACCTCCCCTCCATATGAAATTTCGTCCTCGAAATTGACGTACGTACCTGGTGTTTCGAAAAGGTGAGGATACCTCATTTTCTCCATTGTGTATGTGATCACTTTGGGGCATGGAAGCTTGTCGCACACAATGAGTTATTCCTCTATCTTCTTTTTCTCGTCCCACCATGGATTCAAAATTATACTCGCTCTTATGTCATCAAGAGCTTCGCCGACGACATGACTACCAAGTGGGCATGATTTTGTAAATATGACTGACTTTTTGATCTTTGGTGGAGACCCATTTAGATCTTTGTCGACCTCTATTTCATTATCCTTAATTGTCTCCACACTTTCGATATCTTGTTGCTCATCCAGTCGCAGATTTGGTTCGGTTTCTCCGTCAATTTCGTCATCCATGTTATAAAGCCAAGTGTTTAGAGGAAGGTTGCTTACGGCTTTGGTCATTTGCTTTATCTGATCAGTAAGATTTTGAATTGACCTCGCTTGATTACTCATCTTCTCCTCATTTGCTATGAACTTAGATAATAATTCCCCCAGCCTTGAATTTTCTATTTCAGTCTCGGAAGCCATGTATTGAGGACCATTGGTTGAGGTAGTGACGAGTTATTCCATCTGATTATTAAATTTTGGGTTGACAGTTCTTGGCTAATCATCATCTCCTCTAGGTTTGTTATGCCCTTCAATATTACATCCATTGGATTTGGCTTTTCATCCTGTGGCAATGGAGGTAGACATGAAAATTCCGATGTGTATGATGGATTTGGAGCATAGTATTGGTCTTCATAATTGTAGCTCCATGACGAATCCGGGTCATACCCCCAATCTTGGTGATAATTGGCATATGCATAGTCATTGAGGTAGTCATCCCCATATTGTACTGGTCCAAATCTGACGATGCATTGATGACTCGGATGATTGCCAGCACAATAATTACAAACTACTGCGATCTTTCGAATGCGTTGGGCTGCAAGAACATCCAACCTCTTCGAAAGTATTTCAATTTGTGCAGATAATGTAAAAAATGCATTGAGTCCATTAATTCTTATGTCCCTTGGTTGAGTCTTACTCGTATATGGCCATTGATAATTTCATCCAGCCATGGTACCTAAAAAGAGAGAAAAATAGGAAGAGAATTAAATAAAAAAATGTTTAAATTAAGACTAATTTGATTGAAGCTAATATTGGCAAAAAAATATATTAAACTAATTCCCCAACAACGACGCCAAAAATTTGTTGGGTAAAATCTAATTACACACAACATGCAAGTATACGTGGTCAACAAGTAATAAAGTGTAAGTAGAGTATCGTTCCCACGAGGAATTATTTAATAAAAATCACCAAGTACTAACCTGTAATCAACTCAATCTTATTTAAACGAATGAATTTCAAATTATATAATTAAACTACTATTAAATTCCACTAGTTAAATTAAGATTACGGAGATTTAAAATCACAACTTCACTTATTGCTTCATTTATGTTAACACTTCTCATCAATTATTCTATATCCTGAATTGTTAATCAAGAACACTAAAGAAAATAAAACTACCTCTCGATGCATAATACCCATACTCACTTAAATCCACAAATGATAGAATTAAGCAAGACACCCTAAATAACTAATCCACTATATCTCTATGTGAATTACAATTAAAAATGATTTAAAGCAGAAGTTCTCTATAAGATTACATATGGCGTAAAGGCATATCTCTATCCTAAACACGAATCATGAATTCCATCTATGCAGAAATCACAAACATATGTTATCATGATCAGATCTAAATCTGTACTCCTCATCCGATTTCATATAGATTATCAAGGTAATTGATGACCAATCAATTAAACAATTAAGTCCAAATCACAAAAGAAAATCCTCACAATAAAATATAATAATTGATAGTGAAGCATATTAAAATAAACTTCACAATAAGATCCATTGTAATCTCAAACAAATAATTAGTTCGTTGAATTAAAACAAAGAAGTCACACATAAATACACATTAAAAGATAAGAATAAAATTAGAGTGAAGAATAAATTTGTTGTCAGCAAATCTCCATCTTCCTCAAGCTCCTGCTCTTGATCTTCAATGGTCTCCAAGTTGCTTCAATCTACAAATGTTATAAGAACTAGGATTTTACTCATAATCTACTCTAATATAATCTAATGGAATCCTCAAAACTAGCCTCTCAATCCAAGTTAAAATCAAGTATTTATAGTTTTAATGGACACTCTAGCAAGTTAGGCAACTAACAATCCTATTCTAGCTCAAATTGGATAACATAACACCCAATTTAACTCTATCCCCACCGATTGGCACACCCAACGCTGCTCCTAGGCCAATTTGGACACGCCCCGCACTACTTTAGCAGAGAATTTGCTGGCCCGACGTGCCTTGCACCGCTCGTAGTTCATTTATGGCCCGCCCCGCGCTGCTTCATTTTTTGTTGCAACGTCCTTTGGTAAAATAGGCATAACCTTTGATCCGCTAGGAGTTACGGAGCCTTCCACCTATCAAATCGAAGATATTGACAAGGTCTACAACTTTTAAGTTTTGAGAATTGACAGATTATGGTTGGATCAAGATCTAAGCGGACTTGAAGTAGATGCTATGAAAATTGCAAGTAGGATAACTTTGAGCTTTGATCTTTGTTGATAAAAAAGGTCATAACTCTCTAATCCAAACTCCGATTGGGACGATTCAAGATGTTACGGAAAGCTAAGAAGTAGATCTACAATAAAATCCAAGTTCCAAGCCAAGAACATGCATCCAATTTGGTGTTAAAAGCCCTGTAATATTCCCTTCTTGCACTTGCTTACATATTTTAGTCTAAAAGATGTCCAAATTGCTTTTCCTTGCTTCTTCATGCCAATGTCGTGTCATAGCCTACAAAATAACATAAAATGTATGAAATGAACACACAATGCATGCAAAGTAACTATGAAACATAGGATTAAGAAACTAATTCAAGTAATAGATACCGGATAAGTAGGTATAAAACCTACTTATCAGTTATAACACACCTTGGATTATTGTGGGCAGTTTTAGCTGATGTGTCCCTCTTTCCCGCATTTATAACATACGGTCGATGATCGTTCTCCTCCCTTAGGAATAATTTATATTAGTGCTGACGTCTTCACATTATCATTGTTGTACCTTCTCTTTTTAAAATCTCCCCCTGACTCGCTTCTTCTACTATCATGGCCACGATTAACACTAGAGTGGTTATCGCTTTTGTCCGAATATTGCTGGTTATCATTTTTCTGATGACTGCTGCCATCGGTATGACCCTGAGTGTGGTCCCTCAGTTGAATATATTTATTATATTGCTCTAATAATTTAGATTTGTTCATAACATCTCAATATAGAGAAAATTTATGAGAAATAAGATATTATCGAATTTCAAGTTTAATACCTTTCAGAAACATTCACGTCATACATTCCTCATTCTCTACCAAATGAGGTGCAAACATGGATAACTCTGTGAACTTAGCCTCATACTGGGAAACAGTCATGTTGTTCTATTCCAGTCTAATAAACTCTACCTCCTTCATATAAAGAATACTTTCAGGAAAGTACTTATCATTGAACAATTTCTGGAATATTTCACAAGACATATTGAGTGTGGCAGGCTGGGTACGCTTCACAGATTCCCACCAGTAATATGCCTCACCACGAAACATAAAGGTGGCGAATGGAACCTTGTGTTCCTCCGTGCATCCCAAGACATCAAATATCTTGGTAATTTATTTAACCCATGTTTTTGCCTTGATCGGATCTGGCTTTCCCATGAATTCTGGTGGTCCCAACTCTTTGAACCGCTTGGCTGAGACAAGTCTCGCGTTGCTATTATTTCCACCCGTATTTTGTACACGAGTCTCCCTCATCTGATTTTTCATGAACGGCAACAAGCTTCTAAACATCCCCTCATTCATCATTTGTTCGGTAGCGTTGTTTACAGAAGGAATATTGTCTTCTGGTTACACGTTCCCCTAGTTGGTGATTAAAGGTGTCTCCATGGTCTCACTCACTCCATTGTTAACATTCTCAGCTGCCATTCTCAAATATTTCCATAAAACAAGGGTTAATTAAAGAAATTGACATACCACATAATACCCATATATTCTTACTGACCAACAAATAAGCTTAGGTAGGACAAACTAACGAAGGATTTACTCATCTCTCCCCTCCTAGTTCTATTCCCTGATCTCCGCCAGAGACCATATCCCTAAGTTCTAATACCAACTGTGACGCCCCCAAAATAGGTATACATCACCCATTCTGAGTCGCCAAATACATGGTACAGAAACAACTACAACTTCATTATTGAAATTATGGTGCAAAATACGATAACACATACACTGTGAGTTTAAATACAAATATTGTCTTCTAGATAATATCCACACTCACATAAGTCCTCATTACAATTATTGATACACTATTTTAACAAATAGTGAGGACTGCTAAAATAACCGACTTGAAACATCACTCCACACCCCGACTAGTTTCCGCTATATTATCGCCTCATGAGAAGAAAAATAAAACGAAAAGGAAAAGGGTGAGCTCAACTAGCCCAGTAAAGAATATTATGACTAAGATAATGTAGAAAAAAATTATCGTTAGCCTTCAACAAATCAGATAAAATATAGTGGATAACAAGTTTTAGATCAATATTCGCAGCGAAAATAACAATTCATTAGAAAAGTTAAGTAAAGAATGAAATATACTATCATCTATGAATTCAAAAGTTCATCATCAATATTTTATCCCTGTAACACAATCAATATACATCTTGAATCAAATATTCATCTTTGCACTATGGGCCAAAGATATTCATCAGGTAATCATTCATCTTTGCACTATAGGCCAAAGATATTCAGTTATATCATCATTTAGGACCGAGGATGATGAAAAATATCTTAAAGAAAACGAATCCAGTGAGATAAAAGGACAAAGATTAGGGATTCGTACTTTGGTTTATCCAAGTTCAAAAATACTCCATAATAAACCATAGCTGAATAAAATTCAAGAATGAAGATCAAAACATGGATACAATCAAAGATAGTAACCATAATAGACATCTTAGACAAAGAAAATAAAATTTCATTTTTTTGTGAATAGTGTTGTATACGTGAATAGTTCTGTATACGTGAATAGTAACCCCGACACAAAAATGTAGAAATTCCATAAGAAAATCATACTTCATGAATAGTACTCATGAATAGTACCGTATTCGTGAATAGTACCGTATATGTGAATAGTGTCGTATACGTGAATAGTAATCTCAGCATAAAAAGGTAAAAATTTCATAATAAAATTCATACCAATATTTCAGCATAATGATATTGAACAAAATAACATCACTTATGAAGAAAATAACATGCTTTACCTCAAAATAACAGTACTTCTATCTGAAATATAAGATATAAAGCTGGAGGAAACTTGCACTAAATAGCATCTCACAAAGTATCTAAATACTCATAAAATATGCTCGATAATATAGAGAGAAAAAACTTATGATTCTAGTGTGATTTTCAATTCTAACTAAGCACCCTATTTATAGGAAAATGCTTAGAACGCCAAATTAGAGTAACCTTCTACCTGATGAATTTACCTGTTACTATTCACGCACACCACTTTTGAAATAAAATTTCAGCACATTTCTCACCAACCAAAAGTGGGGCCCACCATGTTTTTAATAAAAATATTTATTTCTAAAACTTCAATAATTCATAATAAATAGTTCTTTTATCAGAAAAATTCAAATCTCATGTCTATTCCCTAGGAAATTTATTTCTCTACAACTTTGTAGAAGAAAGTTTTTCCAAATTCCAATCAGAAAATGTCCAAAATTCATGTACGGATGATTTTTAATACCTACATTCTGACAAAATACTGATAAAATACCTCAGCATTAATTCATTCATTTAAATCCACATACAAATAAATATTTCCTTATCTTATAAATAAATAAATAATTATTCACAAATAATATTACAGAATCACAATTATGACAACCAGGTAGTTCCCAAGAAAGAGGGGGCTTTCCGAAGGATTTCTCCTTACTGACGCACAATTAGGTGACTAAACCCCTTTACTAGACAAAACTTTCCTAGACATTACAAATAATGCTATCTAATAATATTATTCATATAATATGAATTATTGATCTGATAATGGGAAATATTGTGCAGTGACAATTATTAAAATAACAATAATATAAAATATCAACATAGCAATTATTGAATCAATAAAATAAAATATTGAACAGTAATTACTGTAACAATTATTGAGTTGTGTCTTCTTAAATAAGAATCAATAATTTAAATATACTATGCAATACCGTGTGCTACTGTGCAACCACGCGTATTACGGTATTTTAACCACCGGGTATTCTAACAGTGTTAACAGTAACAACTACGATGTTATTTGTAAAAACTCAAACTTATCATTTTCTTCATCCGATTATTTTCCATTATGGGGCCCACAAATGGTTGTGTTATCGTACGAATATTTCCCGACAGCAAGAATATCTCACGACCAAACGAATATTCCCCGACAACAATGAATATTTTATAACCACTTGCTTATTTTGCAAAATTTGCACATTTCACCCATAACCAAAGTATTATATCAAATTAACACCTTATTATTCACAATAATTATTAGAGGAAAATCGATTTTATTAATAAAAAGTTGGGGTCTTACAGGCCATGCATCTAGGTTATAATAGATATCATATGACTTGAGAATTAATCTTTGTTGACCCAATAAACCCCAAAGAAGAACGCGAAGATTACTATCATGTTCATTCCAATGGTGTGTATCTTCTTGCCATATAACTATCTCCATTGTCTCAAACTAAGGATTATATTCTAACCATACTCTAAGATTATATAAGTAGTGCTCATAGATATAATCAGCAAGTGAATATGCACAACTATATCTTATGATAACACTAATTTGTATGCGGTTAGACATCATGTATGATAGTGGCAACACACCCTTTAAGCTCCAAGTACAATTTTGTCCTCCTCAATCTAGTGGGGTGCATCTTTGACGCTTTCAAAGTCGGGTTCTCATCACCCTATTGTTGTTCACCAAAATTAACTATTAAATAACGTATAAAATATCACACACATTTTAAATTCTGATACAATTATATATTATCATGTATTGAGAAACTTCAACAGTCACAGACCATCACTATATTTCCCTGTTAATCCCGTTCGACCTAGCTACACTCTTATTACCTTAATATAAAAGTAGTTCTGACTGGAATAATGGATATTATGTTGAGGAAATCTTGCACTATTACTAACACTCAAAATATCGTTATACTCACAAGAAATAGACTCAATATTATAGAGACGTAATTTTATAATTCTGGTGTGAGTTTCATTGTTTAACTAAGCAACCTATTTATAGGAAAGTGCCAGCACACAACTTCTGACAAATTTCACATTCGAATGATTTTTGAAGCATATTTGTTTTGAAAATAAGGTTTTCAAAACCAAGCTTCTCACTTCCACCATTTCTTCACATGTTTTACTATTTAAACAATTATAATTTATAAAATTATACTATTATAATATATTATAATATTATATCTGGATGAATATGTTATCGGATAAGATAATTATGGTTCTATATAAAAATATGTCAAACTTTCAATAAATATCTCATACTAACATTCCTCCATTTATATTAAATTAAACAGATATTTACTTATCATATTTATCAACAATTTTAATTTTATTCATCAATTATTTACAACTCTTCAATCTTTCAAAAATTATTCCTAATTAATATTATAGATTCACAATATTGACAACCAGATCATTCCTAGGAAAAATGGGGCTTTCCGATAAGCATTTCTCTTTATTGGCGTGCAATTAAATATCCTAACCCCTTTCCTCGACAGAACTTTCTAGATATTTTCAATAATGCTAATATTAATATGGATAATTGTGTCATCTCAATTATTGATTTAATGTAAGACCCCGAATTTTATGAAATAAAAGTATTCAATTTTCTTATAATTATTATTTTATTTCGTAAATGGTTAAATTGATAAAAGATTAAAGTTAAGGGTGTTATGTAAAAAATTTTGCAAAGTAAGCAAGTAGTTATATAATATTCGTTTGGTCGGGGAATATTCTTTTTGTCGGGAATATCTGTACGACGGCACAATCATTGGTGGACCCCACAACGGAAGTATTGTCGTAGTAAGAATACGACAGAGTTATCATTTTATAAAAATAACGGCGAAAGTGTTACCGTTAAAACTGTTGAACTACCCAGTAGTAAAAGTACAGTATTACGCGGGGTTGCATAGTAGGACACGGTATTGATTATTGATGCTTACGTAAGAAGTTACTCAGCTATACTCAATTATTGCTACAGTAATTGATGCATCATATTTCTCATATTATTGATTTAATTATTGTCATAGTATCATCTGTATAATATGTTATATGATTAAATCAATAACTGAGACGGTAAAGTTATTCATATTATTATTTGCAATATTGACAATGTCTAGAATTTCGTCAAGGAGAGGTTTGGTCACCTAATTGCACGCCAATAAAGAGAAATTCTTATTGGAAAGCCCCCTCTTTCCTGGGAAGACCTGGTTGTTAAATATTAAGAGTTATAATATTAATGATGAATAAGTTCGTGTTGATTAAAGATGAAATTGATAGTTCCATTGTGTTGGAATTATTAGTGTTACTGAAAATCGACATTTTTTTAATAATAATTGATGTTTGGAGGTTATATTGACCAATCGGGTAATTAATCGGATAAGTGAGCAATTAATTGCTATTATTTCACATGCTTATAACTATTTGTTCACATGTGTGTACTATTGATTCACATTCATTTACTATTAGGGGAGTTGGTGCAAGATTGATAATACTTGCATGACTAAGTTAAAAATAGAGGTATAGTTGAAGGTATTATATTGTAATTAGTTTTTTCACATGATTAGAACTATTGAGTCACATGATTTACTATTGATTCACATAATTTACTATTAAGGGAGGTGGTGCAAGTTTGATAATACTTGCGGGACTAAATTAAAAATGAAGGAAAAGAGGAAGGTATTATACTGTAATATTTCGAGCCCCAAAACGTGCAATTATCGAAACAATATTTTCCTAAATAGAAGCTTATTCCTTCATTATTTTTCACCAATTCACTAAAGCTATAGAGCAATTATTATAGAGAGAAAGAAGAAGAGAACTTGGATACCTAACTATTCCAGTATCCAGTCTTCTTCTAAGGTAAGAGATATTATTCTTTCGTATTCATGAAGAGAGCTTCTGTTATTCCATTCTTTATTATTATGTTGGAATAACCTGTCTATGCGAAGTACCGCATACATGGTGAAATTCTTCCATTTTTCCATTCTTTATTATTCTGTTGGAATATCATGTCTGTGCGTATTACGCATGACCTACTTCCATTATTTATTATTCTGTTGGGAATAACCTGTCTGTGCAGTCTATCTCATGCCTGGTGAATTCTGTTGTTATTCCATTTTTTATTATTCTGTTGGAATATCCTGTCTGTGCGGATTAAGCATGACCTGGTTTCGTTCTTTATTATTCTGTTGGAATATCATGTCTGTGCGGATTACGCATGACCTAGTTCTATTCTTTATTATTCTGATGGAATAATCTGTCTATGTGGATTACCGAATGCATGGTGAATGATCATTCGTATTCATTCTTTATTAAATTATGGAAATAATCTGTCTACGTGGATTACTGCATGGCCGGTGAAAATCCTTTTGCAGTTTCGTATATTTTATTATATTCGTATGAGATATCATTTCTTTTGTACTCGTCATGGAATATCATTTTCTTTGATATTTTCTTTTACGAGTTACTATTCATGGGTTATTATTCACCCGGTTACTATTCAATCTAGTATTATTCACTCGTGTATTCGGGGCACTTTTTGTGCCAGAGTACTATTCACGAGATACTATTCACGGGTTACTATTCACCTGATTACTATCTACTTTAGTATCATTCACTCGGGTATTCGGGACACTTTTCGTGTCGGGGTACTATTCTTGGGGTACTATTTCTGAAGTACTATTCACAGGGTACTATTCACCCAGAAAATATATTTCCTTTCTGTCCAAATTACTTTTGGTACATAAATATTATTCTTGAATTTTACTCTACAAAGCAGTATCATGTTGACACTTTGGACGTTATTGATTTCTGGATAAATTAAATTATAAATCTTTAAAATTTATCCTTGAACTTGTTTTATTGAATTATTATGTCATTGTCATCATCCTCATGTTTATATTGTGATGAAAATCATCTTTGGCTTACGTGCATAGATGGACTTGGTATGATTATGATCAGGGATTATTCGGTATAATCATGACCGTAATGTAACGAATGATGTGGTAAAAGTCTTCATTGACCTGTAATTCATTGATGGACAGTTGTTGGTATGATTATGACCAGGGATTATTCGGTATAATCATGACCATTGATGATTACATGAATATCCTTGGCCGTGGTGCAGGGATGATTCGATGATGTGGTTTATTTATTAAGTTAAGTTTAAGTGATAAAGTTGATGAAAAACTTTTTAAATCATTAAAGATAGTAGATTTTATGCTCAACTTGACTCTTTTAATGGATTGCTTATTTCTGATGCAGTTATTGATCTAAAACTTGTTGTCTATTGTATTCTATCAGTTGTTATACTGTTGAAGGCTAAGGATAATTTATTCTGCATTATTTTAGTCATAATATTTCTTACTGGGCTAGTTGAGCTCACCCTTTCTTTCACTGTTCTCTTCAGGAAATGAGAACGTAGCCAGGACTAGTCGGGGAATGGAGTGATGGTTCAGATGATAACATTAGTAGTCCTCACTATCCTGTTAAATTGTGTGATAATAAATGTAATGAGGACTCCATTGAGTGTGGATATTGTCTAGATGACAATATTCTTATTAAAACTCTTAGATTATGTTTTGTCGTATTTTACACGATTGTTGTATAATTAAGTTGTATTTGAATTTTGCACCATGTATCTGGCGACCCAAGATGGATGGTGTATACCTGTTTTGGGGGCGTCACAATTGGTATCAGAGCTTAGGGATATGATCTCTGGCTGAGATGTCAGACAAGAACTATGAGGGGAGAGACGGGAAATTCCTTCGCTAGTGTGACCTACCTAAGTTTATTTGGTATTTATTTGGTCGGTCAGAGTATAGGGATAATATGTGATATGTCAATTAACCCTTATTTTGTGATGTCATATTTGTGTATAATCAAGTCCAGCTGGGACGGTGGTACCGAAGACGAATACGGACAAAACAAAGTTTCAGGAAGAGCGTTTTTTGTGACTTCTCAAAAAACGAGTAACTCAAACAAAGTTAGCACAGGTTAGTTAATTATAAATTCTTGTGAAGTCTATACCTTATTAGAAACCGATTCTACCCATTCTTTTATCTCTCTTGTTTGCGCTCAACGTTTAAATTTGACTTCGGAGAAATTAGACTTTGACTTATCGGTTGAAACTTTGTTAGTAGAAACCTTCATTTCATGTGATATCCAAGTCTTGGATGAGAGTCACAGTTTTTAAATGATATTTCTACCATTAATAAATTTCCTGACGTATTCTCGAAGAACTTCCTGGCCTACCCCAGAGCGTGAAATCAAATTTTATATTGACTCCAGTACAAAACCCATTTCTAAAACCCTCAAATATTTCTTCAACTAAAACGAACATAACATGCGCTAAAGACATTGGCTCGAGCTATTAAAGACTATAACTATACCATTCAATATCATTGTGGAAGTGCGAACGTGGTAGCTGACGCATTGAGTAGAAGATTGTATGCGTTTACGAGTGCGATGTTGTTAACACAAAGACCTATTTCGTATAACTTACAAATGATGAAGATAGAGTTAAAGACTCAAGGGACCCACATGAAGATAACGAATATACGAGTAGAATCGACTTTAATAGATAAAGTTAAAGCCGCTCAAGCTAAACACCCGAATCTGATGAATATAAAGAAGAAGGTTCAAGAAGGCGTTATCTCAACCCTCAATTTTATTGGCCCATTTGAAATTCTTGATCGAGTAGGAACTATGGCCTATAGACTCGTTTTACCGCCAAGTATGTCGCGTGTTCATAACATTTTTCATGTATCGATGTTACGTAATTATGTGGATGACCCAAACCACATTATTAAATTAAAACTAGACGAGATAGCAGAAGATTTAACGTATGAGGAGACACATATTAAAATCTTGGATAAGAAGGATCATATTCGACACACAAAGGGTATACCTTAAGGGTTAGAATCTGACGAGGTATCCTCAACTATTCGGTATACCAGATACATACGTAAATTTCGAGGGCAAAATTTCATAAGGAGGGGAGATTGTAAGACCCCGAATTTTATGAAATGAAAGTATTCAATTTTCTTATAATTATTATTTTATTTCGTAAATGGTTAAATTGATAAAAGGTTAAAGTTAAGGGTGTTATGTGAAAATTTTTGGAAAGTAAGCAAGTGGTTATATAATATTTATTTGGTCAGGAAATATTCTTTTTGTAGGGAATATCCCTACGACGGCACAATCAATGGTGGACCTCACAACGGAAGTATTGTCATAGTAAGAAAACGACGGAGTTATAATTTTATAAAAATAACGGTGAAAGTGTTACCGTTAAAACTATTGAACTATCCGGTAGTAAAAGTACAGTAATACGCATGGTTGCATAGTAGCACACGATATTGATTATTGATCCTTACGTAAGAAGTCACTCAGTTATACTCAATTATTGCTACAGTAATTGCTGCAATATATCTCTCATATTATTGACCCAATTATTGTCACAGTATCATCTGTATAATATGTTATATTATTAAATCAATAATTGAGACGACAAAGTTATTCATATTATTATTTGCAATATTGACAATGTCTAGAAGTTCCGTCAAGGAGAGGTTTGGTCACCTAATTGCGAGCCAATAAAGAGAAATCTTTATCGGAAAGCCCCCTCTTTCCTGGGAACGACCTGGTTGTTAAATATTGTGACTTATAATATTTATTATGAATAAGTTCGTGTTGATTAAAGATGAAATTGATAGTTCCATTGTGTTGGAATTATTAGAGTTAGTGAAAATCAACATTTACTTCGATAATAATTGATGTCTGGAGGTTATATTGACCAATCGGGTAATTAATCAGATAAATGAGAAAATAATTGCTATTATTTCACAGGCTTATACCTGTTTGTTCACATGTGTGTACTATTGATTCACATTCATTTACTATTAGGGGAGTTGGTGCAAGATTGATAATACTTGCATGACTAAGTTAAAAATAGAGGTATAGTTGAAGGTACTATACTGTAATTAGTTTTTTCACATTATTAGAACTATTGAGTCACATGATTTACTATTGATTCACATAATTTACTATTAGGGGAGGTGGTGCAAGTTTGATAATACTTGTAGGACTAAATTAAAAATGAAGGAAAAGAGAAAGGTATTATACTGTTATATTTCGAGCCCCAAAACGTGTAATTATCAAAACTATATTTTCCTATAAATAGAAGCTCATTCCTTCATTATTTTCACCAAATCACTAAAGATATAGAGAAATTATTATAAAGAGAAAGAAGACGAGAAGTCTGTTACCTAACTATTCTAGTATCCAGTCTTCTTCTAAGGTAAGGGGTATTATTCTTTCGTATTCATAAAAAGAGCTTCTGTTATTCCATTCTTTATTATTATGTTGGAATAACCTGTCTATGCGAAGTACCGCATACATGATGAAATTCTTTCGTTATTCCATTCTTTATTATTTTGTTGGGAATAACCTGTCTATGCATATTACGCATGACCTGATTCCATTATTTATTATTTTATTGGGAATAACCTGTCTGTGCAGTCTATCGCATGCCTGGTGAATTCTGTTGTTATTCGATTCTTTATTATTCTCTTAGAATATTTTGTTTGTGCGGATTACGCATGACCTAGTTCCGTTCTTTATTATTCTGTTGGAATAACCTATCTATGTGGATTACCGCATGCATGGTGAATGATCCTTCGTATTCAATCTATATTAAATTGTGGAAATGATCTGTCTACATGGATTACTGCATGGCGGGTGAAAATTCATTTGCAATTTCGTATATTCTATTATACTCGTATGAGATATCATTTCTTTTGTATTCGTCATGGAATATCATTTTCTTTGATATTTTCTTTTACGAGTTACTATTCATGGGTTACTATTCACCTAGTTACTATTCACTCTAGTATTATTCACTCAAATATTCGGGGCACTTTTCGTGTCGGAGTACTATTCACGAGATACTATTCACGAGTTACTATTCACCCGATTACTATCCACTCTAGAATCATTCACTCGGGTATTCGGGACACTTTTTGTGTCGGGGTACTATTCACGGGGTATTATTCCTAAAGTACTATTCACGGGGTACTATTCACCCCGAAAATATATTTCCTTTCTATCCAAATTATTTTTGGTACATGAATATTATTCTTGAATTTTACTCTACAAAGCAGTATCACGTTGACAATTTGGACGTTATTGATTTTTGGATAAATTAAATTATAAATCTTTAAAATTTATCCTTGAACTTGTTTTATTTAATTATTATGTCATTGTCATCATCTTCATGTTTATATTGTGATGAAAGTCATCTTTGGCTTACGTGCATAGATGGACTTGGTATGATTATGACCAGGAATTATTCGGTATAATCATAACCGTACTGTAACGAATGATGTGGTAAAAGTCCTCATTGGCCTGTAATTCATTGATGGACAATTGTTGGTATGATTATGACCAGGGATTATTCGGTATAATCATGACCATTGATGATTACATGAATATCCTTGGCCGTGGTGCAAGGATGATTCGATGATGTGTTTTAATTATTAAGTTGAGTTTAAGTGATAAAGTTGATAAAAAAAACTTTTTAAATCATTAAAGATAGTAGATTTTATGATCTACTTGATACTTTTAATGGATTGCTTATTTCCGCTGCAGTTTATAATCTAAAACTTATTGTCTATTGTATTCTATCAGTTGTTATATTGTTGAAGGCTAAGGATAATTTATTCTGCATTATCTTAGTCATAATATTTCTTACTGGGCTAGTTGAGCTCACCCTTTCTTTCACTGTTCTCTTCAGGAAATGAGAACGTAGCCGGGACTAGTCGAGGAACGGAGTGACGGTTCAGATGATAACATTAGTAGTCCTCACTATTCTATTAAATAGTGTGACAATAAATATAATGAGGACTCCATTGAGTGTGGATATTGTCTAGATGACAATATTCTTATTAAAACTCTTAGATTATGTTTTGTCGTATTTTACATGACTGTTGTATAATTAAGTTGTATTTGAATTTTGTACCATGTATCTGGCGACCCAAGATGGGTGATGTATACCTGTTTTGGGGGCGTCACATTTATTAATATAAAATATTTTGCAGATGATATTGTGACAATAATTGAATCAATAATATGAGATATTATGCAACTACAATTGTGGCAATTATTGAATGAAACTAAGTGACTTCTTATGTAAGCATTAATAATCAGAGATATTGTGCAATATCGTGTGCTATTGTGCAACAACGTGTATTACTGTACTTTTATCACCGGGTATTTCAACGGTTAGTGGTAAAAGTTTTGTCGTTATTTTCTTATAAAAAAGTTCTTTCTGTCGCTTTATATATCCGACAGTTATTTTGTTATGTGGTCCACTAATGATTATGTCGTCCTACGAATATTCCTCGACAAAAAGAATATTCTCTGACCAAACGAATATTCCCTGACACATTGAATATTTTATGAAAACTTGCTTACTTTGTAAAATTTTCACATATCACCCTTATCTTTAACCTTTTATCAATTTAACCATTTACGAATAAAATAATACTTATAACAAAAATTAAATACTTTTATTTCATAAAATTCGGGGTCTTACAACTTTCACTTATACTTTAATAATTTTTTCTGATCTTTTTTTTTAAAAAAGTATTGATTCAAGTGTTGGTTTGTATAAAATCGAAACAAAACATGTTTTTTTAACAAATTTCAAGTTTGCTGTTTTATGAGGCATATTGTTATCTTGGAGTATTAATTTGAACAACCTAAGATTCAATGTTAAATATTGACTTTTAAGGAATCATTCGTATTAAAGGCAATCAATAAGGATAAAGAAACTCTAATTTGATAAATGAAAGATATGTAAATAAGTTTTCTGATACACAAAATGGAAAATTCTACCAAAAGGCCATGATCTAAAGGCCATGACATATCAAATTGGAGTGAGGGCATAGTTAAAGCTTCCAAGTTAGCAATGGTGGTATCCCAAATCTTGAAATTTACAGCTTTCAGCTTCTTAACATCTCGGGTAGTTGACTCCAAGTACCGTCGCTGGTACTCTATATCCCGGAGCTTGGAAACTAGATCCCAAGATTGGACCTCTAATTTTCTTGCAGCTTCGTCAAGATCTGCGAGTTGTACTGAAAAGGAGTCATCTTCACACTTGCGTACAGCAACCTCTGAACGTAGGCTAACAATATGAAATTTTGAATTGAGAAGATCCAGCCTAGCACGAAAAGGAGATATATCCAAACCCACAGCTGTAAGATCGTCAACATCATCGTTAAATATCTTCAAGTCCTTTACTCGCAAAAAGTATAAAGAAAGAATATGTAACCAGATAACAAAGTAGGTAAGTCGATCTAAGAAGAAGGTTTGGGCACGGGCTCCCTTAATAATTAGCCAGTCATGTATCTATGGGAACTGAGCTAGGAGACGTTCTAGACTTTCCTGACTAGAAGATGATATCTGAAAGCCCCTCTAAGAAATAGGATCTCTAATTGGATTAAAGGAAGCTCAAGTAGGAGCTACTTTGGAAGCAACCATAGGATTCATCGGGACAAAGGATGAAGGAGAAGGAGGTTGTTGTACTGCTGATGATTCCTCGAAGCCTTGGTCATCTGGAGGATAACCAAAGTCACTGTATGGCGAGGTGGCAACATCCGGATGTAGAGCATCAAATAAATTGAGTGCCTTAATAAGCAAAGGCAAATCTTTCATTTTCTCGCTCTGAAAACAAAATGTCAAAGCATAATATATTATTGAGAAAGAAAGGAAATTCAAGAAGAAAATTATATGTTGACTAGAGAAAGATACTTACAATATATCACAGAAAGTGTAATTTCATTTAACCCACCCAAAGAGCTATCAAAAATACCCTCATGAGTAATCACCAACTCAGCAAAATCCTTCTAGGGAAGATGACCATCAACAATAATCTCAGAAGGATTCCCCCTCGAGGAAGCAGGAGTCTTATCAGCACCTTCAGGCCTACTATGTGGAGAAGTCATAGGAAGGTTTGAGGAAATTGGTGTATCACCCATAGATGGACTACAGCTCACATTATATAAAGTGTCCTTAGCATCAAGACTAACAAAATCATTATATAGATAAAACGACTCAACACCAATAAGGATAGGTTGGGGAGGCTCACAAATTGTAGAAGCCGCCGCGACATACTCATTTGAAGTACCAGACATAAACCCAAGAGGATCATCATTGTTCTCTTCATCAACCTCTGCAATTTGAAAATCAAGGAAATAATTACACAGGGAAACACAAAATTAGCTATACAAGGGATAAAAGAAAAAAATAAAATGGAAATGTCACATAAGTTCTATGTCGCATCTTGACAGGATCCTCAGCTGTCGGCATACTAGAACCAACATCATCAAGAGAGTGCTTTGTCGATGGTTTTAAGCGGAGCTTAATGATGGGATAACTAACTGGGAACACGATAGAAATAATAGGAAGAGCCTCTTCAGAACCAGTAGTAGTAGATGCTCTCATTTTAGAACGATTAATTTTTATTTCCTCGACACCAGAGGATCCTTGGGGAGGATCTGGAGGAGATGTCTGAGACAGAGAAATCCGAGATGAATCCCGTGGTGGAAGACTCCTGGAAGTAGTGCAGAAAGAGTATCCAGGTCACTTTGACGATGAATGTCTGCTAACTGAGGAGGGGAAGAATTAGGCATCAAGGACTCATGCTCAATAAGTCGACTACTGGCTGGCCAATGTTCTGAGCGGACATTGGTCTTAGGAGAACATAACATCCTGGCCCATTGGATCATTTGTAGGTCTCGGCAATGCCCATGCAAAAGAAGGGGAGGTGGAGACGAAGTTAAGAAGAGCAGTTTCATAATTCCCCTTATAAGTGTTGCCGAAAGGATGTTCCTGCTAAAATCCAAACTGCCTCATGACCCTATGAGGAGAATAAAGTACAGTGCCAAAACCATTATTTTCAACAAAATAAGGAAGCTCCACCTCCTGAAGTAAGACGAACCAGGATAACATAGAACCACTCAATCTGTTGAGGCTGGAGTACGTATGAAATTTGCGCTTATAAAAGCAAGGCAGATGACCACATCTTCCTAAAACAATGGTGTAGGGACGAGCGGTGAAACATGAGAAGTCATCGAAGAAAGGCCACAAATCTGAACTATTCAGACTAAATCGATGATTAATCCAGTGTGCTGTGTGGGGGGTGATGTTGGGTGATGAGAAAGGGGGTGGAGACTTCTTCTTCTTCTTAGAGAGATGTTCAAGAGTGGAATAGGCTGAAAAGCACTCGAAAAGAAAGATCTAAAAAAAAGAGCATGGAAGGAAGCAATTGACGTCATACCTGAGTAAATGAGAAAAAGGTTGATAAGAGGAAAAGAAAAAGAGTATAATAAAATATAGTTAATCTAAATGCCAAAAATGAGTACCTACCAATAGATTCCCTCAAAGAGAAGGTTACTTCATCCAAACGGCGATATAAGGTCCCCAAAAATAGGGTAGTAAGGGGAATCTCTAAACCCTGAGATAGTAAAGCTGCCAGGATAAACATGTGGGTTGAAGAACTGTCTATGGGAGACCTGGAAAAGAGGAATCGGGATAGCCATATAGCCAAATAAGCTACCAGATAAAAAGGACAAGTCTTTTCAAGGAGAGAAAGAACAGATTTGTTGTGAACAGAACTATCCCACTAGTTAGTCTTTTAGTCACGAAAGAAGTAACGTACCCAAGATAACCAGGAATATTTCTGCCAACTTGAGGTCTCTAAGTTTAGAAGGAGTGTATCACCCTTGAATCGTGAATTGTGCGACACACTCGGTATCTCTGGTGAAAATGCTGGATGGACCACATGAAGTCCAAGAAAGATCAGAAAGACTATAAGATATAATCTAGAATAAGTACATAATTCAGAAAAAAGGAGAATGTGTGACACCCCTAAATTCGGACCTCTACTTGGTCAGTTGAATTCGGTTCATCACGTGCTCATAGTAATACAATAATAACTAGAATTACATATTCACGGTGAAAAATCCAATTTAGAATAATATAA
This sequence comes from Panax japonicus, assembly GCA_020205505.1. NCBI lineage: Eukaryota > Viridiplantae > Streptophyta > Magnoliopsida > Apiales > Araliaceae > Panax > Panax japonicus. Next base: position 63,830,052 of record CM035113.1, read on the forward strand.
AATGATTTATTATAATTATTTCCCCAAGTCTCGCAACCTACAGTACTTAATAGATTACATAATAATATCGAATAAAGACTTATTACATAATCCTACTTAAGCTTAAACACAGTCTGCAAACAGTCTTAATACAACATAATAGTCTTAAACATAAAGGAACAAGCTAGTCAGTAGCCTTGCCCTTGCCCTTATCTTTCCCAGAGACACTTCTCTGTTCCGCCTTAATTGAAAGGTTTTAAATAAACAAGAATGAGCACAAATTGCCCAGCAAGTAATATACAACAAGGGTAAAGAGTTTTATAACACAAGTTTGAAATATCGAAGTATCATCTCTAAGATAGTTCAAGGTTTCAGAATAATATCATGAATAATGAATATCAATAATTCTTGAATCAAATCCTTGGAATAAGGATGATAATTCAATATAAATCAACAGATATAAATGAATTCAAAGGCTATCAATGTATCCAACTGGATAAATAATTTATATTGAGCAGTCACTAAGGACTATTGAACATCTACTAGAATCATCAATATTTAACTGATAACCCAAAAGAATTAAGTACGATAGATGATCAATCTACAATACTCTATGTTATACATAACAGTAAAATAATATTCACGCGTGTGTTGGGGCTTCCAACAATATACACTCCCCTTACCATAAGGGTTGTTCAACTCAGTTTTCAAGATTTTCGTACCAGTCAATTGGTTTGGATAGTTTTATAAACATACATATAGTCTAGCCAAATCAAATGGCATAGACACTTTCACAATATTCAAGAACAATACCAAGTTCAACATGAAAAATAGTTTTCTCAAGAGTTTACATACTAGCTCAATTGAACTAGAAAGTAAGTGAGAATACAAGCCCTACTAAGTGGAAAAGTGTGGTAGCAGTCATATCCACTGAAACTGATGGGATTAATACATTACTCACAACACCAACAATTCGACTCAAGGGAGGCAACAATCCTTTGAAAGTGGTCTCTCCCGAGCCAATCAACTTGCCGTGCAGAGCATAATATCCTATTGTTAGCTTGCGCACAGTTCCGTGGAATTATGAAGAAGGTGATGGATCCACCTCACATACAACTGCTACAGTGTCGAAGGAAAATCCACTGTATCTTCCCCACCGGGTGATGAAGCCCACCACCAAATCAAAGGGGAAAATACCCATGGAGAAAATTGAAAAATTCCTCCGCGCTGTGGATCATAATGAAGCTACGGTCATTTTAAGCTTGAAAGAAGCTCCACAACAAATATCAATTTTGGACTTGGTCCTAACTTCCGAGAATCACCAGAAGGTCTTGTTAAAGGTTTTAGAAGAAGCCTATCTCCCAACATCAGTGCATAAGGAAAAGTTTAAACACCTGGTTGATCACATTTTCAACAATAATGTGATATCCTTCACTGATAATGACATACCGCCTGAAGGGACCGGTCGTTGAACATTGCGTCCTTGTCCTCCGGATATATGGTTGCTGGAGTCTTAATAGATAGAGGTTACTCGCTGAATATCTGCCCATACGCTACCTTGGTGATGATGAATATCAATCTCACCAAATTCGGAGTAGCCATACTATCATCAAAGCTTTAGATGGAGCCCTCCGGAATTCGGTTAGAGTAATTGAGCTGGCAATCAAAATTGGTCCTCACACATTCTGCGTATCTTTCCATGTGCTCAAGATAGATTCGAGATACAACCTGCTCTTGGGATGACCATGGATTCATATGGCTGGGGCAGTCCCCTCCACTCTTCACCAACAGTTGAAATAAATCATCAATAATAGCATGGTCACAGTCAACGCTGAACCGGAGATTCCTCAGCACGGAGATATACCATTCATCAATGCCAATGCAGATGTAGAACCAGTCAGTTTTCATGCTTTGGAAATAAGCAATACCTAATACCATGCCATTGGGGTGCCATTGCCCGAACCCAAGATTTTTGTCGAGGTAATGTCGGCTACTCAATAAATGATGTCGTTGGGTCATAAACCAGGACAAGGGTTGGGTAAAGATTGCCAGGGTATCAAGTACCCAATTCGCTTAACCAAACAAACTGGAATAGCTAGGCTAGGCTATTCTACCAGTTCTAGTCACAGGAATCCTCATAAACATCAGCAGATTCCTTCAGCTTCAACCATGTGGCATTTATCTTCGCCTTCAAACTCTGAGTCCACACAACCTCCTGTAAAGGTGTCAGCCAATGTGGTGGCTATGTTATTTCCCAAGCCAGTACCGGTAAAAGAGAAAGAAATCTTTGATCTAAATCCTACAGTGGAAGAAGAGGAACGAAGGATCAAGTAAGACGTCATACGAATGATGTCCGGTATACGCATCATCATTCATAATGAACATACCAATAGATATACCCCAGACGATGATTGCCCAGACGTAATGGCCATCATTCGGGACAGGGAGGATGATGACAATCCCTCTATCGTTGCGGTCCACATGGACTTTGCCCTTGCCAGTTGGAACAGCATTCCTCGCATTGGTCGTCAATGGTAAAGCGGACAGAAACTCTTTTTGCCCTGTAGATATAATAACTGCTTACTTTTCTGTACAATATTAGCAGTTTATTTTGTCAGTATATGCGAACACTGTGTATGATCAACACATTTCATATATACTAAGTGAAAGCATATTTTGTTTTAGGACTCTGAATTTAGATGTGCCTGTACTTGCTGATACGGTGCCTCTTCTCCACAAGAATTGTACCTTTGATGTAGAGATGAATTCAGCCTTGATGGATATACAGAATGACATTGAGGTGCCTCTAGAAATTTAAGAATGGGTCAAAGACAAACCCAAACCCTACCTTGATCAAACCACTTCTTTCAATCTCGGAACTTTAGAAAGCCCTAAGTTAATCCAGATTGGTTCAGACCTTACCCCAAACCAACGGAATGACATGGTTATGCTATTAACCCAATTCTAGGATGTGTTTGCATGGTCTCATGAAAACATGGTGGGTCTGTCCACTGACATTGTCCTTCATCGCCTTCCCATTAAAGAGGGATTTAAGCCAGTCAAGCAAAAGCTCAGGCAATTGAAACCTAAATGGAGTTTAAAGGTGAAAGAAGAAATTGTGAAACAATTTCAAGCTGGCATCATAATGGTGTCTACATATCCTGAATGGATATCCAACATTGTGCCCGTGCCTAAACCTGGAGGGAAGGTGCGAGTTTGCATGGATTATCGAGACCTAAACAAAGCTTGCTTAAAAGATAACTTTCCCGTGCTATTTATCCACATTCTCATTGATAATACTGCGCAATACGACATGTACTCCTTTGCTGATTGCTTTGTGGGGTATTATTAGATCATGGTTGCTATGAAGATCGTGAGAAAACTGCTTTCATCACGCCTTGGGGAACTTTTTGTTATAGACGGTTGTCATTCGGCCTCATCAATGCTGGAGCCACCTATCAACAAGCTATGATGCCTCTTTTCCATGACTTAATGCACAAAGAGATCGAGATCTATGTGGATGATATCATTGTCAAATCCCGGAAGGAGGATGACCATATAGACCATCTTAGAAAGTTGTTTAACAGGTTATGTAAGTATAACTTGAAGTTGAATCCAACTAAGTGCGCCTTTGGCGTTAAATCAAGCAAGTTGCTAGGATTTCTAGTCAGCAACAAGGGTATTGAGCGGCTAACAAAAACATCAAGAAGATTATGCAAAAGATGTCCGCTGACCACAAAGATTGGCCTGACCTATTGCCTCTGACTCTGTTAGCCTACAAAACCTCAATGCGTACTTCCACTGGGGAAACCCCCTACGCTTTAACCTATGGGATGGAAACAGTGCTCCCCATAAAAGTTGAAATGGAATCCCTCAGAGTGTTGATAGACGCTTAGCTGGATGAAGACCAATGGGCACAAGACAGGTATCACCAATTGTCTCTAATAGACGAAAGGCGAACCGCGGCTATCTTCCATGGTCAGTTATATCAACAAAGGATCGCCAGATCCTACAACAAAAAAGTCCGGCTACGGCAGTTTAAACAACGTGACTTGGTTTTGAAGAAGATTCTTGACAACCAAGATCAGGCTAAAGGAAAATTTGCTCCTAACTGGGAAGGCCCGTTTGTTGTCAAAGAAGTATTGACAGGAGGTGTTCTCAGATTGCAAGAAATGGACGTCGATGAATTTCCACAACTCATCAACTCAGACACCATGAAACGGTACTATGTCTGAAGTAATTCGCAAACACCCCGATGTAGAATCATAAGGTCACCAGTCATTCCGGTTCTTTAACTCTTTACCACCTACAACTTTTTTACACTTTTCCCCTCAAGGAAACATATATTTCAAGCCAGCAGCATGGCTCTCCTTTACATTCCTACGACTTAGGTCATCCCACCATGGATTGAACCTCTCGCACTTGCAGTTTGGCTACCCATACATTGGATCAAACTTCTCATACTTGCAGTTTATCCTCAACCTAGGATTAAATTTCTCCTCCCCGCACTCTGACCTGCACATGGGATTACGCTTTTCTACTCGCCCTAAGGGGCGAACTACGCCGACTTGATCTCCTCTTCAATAGGAGTATGTTGGCAACTATTTCATATGGCCAGGTGGTAATAAAATAAAAACAACAAAAACATTTCTACCCTTACAAAAACAAAAACAACCAAAAACATTCCTACACCATGTATGTCATACACAGCATTGAACCTCTTACACCAGGTTCGAACTACGTAGACCTGATCTCCTCTTCAATAGGAGTACGTAGGCAGCCATTCATGGTGCGGTCTCACCCCTACCAAAACATAAACCCTTGTTAGTTGGTACTAGGATCATCCTTCAATCAACTACATTTCATTTGGCTTCAGACCAAAGGGATGGAATTACCTGAACTACTCCCAAATAGGAGATTCGGCGACCATCTAAGCTGCGGACATACCTTGAAAAGCAACACCAATCCATAAGAGGTAGAATTAACTAAGCTTCTCCTAAATAGAAGTATTGGCGACCATCTGTGGTGCGGTCAATCTCAGAGAGGAAAGCCACACTCCTCTCCACATTTCCATCCAGAAACATGTCCCAAGACATCAAAGATGGTAGGGATACATAGAGATCGATTATCCATTCTGAACTATCCAGAGACAACTCAATATATATATGAACTGGGGTCGGACTCTGTTTGATGAGCCTGGATTTTATATCCGGAGCGTTTACTCTGCTTTTGTGTGTGTGTGTGTGTGTGTGTGTGTGTGTGTATATATATATATATATATATATATATATATATATATATATATATATATATCTTTATATATATGAACTGTTATCGGACTCTATTCGATGAGCTTGGATTTTATATCCGGTGCGTTTACTCTGGTTTTGTATATATATATATATATATATATATATATATATATATATATATATATATATATATATATATATATATGAACTGTTGTCGAACTCTGTTCGATGAGCCTGGATTTTACGTCCGGTGCGTTTCCTTCGTGGCAGTTGATCGCTTTTACAGCTTTATTTACATTTCGTCCCGCCTAAAGTTTCCTTCGTTGTGGTTGACCGTATTTACAGCTTTATTTATGTTTCATCCCGCCTGGAGTTTCCTCCGTGACAGTTGATAGCTTTTACAGCTTTATTTACATTTCTGATCCCCCATAGAGGTGCTTCGTGGTTGGTGATCATGTCTGTATATATATATTTACAGCTTTTATATATATATCTGCTTACTGCTTTCATACAAATTGTTGTATTATGTGCGCCTTGGAATCATGTGATCATAGATTCAGCCTATTGGATCTAGATTCGGTTCCCGTGATGGACATTTTCAGCTATAAGCAGCTTGTAAATTATTCTGCAGTGTCTGAATTTCCTCAGATGGTTTCCATACCCATGAGGAAGTCGGCATTATTTTGTACATTATTTTCATACGGATGCCTCGTATTCGTAAAATAAAATCAATCATGCCAAGCACTTAATAAAATGGGAGTATAAAAGGTCTCAATTACTATTGAGCATCAGGGTTTGAAAAACCTCTTTTATAAAACATCACTTCCATATCTTGCTAAAAAATGAATTTTTACATAAATTCAAACCCTATGTATATAGGTTCGAACGAGGCCTCGCACTACTTCCAAATAACAGCACATTGACCCACACACACACATTCAGATAACAGTTTATTGAAAAAAGGCGGTCATCGTGGTAACACGGATGTCAGGGAGTGCCTAACACCTCCCCCCCCCCCCCCCGCATAACCAAGTCCCCAGACCCTAATGAATCTCGGTTTCACCGACCCGTATAGCAATGTCATATCACTGGGTCAATGTGAAAACTTTTTCTCGGTTGTATTGGTACAACCATTTAAAAAGCCAATTGGCGACTCTTAATAGTCCATCGTCGACATTATACATGTCGGACCTTTTTCACTTTTTTTTTAAACAAATCTCACCTAAAATGAGAACACCAAAGAACAAGTAACGGAATGGGGCATCCAAAAATCCCGACGTCAACATGTTATTTGTTTTGGCCCAAAGAAATTAAATTTGTAAGCCCAAAATATTAAAATAATAGTAGAATTAATTATTTAAAGTCCAAAACAAATGGACTAGAAATCCTAATTAAATATATAAGGTTATGTAAATTAAAAGTATTGGACTATGTATATTTCATGGCCCAAGAAATTAAATTTAAAGTCCAAAAGATTATTTATGGGAAGCCCAAAAGATTAATGAGTGGCCCAATGTAAAAACCAATGAAGGAGGGGCACTTTGGACATTTGGGTTATTAAGTAAGCAATAAAAATCAAATCAAGACTTGGTGAATATTAAGGCCACTTGGCCGGATTTTGTAGGAAGAAAGGAGGGGAGATAGTGGTTACACATCATCAATGTTAAGCCACACCTTGGCAAAAGATTTTTCCAAATTAAGCTAGGTGTCACATTAATAATGGATCCACTTTGCTTGCTAATCATCCACATACCAATGAAATGATTAATGAGAGAGAGAGAGAGAGAATGTGGTGGAGAGAAAATGTGGTGCATGTCATTCATTTCCACCACATGTTCCAAAGATATTCCATCCCATTAAGCTAGGTCTCAAATACATGAATAAGCCACTTTACTTAATAAACAACCACCTACTAATGAAATGATTATTAATGAGAGAGAATTAGTGGGAGAAATTGAAGGCCATATGGCCGGATGACTTATGGGAGAGATAAGGAGAAGGAATGAGATAATGTAATATATCTATATCTAATCTATCTTATTTTTCTCTTTCATCCCTTTTATTTTTTTCTAACTAAAAAGAACTAGAGAGAGGGAGAGAGGGGGAGAGAAAGGAGGTTTGGCAGCCATAAGAAGAGGAGGGGAAGTCTTTGGTAAGACATCAAATCTCCAAAATCAAACAATAAAGAAGAAGAAGAAGGAGAGCATTGTAATCAAAGGTATAAATACATTTTGTTATTTAATTTTTGATGATTGTAAATCAAACCTTGAATCTACATTTCTAAACTTAAAAACCATGAATATACTTGTTATTGAGTGTTTCATGTTTAGATATACCCAAATTGGGTGTTGTTTTTGTTGGAAATCAAAAGTAGAGAAAAGTGATTTTTCTAGTTTATTTGCCCTAAAATTTCTATGTACTTTGGATTTACACCGTTTTTGATCTACATCTTCTTTTTGTGATCCGTCAAGGAGAGGTGCTAGATATGTAAGTTATCTATTAAACCCAAGTGGTAGCACTCAAAAATGTTGAGTATATAGTCCGTAGTGACTGATTTAGCAAAAATAGTTTTGTGTCTTTTAAGGAAAAATTGACTATTTTTGGATAGTCAAGAGTAAGAGCAGTTTAGTCATTTTTTAGACATTTAAAAATTTTGGAAAAATTTGGGAGGATACTACGATAAGTTATCTAACATCTCCAAGTGGATTTACTGAAAAACGAGTTATAGATTTCCATATGGAATATTTTTAACAAAGTACGAAAAACTCATTTTTCTATTTTTGCTACTGCCAAAGATTTTGTAAGTGCTGTTTTGGCCACTTAAATTGTCAAAAAAATTCCGGCCTTTGGGGACATGAAAATAAATGGTATTAAGTACCTATTATCCAAAACTGAGCTCATTCCGACTTACAATGACCAAGTTATGACCATTTCAATTTTTGTGATTTTCTGAGGAAAATTACTATAACCAGAGTTCTATAACTCCTATGGCCACGAAATTTAAACCGGAGCATCACGTTAACACGTATAAGATTGTGCCAAGAGATGGGAATTTCTGGAGTTGAGCATGATAGGGCTAATTTCTTAATCTATGCACTAAAAATAATTTTTGAAAAATACTAAAGGAAATTAAAAAATTATGGAAAAATACTTTTTGTGTATGATATATATGTATATGTGTTTGGAAAAAGGATAGAAAAATATTAAGCTGATTTGGTATGTTCGTGAGAAGGATATGGAATCCAGCTTGCTGGATTGAAAATTCTGATGAATCCAGCTTGCTGGATTGAAAAATAGTTTACTGAATTGAAAATATGTTGAATCCAGCTTGCTCGATTGCAATCTAGTTACTGGATGTGATATCCAGTTTACTGGATTGCAGTTTGGTTTACCGGATTGGCCATCTAGATACTGGATATGGAATCCAGCTTGCTGAATTCCAAATCTGGGTTGCTGGATTGGTATTTGACTTATGTGTTCAAGAAAAACTTTTAATATCTGAGATTAAATTATTTAAATCATATAAATATAATATTAATGATTGAAAATTCATGATAAATAGTAATAATTATTTAAAAATTATTACGTGCTTATTAAAAATTATTTTGACTGATAATATAATTATATAAGATATTTGTTAAGTGTTAGGCAGAGTTTAATTGAACTTAAACTCGACGATTGTCTGACTAGACCGTCGGGACGTTAGAACTTTGTCGAATTCAACTCAGACTATAATAGTTTGACTTAATACCGAGTCTTATATGTGTTATAGACTGATAGGGTTATGTGATAATGTGTTTAGGTCATTTTAAATAGTGTGATGATATTATTCTAATGTGTAGATCGGTATTATTTATATTAGGTTTTCAGACAAAGCTTATTAATTGCATAGCGGTAATCAACGGTTCGGGTAAGTGTGTTTTTACTTAACTCTACTAAGAGTTGTTTTATCCAGATATGCTTATGGATAATCATTGTTGATTGCTATTGTAGAATTGTACTCTGTACATATTGCATGTATAAGTCAGGTATGAAAGGCTGATCACCTTCATTACCCTTCGGTCCAGATATATTTGTTCATGTTAAATACTTGTTCAGTCAAAAGTTTGTTCCTGCTAGTTCACAATTATATTGTTGAATTATAGCCAGCTTATTATTCAAATTCTTTCAATCAATGATATATCGTTAAATTATTCAACTTAAACTTGTTGGGAAATCTTATGCCCATCCTTGCTATATCATGATAAACATTGCAGATTAAGACGAACGTGTCGGATACAAGGAAAGGTTAAAGACAGTTCCAGCTTAAAGTTAATGTGTGCGATTAGATTTATAATAGTTGTATAATAATAATGTTATGTGTTAAATAAGTTATGATTTGTGTATTAAGTTAAGGTTAGTCGACCTTGGGGAATAGTGTGTAATGTAATGTATAAACAATTTATGTTTATATCTTCCGCAAATAGTAATAGTAGTTATAGAATGATCGAACCGGATCCGCGGTGATTCGGGACCTCTAATTTGGGGCCCTCACAGCGCAGCTGAGCCACGTCGAGTTCAGAAGCAGTAAGTATACTCTGTTTTGCAGAGTAACTACTAACTTGATTTCAAACTGTTTAAGCTAGTTCCAAACCATCATTAAAGTGTTCATACATGTAAGTAAACTTCCTAAACACCTTATAGCATGCTAATTCCTTTTGATTAACATAGAAATTCAAGAAATTCCAAGAATCAAACAAGACCCATTTCAAGAACATGGTTAGAATTTGGACCTCTTTAAGCTTGATTTGAACTTCTTACTCACAGAGTAGGCTTCTACAATTCTCAGCAACTTAGAACTACTCAGACTTAGAATTTTAAGATAATTACAAGCAACCAAAAAACTGAACCTCAAGCTTCTATTTATAAAGGAAATATGAACTGGACATTTGCATTACACAATGTTGGAGTCCATGGTGTAATAGAAGGATACATAGGTTAATCAAGAGTGGTTTAACAACTCCATACCAGCCACTTAGCTAACAAATGATCACCTAAGATTAGTTACTTGGAGAATACGTAAAATAGAGTTAGGTTACTGTTCATTGTACTTGGTTACACTCAATTTGGGACAAGAGCAAATATCTCAGTATTTGGTCATGTAAGGCTTGGTTTGGTTCTTTTAATTCCCATAATATAATATTAAGGTACACTTATTACCATATTAGGAATTTAAAGATAAGTTTTATACTCACATCATATAATCCATGTACATTAAATACACGAAATAAAATAATGTAGTCAGCTATTATTGTTCGGCTATCCCTCATAGTTATTGTTTGCTACTCATAACCATATTATAACATTATCTAATATTAATATTTATTTAATCATTTAATTCCTTCCTCAGTTTCTAGAATACACAGATATTTAATCATTGCATACTTGCACATAACAGCCAATATAATCTTATAATATTAATAACTTACTTACTTGTTTTATGTCAATTAGATAAATTATTTATTGATTAATTCACAATAGTATTAATTAATCCATTCCTCATTGATTAACGTAATTATTAATCTTCGTAAAAATTAATATAAATTAATCATTCACTTAATAATTCCTTCGTTGATTAATATTAACATAACGTACTTTTATCCTATGTTTTATTAATGTCACACATATCACATAAGTTTTCCATTTTAATTTCTACAGTAGAAAATCATTTTTTTTTCTCCAACTGACCACTGGCGCAGCTGCGCCAGTTTGTACTGCTGGGAGGGCCCAGCTGCGCCGTACCTTGACAGTGTCAAGACTGGTTTAGTTTTAAGCCAGTGTCAACCTCCATCGCCAAACTCGTTTTATACGACATGACTTAATGTCCACAAGAGTGATATTGCCAATCTAAGAGTGTACTCATTAACTATATGAAATCACATGATCAAACACGATTAATCTTCCTAATTCCCTTTTTAACTCACTTAGTGAATTTCTTCGTTTCACATTATGCCACACAAGGCATTTCACAATTCTCATCATCAAATCCACACTTCTCAATACGTATTAATCTAGTACAAATAAATTGAATTATTCAACTTTCAAAACATTAACACTTATATTCACATAAATATTATTTCTATTAATATATTCATTTAATAATACGTGGAAATTCTTGGGTATTACATCCTCCCCCCCCCCTTATAAAAATTCCATCCCGGAATTGCTACAAGGTTACACAAATAGATGGGGATAATCCCTCATCATCCTATATTCTAACTCCCACATAGGGTCCTTGACATCGTGGTTACGCCAAAGTACTTTTATAAAAGAAATGACTTTGTTCCTTAAAGTTTACTCTTTCCTATCTAGAATTTGGACAAGAATTTCATTATATGTTAAATTCTTCTCCACTTGAATGGGTTCATAAGAAATCACGTGCTTATAGTCAGGCTTCTACGGACGCAACACGGATATGTGAAACACATTATAGGTGTGCAACACCTCAGGTGGTAGTGCAACCTTGTACGCTACTTCTCCCACTCGCTTTAGTATCTCGAACGGTCCTATGAATCTTGGACTCACTTTTCCTTTCTAGCCGAAACGAATCTTTCCCTTCCATGGAAATACCTTCAAGAATATAAAACTGCCAAATTTAAAATCTTGTTCTTGCCGATGCAAATCTACGTACTTTTTCTGGCGATCTTGAGCTGCGACTAGTCTAGCTCTTATCACTGTCACCACATTCGCGGTTTGTTGTACTAACTCTGGTCTGAGTATTTATCATTCTCCGACTTCGTCCCATTATAATGGAATTCTGCACTTCCTTTCGTAAGGAGCTTCGTACGGTGGCATGCCGATACTTGGTAACTATTATTATATGTAAGGAACGGTGGCATGCCAAGATAGCGGAAGATTTAACATACGTAGAGGTACTTGTTAAAATCTTGCATAAGAAGGAACATATTCTACGCTCTAATGTTATACCTCAAGTCAAAGTTTTGTGGAGAAACCACGATGTTAAGGAAATGACTTGGGAGTTGGAATATGAAAATAAATCAAGGTATCCTCACCTCCTCCACATACCAGGTATGCACTCTAATTTCGAGGACAAAATTTCATAAGAAGGGGAGATTGTAAGACCCCAACGTTCATAAATAAAGATTAATTTTTCTCGAATTATATTTTTGAATATTAAGGTGTGAATTTGTTATAATGTTATAGTTGTGGGTAATATTTATAAATTTTGCAAAGTAAGTAAGTTGCTATAAAATATTCGTTTGGTCTGAGAATATTCTTTTTGTCTGGGAATATTCGTTTGAAGACACAATCATTGGTGGACCCCACAACAGAAATATTACCGGAGTTAGAAAACGACAAAATTATCTTTTTATAAAAATAACGGCGAAAGTTTTACCGTTAACTGTTGAAATACTCGGTGATAAAAGTACACTAATACGTGTGGTTGCATAGTAGCACATGGTATTATACAGTATCTTTGATTATTGATGCTTACATGAGAAGTTACTCAATTTTATTCAATAATTGCCAAAGTAATTATTGAACAGTTTCTTATATTATTGATTCAATTATTGTCACAGTATCATCTGCATAATATTTTACATTTTTAAATCAATTCTTGATGCGACACAATTATTCATATTATTAGTTATCATTATTGACAATGTCTAGAAAATTCTGTCGATGAAAGGGGTTTAGTCATCTAATTGCATGCCGATAAGAAAAAATCCTTATCGGAAAGCCCCCTATTTCCTGAGAATGATCTGGTTGTTGATATTGTGAGTTTATAATATTAATTATTATGTGGTGGATATTGGTTCAATTTTGATTTAAATGAAGGAATTTTTAGCATGAAATAATTGTTGAAAGTTTGGCATATTTTCAGTAGAATTACAATTATTTATCCGATAAAATATTCATTCAAATATATTATTATAATATTTTATAATTGTTTAAATAATAATATTATAATTTATATATATATATATATAAACATGTGATAAAAGGGACGAATATGTGTATTATTTCTTGATGGCTTGAAAAATGTCAGCAAAAGTGGGTTGTGTAACACCCCCTTCCCGAAAAGGAAAGGGAGGTCACGTGCAAAGCACAACAAACCTCAACATTATTAAACAGAGCACTAAAGACTTCAAATATGTAATAATGATAACCATCAATAAGGCATTAAATATGATTCTCAACATAGAGTCAAAATAATCAAAACCTACAATTCGAATCCACCTATATGATGGTCAAAGACAACTCTCTCATTACACTAGCCCTGAATCGCCCCTGCAAACCTGCCGGAAGAAAAACACAGCATGAGCCAATTGCCCAGTACGGATATAAAGGTACAAAAGATATACAACTGAAATACGAAATCAACATAGACAAAATATTGTCTCTGACAAAAATAAAACTCCAAAGATATGAATAGAATATATCTAAACCAACAGGAATAACGAAATAAACAGAGGAGTAAAAAAAATAATGAACTGAAATAACTAACCCAATTAATTGAAAGGAGACGAAACAAACTGAAACGAAACGAACAAAACTAACACAATAAAATAATAGGCTGAAACAAATGGCTGGGGTTCTTTCATACCGATTGAGCTCGGAAATATATCTTGTCACACAGACAAGTCAAAACAATACCACACAGGCAAGTCAAAATAATGCCACACAGCCAAGTCAAATGATGCCACACCAGCAAGTCAAAATAATGCCACACAGGCAAATCACACATTGGACTGCGAATCCAATGTATGCAAATCGGATAGGTGTGTTTGGCACAACATCACCAATTCGCAGAACAGAAAACTAGGGTTAACCCATACGCCTCCCACAACAAAATACCAAATGACCCGATTCCTCCGGAGCCCAAAATGGAGACGCTGTGGACTAATCACACTGCCACGGAAAGTGTCATGTCTCTCGTGCCAAGACGACATGCATGTGGTACCCCCACATGTGGTTATAGCTCAGGTATACCCTATGGTATATTCTAACAAAAATATCATGTCACAACACATGCGACATAATACCAACAAAAGGGTTCTATATGTACATGTTGAACCAAATCAAATTATAGTCACAAAGTTTCAAAAAGAACGTAGCAACATGTACCGCTCTACAATTATCAAAAATAAATACTAAACATGATATCCTAATTCAAAGAGTACAAATACGAGTCATATGTATCAACTCCAAAATAAAACTAATATATTTATTTCACCGGAAACAATTATGTGAAATCATAACAGAATTCGAAATAAGGAAACAAACGAATAAATCAAATTTAATAAGAGTATCGCTGAAAGAGTACGGAATCCGTACCTTAATATATTCCAAAATAATTCACTGAAGCCAAATATCACCCGTTAGACTCCCTCAAATACCAACGATATCAAATACGAAACGTCATTCACAACCTAAATATATTCACCTCAAATTAAAAACAATCTACACTAATCGTTCCAAAATAATTCATAATCTATTTAATATGCCTTTAATCATCGCTTTATATCAATTATTAATACTCCAAAATTTATATTCCAAATATAACTCTTTAAATTCCCTCCGTTCGAACTAATTACACAAAATAATAATAAATATAAGTACACTTATAAAAAAATATTTTTTTATCATTAATCATTTAATTATTAATACAATTAAATTTATTGGCAGACAAATTTTATTACTATCATCAACAGAATGAATTAGTTCATTATGAAAAATTTCCAGCATAGCTTTTATAATCTTAACATTAAATTTAATTACTTATCTAAACATTATACAAATACATATATACTAATTAAACCATTTCTATTAGTCTTCTGTGATTCCATTTAGTAATATAATTAAGCCTCCATTCCCATTGATCATGATTATACATTAAACACTATATGTATATGTTATATATTAATTAGCTAACAAACAACACATAACTTATTATATATAGCAATTAAACAGCTTTTGTAAATATGAAGTCACTTTCAATATTTTCATTATTTTAATCGGACAATTCCCTCCTTGATTGAATATATGCTGACTATTCACTCAATTGATACTTATTAGATTATTAGACATATAATTGCAGAACTCTTTTATAACTGATTCGGAAAAATTCTCCATAGTTATCTTACATGTATTTACATATTTATATTACTTAATATCCATCCACCATCATACAAATACTCAAGAAAAATATACTACAAAAGTGATTTTCAAACCATAATATACTAACCTGAATTGATTCTCACTATTGATTGTTAATTCCTCCTCCGTCTTGAGCCGTCGTCTCTCTCTTCCTCTATTTTCTCTCGACATATTAAATAACAAAATAAGATTAGGGCTAGCTATTTATTAATTAAGAGTGTCTTACCCTAATGAACTTTTAATTGGGTTCAATGAATATTAAGGCCCAAATTTGTAATCAAATAATATTATCCATCACTTTTAATTAGCCCACATAAATTTAACCCAAACACAAGAAAACTAACATAAATTTAGTTTGTCTTATAAAAAGTCCAATTAAAAGCTTTAATAATATATTTTATTATTATTATTATTATTTTTTTACGGGTATTACATTACCTCCCCCTTAAAAAGGATTCCGTCCCCGGAATCAAAAGAATGGAACGCACCTAATTTTCAAAGAGATGCGGATACTCCAATCGAATAGACTCTTCCATCTCCCAACTAGCTTCCCGCTCCGAATAATTTTACTACAAGACTTTAAAAAAAGGAATTATCTTCCTCAAATTTTAATTTAATCAGTTATTTAATTATCTACTAAAAGAATTTAATTTTCCAAACAAAACAAGGAAGAAAAGAGGGAAACAAAAATCATTTACCTTTCCCAATTTAAATACAATTGTATACAATAAAATTAATTAATATTTAATTTTAAAAAATATGGTTATTACATTTTTCGCCCCTTAAAAATAATTTCGTCCTCTGAATTCAAATAAGATAAAAAATAATAATTTAGTCACGACGTAGCGCCACCATTTGTAACGATCAAGACAGACAAGTCATCGATCCACGTAATTATTCATGTACTTGTAAAAGATTCGTCAGCTACCGTGTCAAGCATTGGTAAGGTTCTTCACGTTGCATCAAATTAGATCACATGCTCCACCATTGGTGCTGGTCGTCGCTAATATCTTTGAGTTTCATTCTTGTAAACGTACTCTTCGAAAAATAATTCAAAATCACAAAAATTTCTCTTCATCTAAATACGGTTCGAATACCCAAAATATTTAAAATTATTTTTAATTCGTAAAACGTTTATATTCCACACATGACAAAGATCTAATCAATTGTTTTTATTTTATTTTACATAAATTCATACAAAACTCTAAAGACATCAGATAAACAAAATAACTATGCAAACTATATTACCAACTCTCCCCAAGTCCTCAAGAGCTTCAAAATATCTCATCCTTAATTTTAACTATTCACCAAATAATATTACACCAAAGAATATACTACTAATAAGATCTCTCCATCACCATACCAAACTCCAAATCATATATCCTACTATCTGAATAAGCAAATGATAGCTTTAAAAATCTCTTAAAGATTCCTTACTTAATATCTAATCATTCAATAAATCAATCATTCTCTTAGTGAAAACCTTAACCCAACAAATTCCAAAATCTCCTCATACTATCACTCAAAATTTCATATAAGATAACTCCAATATTCTACTAGGAAATAATCGCAAAATTCATTTACTCCAAAAGAATAATCTAATTACCCCGAATCTTTACAACAACTCAAAATTACAAGAGATCCTTTGTACTTAATAGTTTTCACTTTATCATATTATCCCACCGATTCACATACCTCAAATTATTCACAACTTAACAAAAATCAGAATCTAACCCAAATAAAATCCTCAATTCCAAAATCATAAAATTTGTAATTACCTGAAATAACTCTAACAAATAATTCTCCAATATCAAAACTCGATGATACAAATACTCATATCATAATCGTATAATCATTTCTTAACTGAACATAATATAACATTATTCTCCTTAATAATCCAATCACAATCCTTAACTAATATTATTGTTCCAACGCATAACAATAATAATCTTAACAAATTATCTCGCCTTTCTCAAATCAACTATAACTCAAAGAACTAAAAAAACACTAGGTCATAATAAAACCAACCAAACAGATAACAAAATCAATTCAAACTCCTATGTCTACCCAGTGATTTACCAACAACTCACAGGTCAAACCTAAATAGATTTTCTACAAGAAAGAACCTAAGCTCTGATACCATCTCTGTAACACCTCCTTCCCGAAAAGGAAAGGGAGGTCACGTGCAAAGCACAACAAACCTCAACATTATTAAACAGAGCACTAAAGACTTCAAATATGTAATAATGATAACCATCAATAAGGCATTAAATACGATTCTCAACATAGAGTCAAAATAATCAAAACCTAAAATTCGAATCCACCTATATGATGGTCAAAGACAACTCTCTCATTACACTAGCCCTGAATCGCCCCTGCAAACCTGCCGGAAGAAAAATACAGCATGAACCAATTGCCCAGTACGGATATAAAGGTACAAAAGATATACAACTGAAATACGAAATCAACATAGACAAAATATTGTCTCTGACAAAAATAAAACTCCAAAGATATGAATAGAATATATCTAAACCAACAGGAATAACGAAACAAACAGAGGAGTAAAAAAAATAATGAACTGAAATAACTAACCCAATTAATTGAAAGGAGACGAAACAAACTGAAACGAAACGAACAAAACTAACACAATAAAATAATAGGCTGAAACAAATGGCTGGGGTTCTTTCATACCGATTGAGCTCAGAAATATATCTTGTCACACAGACAAGTCAAAACAATGCCACACAGGCAAGTCAAAATAATGCCACACGGGCAAGTCAAATGATGACACACAGGCAAGTCAAAATAATGCCACACAGGCAAATCACACATTGGACCGTGAATCCAATGTATGCAAATCGGATAGGTGTGTTTGGCACAACATCACCAATCCGCAGAACAGAAAACTAGGGTTAACCCATACGCCTCCCACAACAAAACACCAAATGACCCGCTTCCTCCGGAGCCCAAAATGGAGACGCCGTGGACTAATCACACTGCCACGGAAAGTGTCATGTCTCTCGTGCCAAGACGACATGCATGTGGTACCCTCAAATGTGGTTATAGCTCAGGTATACCCTACGGTATATTCTAACAAAAATATCATGTCACAACACATGCGACATAATACCAACAAAAGGGTTCTATATGTACATGTTGAACCAAATCAAATTATAGTCACAAGGTTTCAAAAAGAACGTAGCAACATGTACCGCTCTACAATTATCAAAAATAAATACTAAACATGATATCCTAATTCAAAGAGTACAAATACGAGTCATATGTATCAACTCCAAAATAAAACTAATATATTTATTTCATCGGAAACAATTATGTGAAATCATAACAGAATTTGAAATAAGGAAACAAACGAATAAATCAAATTTAATAAGAGTATCGCTGAAAGAGTACGAAATCTGTACCTTAATATATTCCAAAATAATTCACTGAAGCCAAATATCACCCGTTAGACTCCCTCAAATGCCAACGATATCAAATATGAAATGTCATTCATAACCTAAATATATTCACCTCAAATTAAAAACAATCTACACTAATCGTTCCAAAATAATTCATAATCTATTTAATATGCCTTTAATCATCGCTTTATATCAATTATTAATACTCCAAAATTTATATTCCAAATATACCTCTTTAAATTCCCTCCGTTCGAACTAATTACACAAAATAATAATAAATATAAGTACACTTATAAAAAAATATTTTTTTATCATTAATCATTTAATTATTAATACAATTAAATTTATTGGCAGACAAATTTTATTACTATCATCAACAGAATGAATTAGTTCAATATCCAAAATTTCCAGCATAGCTTTTATAATCTTAACATTAAATTTAATTACTTATCTAAACATTATACAAATACATATATACTAATTAAACCATTTCTATTAGTCTTCTGTGATTCAATTTAGTAATATAATTAAGCCTCCATTCCCATTGATCATGATTATACATTAAACACTATATGTATATGTTATATATTAATTAGCTAACAAACAACACATAACTTATTATATATAGCAATTAAACAGCTTTTGTAAATATGAAGTCACTTTCAATATTTTCATTATTTTAATCGGACAATTCCCTCCTTGATTGAATATATGCTGACTATTCACTCAATTGATACTTATTAGATTATTAGACATATAATTGCAGAACTCTTTTATAACTGATTCGGAAAAATTCTCCATAGTTATCTTACATGTACTTACATATTTATATTACTTAATATCCATCCACCATCATACAAATACTCAAGAAAAATATACTACAAAAGTGATTTTCAAACCATAATATACTAACCTGAATTGATTCTCACTATTGATTGTTAATTCCTCCTCCGTCTTGAGCCGTCGTCTCTCTCTTCCTCTATTTTCTCTCGACATATTGTATAACAAAATAAGATTAGGGCTAGCTATTTATTAATTAAGAGTGTCTTACCCTAATGAACTTTTAATTGGGTTCAATAAATATTAAGGCCCAAATTTGTAATCAAATAATATTATCCATCACTTTTAATTAGCCCACGTAAATTTAACCCAAACACAAGAAAACTAACAAAAATTTAGTCTGTCTTATAAAAAGTCCAATTAAAAGCTTTAATAATATATTTTATTATTATTATTATTATTTTACGGGTATTACAGGTTGCCTAACTTTTGTGGTCCCTCAAAGATGGAAAATAAGAATTTGGCAGGAAGAAAGGATTTGTTAGGACATTTGGTTGGTGAATAATATTGCCTGCAAGTTTATTTCAAAGGGTGGCCCCCACCCATATTGAAATTAAGATGTTAGGCATTGAAAAGTTTGGCTAATAAGAAAAAGTTAGGCAGTTGCTTTGTTTCTTCCTCCGAATTGTGCTATAAATAAGAGGGCAACCCTCCATCCTAAATCACACCAAAACAATCTCAAGCATTTTTATTATAGTATTATGAGTATTTCTTTTGAGTATAAGAATACTTTGAGCGTAGTTTTTCTGCAAGATTTTCTCAGAATAATATCTGATATTCCAGTCAAATCCAGTTTCTACTAAGGTAAAGAATATTATTTTATTTCAATACTCGTAAAAAATATTATTTTCTTTCATACTCTATATTATGGAAGTTATATTATTTCAATTCATATTCTTAAATTTAAACTTACTATGGTAAGTATTGCTACTATAATTCCTGAAATTAGTAGAATATCCTTGATATTTGTGCTTCATCTAGTATCTTTTCATGAAAATATTATTTTGAGCATTCTTGATAAGTTTTAACCTTTTTATGCCACAGTATTATTCACAGGGTACTATTCCTGAAGTACTATTCATGGGGTACTATTCACTCAAGTACTATTCACCCGGGGTACTATTCATGATAAAAATTGATTTCTTTTCGGTCCAAATTATTTTTGATACAATATTATTCTTGAATTTTACTCCACAAAGAAGTACCATGTTGACAATTTAAAGCTTATTGAATTCTGGATAAATTAAATTATAAATCTTTAGAGTTTATCCTTTGTGTGCATTTAATTGAATTCGTATATCATTGTCATCATCCTCATGTTTATATTGTTATGAAAGTCATCTTTGGCCCATAGTTCATAGATCGACTGTTAATTGGTATGATTATGACCAAGGATCATTCGGTATAATCATGACCTGTAATGTTACAAATGATGTGGTAAAAGTCCTTATTGGCCCGTAGTGCATTGATGGACAGTGGTTTGCATGATCATGACCATTGGTGATAACTCAAATATCTTTGGCCCATAGTGCATGTATAATTAAGTGATATGGACTATTTATTGAGCTGAGTCTCAGTAATAAAATTGATGATAAACTTTTAAAATCGTAGAAGATAGTAGATATCATGTTCTACTTGACTCTTCTAATGGATTGCTGGTTCTGCTGCAGTTAAACTTGTTGTCTATTATATTCTATCAGTTTAACATTGTTCAAGACTAATGATAATTTATTCTATATTATCTTAGTCATAATATTCTTTACTGGGCTAGTTGAGTTCACATTTTGCTTTCATTGTTCTCTTCAGGAAATGAGATTATAGTTGGGACTAGTCGGGTGATCAGTGGATTTTATATACACTTATCCGGTATCTTTTACTTGAATTAGTTGCTTATATTTATGTGTCTTAGTTACTTTTCATGCATTTTGTGTTCATTTTATAGGTTATACGTTTGGGAGCGGTGTGAGCAACTATTGGTAAGGAAAAGCAAGGGAAGTGCAAAGAAAAGCAATTCGGATTTCATTTGGGCTATCGTGTTCATTTCATGTTCTTGGCTTGAAACTTGGACTATGTTGTAAAGCATCTTCTAAGCTTTTCGGAACATCTTGAATCATTCCAATCAGAGTTCGGATGCAAGAGTTATGATCTATGTACCAACGGACGTCGAACTTCGCTGTTTTGGTTAGCCAGTTTCATAGCAGTCACTTCCAGACCACTTTTAGCCTTCATACGTCCATAATTTCTGAATCATAAAAGAATGAAAGTTGTATATCTCGTCGATAGCTTCGATTTGATAGGTGGCAGGCTTCGTAACTCTTCCCGGATCAAACGTTATGGCCATTTTACCAGAGCATACTGCAGCAGAAAATCAACCTCGCGGGCGCGCGATTTCCTACGTGGCCGTGCAAATTACAGTAGCAAAAAGACGCGAGTTAATACTTGCACGCGGCCGCGCCCAACTTTAGGCCAATTCTTGCGCAGCCGCGCGACTTCGGGTGCTAACCAAAGTTGACTTTTCATTAAACAGTGTAATTGAAGCGTAACGGAGAGGGGGATTCAATTAGGGCTTATATATTAGACGTATTTTCATTATGTAAGACATTCCACTCCTTGGGGGCTAAAGCTACTATTGTTTTCTTTTCTTCTCTTTCTTTTTAGATTAGATTAGAACCCTAGATTAGATTAGAGTTGAAGATTGAAGCAATCGAAGAGCTTTGGAAATTCAGAATTGGAGCAAGAGGAGAATCTCAGATTTGCATTCCTAATTCCCTAACTTCTATTTACTTCTATCTTTATTTCTCAATGTATAATCTATTGTGGATTATGGATTTTGATTCTATGATGAATTAAACTTTATTTTGGGATTGCAATGGATTCTATTGTTTAATTTAATCTGATATACTTCATTGTTGACCTTATTGATTGTTATGGGATTGTCTATTAAGATTCATG
Organism: Panax japonicus; assembly: GCA_020205505.1. NCBI lineage: Eukaryota > Viridiplantae > Streptophyta > Magnoliopsida > Apiales > Araliaceae > Panax > Panax japonicus. Next base: position 63,852,655 of record CM035113.1, read on the forward strand.
CTTATTTGCTTAGTTGATTGGCCATCAATTATTGTGATTGACCTTATTTGCTTAGTTGATTTGCTTAGTTGATTGTATATTCTACATTGTGTTGGGATGTTATGATTTGTGCTTAGGATAGACATATACCGAAGCACCATTCGTAGTCAATTGAGAATTTGGGATTAAACCCTAATTATTTATAAATCACATAGACATATAGTGGTTTAGGTAATGCGGGTGTTCACGTGTATTCTATCAATTGTGGATTATACGTGATATGGGTATGGTACATTGAGAGATGGCTATACTTTACTTTCGTGTTCTCGACTAATAATCTGGTACAATTAGTTTGGCTTAACATGAAGTGTGTGGATTTTAATGAGTCAATAGATGAAATTGTAATCTCAGGTCTTCATTATCTAGTCTCGCTCTAGGAATAGTTAGGTTTATTTAATTTAATAGTTTAAATATAAAATATAATATCATTCGTTTAAATAAGACTGAAATGGTTATGGGTTAGTGCTTGGTAAACTTTATTAGATAAATCTCCGTGGGAACAATACTTTACTTACTCTTTATTACTTGTTGACCACGTATACTTGCGTGTTGTGCGTTACTAGAAATTACCCAACATCGGGGAATGGAGTGACGGTCCAGATAGGTGGCTATAGTAGTCCTCACTATTATGTGAAATAGTGTGATAATAATTGTAATGAGGACTTTATTTGAGTTTGTATACTCTCTACGAGACATTATCCGTGTTGAAACTCCTATGTTTTGTCATATTGTATCAAAGAAGTTTGTATTAAAATTTTGTACCATGTATTTGGCGACTCAAGATGGGTGATGTATACCTATTTTGGGGGCATCACAGTTGGTATCAAAGCTTAGGGATATGATCCATGGCTGAGATGTGAGACTAGAACTAGGAGGGGAGAGACGGGAAATTCTTTCGCTAGTATGACCTACCTAAAATTATTTGGTATTTATTTGGTCGGTCAGAGTATAGGGATAATATGTGACATGTTAATTAACCCTTGTTTTGTGGCAGTATTTGATAACGGCATCCGAAAATATTGAGATAAGCAATGAAGCACATGAGACCGTTGAGTCACCAACGATCAATACCTAGGATAATGTGCATCAGGATGGCAATAATCCTCAGGAAAACAACAACACCGACCAAACAATGATTGATGGGATGTTGAGAGGCTTTATTCAATTCATACAACATCAGGCGAGAGTGACTCCTGTTCAAAATACAAGTGGAAACACTGACAACTCTCGGATGGTCACCGCTAAACAGTTCAAGGAGCTGGGACCACCGGAGTTTATTGGAGAGCCAAAACCACTTAAGGCGGAGACGTGGATAAAGCAGATCACCAAGATATTTGATGTCTTTGGATGCTCCGAGGAGCAAAAGGTGAAAGTAGTATGCACACAAGCCAATCATGTTTGATGATAAAGCATATACTTTGTAAACAATCTTATTCATTTATTAATAAAAAGTATTAATTTATTAAAGGCTTTTAATTATCTACATGATGTTGTTTTATAATATGTGATAAACCCATAGTTTTAAGCAATGCTTTTAGAATAATGATGATGATCATTCTAATGAGATCTAAATTCTTAGAAAGCTTAAAACTAAAATAGTTCCCAATCGTTGGATTACTAAACTGGGGATTAGTGAATCCGGATAGATTGGTACATACGTTGCTTGCTCATTGGATGAGAATGATTGATCTCATGATCATTTGTGTGAAGACACTAAAGCAAGTATGTAAGTGCTTATTAGAGAATAAGTTCACTGAACGTGACTCGCTAAGGAATACCTAATGGAGTTTTACTTGCATGTCAATAGAAATTCCTGTAGTGATAGTAGTACAAGTGATCCTTGGACTTGAGATCATCATAGTATCTTGTGTATGATGAGTTATACTTTGACTTATTCCTTAAGACCCTTAGGGTATATCAAAGGATATGCTTGGGTATAATAAGTTATACATGGAGATAATGTATGATCAATAAAGAATCTACCACTTCTAGTAAAAGAAGAGAAATGTCCTATGTGATTCGATAAATGACAACCCAGTAGTCCTTGGCCAAGGCAGAATGAAATTAGAAAGGAGTTTTTAATTTGCATTATTTGGAGTTGTGCATTTAAGGATCGAAATACATATAATTGAATAAAATAAGACTTGACAGTAATTCCATGTCTTATATTTAATTGGGACATTGTATGGTGGAAGGATTGAATTGTACGGTAACTATTTACTCAAAGGTTCTTTTATGATTAATGTTGAAATCTATATTATCTGGAAAGTCGTTGATCGCTAGGGAGGCTTATCCCTATTGTAGAATAAATATTATTTATTTAAATAAATTATTAGTTTAATTTATTTATTTAAATAAGATTAGAATTGTTCTAATTGATTTATTCACAACCGGTTTAATATGGAGAACCTAAAGGGTCACACCATAAAAGGAAGAATAATTATTTAAGAAGTTAATGGCATAATCGTAATACTAAGTTAAGTATATTTAATTTAATCTATGGTGATAGAATAAATTAAATAGCTTAATATTTATAATTTAATATTTTAGAAATATTAAATATAAATTAATAAGAGGAGTCTTATTATTATTATTACTATTGTTATTATTTAATTCCTAAAGGAGTTTGGGAATTAATTAATAAAAGTACTCTCAAATATCCTAATAGGATTAGGAGGCAAATTAATTAAAAGAGTTTAATTAATTATCCCTAATAAGATTAGGGAGCTTAATTAATTAAAAGAATTTAATTAATTAAATAAAACCCAATTCCTTAATTATTAAGGAGGGTTGCCGACATCTATAAATAAGAGGAGTCTTATTATGGGTAAGAGGGGTTGTTGACTTTTACAACATACGTAATTCCAATAGTTGGGAGAGTACGTCTTTTCTATAGAGATAGAAAACTAGGGTTTTGCCAAATACCCATCTTCTTGAATCCTTCTTCTTCCTTGGTGGATCACTTCTAGAGGCCAAACACTTGGGTGGCTAACGTTGATCAAAGGAAGGAACCAAACCCGGTGGATTCAAGTTGAACGCGAAAAGGATTGGAGGTGAACTTGTACCTGAGGAAGCTCGGATCTTCAAAGGTATGATTCTTGTTCTTTCTTTTTCGTTTAATTAATAATTGTGCATAAAGGATGATCCGAGTTTATGGTTTGTAAAATTTTAAAACTCTGATTTTACACGTTTCCGCTTATTTGTGCAATTTGATTGCGTTCATGAATATTACAAACCTAACAGTGGCATCAGAGCCAAACCTTTATGCGAATTATTAATTGTTCAAATTTGATATGTATATTGATATGTGTTTAGAACAATTTAATTGGGCATAATTTTATTGTATAAAATTTATTTTAAAAAAATAAAAAAAAATGGCGAACTGTTTTTTTTAATTACTGTTTCGCTGTGTCCTTATATGATTACTTCGGTAAGGACTTGCACGGATTGCAAGGGATCAGGAGCTTCATTTTTCAAAAATTGATTCACGTGACCCAATTTTTTAAAGTTGCAGGAGATTTTTTTTTTTAAAAGGCTGATCTAGGAAGCTTGTCAAGTAACTATTATATTATAGTTATATAAATTTGATACTTGTCCCGCTTCATGCTTTTTGGGATTCAGGATTCAGTATGTCAAAATTCGCTGTTATTATATATATATTATATACGGTATATGATATATATGATATATTATATTATATATATAATATTCTTAATAATTTTATAATTAAAATAAAATGTTTATTTTAATATTAAAATAAAATGTTTATTTTAATATTAAAATATAAGGTTTATTTTAATTTTAAAATTGAATTTCATGCTAACTAATTAGAGTTGGAATTGGATTCCATAATAACTAATTGGAGTTGAAATTGACTTTCATCTTTCCTTAAATAAAGGAGTTTATTTAGATATGAAATAAGATTTCATATTATTCAAAATAAAAGAGTTTATTTGTGAATAGGAAAGAGAATCCTAAATTTTCTAAATAAAGGAGTTTATTTAGATATGAAATAAGATTTCATATTTTTCAAAATAAAAGAGTTTATTTGTGAATAGGAAAGAGAATCCTAATTTCTTAAATAAAGGAGTTTATTTAGATATGGAATAAGATTTCATATTATTCAAAATAAAAGAGTTTATTTGTGAATAGGAAAAAGAATCAGTCTTTCCTTAAGTAAATGAGTTTATTTAGATATGAAATAAGATTTCATATTATTCAAAATAAAGTAGTTTATTTGTGAATAGGAAATAAAATCCGTGTTTCCTTTAATAAAGGATTTTTTTTTCATGGAATTGGATTCCATAATTAATTAAAATAAATGAGTTTATTTTGATTAAAGATTTTGGTTAAAATAAAATAGTTTATTTTATTCAAAATTGGATAAATTAAAATAAAATAGTTTTATTTTGATTTAAATTTGGATTAAAATAAAAGAGTTTATTTTGATTCAAAATTAGATTTTATACTAACTAAATTTGCCCATTAAATGATATCAATATATATATTAAATGTTTATTATTCATGAGATGAATTTTATTTATTGATGCATATGGTGATGTGTATGATAATAAATGGGATTGATTACGGACTATTGACCAATGTGATTGGATTTTATTTTAGTTGGATGCATGAATGTATGGGTTTTATTAAAATGGGGTCTGCGTACCTCGTCTTCTCTAAATTTTTCTTAATGTAAATTCTATCTCCCTCCTATGTATTTCCCCTTGACTGTTGATCAAGGTTTCTATTTTTTTTAAATAGTTTTGTAATAGGAATAGTTAGAATTAATTTTGAAGAATTGGAGATCAAGGATCAAGGAGCGCTTGAAGACCCGTTTGTAATGGAGCCCAGGTTTAAATGTAATAGTTATATTTAAATTTAATTCTTGCACCCCTAAGTTTGACATTTTGGTTCACTTGATGGCTCTAGTGAACCAAACTAGAATAAAAGTCCATAATCAATCCAGGTAGAATATAGTATTCTATATGTGCATGCTTATACTATATATATATATTATATATTATGCAAACATGCTTCGCATGTTCATTAATATGACGCGTATTTTATATATATATGTGCATGCGCGCTAAACAAGATGAGACAAATTAATAATAAACCCCTCAAATATTTTTATATTAAGTTGTAACGTTCAAAGATATTTGAAATATCGAACGTCGCCTTCTAGCATGATAGAAATAATAGAGTATTGAATATTTAATATGAGTTTGTTGTGCACACACAAGGCGAGTATTAAATATTTAAGATGTTATTTTTATTACATATGATGTTTATAAGGAATTGAACATTACTGCTTTGTTGTGCACACACAAGGGCTATAATTTTCTCTTCACTTATATGGAAATACTGGGTCTGACTTAACTTAAATTATTTTAGTTCGGATGTGCACACACTTGACCATTATGATTTAAGAGGCAAAATACAAGTAGTTACATAGTTGATGTAATTGACAAGAGTTGTCTACCTATTTATTTATATATAGTTTGTTGTGCACACACAAGGCTATATACATTTGAAATGGGATACTTATTCTCACTAGCATATCTTTAATTAGATAATGCCGAACTATATATTGAGGGTAATATAGTTTGAAGAAAATAGTGGGAGATACCAATTTAAAACAAGACCTAATTTATTTTGGTAATTAATAAAAGAATGTATGCTAAAATGTTGTTGATTACAAATTCATTTACAGAATTTTACAATGTCTAAAATTACTATCACTGCATAGCATATTAGATGCTAAATTAACTGGACCGAATTAAACGGATTGGTTAAGGAATTTGAGAATAGTTCTCATGGCTGAAAAGTTATCTTACATCCTTAATACGTATATCCCTGCAATGGTTGCAGACAGTGCCTCTAAGGAAGAGATTGCTACTTTTAGAAAGTGGCAAGATGATGCACAGTTGGCTCAATGCATCATGCTCGCATCCATGAGTAACGAGCTTCAGCGTCAGCATGAAACTATGGATGCTCCTATTATATTCCTGCACATCAAGTAGTTGTTGGTGAGGAAAGTAGAACTGATAGTTATCAGATATCTAAGGAGCTCTTCCGATCTAGAATGACCGATGACACTACAGTACAGATAAAAATCCATAACATGATCAATTTGATTGAACAATTAGGACAACTGGTTTTGTCATGGATGGAGAGTTGAGCCAAGATTTGATCTTGCACTCACTCCCAGACTCCTTTCACAATTGTTGTGAATTTTTCATATGAACGAGCTAGATATCAGCCTCGCTGATTTGCTTAACATGTTGAAAAATGTTGAGAGTCACTTTCCAACCAAGAAAGACCAAGTCTTACTGATAGGGGCCAAAGGATCTTCTGAAAAGAAGAACGATTCTAAGAAGGTAAATAGAAAGGGCAAAAACAAAGGATAATAAGAACAAAACTGATACGGATAGCAAAGGAGTTTGCTTCCACTGCAATAAGCCTGGACACTGAAAAAGAAACTGCGAGAAGCATCTTGCAGAGGCTAACCAAAGAAGCTTAGTGAAGTTTCGGTTACAAATACAAAATTTATTCATGATTTAAAATAAATTTTTCTTTAAGTCAAGGTTCTACTTGGGTATTGGATACCGACTTTGGTTATCATAAATATAGATTTATGAAGGGACCAAACAGAAGTAGAAAGCTAAACAAATATAAGTAAACATATGTGCGGGAAATGTAGCAAAGGTTGCCACATTAGCCATAGAAACTTATAGTTTAGCAATGCCTACGGGCAAATCTATTCAGTAAATAAGTTGTTATTGTATTCCAGTTCTTGTTAGAAATATTATTTCTATTTTATTGTTGGACAATGAAATCTTTGGTATTATAATTAAGAACAATTGTTGTTCTATTTATAATAATAATGTTTTGTATAGAACTGAAATATTACTTAATGGATTTTCTATACTTGACTTACGTGAAAACATATTTTACAAATTGAACAAACTAGTATAAGAAAAGGAGATGATCATTAAAAGAGTTGAATGTTTGTATTTGCTTAAATACAAGTGAGAATTATTTGAAAGGTTCAAAGAATTCAAAAATGAAACAAATTGACAAAGTATTAAGATTTTTTGATTAGATCAAGGAATAAATACTTGTGAAATAAGTTTCTAGATCATCTCAAATGGTTTTCTCATAATGGACACATCCTAATACGCAATAATTAATTGATGTATCTGAAAGGAAAAATCGTACCTTGTTGGACATGGTGAAGTCCATAATGATTTTACCGGCATTCCAGTATCCTTCTTGGGTAATGTCCTAGAAATGGTTGTATATCTACGAAAAGGTAACCTCAAAATTCGGCCCAAGACTCCATAAAAGTTATGGACAGGGAGGATTCCTAATCTTAAGTATGTTAAGATAAGGGTTGTCCAACTTATGTGAAAAGGTTTCAAAGGATAAGCTTGGGACAAAATTTAATAAGTACAGATTTGTGGGACATCCTAAAGTAAGTTTAGGGTATATGTTCTATAATTCTACTTAGCAAAAGGTGTTTGTTACGAAACATGCTGCCTTCTAAGATAAAGGTGTTTATCATTGAAAGGGCTAGTGGGAGGATAATGCATCTTGAAAAGTTCAAGAACCACAAAACACTACAAGTCAAATAAGAGGAACCTATAGATAGACCTATTGTACCACAACCGAATCGTAAATCTGGAATAGTACCGAAGATACCTAGGAGGTATGGATTCATCATGGATGATGATGATGAGGTACGTATCATAGAAGATGATGATCCAGTTACATACGATGAGGTAAGAGTTGTAGACACTCAGAGAAATGGATTGAAGCAATCTTCTCAAAAATGGAACATTCATTTTGATATGATAATCAAAAGAGTTTGATTTTATCAAAAACAAGAATGAACCTAGTGTGTACAAAAGGGTCAGTGGGAGCGTCGTGACATTCCTAGTATTATATGTTGATATACTATGGATGAGGAATAACATACTAATGCTACAATCAGTAAAAATAAAGTTGTCTAAACATTCCTCCATGAATGATTTGGGAAGAGTATCTTAATTGGGGATACAAATCTATATAGATAGATTTAAAAAGATGTTCAAATTAACCCAAGGAACGTATATTCATTTGATGCTAAAGTTGTTTAGCATGGAAAACTCCATGGGATGTCTCATGTTGATGAGACATGGAGTGTATCTCTCTTAATAGTCCCCATAGACACCTAAAAGAGAGATCCCATGAGTGACAATCATGTATGCAATGAAATATGCGCGACCTGATGTTGATCAGTCATATTCTGGAGAAGTTCACTGTGAGACAGTGAAAAACATCTTAAAGTACTTAACCAGCACTAAGGATGTGATATAATTCATGGCGGGTCTGAATTAAAACTAGAGGGCTTAACAGACTCAAGTTTTTCAGACGGACCAAGACGACAGAAAATCCACTTTAAGGTAAAGGGTTACCTTGAACGGTGGTGCAGTGAATTGGAAAGGTTCCAAACAACAAAGAGTTGTTGGTTTAGTGATAAAGACAAAGTATATAGCTATAAATGAAGCTACAAGTTGATTGTTTGGATGAAAAGTTCATTACAGAACTAGGAATAGTTCTTAAGTCTCATCTTAGATCTAAACATGTGTTGTGGCACTTTCATTTGATTATAAGAATCATTGAAAGATGGGAAATAACTATAGAGATAGTGAACTCTCAAGAACAATATTACATATCCATTAACTAAAGCATATCCAACAGCAGGATAATCGTCACTTAGTGAAGAAGGGTATGAGATACCATTGCGATTGGCTTTAGTGCAAGTGGGAGATTAAAAGTAGTATGCACACAAGCCAATCATGTTTGATGATAAAGCATATACTTTGTAAACAATCTTATTCATTTATTAATAAAAAGTATTAATTTATTAAAGGCTTTTAATTATCTACATGATGCTGTTTTATAATATGTGATAAACCCATAGTTTTAAGCAATGCTTTTAGAATAATGATGATGATCATTCTAATGAGATCTAAATTCTTAGAAAGCTTAAAACTAAAATAGTTCCCAATCGTTGGATTACTAAACTGGGGATTAGTGAATCCGGATAGATTGGTACATACGTTGCTTGCTCATTGGATGAGAATGATTGATCTCATGATCATTTGTGTGGAGACACTAAAGCAAGTATGTAAGTGATTATTAGAGAATAAGTTCACTGAACGTGACTCGCTAAGGAATACCTAATGGAGTTTTACTTGCATGTCAATAGGAATTCATGTAGTGATAGTAGTACAAGTGATCCTTGGACTTGAGATCATCATAGTATCTTGTGTATGATGAGTTATACTTTGACTTATTCCTTAAGACCCTTAGGGTATATCAAAGGATATGCTTGGGTATAATAAGTTATACATGGAGATAATATATGATCAATAAAGAATCTACCACTTCTAGTAAAAGAAGAGAAATGTCCTATGTGATTCGATAAATGACAACCCAGTAGTCCTTGGCCAAGGTAGAATGAAATTAGAAAGGAGTTTCTAATTTGCATTATTTGGAGTTGTGCATTTAAGGATCGAAATACATATAATTGAATAAAATAAGACTTGACAGTAATTCCATGTCTTATATTTAATTGGGACATTGTATGGTGGAAGGATTGAATTGTACGGTAACTATTTACTCAAAGGTTCTTTTATGATTAATGTTGAAATCTATATTATCTGGAAAGTCGTTGATCGCTAGGGAGGCTTATCCCTATTGTAGAATAAATATTATTTATTTAAATAAATTATTAGTTTAATTTATTTATTTAAATAAGATTAGAATTGTTCTAATTGATTTATTCACAACCGGTTTAATATGGAGAACCTAAAGGGTCACACCATAAAAGGAAGAATAATTATTTAAGAAGTTAATGGCATAATCGTAATAATAAGTTAAGTATATTTAATTTAATCTATGGTGATAGAATAAATTAAATAGCTTAATATTTATAATTTAATATTTTAGAAATATTAAATATAAATTAATAAGAGGAGTCTTATTATTATTATTACTATTATTATTATTATTTAATTCCTAAAGGAGTTTGGGAATTAATTAATAAAAGTACTCTCAAATATCCTAATAGGATTAGGAGGCAAATTAATTAAAAGAGTTTAATTAATTATCCCTAATAAGATTAGGGAGCTTAATTAATTAAAAGAATTTAATTAATTAAATAAAACACAATTCCTTAATTATTAAGGAGGGTTGCCGACATCTATAAATAAGAGGAGTCTTATTATGGGTAAGAGGGGTTGTTGACTTTTACAACATACGTAATTCCAATAGTTGGGAGAGTACGTCTTTTCTATAGAGATAGAAAACTAGGGTTTTGCCAAATACCCATCTTCTTGAATCCTTCCTCTTCCTTGGTGGATCACCTCTAGAGGCCAAACACTTGGGTGGCTAACGTTGATCAAAGGAAGGAACCAAACCCGGTGGATTCAAGTTGAACGCGAAAAGGATTGGAGGTGAACTTGTACCTGAGGAAGCTCGGATCTTCAAGGGTATGATTCTTGTTCTTTCTTTTTCGTTTAATTAATAATTGTGCATAAAGGATGATCCGGGTTTATGGTTTGTAAAATTTTAAAACTCTGATTTTACACGTTTCCGCTTATTTGTGCAATTTGATTGCGTTTATGAATATTACAAACCTAACAAAAGGTTCCATTTGCCACCTTTATATTCCGAGGAGAGGCAGATTACTGGTGGGAATCGGTTAAGCGTACTCAACCTGCCGCACTGAAGATGTCTTGGGAGAAGTTCCAAGAACTGTTGAACGACAAGTACTTTCCCAAAAGTATTCGTCACATGAAGGAGGTATAGTTTATCAAGCTGGAGCAAAATAATATAATTGTGTCGTAGTACGAAGCTAAGTTTGCCAAGTTATCCCGGTTTGTGCCCCACTTGGTTTATAATGAGGAGAGAATGACGCGGATGTTTCTAAGAGGTTTGAAACCTGAGATACGTCAATACCTAATTTCTTACAAACTGTGTTTGTATTCAGATGTTGTAAAAAGGGCACGGTTATTAGAGCGCGATAACTAGTTAACCCAACCAAGAGAGAGCAGCTGACAAATCGATAATACCAGTGGTTGCAGTCATCGATGCGGTGATAATAAACGAGGAAGGAATCAACATGCTAGAAATGGTAACCACTTTGGTGGTAATCATGGCCAAGATAATATAAGTGGAAATTTTAAAAAGAGGAAATTCAATAATGATGGAAAGACGTCAGCACCATCACCTGTTGTTAAGGAAGGAGAACGACTGATGACTGAGTTTTATACACATGAATTGGGTACATTCGGGCTTAATTTATTGTTGTTCTCAAGTCTTTTAGGATGTTTTTATGTGTTTGTGTCCATTCATGCATGTTTTATATTGTTTTGTAGGAATTGGGACAAAAGTTACATGGATCGACGTTCGGGGTGGCTAGATTCACGTTTTTGGCTTGTCATTTACACAGCAGTCACTTCAGAGCCAATTTGACTATAGCTCTGGACATTATTTCGAAAATCTTCAAGAATGAAAGTTGTAGATCTACTTCTCCTCTTTCCGGATCATCTTGAATCATCTCAATCGGAGTTCGGACGAAGAAGTTATGGCCGTTTTCCCAAAGGACGTCGGAGCAGAAAATGTCAGACTTTTGGGACAGCGCCGGGGCGCCCATTTCTAGTGTATTTCCAGCGCCGGGGCGCTGGGGGGCAGACTCTCAGCGTCGTGAACAGTGCTGGGGCGCTGGGGAAAGAGTTTGGTTGGGCCTGGACGCGTTTTGGGCGAATTTTGACACCTTTTTGACTCCAAATAGGATTGGGTTTGTTCCAAAACTCAAAGTTAGACTTGTAACCTATAAATAGATGATGTAAGGCATAAAATAAGAGGGGATTACATAGCTTAGCTGGGGGATTACATAACTTAGCTTGGAGATTACATAGCTTAGCCTAGATTAAACACTCCTTTAGATTAGAGCATAACCCTAGTTCTTATTAGTTTTGGAGATTGAAGCAACTTGGAGACCATTGAAGATCAAGAGCAAGAGCAAGAGGGGAGCATCATATTTGCTGACAACAGATTCTATTCTCTTCTCTCATCTTACTTTTATCTTTTAATGTCTATTCAGTTGTGGATTTTTGATTTCCATTCGTTAATTATGAACTAACTCTTTCATTAAGATTTCAATTGAACTTTTTATGGCTATGAATTAGTTATTCATTATATTCCAATTATTTATGTTAAAGTGAGTTGTTTATCTTGTCTTGTGCATATTACTTAATTATCTGATCAGTAATTACTTTGTTACTCTAGAAGGAATTGGAAGAGGAATTCTAGGGTTAGAACTGGGCATGATATCATGTGACTTAGTTATTTGCAAAGTGAATAATTAGGTTTGTGAATTGAATGGAAATATCTGTTCACCGCATGTAACACATAAGCAATTGGAATTGAAGGAGTTTAATTCACTTATTTTGCATAGGAATATAGCAAGATTAATTTGGATTAAATAGAAGGCAATTGATCACTTGGAAAAGGACTTTTGGCATTTGAGAATTTCTGTTAACAATTCAGTAGACATAATAATTGGGATAATTGGATAATTGGTTTATAGTTCATAATTGGGGATATTGGAGTCTTAGCCTTTATTTATTTGAATTCATTTATAAAGTAACATAGTTTTAATTGGTTAATTTAGTTTTCTTAATTAGAAAAAACACAATTTGAGATTGTTTAAATAAAATTAGTTTGGTTAAGAATTAGTACTTGGTGATTTTTATTAAATAATTCCTCGTGGGAACGATACTTTTCTTATCACTTTATTACTTGTTGACCGTGTATACTTGCACGTATTCATTGATTGCGAAATCGATCAACAACGACCGTCGGTCGTATGTTACAAATGCGGAGGGGAGGGACACATCTGTCCAAACTATACGCAGCAGTCCAAAGCATGGTACAATTGTGGAAGAGAAGGTCACCTAGCCCGATTTTGTCGTACACCAAAGTCAAGTCCAGGTGGGATGGTGGCATCAAAGACCGTCCCAAACAAGATAAAACCGGTAGTTCAAGGGAGAGCGTTTGTCGTAACCTCCCAAAAAGTAAGGAACCCGAACGAGGTCATCACGTGTAAGCTTATCATAAACTCTAGCGAAGTATATACCTTATTTGATACCGATTCTACCCATTCTTTTATTTCTCCTACTTGCGCTCAACGTTTAAATTTGACTCCGGAGAAATTAGACTTTGACTTATCTGTTGAAACTCTGTTGGGAGAAACCTTCATTACATTCACTTTATATAAGTCTTGTTTGGTTCAAATCGGTACCCTCACATTACCTGTCGATCTTATTTCCTTAAAAATACTTGCATTTGTCGTAATTCTCGGGATTGATTGGTTAATTACTCATCATGCAAAAATTGATTGTTTTCATAAGGTTGTTAGCTTTCATATTCCTAACCAACCTATTATGTGAATTCAAGCAACCAAACCATTAAAATCAATCACTGTCATCTTAAGTCATAAAGCTATTTGTTTTTTGAAAAACGGATGGCAAGCTTTCTTAGCTCATGTCATGGATTTAAACAAAAATACGTCAATTTTGAATGATATTTCTATTGTTAATAAATTTTCTGACGTATTTCCTAAAGAACTCCCTGGCCTACCCCCAGAGAGTGAAATTGAACTTTATATCGACCTTGAACTCGGTACAAAGCCCATTTCTAAACCCCCATATCGAATGGCTCCTATTGAACTTTAGGAGTTAAAAACCCAACTGCAAGAATTGTTAGACATCGGTTTTATTCGTCCTAGTACGTCTCCTTGGGGTGCTCTTGTTCTATTCATAAAGAAGAAAGATGGAACTATGTGACTTTGTATTGACTATCGGGAGTTGAATCATGTCACCGTCAAAAATAGGTACCCATTACCTCAAATTGATGACATGTTTGACCAGTTGCAAGGTGCTAAATTCTTTTCAAAGATCGATCTTCGTTCCGGATATCATCAGTTAAAAGTTAAAACTGATGACATTCTAAAAATTGCTTTCAGAACTCGGAACGGGCATTATGAATTCCTAGTCATGTCTTTTGGATTGACTAATGCTCATGTGGCCTTCATGGATATGATGAACCGAGTATTCAAGGAATATTTGGATCATTTTGTTGTTGTATTTATTGATGACATCCTCATATACTCCAAAAGTCGTGAAGATCATGAGCAACACTCGAGGCTAATACTCCAAAAGCTTCGTAAAAATAAGCTATATGCCAAGTTGAAGAAATGCGAGTTCTGACTTGAGGAAGTAGCATTCCTTGGGCACATGATATCAAAACATAGAATATTTGTTGACCCGGCAAAGATTGAAGCAATTCTAAGCTGGGAGCAACCTAATTCAGTTACCGAAGTACGTAGCTTTCTGGGCTTAGCTGGTTATTATCGGAGATTCGTGGAAGGATTTTCTCGAATCGCTACTCCATTAACTCAGCTGACTCAAAAAGATACAAAATTCTGTTAGAGTGAGGAATGTGAGAAAAGTTTTTAAGAACTCAAGAGGAGACTCATTTCAGCATCTATTCTAACAATACCATCTGGTTCAGAGGGATATGTCATCTACAGTTACGCTTCAGGTAAGGTTTAGGATGTGTTCTCATTCAACATGGGAAAGTCATGGCCTATGCCTCGCGACAACTCAAAGAATATGAGAGGAATTATCCTACTCATGATCTAGAGTTGGCAGCTGTCGTGTTCGCACTTAAAATCTGGAGGCATTACTTGTGTGGGGAGAAAGTGGAGATCTTTACGGATAATAAAAGCTTCAAATATTTCTTCACTCAAAAGAAACTCAATATGCGGCAACGACGTTGGCTTGAACTGTTGAAAGATTATGATCATACTATTCAATACCATCCTGGAAAAGCGAACGTGGTAGCTAACGCATTGAGTAAAAGATCATATGTGGGTACGAGTGTGATATTATCAACGCAAATGACCATTTTATATGACTTGCAAAGGATGGAGATACAGATAAAAACTCCAGGGACCCACGTGATGATGGAAAATATACGAGTAGAACCAAATTTAATCGATAAAGTTAAAGCCGCTCAAGCTACAGAACTGGAGCTGATGCGTAAGAAGAAGAAAGTGCAAGTAGCTGTTATCCCGAAAGCAAGAATCGATTAAGAATGAATACTTAGAGTCAACTCCAGACTTTGTGTTCCTAATGACTCTGATTTGAAGTATAATATTATAATGGAGGCGCACAACACACCATTTGCAATCCATCTTGGAAGTACCAAAATGTATCATGATCTTAGACATACATTTTAGAGGAGCAATATGAAGAGAGAGATCGCGGAGTTTATCTCAAGGTGTCTAACTTGTCAATGAGTCAAGGCGGAGCATCAAGTGCCAAAAGGTCCATTGCAACCACTTAAAATTCCAGAATGGAAGTGGGAGCACATTACCATGGATTTCGTTACCGATTTTCCTAAGGTTTCTCAATGCATAGATGTAATTTGGGTCATTGTTGATAGATTGACCAAGTCTGCTCATTTCTTACCTATACGAGAAACTTATTCACTTGAACATCTTGTTAGTATGTACATAAATGAGATTGTAAGATTGCGTGGTATGCCGGTATCCATAGTTTCTGATCGAGACCCAAGATTTACTTCACGGTTTTGGGTCTGTTTATAGAAAGCTATGGGTACAGATTTGCGATTCAGCTCGTCATATCATCCTCAAATAGATGGGCAGTCGAAGAGGAATATTCAAACTCTTGAAGATCTATTAAGACTCTGTGTCATTGACTTCAAAGGAAGTTGGGACAAGTTCTTGCCATTGGTGGAATTCTCCTACAATAACAGTTATCAAGCAAGTATCGGTATGGCTCTGTTCGAGGCCTTGTATGGAAGAAAGTGTCGATCTCCGGTATGTTGGGATGAGGTGGGTGAAGCAACGTTGTTGGGACCAGAATTGGTACGCATGACAACGAAAAATATTCAAATGATCCGGCAACGTATAAAAACCTCACAAGATCGACAAAAGAGTTATGTTGATCTTCATCGGAAGGACGTGGAATTCAATGTTGGAGAACATGTGTTGTTACATGTTGCTCCATGGAAGGGAGTTACGAGATTTGAAAAGAGAGGAAAGCTCAATCCTCGATTCATTGGTCCATTTGAAATCATTGACCGAATAGGAACTGTAGCCTATAGATTCGCCTTACCGCCAAGTATGTCTCGTGTTCATAACGTTTTTCACATATCCATGTTACGTAAATATGTGGAAGACCCAAACCACATTATTGAGTTGGAACCAGACGAGATAGCAGAAAATTTAACATACGTAGAGATACCTGTTAAAATCTTGGATAAGAAGGAACATATTCTACGCTGCAAGGTTATACCTCAAGTCAAAGTTTTGTAGAGAAACCACGATGTTAAGGAAATGACTTGGGAGTTGGAATCTGAAAAGAAATCAAGGTATCCTCACCTCCTCGACATACCAGGTATGTACTCTAATTTCGAGGACAAAATTTCATAAGAAAGGGAGATTGTAAGACCCCAACTTTCATAAATAAAGATTAATTTTTTTCTAATTATATTTTTGAATATTAAGGTGTGAATTTTTTATAATGTTATAGTCGTGGGTAATATTTATAAATTTTGCAAAGTAAGCAAGTTGCTATAAAATATTCGTTTGGTCGGGGAATATTCTTTTTGTCTGGGAATATTCGTACGACGACACAATCATTGGTGGACCCCACAACAGAATTATTGTCGGATTTAGAAAATGACAAAATTATCTTTTTATAAAAATAACGGTGAAAGTTTTACCGTTAACTGTTGAAATACTCGGTGATAAAAGTACACTAATACGTGTGGTTTCATAGTAGCACACGGTATTGTACAGTATCTTTGATTATTGATGCTTACGTTAGAAGTCACTTAATTTTATTCAATAATTGCCAAAGTCATTATTGCACAGTTTCTTATATTATTGATTCAATTATTATCACAGTATCATCTGCATAATATTTTACATTTTTAAATCAATACTTGACGCGACACAATTATTCATATTATTAGTTAGCATTATTGATAATGTCTAGAAAATTCTGTCGATGAAAGGGGTTTGGTCATCTAATTACGCGCCAATAAGGATATATCCTTATCGGAAAGCCCCCTATTTCCTGGGAATGATCTCGTTGTTGATATTGTGAGCTTATAATATTAATTATTATGTGGTCGATATTGGTTCAATTTTGATTTAAATGAAGGAATTTTTAGCATGAAATAATTGTTGAAAGTTTGGCATATTTTCAATGGAATTACAATTATTTCTCCGATAAAATATTCATTCAAAAATATTATTATAATATTTTATAATTGTTTAAATAATAATATTATAATATATATATATATATATATACATGTGATAAAAGGGACGAATATGTGTATTATTTCTTGATGGCTTTAAAAATGTCAACAAAAGTGGGTTGCCTAACTTTTGTGGTCCCTCAAAGATGGAAAATAAGAATTTGTCAGGAAGAAAGGATTTGTTAGGCCATTTGGTTGGTGAATAATATTGCCTGCAAGTTTGTTTCAAAGGGTGGCCCCCACCCATATTGAAATTAAGATGTTAGGCATCAAAAAGTTTGGCTGATAAGAAAAAGTTAGGCATTTGCTTTGTTTCTTCCTCCGAATTGTGCAATAAATAAGAGGGCAACCCTTCATCCTAAATCACACCAAAACAATCTCAAGCATTTTTATTATAGTATTGTGAGTATTTCTTTTGAGTATAAGAATACTTTGAGCGTAGTTTTTCTGCAAGATTTTCTCAGAATAATATCTGATATTCCAGTCAAATCCAGTTTCTACTAAGATAAAGGATATTATTTTATTTCAATATTCGTAAGAAATATTATTTTCTTTCATACTCTATAATATGGAAGGGATATTGTGTCAATTCATATTCTTAAATTTAAACTTACTATGGTCAGTATTGCTTCTATAATTCCTGAAATTAGTAGAATATCCTTGATATTTGCTCTTCATCAAGTATCTTTTTATGAAAATTTATTCTGAGCATTCTTGATAAGTTTTAACCTTTTTATGCCAGAGTACTATTCACAGGGTACTATTCCCAAAGTACTTACTATTCACGGGATACTATTCACTCGGGTACTATTTACCCGGGGCACTATTCATGATAAAAATTAATTTCTTTTCGGTCCAAATCATTTTTGATATATTATTATTCATGAATTTTACTCCACAAAGAAGTATTATGTTGACAATTTGGACATTATTGAATTCTGGATAAATTAAATTATAAATCTTTAGAATTTATACTTTGCTTGCATTTAATTGAATTCGTATATCATTGTCATCATCCTCATGTTTATATTGTTACAAAAGTCATCTTTGTTTCGTAGTGCATAGATGGACTGTTAATTAGTATGATTATGACCAAGGATCATTTGGTATAATCATGACCCGTAATGTTACAAATGATATGGTAAAAGTCATCATTGGCCCGTAGTGCATTGATGGACAGTGGTTGGCATGATCATGACCATTAGTGATAACCCGAATATCTTTGGCCCGTAGTGCATGGATAATTAAGTTATATGGACTATTTATTGAGTTCAGTCTCAGCGATAAAATTGATTATATACTTTTAAAATCATAGAAGATAGTAGATATCATGCTCTACTTGACTCTTCTAATGGATTGCTGGTTCCACTGCAGTTAAACTTGTTGGTTATTATATTCTATCAGTTTAATACTGTTGAAGGCTAACGATAATTTATTCTGTATTATCTTAGTCATAATATTCTTTACTAGGCTAGTTGAGCTCACCTTTTGCTTTTATTGTTCTCTTCAGGAAATGAGATTATAGATGGGACTAGTCGGGGAATGGAGTGACGGTCCAGATAGGTAGCTATAGTAGTCCTCACTATTATGTGAAATAGTGTGATAATAATTGTAATGAGGACTTTATTTGAGTTTGTATACTCTCTACGAGACATTATTCATGTTAAAACTCTCAGCTACATTTTGTCATACTGTATCAAAGAAGTTTGTATTAAAATTCTGTACCATATATTTGGCTACTCAAGATGGATGATGTATACTAATTTTGGGGGTGTCACATTTTAGCTTATCCCTAAAGCATGACCTTAGTATTCAGTTATGAAATTTATATTCAACTAATCCTTAGTTGATGTTCGTGAAACCTAAATTACCTTGAAATATATCCAAACCAAACTTACTTTGGTGCGGACTTGTACTCTAAATACTGAGATGAACAACCCTATTATTAGGGGATAATTTACGCTTAACGTTGAAATGTTTATGCACAATACATTGTACGAAGGGCTGATCCTCCTAAGTACGTGGAGTCCCTATAGTCTTATGACTGTTAAAGTTAAGTTGAAAGATTACTTATAACTATGGACATAGTTCGTAGTCTTATGACTCTCAGTTAAATATTTCCTGATTCTGATTATCATTGATAAAGCATTTTGTTCAGCCTATCATTTGACAGTTGTTGTAAATATTTTATTCATTATTATTTCAAGTGAGCTTTGTTTGCTCATTCTTGCTTATATAACCTTACAGCTAAAGTTGAGAAGGTCGATATACCTAGCACCAGTAAGGGAAAGGGAAAGATGAACAAGTATTGAAGACTTGTAATTATGTTGATATGTTATTATTAGACATTACTTGAATTATTGTAATGAAGTTATTTAAATTCCGCATTTGAATGACTGTATTTAAAGGTTAGACAACCTGGGAGATTTTATTAATGTAATCCCTTAATGGGAAGATTTATTATTCAATTTTATTATGATTGGATAGTTAGATGTGAATGTTTTTATTTAAGTGAACACCAAATCTTGTGGTAATGAAGTACCGAGATTTGGGGGTGTCACAAGTACAAATTAAGGTTCACATACGACTGACAGAATTGAATGACAAACATAAAAGTCAAAAATAAATTTGCGAGACCTGAGAGAAGCCTCTACGTGTTTTGAGGTAGAAGACTTGGGTGACGCCCCCAGAATAGGTATACATCACCCATCTTGGATCGCCAGAAAATACACTACTGACAACTCCATTTATACAACTGTTATGCAGAATACGATCACAGTTAAATTGTGAGTTTTAATACAAATATATATAACTCTCGTGGTGCCTTAACCACAACACTTTACAATGTTACCTTACATAAAGGTACAGTCAATAACTATTTTAGAAATTAAAATCTTTGGAAAATACTCAAGGAAACCTTCGTACATGGGAGGCCATGCGTCTAGGTTATGATATATATCATATGCCCACAGAATTATCCTTGGTTGACCCAATAGTCCCCAAAAAAAATGAAAAGATAGCTATCATGTTCTTTCTAATGGTGATTCTTCTCTTGACATATAATTATCCCCATTGTCTCCAATTGAGAATTACATTTCAACCAAACTCCAAGATTATATAGGTAGTGCTCGTAGATATACTCAGCAAGTGGATGTGCACAACTCTGTCTTATGATAACACGAACTTGTATGCCTTTAGACATCTTGTATGATAGTGACAAAACGCCCTTCCAAAGTTGGGTTCGCCTCACCCAATTGGATTCACCAAATATAACTATTAAACAATGTATAAAATATAACACACTTATCTAAAGATCTCAATAAAATTATTTTCATACTATTTTAGGGGAAACCTCAATAGCTTTAGACCATCATTCTATTCCCTTGTTATCCCGCTCGACCCAGCTACACTTTTATTGCCTGAAAGGAATTGTGAAGCAAAAAGGTGAGCACAACTAGCCCATTAAAGAATATCATTACTAAAGATAATATTATCAATAGCCTTCATCAATAATAAATCAGAAATTTAGAACATATGGTAGATGATAAAACTTTTCAACCATAGTTGCAGCGGAACGAGCAATCCATTAGAAGAGTCAAATAGACCATAAAGTCTATTATCTTCCTCATGTTAAAAGTCCACCAACAATGTTTTATCCCTGTAACATCAATCAACATTTCTTGTCCACAATCATGTGAATAACTCATAATCATAATTGTGGTTCTAAATTCCTCTTCGCACCCAGGACGAAGATAATTTTCATCACCTGTCTTTACCTGAAACATCTAAGATCATGGTTATACCAAATCATAATTTCTGTTCATACTCATACTAATAAATTCATCTTTGCACTACGGCCCAAAGATATTCATTAACAGTTCATCTTTGCACTACAGGCCAAAGACATGCAACTGTATTTTAGAAGAGTCATGTAGAGCATGATATCTACTATCTTCTACGAATTAAAAGTTTATTATCAATATTTTATTGCTGAGACTCAGCTCAATAAATAATCCACATCACCGAATTATCCATGCACTATGACCAAGGATATTCGTTAGTATCACATCCATGAATTATCCATGCACTACGGCCAAGGATATTCATTATTATCACATCCATGAATTAATATTTAATCGCTGAGACTCAGCTCAATTGTTAATCCACTTCATCGAATCATCCCTGCACTACAGGCCAAGGATATTCATTAATATCACGACCACGAATTATGCATGCACTACAGGCCAAGGATATTCGTGTTTTCATCAACGGTTATGATCACGCCATAAAACAATTCATCTTTGCACCCTTGGCCGAAGAGAACCCATGGTCATGATCATACTAAAAACTGTCCATCAATGCACTACGAGCCAATGAGGACTTTTACCACATCATTTGTAACATTACGGTCATGATTATACTGAATAATCCCTGGTCATAATCATACCAAGTCCATCTATGCACTACGGCCACAGATGACTTTCATCATTATATAATCATGAGGATGATGATAATGATATAATAATTCAATCAAATAAAAGTAAAGGATAAATATTGAATACTTTAACAATTTAATTTATTCAGAATTCAATAATGTCTAATGTATCAAAAATGATTTAGACCGAAAAAAATCAATTTTTGTCATGAATAGTAACTCGTGAACAGTAACTTGTGAATAGTAACTCGTGAACAGTTACTCATAAATAGTAATTTGTGAATAGTAATCCATGAATAGTAATTTAGGAATAGTACCCCGTGAATAGTACTTCATCATGAAAAAGTTAAAACTTATCAAGAATGCCCAGAATAATATTTCCATGAAAAGATACTGGATGAAGAGCAAATATTAAGGATATTCTACTAATTTTATGGAGTATAGAAGTCAAAACTTTAACCAAATGAGTATAGAATTCGAAATTTGAAACGAAATAATATTACTTACATACTACAGAGTATGGAAGAAAATATTATTTCAAGCAAATACTGAACAAAAATAACATCACTTACATTGAAAAGAAGAGTATTTCAACTGGTATAATGGATATATTCTTGAAGAAAACTTTCACTATTTTCTACACTCAAAACTTCCTAAAACTCAAAAGAAATACGCTCAATATTATAGAAGAAGAATTCTCTGATTCTAGTATAATTTTCAATTCTAACTAAGCATCCTATTTATAGGAGAATAGAAAGGATACTATTTAGAAAATAATCACGGACACACAGTACAGTATTCGAACGACTTCACGGACGCTAAAAATTTTTAGAAAATTTTCTGATTTCTACTATGCAAATGCTATGCAGGCACTATGCAAACACTATGCATAATAAAATATAATATATTCTATTTTTCATATAAAACAAAACTTATAAAATATATATATATATAATATACTTCCTCAATCCTACGAAAACTCCCCCCCCCCCCAATTCCAATTCAGTTTTTCAACACTTATGTGCCCAACATGTGGCTCCCACATGTGGGCCCCACCTTTATTATATTAAATAATTTTCTACCGATTATTTTGAAAAATGGGTAAATGTGAGTCCATAAAAAAAGCAAATTTTACACAAATACTTCATAAAAAATCCCTCAATATTTTTAATAACATTTTCATTTTTTGAATTTTTGAAGTTTGACTTTTTCCGAAAATGTCAACTGTTGACTTTTTGACCAAAAAGTCAACCCCGTCAAAATTTTTGTTTATAGTCTATTCTTACTAATTTCATCATTCCGGACTCAAATATCACGTCCGTGTCTCCAAATTCAACTTCGAACTCAAATTCGATTTTTAATAAAATTTATTTATTATTATTATAACTCGTAATATTAACAACCAGATCGTTTCCAAGAAAGAGGGGGCTTTCCGATAAAGATTTCTCCCTATTGGCACGCAATTAGGTGACCAAACCTCTCTTCGACAGAACTTTCTATACATTGTAAATTATGCATATAATAATATGAGTAACTTGTTATCTCAATTATTGATTTAATAATATAAAATATTGTAACAATAATTGAATCAAATAACGCGAGATACTATGCAGCAATTACGGTGACAATAATTGAATAAAACTGAGTGACTTCTCACGTAAGCATCAATAATCAAAGATATTGTACAATACTGTGTGCTACTATGTAACCACGAATATTACTATACTTTTATAACCAATTATTTTATGAAAACTTTTTTACTTTGAAAAAATTTCACATATCACCCTTAACTTTAACCTTTTATCAATTTAACCATTTACTAAATAGAATAATTATAAGAAAATTGAATACTTTCATTTCATAAAATTCGGAGTCTCACAATCTCCCCTCTTTATAAAATTTCGCCCTCGAAATTTACGTACCTGGTAGTTCGAAGAGATGAGAATACATTGCTTTCATTTTGGATTGTACCTTCCCGGTTATTTCCTTTGTATCATGATTTCTTCATTGCTCATCTCCTATATTTCAGATATCATTCTAGAATATATCTTCAAAACAAAGGTTAATTGACAAATCAAAATTTGTCAACTTATCAAGTAAGAATTTCAGCATAGGTAAGTCACTCACTAGTGAAGTATATTACTCGTCTCTCCCCTCCTAGTTCTAGACTCATATCTTCGTCAGCAACCATATCCCAAAGCTCTGATACCAACTGTGACGCTCCCAAAATAGGTATACATTGTAAGACCCCAACTTTTATGAATAAAGATGAATTTTCTATAAATATCATTTTTGAATATGAAGGAGTGAATGTGATATAATGTTATAGTTGTGGGTAATATTTATAAATTTTGTAAAGTACGCAAGTTGTTATATTATTTTCGATTGGTCAGAGAATATTCGTTTTAACAGGGAATATTCATATGACGGCATAATTATTGGTAGACCCCACAGTGGAATTATTATCGGAGTTAGAAAACGACATAAATATCTTTTTATAAAAGTAACGGCGGAAGTTTTAACGTTAACTGTTAAATTACCCGGTGATGAAAAGTACAGTAATACGTGTGGATGAACAGTAGCACACGGTATTGATTATTGATGCTTACGTGAGAAGTCACACAGTTTTATTCAATTATTGCTACAGTAATTGCCGCATAATATCTTACGTTATTTGATTCAATTATTGTTAATATTTTATATATTATTAAATCAATAATTTTGGCGATAAAGTTATTAATATTATTATTTACAATATTGACGATGTTTAGAAGTTCTGTCAAGGAGAGGTTTGATCGCCTAATTGTGCGCCAATATAGAAAAATTCTTATTGGAAAGCCCCCTCTTTCCTAGGAACAACCTGTCATTAAATATTGTAAATTTTAATGATGATGATAAATGTTGTTAAAAATATTGAGGTGATTTTTTTGAAGTATTTGTCATATTTATGGACCCCCCCTCCCCCCCCCTCCCCCCCCCTCCATTTACCTTTTTTTCAAAATAATTGGTAAAAAAATTGTTCTTTATAATAAAGGTGGGGGCCACATTTGTGCCCACGTATGGAAGAAATGGATGAAATGGAAATGGGGTGGGAGGAGGAAACGTATGTTGGAGGGAATTAGTATTATATATATATATATATATATATATATATATATATATATATATATATATATATATATATATATATATATATATATATATAAACTTACCTAACTTTCAAAACCAATTCAAGTAAAAACAAAAAAACAAAAACATAATATATATATATATATATATATATATATATATATATATATCTGGACTTCCGGATCGGACCAAAATTCGGACCTTTTTTTTATTTTATTTTTAAAATAACTAAAAAAAATTATGAAAATAATTTTTTTTTCATAATACAGTATTTTGGGTGTGATTTGGGTACGTATAACAAAATATGTATGTACAGTCTGTGCAGACTGTACCATCTTTTTCTAGTATAGGTATTCAAAACACGCCCAAAATAATGTATTATGAAAAAAAATTTGTTCCATAAAATATTAAATTTTTTAGTTATTTTTTAAAAAAAAATTTGTTTTTTATCAAGTCCGGACTCCCGGACCTGATCCATTATATATATATATATATATATATATATATATATATATATATATATATATATATATATATATATATATATATATATATATATATGTTTTATTTGGTTATTAAATATTTGTTTGAAAAATTGGCGTCGGTGTGTTGCAAAATTCAGCCCATGAATTATTTTCCCTGTTGGACCGTGAATTAAAAATTCAAATAGTATGTTTTCCATTCTCCTATAAATATGATGCCTAGTTAGAATTGAAAAACACACCAGAATCAAAGAATTCTTCTTCTATAATATTGAGCATATTTCTTTCGAGTTTTAGAAAGCTTTGAACGTAGAAAACAGTGAAAGTTTTCATCAAGAATATCCCCGCTATACCAGTTGGAATGCTCTTCTTTTCAAGGTAAGGAATATTATTTTGTTCAGTATTCGTATAAAATAATATTTTCTTCCATACTCTGTAGTATGTAAGTAATATTATTTCGTTTCAGATTTCGAATTCTATACTCTTTTTGTTAAAGTTTTGGCTTCTATACTTTATGAATTTAGTAGAATATCCTTGTTATTTGCGCTTCATCCGGTATCTTTTCATGGAAATATTATTCTGAGCATTCTTGATAAATTTTAACATTTTATGTCAGAGTACTATTTACGGGGTTACTATTCCCGAAGTTATTATTCACGAGATACTATTTACTCGATTACTATTCACCCGAGGTACTATTCATAAAAAAAATTGATTTCTTTTCGGTCCAAATCATTTTTGAACCAATATTATTCTTGAATTTTACTCCACAAAGCAGTATCATGTTGACAATTTGGACGTTATTGATTTCTAGATAAATTAAATTATAAATCTTTAAAAAATTATCCTTGAACTTGTTTTATTGAATTCTTATCATCCTCGTGTTTATATTATGTTGAAAGTCATCGGTGGCCTGTAGTGCATAGATGGGCTTGGTATGATTATGACCAGGGATTATTCGGTATAATCATGATCGTAATGTTACAAATGATGTTGTAAAAGTCATCATTGGCTCGTAGTACATTGATGGACAGTTGTTGGCATGATCATGACCATTGATGAATACACGAATATCCTTGGCCCGTAGTGTATGGATAATTTGTGGTCGTGATACTAAAGAATATCTTTAGCCGTAGTGCAGGGGTGATTTGATGATGTGGATTTTTTATTAAGCTGAGTCTCAGCGATAAAAGTGATGAAAAACCTTTTAAATCTTAGAAGATAGTAGATTTTATGCTCTACTTGAGTCTTCTAGTGGATTACATGTTCCTCTGCAATTAAACTTGATGTTTGTTATATTTTATCAGTTTAACACTGTTGAATGCTAACAATAAATTATTCTGCATTATCTTAGTCATAATATTTCTTACTGGGCTAGTTGAGCTCACCCTTTTGCTTTCATTGTTCTATTCAAGAAATGAGAACGTAGTCGGGACTAGTCGGGGAATGGAGTGACGATCCAGATGATAGCATTAGTAGTCCTCACTATTCTATAAAATAGTGTGATAATAAATGTATTGAGGACTCCATTTGATTTGAATACTGTCTTGAAGACAATATTCGTATTAAAACTCTTAGTGTATGTTTTGTCGTATTTTACACGACAATTGCATTATTAAGTTGTATTTAAATTTTTTACCATGTATTTGGCGACTCAAGATGGGTTATGTATACCTATTTTGGGGGCGCCACATACATCACCCATCTTGGATCGCCAGAAAATACACTACTGACAACTCCATTTATACAACTGTCGTGCAGAATACGATCACAGTTAAACTGTAAGTTTTAATACAAATATATATAACTCTTGTGGTGCCTTGACCACAACACCTTACAATGGTACCTTACATAAAGGTACAGTCAATAACTGTTTTACAAATTAAAATCTTTGGAAAATACTCAAGGAAACCTTCGTACATAGGAGGCCATGCGTCTAGGTTATGATAGATATCATATGCCCACAGAATTATCCTTGCTTGACCCAATAGTTCCCAAAGAAAAATGAAAAGATTGCTATCATGTTATTTCCAATGGGGAGTCTTCTTTTGACATATAATTATCTCCATTATCTCCAATTGAGAATTACATTTCAACCAAACTCCAAGATTATATAGGTAGTGCTCGTAGATATACTCAGCAAGTGGATGTGCACAACCCTATCTTATGATAACACGAACTTGTATGTCATTAGATATCTTGTATGATAGTGGAAAAACACCCTTCCAAAGTTGGGTTCGCCTCATCCTATTGGATTCACCAAATATAACTATTAAATGACGTATAAAATACAACACACTTACCTAAAGATCTCAATAAAATTATTTACATATTCTTTTAGGGGAAACCTCAACAGCTATAGACCATCGTTATATTCCTTTGTTACCCCGCTCGACCTAGCTACACTTTTATTGTCTGAAAGGAATTGTGAAGCAAAAAGGTGAGCACAACTAGCTCAGTAAAGAATATCATGACTAAAGATAATATTAACAATAGCCTTCATCAATAATAAATCAGAGATTTGGAACATATTGTAGATGATAAAACTTTTCAACCATAGTTGCAACGGAACGAGCAATCCATTAGAAGAATCAAATATACCATAAAGTCTATTATCTTCCCCATGTTAAAAGTCCACCAACAATGTTTTATCTCTGTAACATCAATCAATATTTCCTATCCACAATCATGTGAATAACTCATAATCATAATTGTGGTTCTAAATTCCTTTTCGCACCCAGGACGAAGATAATTTTCATCACCTGTCGTTACCTGAAACATCAAAGATCATGGTTATACCAAATCACAATTTCTGTTCATACTCATACTAATAAATTCATCTTTGCACTACGGCCCAAAGATATTCATTAACAGTTCATCTTTGCACTACAGGCCAAAGACATGCAACTGTATTTTAGAAGAGTCAAGTAGAGCATGAT
The DNA here is from genome assembly GCA_020205505.1 of Panax japonicus. Taxonomy (NCBI): domain Eukaryota; kingdom Viridiplantae; phylum Streptophyta; class Magnoliopsida; order Apiales; family Araliaceae; genus Panax; species Panax japonicus. The sequence continues at coordinate 63,881,094 of CM035113.1, forward strand.
ATCTTACTATCTTCTACGAATTAAAGGTTTATTATCAATATTTTATCACCGAGACTCAGCTCAATAAATAATCCACATCACCGAATTATCCTTGCACTGCGGCCAAGGATATTCGTTAGTATCACATCCATGAATTATCCATGCACTACGGCCAAGGATATTCATTATTATCACATCCATGAATTAATATTTCATCGCTGAGACTCAGCTCAATAATTAATCCACTTCATCGAATCATCCCTGCACTACAGGCCAAGGATATTCATTAGTATCACGACCACGAATTATTTAAGCACTTCGGGCCAAGGATATTCGTGTTTTCATCAACGGTCATGATCACGCCATAAAACAATTCATCTTTACACCTTTGGCCGAAGAGAACCCATGGTCATGATCATACCAAAAACTGCCCATCAATGCACTACGGGCCAATGAGGACTTTTACCACATCATTTGTTACATTACACTCATGATTATACCAAATAATCACTGGTCATAATCATACCAAGTCCATCTATGCACTACGGCCACAGATGACTTTCATCATAATATAATCATGTGGATGATGACAATGATATAATAATTCAATCAAATAAAAGTAAAGGATAAATATTGAAGACTTTAACAATTTAATTTATTCAGAATTCAGTAATGTCCAGATTGTAAATCTGATACTACTTTGTGGAGTAAAATTCAAGAATAATAATGTATCAAAAATGATTTGGGTCGAAAAGAAATCATTTTTTGTCATTAATAGTACCCCGTGAATAGTAACTCGTGAATAGTAACTCATGAATAGTAACTCGTGAATAGTAACTCGTGAATAGTAACTGGTGAATAGTAATTCATGAATATTAACTCGTAAATAGTAACTCGTGAATAGTAATTTGGGAATAGTACCCCGTGAATAGTATTTCGTCATAAAAAAGTTAAAACTTATCAAGAATGCCCAGAATAATATTTCCATGAAAATATACTGGATGAAGCGCAAATATCAATGATATTCTACTAATTTCATGGAGTTTAGAAGCCAAAACTTTAATCAAATGAGTATAGAATTCGAAATCTGAAACGAAATAATATTACTTACATACTACAAAGTATGGAAGAAAATATTTTTTTAAGCGAATATTGAACAAAAATAGCAACCCTTACCTTGAAAAGAAGAGTATTCCAACTGGTATAGCGGATATATTCTTAAAGAAAACTTTTACTATTTTCTACCCTCAAAGCTTCCTAAAACTCGAAAGAAATACGCTCAATATTTATAAAAGAAGAGTTTTCTGATTCTGGTGTGATTTTCAATTCTAAATAAGCATCCTATTTGTAGGAGAATGGAAAAGATACTATTTAGAAAATAATCACGGATGCACAGTACAATATTAGAACGAATTCACGGAGGCTGAAAATTTTCAAATTTTTTTTTGATTTCTACTATACAAACACTATGCATGCACTATACAAACATTATACATAATAAAATATATATAATATATTCTATTTTTCATATAAAACAAAACTTATAAAATATATATATATATATATATATATATATATATATATATATATATATATATATTTTCTCAATCCTACGGCAACTCCTCCCCCCGCCCCAATTCCAATTCAGTTTTCAACACTTATGGGCTAAACATGTGGGCCCCACATTTATTATATTTAATAATTTTCTACCGATTATTTTAAAAAATGGGTAAATGGGGGGTCTATATAATAAGTAAAATTTACACAAATACTTCATAAAAATTTCCTCAATATTTTTAACAACATTTTTATTTTTTGAATTTTTGAAGTTTGACTTTTTTTGAAAAAGTCAATTGTTGCCTTTTTTGACCAAAAAGTCAACCTCGGCAAAATTTGTGTTTATAGTCTATTCTTACAAATTTCATCATTCCAGACTCAAATATCACGTCCGCATCTCCAAATTCAACTCCGAACTCAAATTCAATTTTTAATAACATTTATTCATTATTATTATAACTCGCAATATTAACAACCAGATCCTTCCCAGGAAAGAGGGGGCTTTCCGATAAGGATTTCTCCCTATTATCGCGCAATTAGGTGACCAAACCTCTCCTCAACAGAACTTTCTAGACATTGTTAATTATGCATATAATAATATGAATAACTCGTTATCTCAATTATTGATTTAATAATATAAAATATTATAACAATATTAATTGAATCAAATAACGTGAGATACTATGCAACAATTACTGTGACAATAATTGAATAAAACTGAGTGACTTCTCGCGTAAGCATCAATAATCAAAGATACTACCGTGTGCTACTATGCAAACATGCGTAATCACCGATTATTTTATGACAACTTGTTTACTTTTAAAATTTTTCACATATCACCCTTAACTTTAACCTTTTATCAATTTAACCATTTACTAAATAGAATAATTATAAGAAAATTGAATACTTTCATTTCATAAAATTCGGGGTCTCACAACTTGTGGATGCAACTCATTTTGGGAATTGATTGAGGGGTTAGATTGGTGGCTAGAAGGACATGACGATCTGGGTATTACTTTGGTTACTAAGGGTATTTCTGGAATTTCTCCGAGGTCATGTGCATGGCACGTGACCACTTTCCAAAAAACCATATAAATAACTATTTTATTCGATTGGGAAGGTACTAGACTTTTGACTATTGAACCTTTTGGATGACTAGGAGACTTGGGCATTCTCTCTCAACCCGAAACACTCAAGAAGGCTCTCTAAATTCTTGTTACCCTAACAAGGTTCTCGAATTCTAAGAGTTCTGTCACGTGCCGTTGGAGTAATCGCTCACCTGTTCTTCTCCCCTCTTAAATCAATCAATTCCGTACTCTTCGTGGATTTCTCTCCTCCTCAGCCAATACGAAATCATAACTTTGGTACGATTTCCTTGACCACATGGTTTAAGATCTTATTTTGATGGATTTAATTCGATTCAGACTTGGAATTTAATCCAAGATTTATTTTGAACTCGAAATCTGACCCGATTATTTCATAACTACTCAGATATTTCAATACAAGGATAAAATATATTACATGTTTCATTTATATAGCCGTTTAACAACTTAGATAGTAAGGTAAAAAAGAAGCATGCACGCGTGTCATTCAATGGGTAAAAAGACTTGCCAGCGAAAAGATATATAAGAACAACAGGGGTAATGGTTGTAACAGGAAGATAGTCTACTAATAGGTATTTTGTTAGGTTTTTGCGGAATAGATAGAAATATAGAATATATTATCAAGTCTCTCACTTTAGACCCCCTAAGTACTATTAAGTAAATACGATAAACCCTAATTGGTGATTTGTTATTGATAATTACTTAACATTAGCTTATTATCCATATCGAGCGGTCAATTGGATACATTCTCGGTTTTAAGGATAGATCATAGGAGTTTAGGACATTATGCTTATATATTGGTGAAAATTAGATATGGAACACTTAGAAGGGGGGGTTGAATAAGTGTGGGAGCAAACTATGACCAATTTTTAAACTTTAAATTCAAACTATTGAATATAGCCTACTGTATCAAAGAATTCAGCTTGCTGAATGAATGCAGTCTACCGAATTAAATTTTTGTTTAAGAAAATATCTTGGTGAATTTATAAGTCAGATAAAATACTTGATGTAAATATACTATCTCAAGATGAAGCAAAAGTTTATATTTTAAATATTAAGAAAACTAATTATCTTGAGAAATATTAACGAAAATCAAGCAATAGAATAACACCAAGATTTTTTAAGTGGTTCAGCCATTACCCTCTATAATAATAGCCTAGTCCACGTCCAATATCAACTAGTATTGGAGACTCACTTTTATTCCTTTAAAAATGACCCTTGTTACAAAACAGATTCAATCAAATTGAATTACAATAATTCACTTGAGCACACTTGCTCCTTGTGCACCTATGCACCCCTTAAGCTTCTAAGTTTACTTGATCATGTTTGTAAACAAACCTTAATCCACCTGGATTAAATTCCCTTTAGACAACACTTAGTCTAAAAATATAAAATTATAATTTATAGAGGTCTAATGATCAAAGCAAATAAACAATTTAACAATGCAAGGCTCAACTAATGTATGCAATGATCAAATAGTAATAGAAGGATATTATCGATTTATAGCCCACATAAATATGCTGAAAATAATCAGAATTATAATATCACAGCAGCTGGAAATTTTGCACAGAAGATAAAATTGCTTTTCAAGTATATGAGTGCAATAATTGATTCAAGTGTTGTAAATTATCACTGACATCAATTTCTTTTATAGCCCAATATAATTACCGTTGCTTCATAAAAGTTTACGTTGTAAAATGCAACGTTCCAAAAGATATTCCGTTGAAAATAATCCAATAATCTTCGGAAGTAAAATATGTGTTGAACTTTATCCAATACTTTAGAAAGAGGCCTAGTCAAACACTATAGCAATTATGATTTCACAAAGTCAGCTACCACTATAGCAACTAAAGCAATGAATTAAAAGATAGGAGAGAGATATGAATAGACTATACAAGATAATGATTATCCTTCATTTCCAAGATATACATGTAACTCAACTTTTGAGATAAATCATATCTTTACCAATATACTCCAACAACTTTTAATTTTCCAACACATGAATTCTTTTACACACGTAATACTCAATTAATTCGGTCAATATTTTTTACGCATGCATGCTAACAAAAACCAGTTCTCTTAATAATAGTTAGCAAAAATATATTTTAGTCATGCACAAAATATTGAATCATTTTAATGCACACATATAAAATGTCCTAGAGCCTTGCATCAAAAAATTTAAATATTTGCAATGATCTTACATATTTTTCTTAAGACTCAAATCTTCAAAGTCTTTCATCAATGATCTTTCATCTACTTCCTGAAATTTCATAATAGACAAATTAGTCTAGTATTAAGTCATCATCAAAACAAAAAGATTAGAATATTAACAAACCAACATTCTCCCCCTTTTTGATGATGACAACACCAAAAATTATAACTCCCCCTGAATTCATAACTCCCCCTGAATTCATGCACATTTCAGGAAAATTTTGTAAAACTTGCATGTTAGTATCATACTAAACCAAATGTGAAAATTTAAAACCATTACTATGCATGCATCATAATTAGTCTTAAAACATGCAGCAAAATTATAAATAGTCTTAACATCCAGCTTAACATCCAGGCAATCATGCCTATCAAAACCAAATTAAACCCATAGTCTTCAAAGCAAAAATATTAAACAAAAGCAGATTTCTGTGTCAGAATTTGACATTTTCTCCCCCTTTAGCATCATGCAAAAACATCTTAATCAATCTCCTCGAGATTAGCTCATTGATCTGCACGAGTGGTAAAGTATGGACGATGACGAAGGCGATGAAGACGTTCTTCCAAGGTGTAATCGTTGGCACGTCGAGGTGGTCTAGGAATAAAAGTTGTAGGAGGAAGCTCCATATCCAGAAAGTCTCCCTTGTATTCAGCCATCTAGTTGTTCATTGGCCATTCGGGAATTGGAGAAAACATTGTTGGAACATGAAACCTCTGACCAATAGCATTGAACCTTGTAGCCATAAAATCTGCTAGCTCCCCAATTTGATAACTAACAAATTTCACCTCTTGACTTAATTGACAAGTGTTTCGATTAACCTTGCGTTGAAGTGCTTCAACCATAGCCAACGTCTGAATCTCAAAACCCGCTTGAAGGTCAATAAATTCATCTTCAATTCGATGATATAATTTATTGATCTCAGGGGCATCCATTGGTAACTTCCCTTTCTCAAGACGATCAAGACGTTGTTTGATTTCCACCAACTCATCTTTCAAAGAATTTTGATTTTGTAAAATTTCGGTCAAAACAGTCATAACATCAGACCCATTAGAAGAAGACGATGATTCAGGAGTATGAGCAATAGGAGGATCAAGTATAAGACGTACGAATTCACCAGCATGAAACGTGATGTGTGATTTTGTCAAATTTGCAGTGTCAATAAGCTCATGATTTGTAACAGAAATTTCATCATCAAAAGAAATCTTAAAATGTTGAAAAAGCTTTGTGAGAAATTTACCGTAAGGAAGGCATTTCTTGCTTTGACGAATGCAACTTTGCATGTGAGATAACATCATTTTTGAAAAATTAAAAATTGTTCCTTTGAGAATCATGGCGACAACAACCAAATCTTGGTAAGTAAAATCGGCTCCCCCACCAAGGCGTGGAAACAGATTATACCGAACCAACTTATGGAGAACACATGCATTAGGACAAACACTAACAGTTTTTGGTAAATATAGAGATGAAAGAAAATAGTCATTCATGACTATATGAAGTTGTTCTAAATGAGTAAAAGGAATATTGGCCGCTCATTTGAGAGTGAAAGGACATGGTCCAGTAGAAGAAACACCCAGAATACTTCCAAAATCTATACTGGTGAAAAATAAAGATTTACCCTTGACAAATGTGGTAAAACAGTCTCCATTACACTCAAGATTAGTATAGAATTATTGAATCAACCGAGGATAGGCAACAGCAAGAGGAAACAATATAGAAAATATGTTGCAATCAGTAAAAAGTTTTTCCAAAACAGAGTGTTTGAGATAAAAGAGATCCAAAGACTTTTTATACACAAATTGTTTTATAGCAATGGAGTTTTTAAAATGTGTTTCAAAACTAGGACCTCTAAAGAAATTTTCTTGTAAGTCAAAAGAAGACGAGAACGGATTTACCATATTAGAAGGAGATTCTGGTTGTGAAAAAAATTGCTCTTCATCTACTGGTTTTTTCGACTTCCTCTGAGGAGTCAGATCGATTTCGGAGGTTTTCATGAAAGAAAAACTAGAATCTGAGTCGTCGGACAGAGTTGTAGCATCAGACAACTCTTGCACAGAAGATTTCATCTGTACGTGCTTGGACTTCATCTATTTTCTTGTAACTCTAGGAAACGAAGCACCTTCGTTGGTTGATTTTCCAGCAGATCGCTTACTTGCTATAGTTTTCATGATGTTATAGATTTGTAAAAATGAAATGAAGTGAAGAAGGTGTGAGGTCTGAGTTAATAGGAAGAAGACTGAAGATATAAGGAGTAGAAACCTCTAAAACTGTGTCACCGAAAGGCGTGCGTCTTTTCAATTTTGAAAGACTGTTCGGCTGCTGTTCCACTTCTCAAGGAATTAACCTTTACATTTCCCAAGCCGACGATTAATCTTTAAATGAAACATGTATCTATAGCTAAAATGGAAAGTGTTGGACTACGAACAGACTCTTTTAGCATCTGTCTTTTCAAATATCAAATCCCATAAATATAGATACCGTGAACCATGCCAGTGCAGATACGCCTTCTTTGCCGCTTACATACAGATAATGTTTATCAACATAGTTAAAATAATAACATGCAAATATATTGTAATTATGAGATATTAATGCATGAATTATTTTAGTACGTAAACATATTAAACCATGCACATTCCAAGTTCTCTTCTTAGCATGCAGAACCTTTCTTCACTCAAGGGTTTAGTAAAAATATCAGCTAATTATTTTTCGGTAGGAATAAAAACCAATTTGACTAACCCTTTTGAAACATTATCCCTTAAAAATGATGTCTTACTTCTATATGTTTTGTACGTGAATGCAAAATAGGATTCTTTGATTTGTCAATAGCACTAGAATTATCACAATATATAGGCACATTATTGCAGATAATATCAAAATCACATAATATTTGTCTCATCCCTAATATTTCAGAGCAACAACTTCCTGCAGCTAAATATTCACCCTCAGTAGTTGATAAAGCACCCGAAGTTTGCTTTTTACTATGCCACGAAACAAGACTAAGTCCCAAAAATGTACACGCACCACTTGTGCTTTTTCTATCAATTTGAAATCCTGCATAGTCAGCATCTGAATAACCCATTAGATCAAAATGATTACATATTGGGTAAAATAATCCTAAATTTAAAGTACCACTTAAATATTTAAAAATTCTTTTAACTGCTTGCAAGTGGGATTCTTTGGGTTTAAATTGAAATCGAGCACAAAGACATACACTGTACATTATATCAGGTCTAGACGTAGTTAAATATAATAAAGAACCAATCATACCTCGATATTTAGTTACCTCTACATCTATACCTTTATCATCTGATGTGAGCTTTATTGATGTACTCATTGGTGTAATCTTTGGGTTGGTTTCTTCAAAACCAAATCTTTTGAGTAGTTCTTTAGTGTACTTGGTTTGATGAATATAGATCCCTTCCTTTGCTTGCTTGATTTGAAGTCCCAAAAAGTAATGTAGCTCTCCCATTAAGCTCATATTAAATTCCTTATGCATACACTTTGAAAACCACTCACAAAGAAAATATTAGTAGCACCAAATATTATATCATCTACATATATTTGAACAATGATTATTTCTTGTTTTTCATGTTTAATAAATAATGTAGAATCTATTTTACCTCTAGTAAAACCACTTGAAACAAGATACTTACTCAACCTTTCGTACCAAGCCCTTGGAGCTTGTTTGAGACCATATAGAGCTTTCTTTAGCTTAAAAACATGATTGGGATATTTCTCATGTTCAAATCCAGGAGGTTGTTTGAAATATACTTCTTCATTGGTGTAGCCATTAAGAAACGCACTCTTTACATCCATTTGATAAAGCTTGAATTTCTTGTAACAAGTAAATGCTAACAAGATACGGATAGACTCTAGTCTTGCGACTGGAGCATAAGTTTCTTCGTAGTCGATCCCCTCTTGTTGATTGTATCCTTGATCCACCAACCTTGCTTTGTTTCGAGTAATTGTCCCATGCTCATCAAGCTTATTTTTGAATACCCATTTTGTTCCAATAATGGAACTATCTTTAGGAGGAGGCATTAATTCCCAAACTTGACATCGTTCAAATTGTTGAAGTTCTTCCTGCATTGCCATTAGCCAGCTTTCATCTAGGATAGCTTCCTTATCATTCTTTGGTTCAACTTGGGATAAAAATGCTGAAAAAGCACATTGATTTTGCAATCCTCTTCTTGTAGTAATTCCTTTGTTTATATCGCCAATGATGTTTTCCGGTGGATGGTTCTTGAGATATCTTGCAGTCTTTGGCATTTGTACATCATGTATTACTTCTTCTTGTTGAGGAAGGTCTGCCTCAAGTTCTTCTATTGTATTTTGTTCTACATCCTGAAAGTTTTCCAATTCAACTTGCTGGATTTGTTCACTTGGTTTGCTGAATAGGTTCCTCTGGTTTGCTGGATTTACTAAGATCTCCAATGTACCTGCATCCTCATCTCCTTCTTTTGGAAGATCATTGTGAGTTTCATTAAATCGAATATGAACAGATTCTTCAACACTCAACTTGTTAATGTTAAATACACGATATGCTTTACTATTCTGTGAATACCCAATGAAAATTCCTTCATAAGATTTAGCATCAAATTTTCCTAGGTTATCACTAGTATTTAGAATAAAACATTTAGATCCAAAAACTTTGAAATAACTAATATTATGAATCTTATTATTTAACAGTTCATAAGGTGTCTTCAAAATGATTGGACGAATAAGTACTCTATTCAAAACATAACAAGATGTGTTTACAGCTTCGGCCCAAAACTTTTTAGGAAGTTTACTTTCTTGTAATAAAGTTCTAGTTGTTTCTTGTAATGTCCTATTCTTTCTTTCTACAACTCCATTCTGTTGAGGGGTTCTAGGAGCAGAAAATTCATGACTAACACCCTTTTGATCACAGAATATTATAAAGTCTTTTAGAAACTCAATACCATGATCACTTCTTATCCTTACAAGTTTTAGACTATATTTTGTTTCCAAGTTTCTGATTAATTTCTCAAATTCCTTGAATGCTTCATCTTTAGTTCTCAAAAATAATACCCATATATATCTAGAGAAATCATCTATTATTACAAAAGCATAAAATTTACCATTTATATTAGGATGTCTTTCTGGTCCAAATAGATCAAGATGGAGTAGTTGTAAAGGAGAAGAGGTTGATATCATGTTCTTTGCTGTAAATGACGTTCTTACTTGTTTCCCGAGTTGACAAGGAACACAAATTCCCTTCTTTTCATATTTGATCTTCGGCAACCCTTTGACTAGATTCTTTGAGGATAATTTCTTGATTAAATCCATATGAACATGTCCCATCCTCTTGTGCCACAAATTAGCCTCATCTTATACAGATGCTAAACATACTTCTTCATCCTGTTGCTCAAAATTAATAGTATATATATTTCATTCTCTTTGTGCAACTAGGGTAACATTGTTAGTACCATGAGAAATAGTGCATTTTTCTTTATCAAAACTAACTTGGTGACCATTGTCCATTAATTGACTTATACTAATAAGATTAAATTCTAGGCCATTAACTAAATGAACATTGTCGATGTTAACCTTACCATTACCAATTTTACCTTTTCCAATAATCTCACAAGTTTGATTATCCCCGAATGTGACCGTTCCATTTTTCTTTTTGAGTTTTAGTTCAACGAACTTAGATTTATCACCGGTCATATGACGAGAGCATCCACTATCAAGAATCCACTTTTGAGAAGGAACTCTTGCCTTGAAACATACCTGTCACGAAAAAATAATTCATCCTTTTGGTACCCACATCTTTTTGGGTCCTTTTACGTTAGTTGCAGGTAAATCATCATTTTTAACCCAAACCTTCTTACTCTTATTTTTCTTAAAGCAATTTATGTCTAAATGACCTTTAATGCCACAATTCCTATGTGACGCCCCCAAAATTAGGTATATACATCACCCATCTTGAGTCGCCAGATACATGGTACAGAATTCAAATATAACTTACTAATACCACTGTCGTGTACAATACGACAAAATATAACTATGAGTTTGAATACAATTATTGTCTACTAGAGATCATACAAACTCAAAAGGAGTCCTCAATACAATTATTGTCACACTATTTAACAGAATAGTGAGGACTACTAATACTATTCTCTGGTCCATCACTCCGTTCCCCGACTCGTCCCAGCTATATTCTCATTTCCTGAAGAGAACAGTGAAAGAAAGTGTGAGCTCAACTAGCCCAGTAAGAAATATTATGACTAAGATAATGCAGAATAAATTATCATTAGCCTTCAACAGTGTTAAACTGATAAAATATAATAAACATCAAGTTTAACTGCAGTAGAATCAGCAATCCATTAAAAGAGTCAAGTAGAAAATAAAATCTACTATCTTTTATGATTTAAAAGGTTTTTCATCACTGTTATAGCTGAGACTCAGCTTAATAAATATTCCACATCATCGAATCACCCCTGCACTACGGCCAAGAATATTCTTTAGTATCACGACCACAATTATTCATGCACTACGGGCCAAGAATATTTGTGTATTCATTAATGGTCATGATCATGCCAACAACTGTCTATCAATGCACTACGGGCCAATGAGGATTTTTAATTTTTACATCATTTGTAATATTACGGTCATGATTACACCGAATAATCCCTAGTCATAATCATACCAAGTCCATCTATGCACTACAGGCCACAGATGACTTTCAACAAAATATAAACATGAGGATGATGACAATGATATAAGAATTCAATAAAACAAGTTCAAGAATTATTTTATCCAGAAATTATTAACGTCCAAATTGTCAACATGATACTGTTTTGTAGAGTAAAATTCAAGAATGATCAAAAGAATATTTCCATGAAAGGATACTGGATGAAGCGCAAATATCAAGGATATTCCACTAATTTCATGGAGTATAGAAGTCAAAATTTTAATCAACCGAGTAATACCGAATACAATAACAAAAGATATCACCATGCATACGATAGAGACCGCACAAACAGGTTATTCCAGCAGAATAATAATAACGGAACCATGTCAGGTGAAATTCACACTGACAGGATGTTCCAACAGAATAATAAATGTGGAATAGTAAATGATGGAACCAGGTCCGGCGTATAGCACAGACAGGATATTTTGACAGAAATGTAAAGACGGAATAGTAAATGGAACCAGGTCCGGCGTATAGCACAGACAGGATATTCCGACAGAAATATAAAAACAGAATAGTAAATGGATGTCACTAAGTATAGGGTATTCCGCGTATACAGGTTATTCCAACAGAATAATAATGAATGGAATAACATAAGGATTTCACCAAGTATAGGGTATACCGCGTATACAGGTCATGTATAGGGTATGCCACTTTTACAGGTTATTCCAACAGAATAACAAAGAATGGAATAACATAAGTTCTCTTCAAGAAGAAAGAATAACACCCCTTACTTTATTAGGAGATTGAATACTGCAGTAGTGTAGTAACCGAATACTCTTCTTCTTTCTCTCTTATTCTCTCTATACTTTCTCTCACTATAGCTTGAACGAATTCGTGAAAAATAATGAAGCCCTAGGCCTCTATTTATAGAAGATTTATTACTATTTACGAAGGTAATTACTATTGACGAAGGTAATTACTATTTATGAAGGTAATTACTATTTACGAAGGAATTACTATTTATGAAAGAGACTCTTAGATGATGACATATGGCCCCCCATAAATAATTAAACTTACCACAAACGTCTAATAATAGACTCTTTATATACATCAAGGATTGAATAAAAATTACCAGAAATCATTTTATTTTTAATCAATACATAATTAATCTTTCAACAATTATTAATCATTTATAACTTGTCGTCTCAATTATTGTTTCAATAATATAACATATTATACAGATGATACTGTGACAATAATTGAATCAATAATATAAGAGATATGATGCAGCAATTACTGTAGCAATAATTGAGTATAGCTGAGTGACTTCTCACGTAAGCATCAATAATCAATACCGTGTGCTACTATGCAACAACGCGTATTACTGTACTTTTACTACCGAGTAGTTCAACAGTTTTAACGGTAACACTTCCGCCGTTATTTTATAGAAAGATAATTTTGTCATTTTTTAACTACGACAATACTTCCGTTGTGGGGTCCACCAATGATTGTGCCGTCGTACGAATATTCCCTGACAAAAAGAATATTCCCCGACCAAACGAATATTTTATAACAACTTGCGTACTTTGTAAAATTTATAAATATTACCCGCAACTATAACATTATATCAAATTTATTCCATAATATTCAAAAATAATAATTATAAAAATTCATCTTTATTTATAAAAACTGGGGTCTTATAACCTCCCCTTCTTATGAAATTTTGCCCTCGAAATTAAGGTACGTACCTGGTATGTCGAAGATGTAAGGATACCTTGATTTCATTTCAGATTCTAACTCCCAAGTCATTTCCTCAACATCGTGGTTTCTCCACAAAACTTTGACTTGAGGTATAACCTTGGAGCGTAGAATATGTTCCTTCTTATCCAAGATTTGAACAGGAATCTCCTCATACGTCAAATCTTCCGTTATTTCGTCCGGTTCTAACTCAATAATGTGGTTCAGGTCTTTCACATATTTACGTAACATGGATATGTGAAAAACGTTATGAACACGAGACATACTTGGTGGTAAAGCGAGTCTATAGGCTACAGTTCCTATTCGATCGAGGATTAAAAATGGACCGATGAATCGAGGATTGAGTTTTCCTCTCTTTCCAAATCTTGTAACTCCTTTCCATGGAGTAACACGCAACAACACATGATCTCCTATATTGAATTCCACGTCCTTTCGATGAAGATCAACATAACTCTTTTATCGACTTTGTGAGGTTTTTATACGTTGTCGGATCGTTTGAATCTTTTTCGTAGTCATACGTACCAACTCCGGTCCCAACAACGTTGCTTCACCCACCTCGTCCCAGTATACTGGAGAACGACACTTTTTCCATACAACGCTTCGAATGGAGCCATGCCAATACTTGCTTGATAACTGTTGTTGTAGGAAAACTCCACCAATGGTAAGAACTTGTCCCAACTTCCCTCGAAATCAAGGACACAGAGTCTTAATTGATCTTCAAGAGTTTGAATAGTCCTTTCCGACTGTCCGTCCGTCTGAGGATGATATGCCGAGCTAAATCGTAAGTCTGTGCCCATAGCTTTTTGCAAACTAACCCAAAATCGTGAAGTAAATCTTGGGTCTCGATCAGAAACTATGGATACCAGCATACCATGCAGTCTTAAAATCTCGTTTATGTACATACGAGCAAGACGTTCAAGTGTATAAGTTTCTCGTATCGGTAAAAAATGAGCAGACTTGGTCAATCTATCAACAATGACCCAAATCGCATCTATGCCTTGAGAAACCTTAGGAAGACCGGTAACGAAATCCATGGTAATGTGCTCCTACTTCCATTCTGGAATTTCAAGTGGTTGCAATGGACCTTTTGGTACTTGATGCTCCGCTTTAACTCGTTGACAAGTTAGACACCTTGAGATAAACAACGCTATCTCTCTCTTCATATTGCTCCACCAAAATGTATGACGAATATCATGATACATTTTGGTACTCCCAGGATGGATTGCAAATGGTGTATTATGCGCCTCCATCATGATTTTATACTTTAAATCAGGGTCGTTAGGAACACAAAGTCTGGAGTTGACTCGAAGTATTCCTTCTTCATCGATTCTTGCTTCCGGCATAGCACCCTCTTGCACTTTCTTCCTCATACGCATCAGCTCCAGGTCTGTAGCTTGAGCAGCTTTAACTTTATCGATTAAAGTCGGTTCTACTCGTATATTTGCCATCGTCACATGTGTCCCTGGAGTCTTTAACTCTATCTCCATCCTTTGCAAGTCACACAAAATGGGCCCTTGCGTTGACAATATCGCACTCGTACTTGCATGTGATCTTCTACTCAATGCGTCAGCTACCACGTTTGCTTTTCCAGGATGGTATTGGATGGTATGATCATAATCTTTCAACAGTTCAAGCCAACGTCATTGTCGCATGTTAAGTTCTTTTTGAGTGAAGAAATATTTGAGGCTTTTATGATCCGTAAAGATCTCCACTTTCTCCCCATACAAGTAATGCCTCCAAATTTTAAGTGCAAAGACAACAGCTGCCAACTCTAGATCATGAGTAGGATAATTCTTCTCATATTCTTTGAGTTGTCGCGAGGCATAGGCTATGACTTTTCCATGTTGCATGAGAACACATCCCAGCCCTTTGCCCGAAGCATCACTGTAGATGAGAAAACCCTCCGAGCCAGATGGTATTGTCAGAACAGGTGCTGAAATGAGTCTCCTCTTGAGTTCTTGAAAACTCTTCTCACATTCTTTGCTCCAATCGAACTTTGTATCTTTCCGAGTCAGCTGAGTCAATAGAGTAGCGATTCGAGAAAATCCTTCCACGAATCTCCGATAATAACCAGCTAAACCGAAAAAGCTACGTACTTTGGTCACTGATTTAGGTTGCTCCCAGCTTTGAATAGCTTCAATCTTTGCTGGGTCAACAGATATTCCATGACTTGATACCACGTGCCCAAGGAATGCTACTTCCTCAAGCCAGAACTCGCATTTCTTCAACTTGGCATAAAGCTTATATTCACGAAGCTTTTGGAGTGTCAGCCTCAAGTGTTGCTCATGATCTTCACGGCTTTTGGAATAAATAAGGATGTCATCAATAAAGACGACCACAAAGTGATCCAAATATTCCTTGAATACTCGGTTCATCGTATCCATGAAGGCAGCAGGAGCATTAGTCAATCCAAAGGACATGACTAGAATTCATAATGCCCGTACCGAGTTCTGAAAGCCGTCTTTAGAATGTCATCGGTTCTAATCTTCAATTGGTGATACCCGGAACGAAGATCAATCTTTGAAAAGAATTTGGCTCCTTGCAACTGGTCAAACAAGTCATCAATACGTGGCAATGGATACCTATTTTTGTTGGTGACATGATTTAACTCCCGATAATCAATACAAAGTCGCATACTCCCATCTTTCTTCTTCACGAATAGAACAGGAGCACCCCAAGGAGAAGTACTAGGACGAATAAAGCCAATGTCTAACAATTCCTGCAGTTGGGTTTTTAACTCCTGAAGTTCAATAGGAGCCATTCGATATGGGGCTTTAGAAATTGGTTTTGTACCGGGTTCAAGGTCGATACAAAATTCAATCTCACGCTCTGGGGGTAGGCCAGGAAGTTCTTCGGGGAATACGTCAGGAAATTCATTAACAATAGAAATATCGTTCAAAACTGACGTATTTTTGTTTAAATCTATGACATGAGCTAAGAAAGCTTGACATTCGTTTTTCAATAAATGAATAACTTTATGGCTTGAGATGACCGTGATTGATTTTAATGGTTTGGTCGCTTGAATTCGCATAATAGGTTGATTAGGAATATGAAAGTAAACAACCTTATGGAAACAATCAATTTTTGCATGATGAGTAGTTAACCAATCAATCCCTAGAATCACATCAAATGCAAGTATTTTCAATGAAATAAGATCTACAGATAATGTGAGGGTACCGATTTGAACCAAACAAGACTTATAAACAGTGGATGTAATGAAGGTTTCTCCCAACGGAGTTTCCACAGATAAGTCAAAGTCTAATTTCTCCGGAGTCAAATTTAATCGATGAGCGCAAGTAGGAGAAATAAAAGAATGAGTAGAACCGGTATCAAATAAAGTATAGACTTCGTTAGAGTTTATGATAAGCTTACTCGTGATGACCTCATTCGGGTTCCTTGCTTTCTGGGAGGTCACAACAAACGCTCTCCATTGCACTACCGGCTTTGACCTTTCTGGGACGGCCTT
This sequence comes from Panax japonicus, assembly GCA_020205505.1. Lineage (NCBI taxonomy): Eukaryota > Viridiplantae > Streptophyta > Magnoliopsida > Apiales > Araliaceae > Panax > Panax japonicus. The sequence goes on from CM035113.1 coordinate 63,897,821, forward strand.
TGGTGCCTCCATCCTAGCTGAATTTGTCTTTGGTAAACGACAAAATCGGGCTAAGTGACCTTCTCTTCCATAATTATAACATGCTTTGGACGGCATCGCGCAATTTGGACTGATGTGTCCCTCCCCTCCGCATTTGAAGCAAATGATAGGTGGTCTTTCTCCTTCCTTAACAACGGGTGCTGGTGCTGACGTCTTTCCATAATTGTCAAATCTCCTCTTTTTGTAATGTTCATTCTTATTGTTTTGGCCCTGATTACCACCGAAGTGGTAACCATTTCTGGCCTGCTGATTCCCTCCATGCTTGTTGTCACCGCTTCGATGACCACTCTCGCTGGTATTATAATTTTGCCGGCTGCTCTCTTTTAGTTGAGTTGACTCGTTATCGCGCTCCACTAACTGAGCCCTATTTACAACATCTGAATACAAACACAGTTTATGAGAAATAAGATGTTGACGTATCTCCGGCTTCAAACCTCTTAAAAACATTCGCGTCATTCTCTCTTCATTATCCACCAAGTGGGACGCAAACCATGATAACTCTGCAAATTTTGCCTCGTATTGCGACACGGTCATATTATTTTGTTCCAACTTAATAAACTCCACCTCCTTCATGTGGCGAATACTTTCGGGAAAGTATTTGTCATTGAACAGCTCTTGGAACTTCTCCCAAGATATCTTCAGTACAGCAGGTTGAGTACGTTTTACCGATTCCCACAAGTAATCTGCCTCTCCACGCAACATAAAGGCGGCAAAGGGAACCTTTTGCTCCTCGGAGCATCCCAAGACATCAAATATCTTGGTGATCTACTTTATCCATGTTTCCGCCATTAGTGGTTTTGACTCTCCCTTAAACTCCGATGGTCCCAGCTCCGCCAATATCCTTGATATATCCCCAAGCTCTGATACCAACTGTGACGCCCCCAAAATTAGGTATACATCACCCATCTTGAGTCGCCAGATACATGGTACAGAATTCAAATACAACTTACTAATACCACTGTCGTGTACAATACGACAAAATATAACTGTGAGTTTGAATACAATTATTGTCTACTAGAGATCATACAAACTCAAAAGGAGTCCTCAATACAATTATTGTCACACTATTTAACAGAATAGTGAGGACTACTAATACTATTCTCTTGTCCATCACTCCGTTCCCCGACTCGTCCCAGCTATATTCTCATTTCCTGAAGAGAACAGTGAAAGAAAGGGTGAGCTCAACTAGCCCAGTAAGAAATATTATGACTAAGATAATGCATAATAAATTATCATTAGCCTTCAACAGTGTTAAACTGATAAAATATAATAAACATCAAGCTTAACTGCAGCAGAATCATCAATCCATTAAAAGAGTCAAGTAGAAAATAAAATCTACTATCTTTTATGATTTAAAAGGTTTTTCATCACTGTTATAGCTGAGACTCAGCCTAATAAATATTCCACATCATCGAATCACCCCTGCACTACGGCCAAGGATATTCTTTAGTATCACGACCACAATTATTCATGCACTACGGGCCAAGAATATTTGTGTATTCATTAATGGTCATGATCATGCCAACAAATGTCTATCAATGCACTATGGGCCAATGAGAATTTTTAATTTTTACATCATTTGTAATATTACGGTCATGATTACACCGAATAATCCCTGGTCATAATCATACCAAGTCCATCTATGCACTACAGGCCACAGATGACTTTCAACAAAATATAAACATGAGGATGATGACAATGATATAAGAATTCAATAAAACAAGTTCAAGAATTATTTTATCCAGAAATTATTAACATCCAAATTGTCAACATGATACTGTTTTGTAGAGTAAAATTCAAGAATGATCAGAAGAATATTTCCATGAAAGGATACTGGATGAAGCGCAAATATCAAGGATATTCCACTAATTTCATGGAGTATAGAAGTCAGAATTTTAATCAACCGAGTAATACCGAATACAATAACAAAAGATATCACCATGCATGCGATAGAGACCGTACAAACAGGTTATTCCAGCAGAATAATAATAACGGAACCAGGTCAGGTGAAATTCACATCGACAGGATGTTCCAACAGAATAATAAATGCGGAATAGTAAATGATGGAACCAGGTGCGGCGTATAGCACAGACAGGATATTCCGACAGAAATGTAAAGACGGAATAGTAAATGGAACCAGGTCCGGCGTATAGCACAGACAGGATATTCCGACAAAAATATAAAGACAGAATAGTAAATGGATGTCACTAAGTATAGGGTATTCCGCGTATACAGGTTATTCCAACAGAATAATAATGAATGGAATAACATAAAGATTTCACCAAGTATAGGGTATACCGCGTATACAGGTCATGTATAGGGTATGCCACTTTTACAGGTTATTCCAACAGAATAACAAAGAATGGAAAAACATAAGTTCTCTTCAAGAAGAAAGAATAACACCCCTTACTTTATTAGGAGATTGAATACTACAGTAGTGTAGTAACCGAATACTCTTCTTCTTTCTCTCTTATTCTCTCTATACTTTATCTCTCTATAGCTTGAACGAATTCGTGAAAAATAATGAAGCCCTAGGCCTCTATTTATAGAAGATTTATTACTATTTACGAAAGTATTTACTATTTACGAAGGTAATTACTATTGACGAAGGTAATTACTATTTATGAAGGTAATTACTATTTACGAAGGTAATTACTATTTATGAAAGAGACTCTTAGATGATGACATATGGCCCCCCATAAATAATTAAACTTACCACAAACGTCTAATAATAGACTCTTTATATACATCAAGGATTGAATAAAAATTACTAGAAATCATTTTATTTTTAATCAACACATATTTAATCTTTCAACAATTATTAATCATTTATAACTTCTCGTCTCAATTATTGTTTAAATAATATAACATATTATACAGATGATACTGTGACAATAATTGAATCAATAATATAAGAGATATGATGCAGCAATTACTGTAGCAATAATTGAGTATAGCTGAGTGACTTCTCACGTAAGCATCAATAATCAATACCGTGTGCTACTATGCAACAACGCGTATTACTGTACTTTTACTACCGATTAGTTCAACAGTTTTAACGGTAACACCTCCGCCGTTATTTTATAGAAAGATAATTTTGTCGTTTTCTAACTACGACAATACTTCCGTTGTGGGGTCCACCAATGATTGTGCCGTCTTACGAATATTCCCCGACAAAAAGAATATTCCCCGACCAAACGAATATTTTATAACAACTTGCGTACTTTGCAAAATTTATAAATATTACCCATAACTATAACATTATATCAAATTTATTCCATAATATTCAAAAATAATAATTATAAAAATTCATCTTTATTTATAAAAACTGGGGTCTTACATCCTACACGTTGTAAAAGGTGAACAATAATTTAATATAAAACGTGATTTTGACTTTAGCATTTTCATATTACCCTTTTCATGTATAGAATTATAACCAATTCCTTGTCTTTCAAAAGTAGGTCTTTGTTTACCCAAAATGACATTTAAATTTTCTTCACCTTGAACGAATTTAGCAAGAGATAATTTTAGTGAAGCTATTTCTTTTTGAAGTTCGTTATTAGGAGATGTTTTAACAGGTGATTTATCACTAAATGCATCAATACACAAATCTCTCATTTTTAATTCATTAGTCAATTTTTCAACTTCATTATTCAAGTAAGTTACTTTGTTGAAAAGAACTTTGTTATAATTCTCAAGAAAATTATTTTTAGCAATCAAAACTTTTTCTTCTTTACATATAGATTCTTTTTCAATATTTTTCTTTTCATCTATTAAAGATTCTACTTCACCCATTAATGTGTTGACTAAGTCTTTCAAACATGCATTCTTTTCTTTCAATTTCTCATTTTCTTGTTTCAAAGAAATAAGTTCAAAAATAGATACCTCATTAGATTCACCTTCTATTCCCATGAAGCATACTTGAGCTATCTCATCCTTGGTGTCGACCTCAACTTCTGATTCTTCTTCATCGCTCCAGGTGACCATTGCCTTATTTTTCTTGTTGTCCTTGAAGCCTGTTTTTCCTTTATTCTTTAGTTGAAAACAGTCCTTCTTAAAGTGCCCTGAACGTCCACATTCAAAACATGTTTCCTCAGTTTGCTTTCCTTTGCCTTTATTTGAGTTAAAAATGTTCTTTCGTTTATTCTTTCTTTGTAGAAGTCCTTTGAGTCTCCGTGAGATCATATCTATCTCTTCGTCAGAGTCATCATCAAGCACTTCTTCATTTCCTGCACTAAGAGCTAAAACCTTTCTCCGAGGAGTTTCCTCCTCATCATCATATCTCTTTAATTAATGTTCATATTCCTCAAGTTCACCAAAAAGGGTTAGTGTATCCATAATAGATATAGTAGAGGAATCTTAAAGAGTAGTAATTTTAGATGCAAACCTCTTGGGCATAGCCCGAAGTAACTTACGATTAATCTCACTTTGTGGAATAGATTTGTCCAGCAGCTTTAAGGAGTTTAAAAGAACAAGGAACCTTGTTTGAGCCATCTTTATAGTTTCATCTTTCTCGAGTTTGAACATTTCATAATCATGCATGAGCATGCTTAGCTTGACTTCTCGAACTTTTGAAGTACCTTCATGACTTACCACTAAAGTATCCCACATCTCTTTGGCTGTGTTGCATGAAGAAACTTTATCTATCTCGGATTGTACCATGCAGCTGAGAAGTGTGTTCATTGCTTACGAATTATATAAGACCATGTAGATTTCGTTTGGATCCATTTCTAGTAGAATCTTTGGTGTCCCATCTTCTCTTCGTGGAATAACTGGTCCGTTCTCCACAACCCACCATTCCCAAGGATCTCTTTGAAGATAGATCCTCATTCGGAATTTCCAGAAGTTGTAATTTTCTGTTCCATACAACAAAGGAGGTCTATTTGTTGATTGACCTTCTTGATTGTTTTTCCCAAACTGTGTCATGTCAGAATCTTTCCCTACAAGTCACCTTTAAGACCAAGTAAGTAGAGCCTTGCTCTGATACCAAATGAAATTTAGATATGGCACACTTAGAAGGGGGGTTGAATAAGTGTGGGAGCAAACTATGACCAATTTTTAAACATTAAATTCAAACTATTGAATATAGCCTACTGTATCAAAGAATTCAGCTTGCTGAATGAATGCAGTCTACCGAATTAAATTTTTGTTTAAGAAAATATCTTGGTAAATTTATAAGTCAGATAAAATACTTGATGTAAATATACTATCTCAAGATGAAGCAAAAGTTTATATTTTAAATATTAAGAAAACTAATTATCTTGAGAAATATTAAAGAAAATCAAGCAATAGAATAACACCAAAATTTTTTACGTGGTTTATATTGGTTTGACCAATTCATTTATTTGTTTCGAGTAGTTGTAAATAAAAAAAGTAAGAAATGAAGTTATCATGTGATGATGCACTATCCATATACATATATAATATATAATAAGATAAAATTAATTTTTTTTGTCCTTAATTTTTGGTATGACACTGTTACTTGAACACTTTTTAAAACTTTCTGATTTTATTTTATTAATTATTATTAAATATTTTTTAAGCCTAGAATTTAATTAAAATCAAAACACTATTTATAATCCTGAAAAACTTTAGAGTACTAATTTCTTATTTTATAATAATTTTATTTCTTATAAAAGTTATTTATTAATATTGATTCTCATGAGCCTAAACTAAAATACATACAGATCATTGGTACATATATAATTAATACTGATTATATATTTAACAATAAAATATCATATAAAAAATTATTCTCCTCATAATTTTATTTTATTAACTACCACCAAAACATTTTTAAACCTAGAATTTAACTAGAATCAAAACACTATTTAAGATCCTAAAAAACTTTAGAATAACTTATTATTTTATTATTTTGGAGAAATTTGAATTAGCATTTATAACATAAATAGTAAAATTATTATAATATAGCATATAAATAGATTTACTTATAAAGAGACATAATGATAGTGTTTTATGAGTACTTAGTATTTTAGTTTTTTTAAAGAAGACAAAACACAAGTTTATTTTATAAATAAAATTATATTTTTAATATTTTATTTGTTTTATATACAATCTTTATAAAAAAAAATTGAATCTCACAAATTAACTTACTATTGGTATTAGAATTATTACATTAATTGCTTAAAACATTAATTAAATACAAACAACATACAATTGTCTACTATAATTAATATTATATTATTTTATAAACAATTTATTATTTATAAAACCTCTCTAGCTTATTAATCATACTTTTTGATCAAAGTTTGTAAACATGGTCATAGCAATAGTAAGTTAAATTGTGAAAATTTTAAAAATATTTCATAATCATTAAATATAAAATGAATAAGAAATTCAATATTATGCTATTTGAAAAATAAACCCTTGCTTCACACTTGGTTTTTTGATCTTTGACAGACTTAAAATTTAACTACAACTAAAATAATTTTTAAGGTCTCCATCAATTTATTTTAAAACAATCTATATAATTACTAAAAAAAACTCAAACTTAATAGGACTCAAATATGTGTTCCATTGAAATTTTGATTGATTCCTTTAATTGTCTTCCAACCCCAAAAGATATCATGACGTAACAATATAAGATTTTAATAATAAATAATAAAATAAAACTAAATTATATGCAATTAGTAAGTTAAGTTGTGAAATTAATAATTAATATAAGATCCCAACTTTTATAAATAAAGATAAATTTTTTATAAATATTATTTTTGAATATATTACTATAAAACAGTAAATAGACAACACTTAAAACACAATATTTTTATAAAAAAACTTGTAGTATTTTTTTCCACAATATTTTTTAAAAAAACTTTATAGATACATATGAAAAAACGTTATCTATTTAAAAAGATATTTTTTTGATTTTAAATAGATAACATTTTTTTAAAAAAATGTTGTGTAGGTAAAAAATACAGAGGTCAAAAAAATGAGGCGGAAGTGAAAATACGGAGCTTAAAACGTTTCCTATACTTTAATTTCATTCCCTCCTCACTTTTCCCCTAATTTCCCCCGATCTGATATTATCTCCTACCCATTTTTCACACAAAATTTTTTACCAATCCATCTAAATCATCTGGTTACTTCAGATCTTTCGATTTTCCACCGACCGACTGTCACAAAATGCGTTCAGAAATAACTTTTGTTGCATAGGGTTGAAGTGGATGGTGGAGAGGAGAGAGCTCCACTTCTCAAACCCTAGCCCTGTTCTATTTCTACATGGCGTGCGAACTCAATTTCTGAACATCGAATTGTTTGGACTCCGCTCCGATGGACCTCAGATGCTCTCAAGGCAGTTCTCTGTCTTTCAACTTCTTCGCCGCCACCGCTCTAAGCTCCAGCGACACATCGGCTACTGCATCAATATTTTATCAATATTTAAGATCAAAGGTCTCTGAGCTTAGCTGAGCTGAGCCGCCCGCCACCGCCACCAGAATGAGGCTCTACTACCACAATCACAGTGGAGGAGGAGCTGTTGATGTATTTGTCCTGCTTCTCCCTATTTTATTATCCACTCTTTTCGCTCCCTTGAGCCTCGCCTCCCCATCCATTTTGTCGGTATGCCATTTTTCATTTTAATCACTACTAATTTAAAAATACTAAAATACCCTTGTGCTAACTTTTTTGTTTTCTGCAAAAATTCCACATACTCTTCGTCTTCCTAAATTTCTTGATAACAAAAACTCTAAAATGCTCCATACTCCTCAATACATCATCGTTTCTTTTTCTCTTCATCTTCCTAAATTATTTTTCGCCAACAATCCATGCCGGGAGAGAAGAACAACTGAGATTGGTTTGCACACTAAAATCCCTGCCGCTAAATCGTCTCTGTGGTATGAACTTTTTGAAGAATTATTTTTCTTTTATTCTTTTCTTCAATCACTTCTATAGTTTTAGCTGCGTGAACTTGTTGAAGAATTTAGCACAGGTTAAGTACAATATTCATAAAATCTAGTATGACTGTAATATTCATCTTTGTGCTGAATTTGTAAATTATGTGAAATTGTTCTTAGTTGATTACCTTATTTTTTCTTGAAATTCTTTTTTTTCATAAATTTCTTCTGCATATTCCTTCGGATATTTGTTTAAGTCGACATCCAACACAACTTTCTTCTCCGAGTTCTTGAAATCTTCAGTTCGCTCCATTGCTTCGTTGGTTAAATCGATCCAACTATCTGCATTATTCATGTTGAAATCCAAAGCAGCTTTTTTCTTAGAGATTTGACCATCTTCAGTTTGCTCCATATTCTTCAAAAACCTTGCAAGAATTCGAACCTCAGCTTGCAAGAATATGCTGCAATCAGAAGGCGTGAATTTAAGAAGCATAATTCGGCAATTAGAATTAAGGATACGAGGAGGCGTGAATTTTATTGGTGGGAATATGAAAAGTATGCTTAAAAAGAGGAGAGACTTGAATGAGAGTAATGACTATCAATAATTAGGGTTAAGGGGTAAATTTGGAAAATAAAGGGAAAAAATGCATTGAAATCTTAAAAAAGTAGATATTGTGGGACAAATTTTTTTTGCTAAAACAGCAGATAATTTGGGACGGAGGGAGTAGTTCAATTTAAGATTAGGCAACTGTTGAATTTTTCAGTAAAGCATAATTTCAATCTGACAGGTTGGTGGTTATTTTTGCTGGTTAATGAATTATAGAATTCCCTGTCTTGAAATGGTTATATATAAGTTAGGGTATCATATTTAATTGATTGCTGCAGCAGTAGATGAAAATATTTGAGGAACAAAGAAAGTCCTGCACTGAAAAATTGAAGGGTAATGCTGTAAATGTCAAGTTGTAATAATTTGGGTATTCTCGGTTTTGAATTATCAAACATCAATAATTTGGTAGGTTTTAATTTATAATGGACTCTGAATTGAAATTAACTAGACTTCATCACATTATCCTAACAAATGGAAGCTAACAAAGAATTTTTGGTCATAGTCAGCCAACCTTTTATTGACAGAGTTTTCAAATGTGTGCCTTTCTTTTGGCATGTCTAAATCAATAACAAGTTAATTGTGTTGGTGCGAGAGAAGTATGATACTACCCACAGATCAATTGATGTGCATATTAAAATTGAACTTAAGGGCTAGTTGTGCTTCTAGTAGCTCATAGTCTGATTTGCTTATGCAGGAATTTAATGCTCCAAAACCTAGACACTTGCATCTGCTTGAGAGTGCTATAATGCGTCAAACTGTGAGTAAGAGTTGATTGAGCTGCATTTTTGTTGCGCTTTTTATTTGAAATTCTGAATACAAAATTTAACTCACTTGATTTTCTCTCTTTTAGTCAAATGAACAGCAATCTGATCTATGGATGCCCTTGTCCAACCAAGGATGGAAACCCTGTGTAGAGCTAGCCACTTCCCCTTGTGCTGGGATTCTGGCTGCTGCTAGCACCATTGTAAGCGCATTCCTTCTAGTGATAGTTGCTGAATGGGTCGATAACTCGTTTTTCTCTACAATAGGTGAATGATTAATCTGAAATACCTATATTTTATTTTATTTCGTTTAGTGGGTTTTGTTGATAGTCCGAGGTACATGTTTCCTACTTGATGCACATATTTCAATTTGCAGATTTAAGATCGACTTATTTAACTGGTAACACTTAAGGTGGCATTTTGTGTAAATTTAACCCACTTGATTATGCATACTGACTACTGAGGCAGAAGTATATACTTTAGATTTGCTTGTGTTGAACAGGAAATGTATTCTTCACAAAATGTTGTGGTCAATAACATTTTATATATGGAACAAATGAACATTTTTTTTCTATGTGACATCTAAACACGTGGTAGATTTTCTCTTCAAAGCACCATTGTTTCTGGCTGCTTAATTGAACTTTGAAACTACATGATTCGTATGTTCAAGATACTGGATCTGGTTTAAAATATTGTACCCCTATATAAGGAAAATAGGTAGGAAGTTATGTATTGACTGTTATGCTATCTAGTGTTTTAATTTCTGGAAAAGGTAAAATAAATCATGTGTCTTTCTATCAAACCAAATAGTTATAGAAGTCCTAAACATATCTTAAATGCTCAAGCACAGATTGGAAGCTGCTTAGAGTTCCCTATAAAATAAATCTGAAGAACCATTACTTGTGGTAAAATTATGGTGAACGTGGCTGAATAGCGTTATGACACTTTTAAGTTGAATATAACAGGAAAAGCTAGCTGCGAGCAGATTTAGTAACCCTTCCAGCGGCAGTTCCTCTATGTATGAGTATCATGGTTCTCCGGTTAGGACACTTTACCTGGAACTAATTTATGTGTTATGTCATGCATGGTCATGTTTTAATGTTTCAACCATTTGCAGATTTGAGAAGAACATACCCCATATTTGTCCCCTGTACTGCAAATGTTCTAGTCGTTTGAAAACCCCTTAGCTGGGCCCAGTTCTCACAGTTTTGAGTCTTCTCTGGATGAAGAATGAGTCTCTTTGGGGAATCCTCAATATGGATCAGCACTTTATGACTTCACTGCCGGTGGAGATGATGAGGTAAGTTTGACTCAAGTGACTACCGGGCCTTTATTTGTTTTGAATCATGGAGTATAATGTTACACATTTGCAACTTGAATTCTATGCGGTTTTCCTCGCCATATCATTTCACTTCTAGGAGCAAATCTGTTTTTCTGCAAATGGTGTGCATAAGAACTAGCCAGGAATATCAGAGTAGTTGGTTTATGGTTCTTTCCATTTATTGTGTCCCCATGTAATGTCTCCTTGTGAATCAACTTATTATCATGGTCTCTTGTCGACGTTTCTTTTTGTTTAAAGCTGATTTATTTTTGTTATTTCCACGTTCTACAGCTGAATCTGACAGCAGGTGAAGAGGTCGAAATTGAATATGAAGTTGATGGCTGGTTTTATATAAGTTTACACACTTTTTTGTTTTTTGTATGTTTCAGCTATCAAGTTTTGTTGCACTTAAAAATGTAAACTTTTCCTTTAGTTTTTCTAGTTCCACTTATCCTCCCTAGTTTTTGGATGATGTGAGGCCCCAGATTTTATGATTAAAGATTAAATTTTCTTGAAATATTTTTTTTTATATTATGGTGTTGATTTGATGTAATGTTATAGTTGTGGGTAATATTTATAAATTTTGCATAGTAAGCAAGTGGTTATATAATATTTGATTGTTCGGGGAATATTTTTTTTGTCGGGGAATATTCATACGACGGTACAATCATTGGTGGACCCCGTAACGGAATTATTGTCGGATTGAGAAAACGACAAAAATACTTTATGAAAATAACGGCGAAAGTTTTACCGTTAACTGTTTAAATACCCGGTGTTAAAAGTACAGTAATATGCGTGTTAAAAGTACACGGTATTGATTATTGATGCTTACTTGAGAAGTCACTCAGTTATACTCAATTATTGCTACAGTAATTGTTGCATTATATCTCTCATATTATTGATTCAATTATTGTTACAGTATCATCTGCATAATATGATATATTGTTCAATCGGGTATTCGAGACACTTTTCGTGTCGGAGTACTATTCATAAGTTACTATTCACGAGTTACTATTCATGAGTTACTATTTGAGTTACTATTCACGAGTTACTATTCACCTGATTACTATTCACTCTAGTATTGTGCATTCGGGTATTTGGGTACGATATTATTCCATGAGGAGATGTGCTAATTTTTCAGACCGTTGGTTGAAAATATAATAGTAAGTCAATATGGACTGCTGGTGCAGTTATAATGGTAAATCAATATGGATCGCCGGTTTAAAGTTTTAATAGTAAATCAGTATATACCGTTGTTTTTAAGTTTTAATAGTAAACCAATATGGACCGTCCGTTTAATAGTAAATCAATCTGGATCGTTCATGAATTAGTTATTATTTATTCCATTTTCTTATAAATAGAAGCTCATTCCTTCATTATTTCTTACGAATTCACTGAAACTTTAGAGAGAGAATTATAAGAGAACCTATAGAAAAGTATACTGCTACTTCCCTACTCTTATATTCAGTTTTTTTACGGTAAGTGATATTATTTATTGTACTCGTAAGGGATATTATTTCTTTTGTATTCATGAAGAGAACTTCTGTTATTCCATTATTTATTATTATGTTGGAATAATCTGTATATGCGGGCTACCCTATACATGGTGACATTCTTCCAATATTCCGTTCTTTATTATTCTGTCGGAATATCCTATCTGCGCGTTTATGCCGGACCTGGTTTCATCCTTTATTATTCCATTGGAATATCCTGTCTGTGCGTTTTATGTCGGACTTGATTCCGTTATTTATTATTTTGTTAGAATAACCTACCTGTGTGGTCTATCGCATGCATGGTGATTTCTTTTGTTATTCCATTCTTTATTATACTCAGTTGGATAAAAATTTTGACTTCTTTACTTCATAAAATTTGTGGAATATTCGTGATATTTGCGCTTCATCCAGTATCTTTTCATGAAAATATTTTTCTGAGCATTCTTGAATTTTACTCTATAAAGCATTATCATGTTGACAATTTGGACGTTATTAGTTCCTAGATAAATTAATTCTTGAACTTGTTTTATTGAATTTTTATATCATTGTTATCATTCTCATGTTTATATTTTGTTGAAAGTAATATGTGGCCTGTAGTGCATAGATGGACTTGGTATGATTATGACAAGAGATTATTCGGTGTGGCAGTATCTGAAAATAACATCAGAAAATGTTGAGAATAGTAATAGAGCACAAGAGACCGTTGATTCTCCACATATCAATAATCAGGACAATGTGCAACAGGATGACGATAATCCTCCTGTAAATAACACTGATCAATTGACGAATGACGGTACGTTTAGAAGATTTTTAGAATTCATGCAACATCAGGCGAAAACGGCTCCTGTTCATAATGCAGGAGGAAACAATGACAACCTACGGTTGGTCACCGCTAAGCAATTCAAGGAGCTGTGACCACCAGAGTTTTTAGGAAAGCAAGAACCACTTAAGGCGGAGACGTGGTTAAAGCAGATCACCAAGATATTTGATGTCTTGGGATGCTCCGAGGAGCAAAAAGTTTCCTTTGCCACATTTATGTTGCGTGAAGAGGCAGATCACTGGTGGAAATCTGTAAAACGTACCTAGCCTGACGCACTCAAGATGTCTTGGGAGAAGTTCCAAGAGCTGTTCAATGACAAGTACTTTTCTGAAAGCATTCGTCACATGAAGGAGGTGGAATTTATCAAGTTGGAGCAAAACAACATGACCGTGTTGCAGTACGAAGCCAAGTTTGTCGGGTTGTCCCGATTTACGTCCCACTTGGTTGATAATGAATAGAGAATGACGCGAATGTTTTTAAGAGGTTTGAAGCCGGAGATACGTCAATATCTTATTTCTCATAAACTATATGTGTATTCAGATGTTGTAAATATGGCTCAGTTAGTGGAGCGCGATAACGAGTCAAAGCATCCAAAAGAGAGCAGCCGAAAAAATGATAATACCGGTGATAACAGTCATCAAAGTGGTGACAATAAGCATTGAGGGAATCAACATGCCAGAAATGGTAACCACTTCGGTGGTAATCATGGTCAAAATAATACGAATGGATATTTCAAGAAGAGGAGATTCAATAATAATTGAAAGACATCAGCACCAACACCCGTTATTAAGGAAGGAGAACGACCACCTGTCATATGCTTCAAATGCGGAGGGAAGGGACACACATCAGTCTAAACTGCGCGATGCCGTCCAAAGCATGCTATAATTGTGGAGGAGAAGGTCACTTAGCCCGATTTTGTCGTTCACCGAAGACAAGTTCAGCTAGGATGGTGGCACCAAATGATGTCCCAAACAAGTCAAAGCCAGTAGTTTAAGAGAGAGCATTTTTTTTCGTGACGAGGAACCTGAATAAAATTATCATGGGTATGTTAGTCATAAACTCTTACGAAGTCTATACCGTGTTAGATACCAGTTCTACTCACTCTTTTATTGCACCTAGTTGTGTTCAATGTTTGAAGTTAACTCTGGAGAAGTTAGACTTTGATATATATATTTAAACTCAGTTGGGAGAAACATTCGTTACCTCCATTATTTATAAATCTTGTTCAAATCAACACTTTCACGTTACCTGTCGATCTTATCTCTTTGAAAATACTTGTCTTTGATGTGGTTTTTGGAAACGATTGGTTAACTACTCATCATGCTTTTCGTAAGGTTGTTAGCTTTCATACTTCTAACCAACCTGTTATGCGAATTCAAAGTAACCAAACCACTAAAGTCAATCATTGTCATATCAAGCCATAAATAAAGAGCCACGATCATTTCGTTGTTGATTTTCTTGTGTGGAATGAACCGAAGCCAGACTTTCTGTAGGCAACGTCGTGAATGACGATGAAAAGTTGATAGGTATCAATGTGACGTGTTATCCAAGTCTTGGATGAGAGTCACAGTTTTTAATGATATTTCTATTGTTAATAAATTTCCTGACGTATTCTTGAAGACTTCTTAGCCTACCCCTAGAGCGTGAAATCTAATTTTGTATTGACCAGAGTACAAAACCCATTTCTAAAAACCCTTAAACTTTTATTCAACTAAAGCGAACATAACATGCGCCAAAGACGTTGGCTCGAGCTGTTAAAGATTATGATCGTATCATACCATCGTGAAAAAATGAACGTGGTAGCTGACACGTTGAGTAGAAGATCGTATGCGGTTACAAGTGCGAATATAAGAACCCACGTGAAAATAACGAATATACGATTAGAATCGACTTTAATCAATAAATTTAAAGATGCTCAAGTTACATTCTTAAAGCTGATGAATGTGAAGAAGAAGGTTCAAGAGGGCGTTATTCTAGAAGCAAGAATCGATGAAGAGAGGAAATCTCAACTCTCGATTTTATTGGCCCATTTAAAATCCTTGATCGAGTAGGAACTGTGGCTTATAAACTCATTTTACCGCTAATTATGTCGCGTATTCATAACGTTTTTAACGTATCGATGTTACGTAAATATGTGGACAACCCAAACCACATTATTAATTTAGAACCGAACGAGATAGCAGAAGATTTAACGTATAAGGAGATACATGTTAAAATCTTGGATAAGAAGGATCGTATTTAACACTCAAAGGATATACCTCAAGAGTTATAATTTGAAGTGAAGTCAAGGTATCCTCACATGTTCGGCATACCAGACACGTACATAAATTTCGAGGGCGAAATTTCATAAGGAGGAGAGATTGTGAGACCCCAGATTTTATGAATAAAGATTTAATTTTCTTGAAATAATTTTTTTTATAGTATGGTGTTGATTTGATGTAATGTTATAGTTGTGGGTAATATGTACAAATTTTACAAAGTAAGCAAGTGGTTATATAATATTCGATTAGTCGGAAAATATTCTTTTTGTTGGGGAATATCCGTACGATGGTACAATCATTGGTGGATCCCGTAACGGAATTATTGTCGGATTGAGAAAACGACAAAAATATTTTATGAAAATAACGGCAGAAGTTTTACCGTTAACTGTTGAAACACCCGGTGTTAAAAGTACAGTAATACGCGTGGTTGCACAGTAGCACACGATATTGATTATTGATGCTTACGTGAGAAGTCACTCAGTTATACTCAATTATTGCCACAATAGTTTCTGCATCATATCTCTCATATTATTGATTCAATTATTGTTACAGTATCATATGCATAATATGATATATTGTTCAATCGGGTATTCGGGACACTTTTTATGTTAGAATACTATTCACAAGTTACTATTCATGAGTTACTATTCACAAATTACTATTTACGAGTTACTATTCATGAGTTACTATTCACCCGATTACTATTCACTCTATTATTGTGCATTCGAGTATTTGGGTACAATATTATTTCATGAGGAGATGTATTAATTTTTCTGATCGTTGGTTGAAGATATAATAGTAAGTCAATATGGACCGCTGGTTGAGTTATAATAGTAAATCAATATGGTTCGCTGGTTTAAAATTTTAATAGTAAATCAGTATGGACCGTTGTTTTAAGTTTTAATAGTAAACCAATACGGACCGTCCGTTTAATAGTAAATCAATCTGGACCGTTCATGAATTAGTTACTATTCATTCCATTTTCCTATAAATAGAAGCTCATTCCTTCAATATTTCTTACGAATTCATTGAAACTCTAGAGAGAGAATTATAAGAGAACCTATAAAAAAGTATTCTGCTACTTTCCTACTCTTATATTCAGTTTCTTTTACGGTAAGGGATATTATTTGTTGTACTCGTAAGGGGTATTATTTCTTTTGTATTCATGAAGAAAACTTTTGTTATTCTATTATTTATTATTCTGTTGGAATAACCTGTATACATGGGCTACCCTATTCATGGTGACATTCTTCTAATATTCTGTTCTTTATTATTCTGTCAGAATATCCTGTCTGCGCATTTATTCCGGACCTGGTTCCATCCTTTATTATTCTATTGGAATATCCTATCTGTGCGTTTTACGCCGGACCTGGTTCCGTTATTTATTATTCTGTTGGAATAACTTGTCTGTGCGGTCTATCGCATGCATGGTGATTTTTTTTGTTATTCCATTCTTTATTATACTCCGTTGGTTAAAACTTTGACTTCTATACTCCATGAAATTTATGAAATATCCTTGATATTTACGCTTCATCTAGTATCTTTTCATGAAAATATATTCTTCTGAGCATTCTTGAATTTTACTCTACAAATCAGTATCATGTTGACAATTTGGACGTTATTAGATCCTAGATAAATTAATTCTTGAACTTGTTTTATTGAATTCTTATATCATTGTCATCATTCTCATGTTTGTATTTTGTTGAAAGTCATATGTGGCCTGTAGTGCATAGATGGACTTGGTATGATTATGATCAGGGATTATTCGGTGTAATCATGACCGTAATGTTACAAATGATGTGATAAAAAGTTCTCATTGGCCCGTAGTGCGTTGATGGACAGTTTTTGGTATGATTATGGCTATGGATTCTCTTTGGCCGTAGTGCAAAGATGAATTGTTTTATGGCATGATCAGGACTGTTGATGAAAATATGATTATCTTAAGCCGTACTGCATGGATAATTCGTGGCCGTGATACTAAAGAATTTCATTGGTCGTAGTGCAGGGGTGATTCGATGATGTGGATTATTTATTAAGTTGAGTTCCAGCGATAAAAGTGATGAAAAACCCTTTAAATCATAGAAGATAGTAGATTTTATTCCCTACTTGACTCTTCTAATGGATTGCTTGTTCCGCTGCAGTTAAACTTGATAGTTGTTTAACACTGTTAAAGGCTAACGATAAATTATTCTGCATTATCTTAGTCATAATATTTCTTACTGGGCTAGTTGAGTTCACCCTTTCTTTCACTGTTCTCTTCAGGAAATGAGAACGTAGCTGGGACAAGTCGGAGAACAGAGTGATGGTCTTAGATGGTGCATTAGTAGTCCTCACTATTCTGTGAAATAGTGTGATAATAATTGTAATGAGGACTCCTTTTGAGTTTGTATAATCTCCAGTAGACAATATTTGTATTCAAACTCACAGTTTATATTTTGTTGTATTATACACGACAGTTGTATTATTAAGTTGTATTTGAATTCTGTACCATGTATCTGGCGACTCAAGATGGGTGATGTATACCTAATTTTGGGGCCGTCACATGATGCGTCTGATCTGTTAATTCATGCTTATTATTGTAGGTGAAGAAAAAATGTCCTGGTAGGGATGGTAAACTGGCTGGGCTTGTTCCTGTACTATATGTTACCCAATCATGAAACTATTGATCCATTACTTGTACATCCAGTTCAACTATTGTATGTACCTTTCCTTTGTAACAACAATTATGGTCTTCGACTATTGTACGTAAAGATGTAACAACAATTATGGTTTTCCATTATGGTGTTTGTCGAAACTGTAGAATTATGTGGTTGGATTACTTGAAATCTTTGATAAATGATTAAAGTTACAACTCTTTTAATCTTTCAGGATACAATATGCTAATCTTTTAGGCAGTAGCATATTGCAGGTGCATTGGTAATGCAGGTGAACCACAATCTTTTTTTCTTTTTTTTAATCTACAACATTTTAAAAACGTTGTGTAAATATGTATAAACGTTGTCTGATATATTAAACTACAATATTTTTATCCAGAAAACGTTGTGGAATCATACATTCTACAACATTTTTAAGCATCTGCTAATTTATGAAAAATAAATCTACAACATTTTTTCTTAAAAAACGTTGTGTAATGTGCTTAACTACACCGTTTTTAAAACGTTGTGTAATGATGTCAAATAGATGACACCCTTAATCACGACGTTTTTCTGACTGAAACCACAACGTTTTTTTCGCATTGTCTATTTACTGTTTTGTAGTAGTGATATTATGGAATGAATTTGATATAATGTTATAGTTGTGGGTTATATTTATAAATTTTGTAAAATACGCAAGTTGTTATATAATATTCAATTGGTTTGGGAATATTAGTTTTAACAAGGAATATTCGTACGACACAGTTATTGGTGGATCCCACAACGGAATTATTATCGGATTGAGAAAACGACAAAAATACTTTATGAAAATAACGGCTGAAGTTTTACCGTTTAACTGTTGAAACACTCGGTGTTAAAAGTACAATAATACGCGTAGTTGCACAGTATCACACGGTATTGATTATTGATGTTTACGTGAGAAGTCACTTAGTTTTGTTTAATTATTGTTACAGTAATTGCTGCATAGTATCTCACGTTATTTGATTCAATTATTGTCAATATTTTATAATCAATAATTGAGATTACAAAGTTATTAATATTATTATTTGCAATATTAACGATGTCTAGAAGTTCTGTCAAAGAGATGTTTGGTCACCTAATTACGCGCCAATGGGGAGAAATCCTTATTGGAAAGCCCCCTCTTTTTTGGGAACGACCTGGTCGATTAATATTGTGAATTATAATAATGATGATGAGTTTTGTTTTATTAGTATTATTAATGTAATAAAACAGAAAATCTTTTTATATAAAATAGAATACTTTTATAAAGTTATTCGTTTTATTAGATTATAAATAGAATATATAATATTCTATTATGCATAATGTTTTGCATAGTAAAATCTTTTTATATAAAACATAATACTTTTATAAAGTTATTTATTTTATTAGACAATAATTAGAATATATTATATTTTATTATGCATAGTGTTGCATAGTACCTGCATAGTGTTTTGCATAGTAAATTTTTTTTATATAAACCAGAATATTTTTATAAAGTTATTTGTTTTATTATATTTTAAATAAAATATATAAATATATAAATATATATATATATATATATATATATATATATATTTAGAATATATTATATTTTATTGCATAGTGTAACATAGTATCCTTTCTATTTTCCTATAAATAGGATACTTAGTTAGAATTGAAAACCATACCAAAAGTTCAGATAATTCTTCTATAATCTTGAGCGTATTTCTTTAGAGTTTTAAGAAGCTTTGAGCGTAGTGTAAGTTTTCTTCAAGATTATCCTCGTCCTACCAGTCGGAATACTATTCTTTTACGGTAAGGGATATTATTTGTTGTACTCGTAAGTGGTATTCTTTCTTTCTTATTCATGAAGAGAACTTTTGTTATTCCATTTTTTTATTATTCTGTTGGAATAACCTGTATACGCGGGCTACCCTATACTTGATGAAATTCTTCTGTTATTCCATTTTTTATTATTCTGTTGGAACATCCTGTCTGTGCTTTACGCATGACCTGGTTGCATTATTTATCATTCTGTTAGAACAGCATGTCTGTGCTTTACGCATGACCTGGTTCCGTTAATTATTATTCTGTTAGAATATCTTGTCTGTGCGTTTATGCATGACCTGGTTCCGTTATTTATTATTCTGTTAGAATAACCTGTCTATGTGGTCTATCGCATGCCTGGTGATTTCTTTTGTTATTCCATTCTTTATTATACTCAGTTGGTTAAAGTTTTGACTTCTATACTCCATGAAATTAGTGGAATATCCTTGGTATTTGCGCTTCATCTAGTATCTTTTCATGAAAATATTCTTCTAAGCATTCTTGAGTGCTACTCTACAAAGAAGTATCATGTTGGCAATTTGGACATTATTAGTTACTGGATAAATTAATTCTTGAACTTGTTTTATTGAATTCTTATATCCTTGTCATCATCATCATCATATTTATATTATGTTGAAAGTCATCTGTGGCCTGTAGTGCATAGATGCACTTGGTATGATTATGACCAGGGATTATTCGGTGTAATCATGACCGTAATGTTACAAATGATGTGGAAAAAGTCCTCATTGGCCCGTAGTGCATTGATGGACAGTTGTTGGCATGATTACGATCATCGATGAATACACGAATATCCTTGGCCTGTAGTACATGGATAATTTATGGTCATGATACTAATGAATATCCTTGGCCGTAATGCAGGGATGATGTGGATTATTTATTAAGCTGAGTCTCAGCAATAAAAAGTAATGAAAAACCTTTTAAATCATAGAAGATAGTAGATTTTATTCTCTACTTGACTCTTCTAATGGATTACTTGTTTCGCTGCAGTTAAACTTGATGTTTGTTATATTTTATCTGTTTAATATTGTTGAAGGCTAATGATAATTTATTCTGCATTATCTTAATCATAATATTTCTTTCTGGGCTAGTTGAGCTCACCCTTTTACTTTCGTTATTCTATTCAGGAAATGAGAACGTAGCAGAGACTAGTCAGGGAACAGAGTGATAGTCCTAGATGGTGCATTAGTAGTCCTCACTATTCTGTGAAATAATGTGATAATAAATGTAATGAGAACCCCATTGAGTTTGTATATTGTTTAGATAAAAATATTTGTATTAAAACTCACAACATGTTTAGTCATATTTTACACGACTGTTGTATAATTAAGTTTGTATTTGAATTCTGTACCATGTATTTGGCGACTCAAGATGGGTGATGTATACCTATTTTGGGGGCGTCACAGTTGGTATCAAAGCCTAGGGATATGATCCCTGGCTAAGATGTGAGAATAGAACTAGGAGGGGAGAGACGGGGAATTCATTCTCTAGTATGACCTACCTAAGTTTATTTGGTATTTAATTGGTTGGTCAGGATATAGGGATAATATGTTACATGTCAATTAACCTTTGTTTTGTGGCAGTATCTGAAAATGACATCTGAGAGTGTTGAGAATAGCAATGGAGCACATGAGACCGTTGATTCACCACATATCAATAATCAAGATAATGTGCATCAGAAAGACGACAATTCTCATGCAAACAACAATACTGACCAAATGATGAATGACGGAATGTTCAGAGGCTTTATGCAATTTATGCAACATCAGGTAAGAGTGGCTCCTGTCCAAAATGTAGGTGGAAACACTGAAGACTCTCGGACGGTCATCGCTAAACAGTTCAAGGAGCTGGGACCACCGTAGTTTATTGGATAGCCTAAACCACTTAAGGCGGAAACGTGGATAAAGCAGATCACCAAGATATTTGATGTCTTGGGATGCGCCGAGGAGAAAAAGGTTCCCTTTGCCACCTTTATGTTTCGAGGAGAGGCAGATTATTGGTGGGAATCGGTAAACCTACTCAACCTACCGCACTGAAGATGTCTTGGGAGAAGTTCCAAGAACTGTTCAATGACAAGTACTTTCCCGAAAGTATTCGTCACATGAAGGAGGTAGAGTTCATCAAGTTGGAGCAGAATAATATGACAATGTCGCAGTACGAAGTTAAGTTTGCCGAGTTGTCCTAGTTTGCGTCCCATTTGGTTGATAATGAAGAGAAAATGACGAGGATATTTTTAAGAGGTTTGAAGCCAGAGATACGTCAATATCTTATTTCTCATAAATTGTGTTTGTATTTAGATGTTGTAAATAGGGCTAAGTTAGTGGAGCGCGATAACAAGTCAACGCAACCAAAAGAGAGCAGCCGGCGAAATGATAATACCAGTGAGAGCAGTCATCGAAGCGGTGACAACAAGCGTGGGGGGAATCAACAGGCCAGAAATGGTAACCACTTCGGTGGTAATCAGGGCCAAAATAATAAGAATGGACATTTTAAGAAGAGAAGATTCAACAATGATGGAAAGACATCAGCATCAGCACCCGTTGTTAAGGAAGGAGAACGACCACCTATCATACGCTTTAAATGTGGAGGGGAGGGACACATCAGTCCAAATGCGCGATGCCGTCCAAAACATGTTATAATTGTGGAAGAGAAGGTCACTTAGACCAATTTTATCGTTCACCGAAGATAAGTTCAGCTAGGATGGAGGCACCGCAGGCCGTCCCAGAAAAGTCAAAGCCGGTAGTGCAAGGGAGAGCGTTTGTTATGACCTCCCAGAAAGCAAGGAACCCGAACGAGGTCATCACGGGTAAGCTTATCATAAACTCTAGCAAAGTCTATACCTTATTTGATACCGGTTCTACCCATTCTTTTATTTCTCCTACTTGCGCTCAACGATTAAATTTGACTCCGGAGAAATTAGACTTTGACTTATCTGTTGAAACTCCATTGGGAGAAACCTTCATTACATCCACTATTTATAAGTCTTGTTTGGTTCAAATCGGTACCCTCACATTACATGTCGATCTTATTTCATTGAAAATACTTGCATTTGATGTGATTCTAGGGATTGATTGGTTAACTACTCATCATGCTAAAATTGATTGTTTTCGTAAGGTTTAGCTGGTTATTATCGGAGATTCGTGGAAGGATTTTCTCGAATCGCTACTCCATTAACTCAGCTGTGACATCTCAAATTTTTAGAAATTATAAATGAGAATGTTATAAATAAAAGTATTATTTATGAGATATGTTGGGTGTGAGTATGTGTATGTCATATATTGTAGAATATGTGAATTGATGTGAAGAGAATGTTATATATTCATTTTAATAAATAAAAATATTTAATTGAATTATTTATTGAGTTAAATAAATAAATTTTGTTTTGATTATAGAGTAATGTAATTAAGTGTAGCAGATTAATTAAATGAATATTTAGTATTTAATTTAATTAATATAATAATTTTATGCTATAGTTCTAATTTAATTGAGATAATTAAATTAGATGAGTTATGTGATGATTGTTACACAAAATTATAATTAACAAGTAAATATAATTATGTGACAATTTGATGAGATTGATTGATGTTAAGCTATTGATTAATTAAAATAATGAGTATTTCCCAAACATGGTCTTAGGCTTTTCAAGTTCAAATTGGTGTAACCTATGTATTAACTAGTAATTAGTATATCTAATAATTACTAGGAGTTACATATATTATATATTACTAGTATTGTATATTATATGTATATACTACAAATTAGTATGTTAGTTTTAGAAAACAAACCAAAGAAAGAAGAAGAGAGTTAGAGAGAGCTGTAGGAGAAGAATAAGAGGAAGAAAAAGAAGTGAAAGCTTTGAGAAGACAAAATAAGTCCCATCATCATCATCTTCATCTCTCTCTTAAATTCATACTAATAAAATTATAATCTAAATTCCTTGTTTTATGTTCTTCATAATGTAGATAATTATTATGTAGAAGTTGTATTGAGAGATTGAAAGAGATAGAGAGAAATAGAGGAATTGAGATGAGCTAGAAGAAAAAGAAGAAAATAAAGCTAGAAGAAGGTAACTTCTAAACTCTTATTTAATCCTTAATTTTTTTTGGGGTAGATTTATGTTATAGGGTAGTAGATCATGCTTAATCTGTTTGTATTGGTTTAATCTTGGATTATCAAGAATCAAACAAGAGGATTCAAGAAAGAAAATGAAATGGAAAGAAAATTTGAAGAACAAAATTCGTAGGTTTTTAGTAATTGTGGACATATCTTGTGAAATTCATACCTCTTTGGGTATAATGAGTTAGAAAGTGAGCCTTATATCAAATCGAAGATATGAAAGTAAGCTATATTCTGAAAGTGGAATCACATGAAATCACTTTGTAGATTTCTTGCAATGTCTGTTTTAGTAAGGCTGGTCCGAACGGAAAATAATATGTCCAGAAAATCAAAACTGTTACGGTTTCTGATTTTGAAAAATTCATATAAATTCGTTTGTTTTGAATATGAAGAAACGTAAACCTGCAAAGTTGTAGATATTGAAGTTTACTAGCTAGATGCATGAGATTGAGCCATTTTATGGACCGGATCATGTCCAAAATAAATTGTTTAGTAAGGATGTCCAGAAAATAAAATTTTCTAGACTAGCTGATGAATTACAGAATCAGGTTTAGATGGATAAGGGGTTGACTTTAAGGCCTAGATGAGGTTGTAGTACACTGAGTAAGGGTTAATTCTATATAAGAAGGAACAAAAACGGACATGTAACGAATGAGTTACGTTAAAAACGAAAACAACGTTTTGTTAAAGAAATTATGAAGATGAGTTTTATAATTCTGTTTGAAATAAGATTTTGGGTGATGATATATTTTGATGATTAAAAATATGTTTTGACATATGTAATGAGTATAGATATGTGTTATCATATTCTATGCATAATTAACCATTTAAGATCAAGAGTTGAGATAAGTTAACGTGTGCACATAACGTGCTCGATAAAATGCCCAAGAGTAATAGTGTTTTCTAAACTTTGGTATACAAAGTGTCTAACTAATGGCTAATATTGGATATCTAAGTATGAAAAGATGATAATACAAGAATAATAATGGAAAGAAATCGAAAAGGGTAATTTTTGATTTATGAAGGAAAATTAAACATGTAAACAATGTGTTGAATATGCATTTTTGAAACCAAAGTGGTATAATAAAATGGTGTGATATACGCACATTAAACTACAAGTGTGATAATCTAGCATGTGTGGTGATGAAAATGAAAAATAAAACCGAGTTGCATATAAAATAGTTAGATGTCTATAAAGACATTATAAAGGATAATAAGATAAAGTAAGGTCTTAGAATAAATTTGACCATGAGATTGAGTATTGATTTTATTTATTATCAATCTCACATACAGTGTAGGTTGTGCAAGGACATGAAGTATTAGCGTGTTGGTAAAACACCGGTAAAGGCAAGTCTTTCAGTTCCTTTTTGCTATGTGAACTTGATGATGATCTGCTTTAAAATTTTAGTGTATGATATATTATATATGTCAAAAGTATGAAATGTGAAAGTCATTCTATGACTATGATGATTGAACTATGAATGTTGATTGAGTAATGAACTATCTTTATAGTTGTTATAAGAACTATAACATGTATACTATGTTTGTTTATATTATTCTTGTATGTTGAGCATGTTATTATCTGTTACGTGATGCATGAAAACTATTAGATTTTGCTGAGATGTCGAGCTCATTCTTGCAAATAACCATTTTTGCAGATTCAAGAATTGAAGGTAACGCTATGTGCCACTTGATTGTTATGGATCAAAAGTGATATATGAAGATTTAATATCCTAGCTAAGTTGTTATTCTTGTAAACCATGTCTAATGTTTCGAATAATGTATTAATGTTGAATTGTAATATTGTTTTGCGAATGTAAACTATTTCAATATTAAAATGATTCTGAGATATTTAGATGTAAAGGTTGAAGGTTTTGGGTACGAGGATAGTTTGTAATAAAAAATTTTAATTATTCCGCAAATTTCAATGGTTGTATTATCATTTAATTATGTAAAATTAGAGGTTGAATGTATTATTAATGACTGAAATCGAGAATTAAATTGTATAAATTTTGGGGTCGTTACTAACTCGGAAAGATACAAAGTTCGGTTGGAGCGAAGAATATGAGAAGAGTTTTCAAGAACTCAAGAGGAGACTCATTTCTGCACCTGTTCTGACAATACCATCTGGCTCGGAGGGATTTGTCATGTACAGTGATGCTTCGGGCAAAGGGTTGGGATGTGTTCTCATGCAACATGGGAAAGTCATAGCCTATGCCTCACGACAATTCAAAGAATATAAGAGAAATTATCCTACTCATGATCTAGAGTTGGCAGCTGTTGTCTTTGCACTTAAAATTTGGAGGCATTACTTGTATTGGGAGAAAGTGGAGATCTTTACAGATCATAAAAGCCTCAAATATTTCTTCACTCAAAATGAACTCAACATGCGACAACGATGTTGGTTTGACCTGTTGAAAGATTATGATCATACCATCCAATACCATTTTGGAAAAGCGAACGTGGTAGCTGACGCATTGAGTAGAAGATCATATGCAAGTACGAGTGCGATATTGTCAATGCAAAGGCCCATTTTGTGTGACTTGCAAATGATGGAGATAGAGTTAAAGACTCCAGGGACCCATGTGATGATGACGAATATACGAGTAGAACTGACTTTAATCGATAAAGTTAAAGCTGCTCAACCTACAGACCTGGAGCTGATGCGTATGAGGAAGAAAGTGCAAGAAGGTGCTATACCGGAAGCAAGAATCGATGAAGAAGGAATACTTCGAGTCAACTCCAGACTTTGTGTTCCTAACGACCCTGATTTAAAGTATAAAATCATGATGGAGGCGAACAACACGCTGTTTGCAATCCATCCTGGGAGTACCAAAATGTATCATGATCTTCGTCATACATTTTGGTGGAGCAATATGAAGAGAGAGATAGCGCTGTTTATCTCAAGGTGTCTAACTTGTCAACAAGTTAAAGCGGAGCATCAAGTACCAAAAGGTCCATTGCAACCACTTGAAATTCCAGAATGGAAGTGGGAGCACATTACCATGGATTTCGTTATTGGTCTTCCCAAGGTTTCTCAAGGCATAGATGCAATTTGGGTCATTGTTGATAGATTGACCAAGTCTGCTCACTTTTTACCTATACGAGAAACTTATACACTTGAACGTCTTGCTCGTATGTACATAAACGAGGTTATAAGATTGCATGGTATGCCAGTATACATAGTGGCTGATCGAGACCCAAGATTTACTTCACGATTTTGGGTTAGTTTGCAAATAGCTATGGACACGGATTTAAGATTTAGCTCGGTATATCATCCTCAGACGGATGGACAGTCAGAGAGGACTATTCAAACTCTTGAAGATCTATTAAGACTCTGTGTCCTTGATTTCAAGGGAAGTTGGGACAAGTTCTTACCATTAGTGGAGTTTTCCTACAACAACAGTTATCAAACAAGTATTGGCGTGGCTCCATTTGAAGCGTTGTATGGAAGAAAGTGTCGTTCTCCAGTATGCTGGGATGAGGTGGGTGAAGCAACGTTGTTGGAACCGGAGTTGGTACGTATGACTACGGAAAAGATTCAAATGATCCGGCAATGTATAAAAACCTCACAAGATTGTCAAAAGAGTTATGATGATCTTCATCGAAAGGACGTGAAATTCGATATTGGAGATCATGTGTTGTTACGTGTTGCTCCATGGAAAGGAGTTACGAGATTTGGAAAGAGAGGAAAGCTCAATCCTCGATTTATTGGCCCATTTTTAATCCTCGATCGAGTAGGAACTGTGGCGTATAGACTCGCTTTACCGCCAAGTATGTCTCGTGTTCATAACGTTTTTCACATATCCATGTTTCGTAAATACGTGGAAGACCCGAACCACATTATTGAGTTAGAACCGGACGAAATAACGGAAGATTTAACTTATGAAGAGGTTCCTGTTCAAATCATGGATAAGAAGGAACATATTTTACGCTCCAAGGTTATACCTCAAGCCAAAGTTTTGTGGAGAAACCACGATGTTGAGGAAATGTGTAACAACCCCAAAATAGGTCCATTCCATCCAACCCATTCTGAGTCGCCAAATACATGGTACAAAAAATAACTACAACTTTATTACAATAATTATCGTGCAAAATACAACAACACATGCTGTGAGTTTGGATACAAATATATACCGACTGTAACTCTGGACACCAACTTTGGATAGTACGTCACAATGACACCTTACATAAAGGTATAGTCAAAAACTATTTTACAAATTAGAATCTTTGGGAAGTGCTCAAGGAAACCTTCGTACATGGGAGGCCATGCTTCTAGGTTATGGTAGATATCATACGGCCACAAAATTATCCTTGGTTGACCCAATAGACCCCAAAGAAAAACTAGAATATTACTATCATATTCTTCCCAATGGTGAGTCTTCTCTTGACATAACATTATCTTCAATGTCTCTAATTGGGTATTATACTCCAAATAAACACCAAGATTATATAGGTAGTGCTGGTAAATATACTCAGCAAGTGGATGAGTACAACCCTGTCTTATGATGACACGAGGTTGTATGTCACTAGACATCTTGTATGATAGTGGAAAAACACCCTTCCAAGTTAAATTCACCTCACCCTCAACATCTATAGACCACCATTCTATTCCCTCGCTATCCCCCGCTTGACCCAGCTACACTTTTATTACCTGAAAGGAATTGTGAAGCAAAAGGGTGAGCACAACTAGCTCAGTAAAAGAATATCATGACTAAAAATAATTAAATTATCAATAGCCTTCATCAATAATAAATCAGAGATTTAGAACATATGGTAGATGATAAAATTTCAACCATAGTTACAGCGGAATGAGCAATCCATTAGAAGAGTCAAATAGACCATAAAATCTATTATCTTCTCCATGTTAAAAGTCCACCAATAATGTTTTATCCCTGTAACATTAATCAACAATTCCTTTCCACAATCACGTGTATAACTCATAATCGTAATTGTAGTTCAAAATTCCTTTTCTCATCCAGGACAAAGTTAATTTTCATCACCTGAAATATCAAAGATCATTGTTATACCAAATCACAGTTCCTATTCATAATCATACTAATAAATTCATCTTTGCACTACGGGGCAAAGATATTCAACAACATGTCATCTTTGCACTACAAGCCAAACATATTCATCAGTTGGTCATGTTCATCTAAACACCTGTTCATCTTCGCACTACTGGCCAAAGATATTCAGTTATATCATCATTTAGGACTGAGGATAATGAAAAATATTTTAAGAAAACGAATCCAGTGAAACAAAATAATAAATATTAAGGATTCGTACTTCAGCTATTCCATGTCCAAAAATACCTCATAAATAATCATAGTCGAGTAAAATTCAAGAATGATCAAAACATGGATACAATCAAAGCTAGTATCCATAATAGATATTTTGGACGAAAAATGAAAATTTAATTTTTCTGTGAATAGTGCCGTATTCGTGAATAGTGTCGTATACGTTAATAGTGCCGTATACGTGAATAGTAACTCCGACACCAAAAGATAGAAATTTCACAAAAAACATCATCATGCTTCGTGAATAGTACTTGTGAATAGTAACTCATGAATAGTAATTTGTGAATAGTAATCCCGACATGAAAAAGTTCCAAATTTGATAAAAATTTCCAACCAACATTCTGGCATAATGATATTGAAGAAATAATATCATTTTAGAATAAAATAACCTCCCTTACCTCAGAAAGAATAGTACTTCTGACTGGAATACTGGATATAATGCAAAAAGAACTTGCACCGTATAGCAATACTCGAATTACTAAAATACTCATAAAATACGCTCGATATTATAGAGAGAGAAATCTTTAGTTTCTGGTGTGATTTTCAATTCTAACCTAAGCACCCTATTTATAGGAAAATGCTTAGAACACCAAAGCAGAAAATTTAATAAATTAATAATATTATTTTTTCAAATTTCCTACGCCCACTAATTTGGTCCAAGACATCAGCCACCATGTGACAAAACATTAAAAATGTTTTTTCTTAATTTATATAATTAAAACTTCCAAAAATCAATTATTTCGGAACTACGGAACTTCAATAATTCATAATAAATAGCCCTTTTATCAGAAAAATTCGAATCTCGCAATTTTTTTTATAGGAAATTCAATTCTCTACAACTTTGCAGAAGAAATTTTTTCCAAATTCCAAACAGAAATTGATCGAAATTCACATACGGACGATTTTACAGGCTATAATAAAATTTCAGTCAAGAAATGGGGTCCACCGACAAACAAAACATGTGTTAATCATTTAATGCAACAAAAATACTTTTCCTCATATACTCATATATCCCACATTCATTGTAAAAATATCATCATTATTATATTATAATAATATAATAAAATATTATTTTATCAGAAAAGATAAAATATCAATTTTCAACAATTGTCACTTTAAAAATTTTCTTCATCTATATCCACATAAATTGAATATTTTTCTCATCATATAAATCAATGATTAATTATTCATAAATAATATTACAGAATAACAATAATGGCAACCAGGCAGTTCCCAGGAAAGAGGGGGCTTTCAAATAAGAATTTCTCCTTACTGGCGCGCAATTAGGTGACCAAACCTCTCTTTAGACAGAACTTTCTAGACATTGCCAATAATGTTATCTAATAATTTATTCAGATAATATGAATTATTGCTTCGATAATAGAAAATACGGTGTAGTGACAATTATTGAAACAACAGTAATATAAAATATAAACGTAGCAATTATTGAATCAATAAAATAAAATACTGAACAGTAATTATTGTAACAATTATTGAGTAGTGCATTCTTACGTAAGAGTCAATAATTCAATAATGCTTTGCAATACCGTGTCCTCCTGCGCAACAACACGTATTACTTTACTTTACCCATCGGGTATTCCAACAGTGTTAACGGTAACGATTACGCCGTTATTTATAAAAACTTTAATTTGTCATTTTCTTCATCTGACAGTTATTCTGTTATAGGGCCCACAAATGGTTGCGCTGTCGTACGAATATTCCCCGACAGAAAGAATATTCCACGACCAAACGAATATTCTCTGACAACAATGAATATTTTTTTAACCACTTGTGTATTTTGAAAAAAAATTCATATATCACCCTTAACTTTAACCTTTTATCAATTTAACCATTTACTGAATAGTAATTATAGGAAAAATTGAATACTTTTATTTCATAAAATTCGGGGTCTTACAATATCCCCTCCTTATGAAATTTCGTCCCCGAAATTTACGTACCTGGTATTTCGAAGAGTTGAGAATACCTTGTTTTCATTTCGGATTCTATCTCTCCGGTCATCATGATTTCTCCGTTGCTCATCTCCCGTGATAACTTCATTTGGGTTCCTCATTTGTTGGGAAGTTATGACAACCGCTATCCCTCGAACTACTCGGCTTTGACTTGTCTGGGGCAGCATTTGGCGTCATCACTACCTTTGGAACATACTTTTCTATAGGGCATATTCCTCCCTCAACTGCCTCTTCATACTCCTGATTCATGATCTGAATCATCAATCTTCGATCCATATCAAATTCAGGTTGATCGCTCTGTACAGGGTAATTCAAAACTCGATGTTGGGTTCTCCCAATTGCTTTCCAAAAAGAGAAATTTATATCATCTATTTTAGTCTTCTTAAATCGGACATCTCTTTCCACAATATCCACGTGTCGTGCGGCTTTTGCCCATGCATCACTTATTCTCACTCGTTAAGTTTTTTTTTCTTTCAGCTCAGATTCCATCTTTATCATCTTATACTCTGCCAAAGAATGCTTCTGTTCAAGCATCACATATCAGGTAACACAAGCTTGAATTGTTGCATCTTTTTGTTCCACGACTGACTGCCATTCTTCAGCCTGCTCTTCTAACTCATGAATACAATTTTGAAATTCTACATTTTGATCATATAATACCTATAATAAACTCTGCTTAGGTACCCCTTCTTCTTCACTCTCAGCTATTACCTTTGCGACTATCTCGGGTGCAACTATCAATTCTTCACTCACCACATGGATATCTCTATTCCTTCTTCGTCTGACATCACATTATCATGGTTAGTGATTAGAGGTATCCCCAAAGTCTCATTCACTCCATTGTTAGCATTCTCAGCTGCCATTCTCAAATACTGCCATAAAATAAGGGTTAATTAAGTAAATTAACATATCACATAATATCCGTATATAATGACCGACCAATAATTAAGCTTAAGTAGGACACACTAGCGAAGGATTTACTCATCTCTCCCCTCCTAGTTATATTCCCTGATCTCCGCCAAAGACCATATCCCTAAGCTCTGACACCAAATGTAACAACCCCAAAATAGGTCCATTCCATCCAACACATTCTGAGTCGCCAAATACATGGTACAGAAAACAACTATAACTTTATTACAACAATTGTCGTACAAAATACAACAACACATATGCTGTGAGTTTGGATACAAATATATACCAACTGTAACTCTGGCCACCAACTTTGGATAACACGTCACAATGACACCTTACATAAAGGTATAGTCAAAAACTGTTTTACAAATTAGAATCTTTGGGAAGTGCTCAAGGAAACCTTCGTACATGGGAGGCCATGCTTCTAGGTTATGATAGATATCATATGGCCACAGAATTATCCTTGGTTGACCCAATAGACCCCAAAGAAAAACGAGAAGATTACTATCATATTCTTCCCAATGGTGAGTCTTCTCTTGACATATCATTATCTTCACTGTCTCTAATTGGGTATTATACTCCAAATAAACACCAAGATTATATAGGTAGTGCTGGTAAATATACTCAGCAAGTGGATGAGTACAACCCTGTCTTATGATGACACGAGGTTGTATGTCATTAGACATCTTGTATGATAGTGGCAAAACACCCTTCCAAGTTAAATTCACCTCACCCTCAACATCTATAGACCACCATTCTATTCCCTCTCTATCCCCCGTTCGACCCAGTTACACTTTTATTATCTGAAAGGAATTGTGAAGGAAAAGGGTGAGCACAACTATCTCAGTAAAGAATATCATGACTAAAAATAATTAAATTATCAATAGCCTTCATCAATAATAAATTAGAGATTTAGAACATATGGTAGATGATAAAATTTCAACCATAGTTGCAGCGGAATGAGCAATCCATTAGAAGAGTCAAATAGACCATAAAATCTATTATCTTCTCCATGTTAAAAGTTCACCAATAATGTTTTATCCCTTTAACATTAATCAACAATTCATGTCCACAATCACGTGAATAACTCATAATCGTAATTGTAGTTCTAAATTCCTTTCCTCATCCAGGACAAAGTTAATTTTCATCACCTGAAACATCAAAGATCATGGTTATACCAAATCACAGTTCCTGTTCATAATCATACTAATAAATTCATCTTTGCACTACGGGCGAAAGATATTCATCAACAGTTCATCATTGCACTACTGGCCAAAGATATTCAACCTGTGATCTTTGCACTGCAAGCCAAAGATATTCATCAGTTGGTCATGTTCATCTAAGCACCTGTTCATCTTTGCACTACTGGCCAAAGATATTCAGTTATATCATCATTTAGGACTGAGGATGATGAAAAATATTTTAAGAAAACGAATCCAGTGAAACAAAATAATAAATATTAAGGATTCGTACTTCAGCTATTCCATGTCCAAAAATACCTCATAAATAATCATAGTCAAGTAAAATTCAAGAATGATCAAAACATGGATACAATCAAAGCTAGTATCCATAATAGATATTTTGGATGAAAAATGAAAATTTAATTTTTCTATGAATAGTGTCGTATTCGTGAATAGTGCCGTATATGTGAATAGTAACTCCGACACCAAAAGATAGAAATTTTACAAAAAATATCATCATGCTTCGTGAATAGTACTCGTGAATAGTAACTCATGAATAGTAATTCATGAATAGTAACTCGTGAATAGTAACCCCGACATGAAAAAGTTCCAAATTTGATAAAAATTTCCAACCAACATTCTGGCATAATGATATTGAAGAAATAATATCATTTTAGAATAAAATAACCTCCCTTACCTCAGAAAGAATAGTACTTTTGACTGGAATACTGGATATAGTGTTAAAAGAACTTGCACCGTATAGCAATACTCGAAGTACTAAAATACTCACAAAATACGCTCGATATTATAGAGAGGGAAAGAGAGAGAAATCTTTAGTTTCTGGTGTGATTTTCAATTCTAACCTAAGTACCCTATTTATAGGAAAATGCTTAGAACACCAAAGCAGAAAATTTAATAAATTAATAATATTATTTTTTCAAATTACCTACGCCCACTAATTTGGTCCAAGACATCAGCCACCATGTGACAAAACATTAAAAACGTTTTTTTCTTAATTTATATAATTAAAACTTCCAAAAATTAATTATTTCGGAACTACGGAACTTCAATAATTCATAATAAATAGCCCTTTTATCAGAAAAATTCGAATCTCACGAATTTTTATAGGAAATTCAATTCTCTACAACTTTGCAGAAGAAAAGTTTTCCAAATTCCAAACAGAAATTGACCGAAATTCACATACGGACGATTTTACAGGCTATAATCAAATTTCAGTCAAGAAATGGGGTCCACCGACACACAAAATATGTGTTAATCATTTAATGCAACAAAAATACTTTTCTTCATATACTCATATATCCCACATTCATTGTAAAAATATCATCATTATTATATTATAATAATATAATAAAATATTATTTTATCAGATAAGATAAAATATCGATTTTCAATAATTGTCACTTTAAAAATTTTCTCCATCTATATCCACATAAAATGAATATTTTTCTCATCATATAGATCAATGATTAATTATTCATAAATAATATTATAGAATAACAATAATGGCAACCAGGCAGTTCCCAAGAAAGAGGGGGCTTTCAAATAAGAAATTCTTCTTACTGGCGCGCAATTAGGTGACCAAACCTCTCCTTAGACAGAACTTTCTAATTGCCAATAATGTTATCTAATAATATTATTCAGATAATATGAATTATTGCTTCGATAATGGAAAATAAGGTGTACTGACAATTATTGAAACAACAGTAATATAAAAATATCAACGTAGCAATTATTGAATCAATAAAATAAAATACTGAACAGTAATTACAGTAACAATTATTGAGTAGTGCATTCTTATGTAAGAGTCAATAATTCAAAAATATTGTGCAATACCGTGTGCTCATGTGCAACAATGCGTATTACTTTACTTTACCCACCGGGTATTCCAACAGTGTTACGGTAACGATTACGCCGTTATTTATAAAAACTTTAATTTGTCATTTTCTTCATCCGACAGTTATTCTGTTATGGGGCCCACAAATGGTTGCGTCGTCGTACGAATATTTCCCGACAGAAAGAATATTCCACGACCAAATGAATATTCCCCGACAACAATGAATATTTTTATAACCACTTGTGTATTTTTTAAAAAAATTCATATATCGCCCTTAACTTTAGCCTTTTATCAATTTAACCATTTACTGAATAGTAATTATAAGAAAAATTGAATACTTTTATTTCATAAAATTCGGGGTCTTACAAAATTATTAATATTATTATTTGCAATATTAACTGTGACGCCCCAAAAATAGGTATACATCACCTATTCTGAGTCGTCAAATACATGGTACATAATACAAATACAACTTAATTATACAACTGTCGTGTAAAATACGACAAAACATAAGCTGTGAGTTTTAATACACATATTGTCGTCTAGACAATATACAAACTCAAATTCAATATTATTACATTTATTTTCCACTATTTCACTGAATAGTGAGGACTACTAATGCTATCATCTGGTCCGTCACTCCGTTTCCCGACTAGTCTCTGCTACGTTCTCATTTCCTGAAGAGAACAATAAAAGTAAAAGGGGAGCTCAACTAGCCCAGTAGGAAATATTATGACTAAGATAATACAAAATATATTATCGTTAGCCTTCAACAGTGTTAAACTGATACAATATAACAACCATCAAGTTTAACTGCAGCGGAACAAGCAATCTATTAAAAGAGTCAAGTAGAGAATAAAATCTACCATCTTTTATGATTTAGAAGGTTTTTCATCACTTTTATTGTTGGGATTCAGCTTAATAAATAATCCCCGTCATCGAATCACCCCTGCACTACGGCCAAGGATATTCTTTAGTATCACGACCACAATTATCCATGTACTACGGACCAAGAATATTTGTGTATTCAATAATGGTCATGATCATGCCAACAACTGTCCATCAATGCACTACGGGCCAATTAGGACTTTTACCACATCATTTGTAACATTACGGTCATGATTATACCGAATAATCCTCGGTCATAATCATACCAAGTCCATCAATGCACTACAGGCCACAAATGACTTTCAACAAAATATAAACATGAGGATGATGACAATGATATAAGAATTCAATAAAACAAGTTCAAGAATTATTTTATGCAGGAATCAATAACGTCCAAATTGTCAACATGATACTGATTTGTGGAGTAAAATTCAAGAATGCTCAGAAGAATGTTTCAATGAAAAGATACTGGATGAAGCGCAAATATCAAGGATATTCTGCTAATTTCATGGATTATATAAGTCAAAAATTTAACCAACTGAGTATAATAAAGAATGGAATAACAAAAGAAATCACCAAGCATGCGATAGACCGCACATGCAGGTTATTCCAATAGAATAATAAATAACGGAATCAGGTACGGCGTAAAATGCACAGACAGGATATTCCAACAGAATAATAAAGACGGAATCAGGTCCGACATAAAACGCATAGACAAGATATTTCAACAGAATAATAAAGACGGAATCAGGTTCGGCGTAGAACGCACAGATAGGATATTCCAACAGAATAATAAATACGGAATCAGGTCCGGTGTAGAACGCACAGACAGGATATTCCAACAGAATAATAAAGACGGAACCAGGTCCGGCGTAGAACGCACAGACAGGATGTTCCAACAGAATAATAAAGAATGGAACAACAGAAGAATTTCACCAAGAATAGGGTAGCCCGTATATACAGGTTATTCCAATAA
Source organism: Panax japonicus (assembly GCA_020205505.1). Taxonomy (NCBI): domain Eukaryota; kingdom Viridiplantae; phylum Streptophyta; class Magnoliopsida; order Apiales; family Araliaceae; genus Panax; species Panax japonicus. The sequence goes on from CM035113.1 coordinate 63,934,652, forward strand.
AATAATAAGAATGGAATAACAAAAGTTCTCTTCATAGATAAGAAAGAAATAAAACTCCATACCTTAGAAAAACTGGATACTAGAATAGTGAGGTAGCAGACATCTCTTCTTATTTCTATAATTTCTCTCTATACTAATCGCTCAAAATTTTTTGTGAATTGGTAAGAAATGAAGGAAGAATGAGCTTCTATTTATAGGAAAATATAGTTTCGATAATTGCACGTTTTGGGGCTCGAAAAATTATAGTACAATACCTCCAACTTTTCTTTCATTTTTAATTTAGTCCTGCAAATATTATCAATCTTGCCCAACTCCCCTAATAGTAAATAATGTGATTCAATAGTTCAATTATGTGAATCAATAGTATAGTCATGTGAAAAATACGAATTACAGTATAGTACCTCCATCTATACCTCCATTTTTAACGTAGTCATGCAAGTATTATCAATCCTACACTAACTCCCCTAATAGTAAATAATGTGATTCAATAGTACACATATGTGAACAAATAGTTATATAAGCATGTGAATTAGTTGCAATTAATTGCTCATTTATCCGATAAATTACCCGATTTATCAATATAACCCCTAGACATCAATTATCATAGGAATAAATGTCGATTTTCACTAACACAAACAATTCCAACATAATGAAACTATTTTTATCAAAAAATATAAATTTTGAAATTTTGAAGTTTGACTTTTCCCCAAAAAGTCAACTGTTCACTTTTTGACCAAATACAGAATCCTGGGAAATTTTGTGTTTATAGACTATTTTTACTAATTTCGTCGTTCCAGACTAAAATATCACATCCGCGTCTCCAAATTCAACTCCGAACAACATTCATCATTAATATTATAACTCACAATATTTATCAATCAGGTCGTTCCCAGGAAAGAGGGGGCTTTCCAATAATGATTTCTCCCTATTGGCGCGCAATTAGGTGACCAAATCTCTCCTTGATAGAACTTCTAGACATTGTGAATATTGAAATTTATAATATGAATAACTTTGTCGTCTCAAGTATTGATTTAATAAAAAAAATATTTTATGCAGATGATACTGTGACAATAATCGAATCAATAATATGAGAGATTTGATGCAGCAATTACTGTAGCAAAAATTGAGTATAATTGAGTGACTTCTCACGTAAGCATCAATAATCAATACCGTGTTCTACTATGCAACCACACGTATTACTGTACTTTTACTACCGGGTAGTTCAACAGTTAACGGTAAAACATCCGCCGTTAATTTCATAGAGTATTTTTGTCATTTTCTCAATTCGACAATAATTCCGTTGTGGGGGTCCACCAATGATTGTGCCGTTGTACGAATATTCCCTGTTAAAACGAATATTCCCCGACCAATCGAATATTATATAACAACTTGCATACTTTGCAAAATTTGTAAATATTACCCACAACTATAACATTATATCAAATCTATACCATAATATTCAAAAATATATTTCGAGAAAATTTAATCTTTATTCAAAAAGTTGGGGTCTTACATTAACGATGTCTAGAAGTTCTGTCAAGGAGAGGTTTGGTCACCTAATTGCGCGCCAATGGGGAGAAATCCTTATTGGAAAGCCCCCTATTTCTTGGGAACGACCTGGTCGATTAATATTGTGAATTATAATAATGATGATGAGTTTTGTTTTATTAGTATTATTAATGTAATAAAACAAAAAATCTTTTTATATAAAACAGAATAATTTTATAAAGTTATTTGTTTTATTAGACTATAAATAGAATGTATATTATTCTATTATGCATAGTATTTTGCATAGTAAAATCTTTTTATATAAAACAAAATACTTTTATAAAGTTATTTTTTATTAGACAATAATTAGAATATATTATATTTTATTATGCATAATGTTGCATAGTGTCTTTATAGTGTTTTGCATAGTAAAATCTTTTTATATAAACTAGAATACTTTTATAAAGTTATTTATTTTATTATATTTTAAATAAAATATATAAATATATAAATTTAGAATATATTATATTTTATTACATAGTGCAGCATAGTATCCTTTCTATTTTCCTATAAATAGGATTCTTAGTTAGAATTGAAAACCACACCAGAAGTTCATAGAATTCTTCTATAATCTTGAGCGTATTTCTTTAGAGTTTTAAGAAGCTTTGAGCATAGTGTAAATTTTCTTTTAGAATATCCTCGCCCTACCAGTCGGAATACTATTCTTTTACGGTAAGGGATATTATTTTTTATCCTCGTAAGGGGTATTCTTTCTTTCTTATTCATGAAGAGAACTTCTGTTATTCCATTCTTTATTATTCTGTTGGAATAACCTGTATACGCGGGCTACCCTATACTTGGTGAAATCTTTCTGTTATTCCATTTTTTATTATTCTATTGAAACATCATGTCTGTGCTTTACGCATGACCTAGTTACATTATTTATCATTCTGTTGGAACATCTTGTCTGTGCTTTATGCATGACCTGGTTCCGTTAATTATTATTCTATTGGAATATCTTATCTGTGCGTTTACGCATGACCTGGTTCCGTTATTTATTATTCTGTTGGAATAACCTATCTGTGCGATCTATCGCATGCCTGATGTTTTCTTTTGTTATTCCATTCTTTATTATACTCAGTTGGTTAAAGTTTTGACTTCTATACTCCATGAAATTAGTGAAATATCCTTGATATTTGCGCTTCATCCAGTATCTTTTCATGGAAATATTCTTCTGAGTATTCTTGTGTGTTACTCTACAAAGAAGTATCATGTTGACAATTTGGACATTATTAGTTACTGGATAAATTAATTCTTGAACTTGTTTTATTGAATTCTTATATCCTTGTCATCATCATCATCATATTTATATTATGTTGAAAGTCATCTGTGGCCTGTAGTGCATAGATGCACTTGGTATGATTATGACCATGGATTATTCGGTGTAATCATGACCGTAATGTTACAAATGATGTGAAAAAAGTCCTCATTGGCCCGTAGTGCATTGATGGACAGTTGTTGGCATGATTACGATCATCGATGAATACACGAATATCCTTGGCCTGTAGTACATGGATAATTTGTGGTCATGATACTAATGAATATCCTTGGCCGTAATGCAGGGATGATGTGGATTATTTATTAAGCTGAGTCTCAGCAATAAAAAGTAATGAAAAACCTTTTAAATCATAGAAGATAGTAAATTTTATTCTCTACTTGACTCTTCTAATGGATTTCTTGTTCTGCTGTAGTTAAACTTAATGTTAGTTATATTTTATCAATTTAATACTGTTGAAGGCTAATGATAATTTATTATGCAATAATTGAGTATAACTGAGTGACTTCTTACGTAAGCATCAATAATCAATACCGTGTTCTACTATTCAACCACGCGTATTACTGTACTTTTACTACCGGGTAGTTCAACAGTTAACGGTAAAACTTCTGCCGTTATTTTCATAAAGTATTTTTGTCGTTTTCTCAATCCGACAATAATTCCGTTGTGGGATCCACCAATGATTATGCCGTTATACATATATTCCTTGTTAAAACGAATATTCCCCGACCAATCAAATTTTATATAACAACTTGCGTACTTTGCAAAATTTGTAAATATTACCCACAACTATAACATTATATCAAATCCACACCATAATATTCAAAAATATATTTCCAGAAAATTTAATCTTTATTCAAAAAGTTGGGGTTTTACTACCTCCCCTTATGAAATTTTGTTCTCAAAATTAGGGTGTGTACCTGGTATGTCGAAGAGGTAAGGATATCTTGATTTCATCTCAGATTCTAACTCCCAGGTCATTTCTTCCACATCGTGGTTTCTCCATAAAACTTTGACTTGAGGTATAACCTTGGAGCGTAGAATATGATCCTTTTTATCCAAGATTTTAACAGGTAACTCTTCATACGTTAAATCTTTCTCTATCTCGTCTGGTTCTAATTCAATAATGTGGTTCGGATCTTTCACATATTTACGTAACATAGATATATGAAAAATATTATGAACACGAGACATACTTGGCGGTAAAGCGAGTCTATACGCCACAGTTCCTACTTGATTGAGGATTAAAAATGGGCTAATGAATCGAGGGTTGAGCTTTCCTCTCTTTCCAAATCTTGTAACTCCTTTCCATGGAGCAACACGTAACAACACATGATCTCCAATATCGAATTCTATGTCCTTTTGATGAAGATCAGCATAACTCTTTTGTCGATCTTGTGAGGTTTTTATACGTTGTCGGATCGTTTTTATCTTTTTCGTAGTCAGACGTACCAACTCCGGTCCCAACAACGTTGCTTCACCCACCTAATCCCAGCATACTGGAGAACAACACTTTCTTCCATACAACGCCTCAAATGGAGCCATGCCAATACTTGCTTGATAACTGTTGTTGTAGGAAAACTCCACCAATGGTAGGAACTTATCCCAACTTCCCTTGAAGTCAAGGACACAGAGTCTTAATAGATCTTCAAGAGTTTGAATGGTCCTCTCCGACTACCCGTCCGTCTGAGGATGATATGCCAAGCTAAATCGTAAATCCGTTCCCATAGCTTTTTGCAAACTAACTCAAAATCTTGAAGTGAATCTTGGGTCTCGATCAGAAACTATGGATACTGGCATACCATGCAGTCTTACAATCTCGTTTATGTACGTACAAGCAAGACGTTTAAATGTATAAGTTTCTCGTATAGGTAGGAAATGAGCATACTTGGTAAATCTATCAACAATGACCAAAATTGCATCTATGCCATGAGAAACCTTGGGAAGACCAGTAACGAAATCCATAGTAATGTGTTCCCACTTCCATTCTGGAATTTCAAGTGCTTGCAATGGACCTTTTGGTACTTGATGCTCCGCCTTGACTCGTTGATAAGTTAAACACCTTGAGATAAACTCTGCTATCTCTCTCTTCATATTTGAGGCTTTTATGATCCGTGTAGATCTCCACCTTCTCTCCATACAGGTAATGCCTCCAAATCTTAAGCGCAAAAACAACAGCTGCCAACTCTAGATCATGAGTAGGGTAATTCCTCTCATATTCTTTGAGTTGTTGTGAGGCATAAGTTATGACTTTCCCATGTTTCTTGAGAACATATCCTAACCCTTTGCCTGAAGCATCACTGTAGATGACAAATCCCTCCGAGTCAGATGGTATTGTTGGAACAGGTGCTGAAATGAGTCTCCTCTTGAGTTCTTGAAAACTCTTCTCACATTCCTCATTCCAAGCGAACTTTGTATCTTTTCGAGTCAGCTGAGTTAATGGAGTAGCGATTCAAGAAAAGCCTTCCACAAATATCCGATAATAACCAGCTAATCCGAGAAAGCTACGTACTCCAGTCACTGATTTAGGTTGCTCCTAGCTTTGAATAGCTTCAATCTTAGCTGGGTCAACAGATATTCCATGACTTGATATCACGTGCCCAAGGAATGCAACTCCCTCAAGCCAGAACTCGTATTTCTTCAACTTGACATATAACTTTTTTTCACGAAGCTTTTGGAGTATCAGCCTCAAGTGTTGCTCATGATCTTCTCGGCTTTTGGAATATATGACGATGTCATCAATAAAGACGACCACAAAATGATCCAAATATTCCTTGAATACTCGGTTCATCATATCCATGAAGGCAGCAGGAGCATTAGTCAATCCAAAAGACATGACTAAGAATTCATAATGCCCGTACCGAGTTCTGAAGGCAGTCTTTGGAATATCCTCAGTTTTAACCTTCAGCTGATGATATCCAAAACGAAGATCGATCTTTGAAAAAAATTGTGCTCCTTGTAACTGATCAAACAGGTCGTCAATACGTGGCAATGGATACCTATTTTTGATGGTGACATGATTCAACTCCCGATAATCAATACAAAGTCGCATACTCCCATCTTTCTTATTCACTAATAGAACAGGAGCACCCCAAGGAGACGTACTAGGACGAATGAAATCAATGTCTAATAATTCCTGCAATTGGGTCTTTAACTCCTGAAGTTCAATAGGAGCCATTCGATATGGGGCTTTGGAAATGTGTTTTGTGCCGAGTTTAAGGTTGATACAAAATTCAACTTCACATTCTGGGGGTAGGCCAGGAAGTTCGTCAGGGAATACGTCAGGAAATTTATTAACAATATAAATATCTTTCAAATCTGACGTATTTTTGTTTAAATCCGTGACATGATCTAAGAAAGCTTGACATCCATTTTTCAATAAACAAATAGCTTTATGGCTTGAGATGATCGTGATTGATTTTAATGGTTTGGTCACTTGAATTCGCATAATAGGTTTATTAGGAATATGAAAGCTAACAACCTTACGAAAAAAAATCAATTTTAGCATGATGAGTAGTTAACCAATCAATCCCTAGAATCACGTCAAATGCAAGTATTTTTAAGGAGATAAGATCGACAGGTAACGTGCGGTTACCGATTTGAATCAAACAAGACTTATAAACAGTGGATGTAATGAAGGTTTCTCCTAATGGAGTTTCAACAGATAAGTCAAAGTCTAATTTCTTCGGAGTCAAATTTAAACGTTGAGCGCAAGTAGGAGAAATAAAAGAATGGGTAGAACCGGTATCAAATAAGGTATAGAATTCACTAGAGTTTATGATAATCTTACCCGTGATAACCTAGTTCGGGTTCCTTGCTTTCAGGGATGTCACAACAAATACTCTCCCTTGCACCACCGGCTTTGACTTTTCTGGGACGGCCTTTGGTGCCTCCATCCTAGCTGAACTTGTCTTTGGTGAACGACAAAATCGGGCTAGGTGACATTCTCTTCCACAATTATAACATGCTTTGGATGGCATCGTGCAGTTTGGACTGATATGTCCCTCCCCTACGCATTTGAAGCATATGATAGGTGGTCGTTCTCCTTCCTTAACCATGGTTACTGGTGCTGACTTCTTTCCATCATTTTTGAATCTCCTTTTCTTGAAATGTCCATTTTTACTGTCTTAGCCATGATTACCACCGAAGTGGTTACCATTTCTGGCATGTAGATTCCCTCCAAGTTTGTTGTCACCGCTTCAATGACTGTTACCACTGGTATTTTCATTCTGCCGGCTACTTTCTCTTGGTTGCGTTGACTCATTATCGCGCTCAAATAACTGAGCTCTATTTACAACATCTGAATAAAAACACAGTTTATGAGAAATAAGATATTGTAGTATCTCCGGTTTTAAACCTCTTAAAAACATTCGCGTCCTTCGCTCCTCATTATCAACCAAATGGGATGCAAACCGGGATAACTCCGCAAATGAGAAATAAGATATTGACGTATCTCTGGCTTCAAACCTCTTAAAAACATCCGCGTCATTCTCTCTTCATTATCAACCAAGTGGGACGCAAACTGGGACAACTCGACAAACTTAACTTCGTACTGCGACATGGTCATATTATTCTGTTCCAACTTGATAAACTCTACCTCTTTCATGTGACGAATACTTTTGGGAAAGTACTTGTCGTTGAACATCTCTTGGAACTTCTCCCAAGACATCTTGAGTGCGTCAGGTTGGGTACATTTTACAGATTCCCACCAATAATCTGCTTTTTCAAGCAACATAAAGGTGGCGAAGGGAACCTTTTGCTCCTCGGAGCATCCCAAGACATCAAATATCTTGGTGATTTGCTTTATCCATGCTTCCGCCTTAAGTGGTTTTGGCTCTCCAATAAACTCAGGTGGTCCCAACTCCTTGAACTAATTAGCGGCGACCGTTCGAGAGTTTCCAGTGTTTCCACCTGCATTTTGAACATGAGCCGCTCTCGCCTGATGTTGCATGAATTGTATAAAGCCTCTGAACATTCCATCATTCATCATTTGGTCAGTGTTATTGTTTGCATGAGGATTGTCGTCTTCCTGATGCACATTATTCTAGTTGTTGATCTGTGGAGACTCAACGGTCTCTTGTGCTCCATTGCTATTCGCAATATTCTCGGATGCCATTTTCAAATACTGTCACAAAACAAGGGTTAATTGACATGCAATATATTATCTCTATACTCTGACCAACCAATTAAATACCAAAAAATTAGGTAGGTCATACTAGCAAAGGAATTCCCCGTCTCTCCCCTCCTAGTTCTAGTCTCACATCTTAGCCAGGGATCATATCCCTAAGCTTTGATACCAACTATGACGCCCCTAAAATAGGTATACATCACCTATTCTGAATCGTCAAATACATGGTGCATAATACAAATACAACTTAATTATACAACTGTCATGTAAAGTAAGAAAAAATATAAGCTGTGAGTTTTAATACAAATATTGTCGTCTAGACAATATACAAACTAAAATTCAATATTATTACATTTATTTTCCACTATTTCACTGAATAGTGAGGACTACTAATGCTATCATCTGGTCCGTCACTCCATTCCCCGACTAGTCCCTGCTACGTTCTCATTTTCTGAAGAGAACAATAAAAGTAAAAGGGTGAGCTCAATTAGCCCAGTACAAAATATTATGACTAAGATAAAGCAGAATATATTATCGTTAGCCTTCAACAGTGTTAAACTGATACAATATAACAACCATCAAGTTTAACTATAGCGGAACAAGCAATCCATTAAAAGAGTAAAGTAGAGAATAAAATCTACTATCTTTAATGATTTAGAAGGTTTTTCATCACTTTTATCGCTGGGACTCAGCTTAATAAATAATCTCCATCATCGAATCACCCCTGCACTATGGCCAAGGATATTCTTTAGTATCACGACCACAATTATCCATGCACTACGGGCCAAGAATATTTGTGTATTCAATAATGGTCATGATCATGCCAACAACTGTCCATCAATGCACTATGGGCCAATGAGGATTTTTACCACATCATTTGTAATATTATGGTCATGATTACACCGAATAATCCCTGGTCATAATCATATCAAGTCCATCTATGCACTACAGCCCACAGATGACTTTCAACAAAATATAAACATGAGGATGATGACAATGATATAGGAATTCAATAAAACAAGTTCAAGAATTATTTTATCCAGGAATTAATAAAGTCCAAATTGTCAACATGATACTGATTTGTGGAGTAAAATTCAAAAATGCTCAGAAGAATATTTCAATGAAAAGATACTGGATGAAGCGCAAATATCAAGGATATTCCACTAATTTCATGGATTATAGAAGTCAAAACTTTAACCAACTAAGTATAATAAAGAATGGGATAAAAAAAGAAATCACCAAGTATGCGATAGACCGCACAGGCAAGTTATTCCAACAGAATAATAAATAATGGAATCAGGTCCGGCGTAAAATGCTCAAACAGGATATTCTAACATAATAATAAAGACGGAATCAGGTTCGGCGTAAAACGCACAGACAGGATATTCCAATAGAATAATAAAGGCGAAATCAGGTCTTGCGTAGAACGCACAGACAGGATATTCCAACAGAATAATAAAGACGGAATCAGGTCCGGCGTAGAATGCACAGACAAGATGTTCCAACAGAATGATAAAGAATGGAACAACAGAAGAATTTCATCAAGTATAGGGTAGCCCGCGTATACAGGTTATTCCAACAGAATAATAAGAATAGAGTAACAGAAGTTCTCTTCATAGATAAGAAAGAAATAATACTCCCTACCTTAGAAAAACTGGATACTGGAATAGTGAGGTAGCAGACTTCTATTCTTATTTCTATAATTTCTCTCTATAATAATCGCTCTAAAGTTTTTGTGAATTGGTGAGAAATAAAGGAAGAATGAGCTTCTATTTATAGGAAAATATAGTTTTGATAATTGCACGTTTTGGGCTCGAAAAATTATAGTACAATACCTCTAACTTTTCTTTCATTTTTAATTTAGTCCTGCAAGTATTATCAATCTTGCACCAACTCCCCTAACAGTAAATAATGTGATTCATAGTTGAAATAAGTGAATCAATAGTATAATCATGTGAAAAATACGAATTACAGTATAGTACCTCCATCTATACCTCCCTTTTTAACTTAGTCATGCAAGTATTATCAATCTTGCACCAACTCCCCTAATAATAAATAATGTGATTCAATAGTATACATATGTGAACAAATAGTTATATAAGCATGTGAAGTAGTAGCAATTAATTTCTCATTTATCCGATAAATTATCCGATTTATCAATATTTTTACTAATTTCGTCGTTCCAGACTCAAATATCACGTCCGCGTCTCCAAATTCAACTCCGAACAACATTCATCATTAATATTATAACTCACAATATTTATCAATCAGGTCGTTCCCAGGAAAGAGGGGGCTTTCCAATAAGGATTTCTCCTTATTGGCGCGCAATTAGGTGACCAAACCTCTCCTTGACAGAACTTCTAGACATTATAAATATTGAAATTTATAATATGAATAACTTTGTCGTCTCGAGTATTGATTTTATAAAAAAAATATTTTATGCAGATGATACTGTGACAATAATCGAATCAATAATATGAGAGATTTGATGCAGCAATTACTGTAGCAATAATTAAGTATAACTGAGTGACTTCTCACGTAAGCATCAATAATCAATACCGTGTGTTACTATGCAACCACGCATATTACTGTACTGTTACTACCGGGTAGTTCAACAGTTAACGGTAAAACATCCGTCGTTAATTTCATAAAGTATTTTTGTCATTTTCTCAATCCGACAATAATTCCGTTGTGGCGGTCCTCCAATGATTGTGCTGTTGTACGAATATTCCCTGTTAAAATGAATATTCCCCGACCAATTGAATATTATATAACAACTTGCATACTTTGCAAAATTTGTAAATATTACCCACAACTATAACATTATATCAAATCCACACCATAATATTCAAAACTATATTTCGAGAAAATTTAATATTTATTCAAAAAGTTGGGGTCTTACATTAACGATGTCTAGAAGTTCTGTCAAGGAGAGGTTTGGTCACCTAATTGCGCGCCAATGGGGAGAAATCCTTATTGGAAAGCCCCCTCTTTCTTGGGAACGACCTGGTCGATTAATATTGTGAATTATAATAATGATGATGAGTTTTTTTTATTAGTATTATTAATGTAATAAAACATAAAATCTTTTTATATAAAACAGAATACTTTTATAAAGTTATTTGTTTTATTAGACTATAAATAGAATGTATAATATTCTATTATGCATAGTATTTTACATAGTAAATTTTTTTTATATAAAACAGAATACTTTTATAAAGTTATTTGTTTTATTAGACAATAATTAGAATATATTATATTTTATTATGCATAGTGTTGTATAGTGTCTGTATAGTATTTTGCATAGTAAAATCTTTTTATATAAACCAAAATACTTTTATAAAGTTATTTATTTTATTATATTTTAAATAAATATATAAATATATAAATTTAGAATATATTATATTTTATTGCATAGTGCAGCATAGTATCCTTTCTATTTTCCTATAAATATGATGCTTAGTTAGAATTGAAAACCACACCAGAAGTTCAGAGAATTATTCTATAATCTTGAGCGTATTTCTTTAGAGTTTTAAGAAGCTTTGAGCATAGTGTAAGTTTTCTTCAAGAATATCCTCGCCCTACCAGTCGAAATACTATTCTTTTACGGTAAGGGATATTATTTGTTGTACTCGTAAGGGGTATTCTTTCTTTCTTATTCATGAAGAGAACTTCTATTATTCCATTCTTTATTATTCTGTTGGAATAACCTGTATACGTGGGCTACCCTATACTTGGTGAAATCTTTCTGTTATTCCATTTTTTATTATTCTGTTGGAACATCATGTCTGTGCTTTACGCATGACCTGGTTCTATTATTTATCATTCTGTTGGAACATCATGTCTATGTTTTATGCATGACCTGGTTCCGTTAATTATTATTCTATTGGAATATCTTGTCTGTGCGTTTACGCATGACCTGGTTCTGTTATTTTTTATTCTGTTGGAATAACCTATCTGTGTGATCTATCGCATGCCTGATGTTTTCTTTTGTTATTCCATTCTTTATTATACTCAGTTGGTTAAAGTTTTGACTTCTATACTCCATGAAATTAGTGGAATATCCTTGATATTTGCGCTTCATCCAGTATCTTTTCATGGAAATATTCTTCTGAGTATTCTTGAGTGTTACTCTACAAAGAAGTATCATGTTGACAATTTGGACATTATTAGTTATTGGATAAATTAATTCTTGAACTTGTTTTATTAAATTCTTATATCCTTGTCATCATCATCATCATCATATTTATATTATGTTGAAAGTCATCTGTGGCCTGTAGTGCATAGATGTACTTGGTATGATTATGACCAGGGATTATTCGGTGTAATCATGACCGTAATGTTACAAATGATGTGGAAAAAGTCCTCATTGGCCCGTAGTGCATTGATGGACAGTTGTTGGCATGATTACGATCATCGATGAATACACGAATATCCTTGGCCTGTAGTACATGGATAATTTGTGGTCATGATACTAATGAATATCCTTGGCTGTAGTGCAGGGATGATGTGGATTATTTATTAAGCTGAGTCTCAGCAATAAAAAGTAATGAAAAACCTTTTATATCATAGAAGATAGTAGATTTTATTCTCTACTTAACTCTTCTAATGGATTGCTTGTTCCGCTGTAGTTAAACTTGATGTTAGTTATATTTTATCAATTTAATACTGTTGAAGGCTAATGATAATTTATTATGCATTATCTTAGTCATAATATTTGTTACTGGGCTAGTTGAGCTCACCCTTTAATTTAATTATTCTCTTCAGAAAATGAGAACGTAACAGGAACTAGTCGAGGAACAAAGTGATGGTTCTAGGTGGTGCATTAGTAGTCCTCACTATCCTGTGAAATAGTGTAATAATAAATGTAATGAGGACCCCATTGAGTTTGTATATTGTCTAAATGACAATATTTGTATTAAAACTCACAGCATATGTTTAGTCATATTTTACATGACTGTTGTATAATTAAGTTTGTATTTGAATTATGTACCATGTATTTGGCGACTCAAGATAGGTGATGTATACCTATTTTGGGGGTGTCACAATTAATAGTTAATGTTAGAGAACCAAAATTCTTTGTATGGTCCTAGAAACTTTAATGTTAGCTTATTAATTATTCTACAACAATTTTATTCTATAGTTCTTTAATTATTTAGTCATACGATGAGTGTGTTTCATACCTACGAATCAGGTTCCTATCTGGACTTAAACAGTGTTTATTCTGTCTATTTTAGTATCATTTTACGTGTTTGTGTTTTTTTTTATTTGTAGGTTTCATTACGTGTTAGTTGTGGTACAATGGTGGCAATGTCGCGGGAAACAACATGGAAAAGTAAGAAAACAGTAAACATTAGCTTGGTACCCCACCGGGGTGAGCTCTATAACAAAGGAAATACTCGTCGGGGCGGGGGTACATGTGGCAAGAAATCAGCACCTCGCCGGGCCGGGGGTTTCATAGGCTTAAATACCCGCCGGGGCGGGGGTGCGCGGACAGAATGAGAGAGTTTTGCTTTGATTCTAACACTGTGGAGGCGTGGACTGAACAACTTTAGCTTCAATTGGGACTGGATTGTGGACATTTTTAGCAAATATTACATAGACTTAGGCAAGGAAATCCATAATTCAATCAATCAACAATATATTACAACTTGGAAACCCTAATTTCTGAAGATTCTTGGACGAACAGAGAGAAGGAGCAAGTTTGCGAAGATTGCAGAATTAAGTGAGGATAAGGGTGGTTTTATACTATTCTTTATCTTTTATTTAAATTTCTGTAATTTGGATGATGTATTCTTTAATCTATTCAGTTTTTAATTCTTTAGTTATGAACTAAATTTCTATTTGAGCTTGCAATGGATCTTTTAATGGAACGATTATTATCATACTTTGAATTCAGTTCAATAAAACTATATTTTCAGTTCATCTATTGTGATTTGCGCATAATTTATGAATTGCTTGATCACCAATTCTATGTAGATTTTTATGGATTCGAGAGATATATCTAACATCGCACGTAATCGTGTAAGAACTTAGAATTTAAACCTTCTTTGATTTTAACTCACATAGAGATATAGTGAATTAGTTAATTAGGGTGTTTGGCTTAATTCAATCAAATGTGGATTTAAGTTAATATTGTTTTAGTGCATCGAGTGATGGCTAATTCTACTTTTGTGTTCTTGATTAATGAATTGAGATAGTTAATTGAATTGAAAAGAAGTGTGATAATCTGATTGAAGCTTAAAGTGAAGTTGTAGGCTTGATTCTCCATTATCTGATTAAAATATGTGGTAATTAGTTGTGTTGATTTGTTTTGATTTTTAGTTTATTATTTTTTTCATTTATTGCAATCATTAATTCGATTAGTTTAATAAAATTGAAATAATACAAATTTGGTAATTGTTAGATTAAAATTAACACTTGTCTCTGTGGGAACGATACTTGACTTATCATTATATTACTTGTTGATCACGTGTACTTGCGTTCTGTGCGTAATTTATATTTTACCCAACAAGTTTTTGGCACCGTTGCCGGGGACAATTTTTGATTTTATTACTTTCAATATCATTTTAATTAGTTCCATTTTTGTTAAACAAATTTTCTTTTTGTTTTTGCTATTTATTATTTCAGGTTCTCTGACTTAGTGCATGTAAACTCGGTCAAATAAACCAGATTTGATTCCTTACGAGGACGACATCGAACAAAGGTTTCAGAGATTTAGTAAGTGGATTAAGAAAACTCGTGAGAATTTGGATAATCAAGAAAGTATGGCTGTAGAGGATCAAAAAGCACTGAGGGACTATGATATTCCCAGGGTTACTGAAATTCAGTCAAGCATTATCATGCCTGTGATAGCTACAAATCATTTTGAGATAAAGCCTGAGACGATTCAAATGATACAGAATTTAGTACAGTTCGAGGGATTAGCCAATGATGACCCAAATGAGCACTTGGTTAGCTTTCTAAAGATTTGCGAGACCTTCAAATACAACGGGGTATCTGATGATGCAGTTAGGCTTCGCTTATTTCCGTTCACATTGCGGGATAAGGCGAAGATCTAGTTACATTCACTTGTTCCAAGGTCAATTACAACTTGGGATGACCTCACTCAGAAATGTTTAGCTAAATTTTTCTCACCGACGAAGACTTCTAAATGAGGAATGAGATTACAATGTTTGAACAGCAGTGTTAGGAATAAACATGTGAATGATATTCTTATTTATATATGGTTTGATTATGATATAAATGAATGAATATGCAAGTATGCTTGCATTAAGAAAAGCTGTAAAGCCCTTTGATAGATAATAGGAACATATGTACAAGGACTTAGAATTAATTGATCAAATATGTTAGGTTGATCCTACATAAGCAAAATAGCTTTGTAAAGTCTTTAAAAAGAAATGATGTACAAGGACTATAAATATAGAAAGATCAAGCTTGTTAGGTTGATCTTATAATGTAATAGATAGGCGTGTCTGATCGTCGAGCACTGCACTAAAAATCGTAGTCTGTCAGGAGAGTCAAGAAAAACTCGAGAACTATAAAGGCGGAATTGTAGTCTACAAGATAGTAGATCTCGGAGTTCGTAGACTGCCAAGAGAGACGAGGAAGGATCATAGTGTGTCGAGAAGAACTTCCTCGGACCTATAGTCTGCTGAGGAAGTCATGTTCAGAATCGTAGAGACGGCCTTTCTAAGAGCCGAACGAGCATCTGCCAAAGCCAAGTTAAGAATTGTAGACCACACTCGGAGTCGTAGAGTCTACTAATCATATAAGAGGCAGAGACTGTAGTTAAACCAAATCAGATGAAGACATCAAGCTTAAGGACAGAAATTGTAGAGTGTCAAGATCTGATCTCGGAGTTGTAGTGTCTACAAAACCAAAGCTAAATCGTAGAGTTCAGAACTAAGACTTCAACAGAGGTGCTCACAATGCCAAGGTAGAATCATAGATTAAATATGATTCTCAACAAATGGACACTCTCAGAATATCCAAAGTATAAAGCCTCTGGTCTGAGCTGCAAATATACATTCCACCTAAAGGAAACAAAAGAACACTCAACGAATGGCTTGCAAGCTAACAGAAGATCTAAGCACCAACCCAATCAACATCGAGATTGAGTTGTAAATCCATTCGAGATGAAGTCTTCCACAAGTTGATCAAAAGAAGACTTCATTAAAAATGACAGACTAAGGAAAGTCAGCAAGTGCATTAGCTGTCAAGAGAACAGAAGACAACGATCTTGGGGTCAACCAGGATCATAGTGTTTGTCAAACAAAACAGGAACTGATATAGTTTACAATGAGATATTAGCCAGCTTTTGAAAAACAAGATGAAAGTGATTAAGGATGGATCAGTCCATTGATGATAAGTGAACGGAAGATCACAAGGATAAAGTGAGTTGGGCATGCCACAAATCTGATGTGTCTTGCTATTCAGAAGAGACCAGAACAAGGAGTCAAGCTATCATCTCCTGAGATCAGTCGAGGCAAAAAGAAGTGTTGAAGCACTGCACAAAAGAAGGAATAGGTGTTCTACCTTGAAGATCAAATGAACACTTCTTCAAGATAGTAGTGTTGTCTCAACCTGTCAATAAGCAACATTCAACAAGACACACTACGATCAGGTCCAAGAACATCTGCATTTGAAACGTAGAGTTTGTTCATCTGAAGATTGAAGCATTGACAACGATTCAATCTGAAGACTGATATTCAACAATTGTTGTGTGAGAGTATCGATGCAAAAGGACAACTCATGATGTTCTAATCGAGAAATTAGAAAGGAGAAATAGAGTTGACTACCTGCTTGAGACACCAAAGTGACATCTCTGACGGGGTAGGTGAAATAGTAGACTGCAGTGTCAGAAAGATGAAAAAAGGAATGTCGTGTCACATCTACAGTCTACACCAAATAACTCGAGATCTGCGAAGCAATTCAAATAACTTTCAACGGCTATATTCCAACGGGAAGATTGGGAAGGAGTATATATAAGCCAGAGCTTCAAAAATCAAGTGTTGCTTAGTTGAAGGATCGTAGAGTTATTGGAATGATATAGTGTTGACTCTACAAGTTCCATTAGAGCTAAACACAACAAGTCTCAGTGATAGTGAGACTACAAAGGTGGAAGTGAAGCATCTTTGCAGAAGGACTTGAACAAACTAAAAGCTTCATTAAACAAAAATGAGAATGCCTCTGAAGATGGCAGCTAAGTTGAGATCCGAGAAGGCTAAGAAGATAGCATTCGGAAAAGTGGCAGAGTACAAAGAAGATCCAGAGAGCCACTCTACGAACCACCATGAACCAAAAGCTAAAACAAAACAAACACTACAACAAAAAGGCTTATTAGTGACCGCCTATCTGCTACCACATATGGTCACAGATGATTATTAGTGACTGAATGCGGTCGCTGATATTAGTCGCATGTAATCTGGTCGCTGGATAGACATCAGCGACCAATAAAAGCGACCGACTTATTAACGACCGGAAGCAGCAACTGCATCCATCGTTAATCTGACTCATGTTGAGTCATTTATCAGGTATGAAGTGGCACGCGTGTTAGCGACCAATAATAGTGACTGCATCGGTTGCTAGGTTCCAAGTAGGTAACGCGGTCGCTGTTACAGTATTAGCGACCGTATGCAGTTGTTGATGTGTGTTTTTTTATAAAAGTTTTTCCTATTTTATTGATTTCCCAAAAATAAACTGCTTTGTACCTGCTTTCTATCCCAACACACAGCAGTATATATAAGCATCCATATTAACATCCATCCATGATAACTACTATATGATAAACATTCATCCATGAATAAATATTCATCCATGAATAATCATTCATCCAACACAAAAAGTCTAGATCTTCATCCAACACAACATAATACAACACAATACAATCGTAAACATTCATCCAACACAATACAATCGTAAACATCCATATAAACCAATATAATTGTCCAAAGAATGAATCTAAAAGAGTAAAAGGCATTAAAAATCTAAAAAACAAGTCTAGGCGCTCTTCATGGATCATCTAAATTAGGACCATGTAATTAACAAAAGAATAAAACATATATGTTACATGTGTTGATACTGCTATATGACTTAGGGAAAGCTAAACAATAGACAATGTAGTGAACCATATAAGACAATGACTCAAAGACTGTAAACATATAAGACAATGTAGCTAAACAATAAACGATATATACCTGGTCGCCATCTTGATGCTGTGATGCTGCTGCTGCCACCACTGCATCCGCCAACTCATCAGGACTTAGATACTGCAGATGCCCGCCCAGTATACGAAGAAGATCACGATCCTGACAGATCGCTCTCATATAATCAGCAGGAGTATGATATGTTGGATGACCTGATGACTATATAGACTGGGTGGCAGAGCTGCCTTTGCCACTGATGGTCGGGCATCGTTTTTGTCCTTGGCCTTTAACATAGTTTTTCTTCACGATGGACGCCCTCTCCCATAATTCTTGATCAATCGACGGACGCAGGGTGCCTTTAGGATAGCGCTCGTTCATTTAGCTCTTATAAGTGTCCTGTCAGAAGGTCAACAATTAAATAGTTAAAAATAAATTAAAAATTGCTAAAAAGGTGGTCACAATTTATAAACAACATATTAGTATAAAGTGAACTTATTACCGCTATCTGAACAGCCTCAGGTTGACTATCGCGGGTGGCCACATACACATCCAACAAATTGATAAGTTGACCTTGAGACTGAGACTCCTACAATTCATTTTCTCATATTAATATGTAAACATATGATATTTTAGTTACAAAAGATGACTGTAAACATAACATACGTACCCTGGCAGCAATTTGCAATGAAAATAAACTACTAAACATAGTCAAATGAAGGTATTCAACATAGTGAATGGATTCAAATAAAATGCTAAACATAGCCAATACTAGACCTGGGAAAGCCTTGGTCTTATTTTTTTACAGTGCATTTTTCCAAATGAGGACCAATATTTGAATCTATATAAAAAATTTAACCAAATTGGGGTAAAAAGGGTGGGATTTTTAATGTATGTGGTTCTAAATGTGGCTGGCATGAAAGGTATTAGTTCAAACTGATATGCCATAATTTTATAACTGAATCAACCAAAAGGTACAATTCAAGTTTAAGAAATATCCAGACTAAAAAATATTGCCTTAGCACAATCAATTTTCATTACTCTGTGGGAAATCAGGAGTGCAGACAAAAAGATGGCCCTTTTTTCACTTGCAACTGGTAAAACTTATTTTCATAATAGCCAAGAATCCCATAATTTTCAAATAAATGAATATAATCACTCAAGAAAGTTTAGGACTTTTGGGGAAACAAATGTGTAATTTATAGATCACAACCAATATAATAAAAAGCCTCAATGCCTCAGATTAGGTTCATTTCATAGTAAAAAGTACTCAAAGTATATTTATACCCATCACAGGCATATTGAATACCAAATATTAAGAACTCACAAAAAGAAAATAGCATTTCAACTATGAAAATGAATCAGAAACTAAGGAAAATACAATCACAACATAGTAACCCGTAATATTATTCGCAGCTAATGAGATCAAATAAAAATCTAATCTTACAAAGAAGAATAGACTGAAGGAATGGCTAAGAAGGGTAGAGCTACAGGGGTTTAAGATAGGGTTTACTGGTGATGGTACGGTGGTGGTGAAGGCGTCGGCCGGCCGAATGTTGCTGGTTCCTCTTCTCTTCTCCCCCTGCTCCCTCTTCTCCCTCGTTGCATTTCTCCCTCTCTTTTTTTCTTGTCGAATGGTTCGAGCGAATGCCTGAATCTGATTAAGGTTATAAGAATCAACGACCGCTATCAGCGACTGCGTGCAGTCGCTAATTTTTAATGATGTGGACATATCAGCGACCGCTAGCGGTTGCTGATATAGATATGTCATCGCGCCAAACTTTTGCACCAAAATTTGGGTGGGAAACTCTTCTCAGCGACCGCATGCGGTCACTGATATATACTAGCGACTAGAATCCTTCGTGGTTGCAGATAGCAGTCGTTATTACTATTATCAGCGACCGGATAGTGCGGTCACTGATATCATTGGTCGCAGATGGCCCTTTTTCTTGTAGTGAGAAGCAGAACCATGTCTTCAAACCATCCAAGAAGGGTTCAGGGAATGCTAAGTGCTATAGAAAGTCTACCAAAATCTCAAACACTTAGCAAACCTAAATGGTGATGGTGTACAGATGACATCGGATGAAGGCGAGGAGAACATAATGAAGATCAAATGCACCAGAGAAGATGTGGTCCAGACTCTACGTATAATGCAAAGAGGATCACGCCAAGCAGCTAAGTACAAAAGATGTTCAAGCTTAAAGATATTTTATCTGCAAGGCACCAACAACAACACCAACAACAACAAGTAGCCAAGGCCTGAGGGGTCCTTGTCCAGAGGGACTAAATGAAGTTCCAAGCCTGCTGGGCTTGAAGAGTTCCTAGGGAACTAGAGCAGTTCCAAGCCTGCTGGGCTTGAAGAGTTCTTAGTGAACTGAAGTTCTAAGGCTGTTGGCCTTGAAGGAATCTTAGTGATTCAGGGTGTTGCTGTGACACCCCCAAATCCATGTACTTCGTTACCAAAGGATTTGGTGCTCACTATCAAAATAATTACATCTAACTACTCATAATAAAGGATAAAACATTAATTAATTTAAATAATAATCTCTCCCATTAAAGGGTTACATCATCTCATAAACAATCCCATGTAATCTAACCTTAATTTATTACATAAGTTTGTGGAATACATCATAAAAGAAAACAAGTCTTATAACATCATGCATATAAATAAATTATAAATAACTCTTCAACACTTGGACATCTTGCCCTTCCCTTTGCTAGTACATAGCTCATCGACTCTTTCAGCTTTAGCTGCAATGTTAATTGCAAGAGTGAGCAAACAATTGCTCACTGATATAAAGAGTAGTAATAATAACAACATGAGAATGAAAAATGAATGCTGAACTAAAATAAACTTGTTCTACGAATCCAAAAATAGAAAACAAGTTCGAATTTAATATCCGAGGGTCTTAAGACCACGAACTATGCCTTTGGTATTTAGGTATTATTACCTCAACCTTAAAAGTCATTTAGACTATACAGACTCTTCTTAACGTACTTATGGGGATCAGCCCTTTGTACCATGTATTGTGCACAAACATCTAAACATTACACGTACAAAATCCCCTATGTTAGGATGTTCGTCTCAGTTTGAATTTAGAATTTTCGCACTAAATATAGTTTAGTTTGGAACTAGCTTATCAGTGTTTCTAGAATTTTAGAACACTATTCAATTATAATTTAATGAAATTAATAAAAGTTTACTTACTACTTGAAGGTTTAATACGACAATAAATCTTTGAACAAGGTTATCAAAGTCAAGGACCGAATAACAACAATGTATAATTGAATAATCATAATATACATACAAAGTTATATATCCAAAAGAGTTAGAACAATCTCATTTGAATCGATGTACTAGAATAATATATGCTTTGAATAATAATATCAAGATGTAGAAAAGTAAAACTCGCTCAAGGTAACGAATTAGGTTACAACAGCTTGTACAAACCTACGCAAGATAGATTGGGCTTGCTCAACTTTTTATAGAATCTTAGGAACTTGTACAATGATAATTTAAGAATAGAAACTTGCATTTAATATGAAAAAGAATGAAATTAGAAAACTTGCTCAATGTAAAGAGTTAAGGTTTAGAAACTTGCCTTGTATGTAAGCTACACAAATGTAATATTCGCCAATTACCCTACATATATCATTGGAATCGCAACATCAATTAGTTGTATTAATGTTAGCTTTATGGGATTAACCCATCATTTAGGTCATAACCTTACTTACAATTTTAGGGTTACTAACCACATGATACATTTCTGTTTTAACCTTGTTAATACACATTTGACACACTAACATAATCATTAAGTCAAGTTATAATGAATGTTCAAAGTCTGCAGAAGTAGCAGACTTCACTGTTTGTGACTGACTAATGGCGCGGCCGCGCCAGTATTACCTTAAGTTATTACATGTCTGCGCGTCTGCTGCGCTCCCGCGCGACTGCTGTGTGCCCATGCCAAGAGGCTGTGCACCCACGCGATACACCAGTTCAAGTTTTTATAGAAAACGAAACTAGACTCTGCTATAGGCCAAAAATTCCAATTCCACAAGAATTCACCAAACTTCAACATCTAAAACTTTGTAATATTATAGTTAAGCATGTTATACACCATTCTATATACAAAAACATTACATATACATCATTTTGAGAAATCAAAACCATAGTTTTTCCAAATTTCTTCATTTTTACACTTTTAACGAATTCGATCACCACGAATTCGTTTCTTAATCAATTGACATGATTCAAACTACGCCGCTTTCATTTCTTAACATATTATTATAATCCAATAATAAATTACAGATTATAACACATATAAGTGCATCAATTTTTGTACTTTCTAAAGCCAATTTTCATGTAAACATTGTGATTTTTGTTTTCTTCCTACAACCAATTTACACGAATTTGATACTTTAAGCAACACTCATGTATGATAATTAACAGATTCTACAACAAAACCAACATCCTATAATCAACGTTTGAACAACAAATCCACAAAATTAATTTACAAAGAACTTAAATAAAAACTAAAACTTGGAAATTTAAAAATGAATTATACCTTAATCCTCTTGATTATATGCTAGCACAAGATGGTGAATATCTCCTTCCTCTTGACAAAATCACATAGATTACTCTCTCAATTTCTCACTCTCAATACTCTGTGTTTCCTTCTTCTCTATATCTCTATGTTATCAAGCCTTAGGAAAAATAAGACGCGTTGAAATATACTAACTCCCACTTCCCCACTAACGTCAGGTAAAAAACCCAACAGGTAGCGTCAGTTGAATAAGCCAAAGGCCACAAGGCCTTGTTTGGCTACCACATAATTCCCAAACTAAATTATTTTTATATTATTATATTATATAGTTTCCACTTGTCACACTTTAGTTAATTTAAATAACTTATAATAGTAATAATAAAAATCTTATTATCATTATACTTATAATTAATAAATAATTATATATCTAATTTAATTAATAAATTAGAAACATCACTTTATTTATTTAATTTATTTACTTCCTTTAAGTTAAACAATTCATTTAATTTAATTATTTTCTTAAATATTAAGCAATTGATTTAATTTAATTATTTCCTTAAATTAAATCCTTCAAATAAAATTAACATTATTCAATTTAATTAACATTAATCAATTTAGTTACTAAATTAATTTACTACAATTCATCAATTATTTATTTTCCTCAATACATAAATTATTTAAAATATTTATTTAATTCAATAAATATTTAAATTAAATTATAAATTTCTCGATCGTTACAGCTGCCCTTCCTTAGTGGAAATCCTGCTAGTTAAAGCAGAAGAGTGGATTAGGAGCTTGAGTCTCTGAACCACTTAAAATCCCTTGCGTCTTTTACTTTCTGTCATTTACATTATGTATCTAACTGCTATAAATGATATGTATATATTAATTGCTTACATCTTAACTAACTCTACGAATAATGTATGTATGATCATGAATATATCAATGAATGGGATCTTTTACTTATTCTGCTGTGCTTGAAAAGATTCTTATGTTTGTCATATACTAATTCATTAGCAATACAAAATAAACGAGAAAAGTATTTAAAATTAAAAAGGATCTATTCAACCCCCCCTTCTAGATCTATTGTGTGCCTTCTAGGAACTAACAAGCAGCATGGGGAGTCTCAATACGAAGCTTGGGAAAAGTACAAGGAATTACTAAGGAAGTATCCGCAGATGAATACCTTGTACAATGGACTGAATGGTAATCTCCGTACTAGCATTGATGCAGTGTCTGGGGAGCTTTTATGGCTAAAAGTTTTGAGGAAGCATATGATTTAATTGAGACAATGGCAGCTAACACCTACCAGTGACCCACAACAAAAATGACACAACCTAATGCATCTAAGGTGTTAGAAGTAGATGGAGTGAGAGATCTAGCGGCTCAGATTTCAGCGTTGTCAAAGAAGATGGATGCTCTCACAGGTGCACAGGTTCAATAGGTTGCATATATTTATGAATTGTGTGCTAGGAACATCCGACAAAGAAATGTGCTATTAATCCAGCTATAATTCAATTTGTAGGTAACTATAATATAATTCCTCAGAATCCATATCAAAATGCCTACAATCCGGGGGCAAGGAACCATCCGAACTTTTTGTGGAGTAACAACCAAAATCAGCAGGCTCCACGACAATCTTATCCCCCAGGTTTCCAAAATCATCACCAACAGTTAGCTCTGCAGCAAGAGAAAAAGTCAAATTTGGAAGAGTTGTTGTTGAAATACATATATAGCCAGTAATGAGGCAGCTATGAAAAAGTAAGCGGCGGAGATAAAGAACTTGGAAACTCAGATGGGATAGCTTGCGGTGGCTTTGAACAATAGACCACAAGGGACGTTGCCGAGAGATACTGAAAAGAACCCAAGAGGAAATCACGAGCAGTGTAATGCTATCACACTTAGGAGTGGTAAAGAATTGGGGTCTGACTTTGATAGGAAAGCAAGCAAAGATGAGTTTTGTGAAAGCCGAACGAAGACAAACAGAATGGAGTCACACCACCAGTACCTTTCCCCCAACGTTTGGAAAGTTAAAAGCTCAAGAATCAGTTTTCTAAGTTTATGGACATCTTCAAACAGTTTCACATTTACATTTCGTTTGCCAAAGCACTAAAGCAGATGCCACGATATGTCAAGTTCATGAAAGAGATACTTTCAAAGAAACACAAGCTCAAGGAATTCGTAACAGTGGCGTTAACGGAAGAGTGAAGTTGATAAGTGGGTTTTATATCTACGAATCGGTTCCTAATTAAAGCTAAAAGTGTGTTAATTCTTGGTTTTTATGTTTCTTTTTTACTTGTTTAGCATTTTTTTATGTTTAGGTGTGGTGGAGTGGCAGTTGGACTATAAGAGCAAAACCATGACGAAAATGGGCAAGATTTGGAGCTAAAGTGAACAATTAGCAGAAAGGACCCCCGCCGGGGTGGGTTTTCCATGTACAAAACCCCCGCCGGGGCGGGGGGTGTAAGATAAACTAACAGAGGACATGCCGGCCGGGGCGGGCTACTTTTAAAGCAAAACAACGTAAAGATTAGTGTTTGGCTCGGATTGGAATTCGTTTTAACAAGGAATTAGAGTTAGGATACATGTCTTAGTCAGATAATTTACAAAAAAACGAGATTGAAGAATCATACAAGCAATTAGATCATTGAAGACTGATTTTCGGAGTAAGAGCATTGGAGGAAGATTTTGAAGGTAATTTCACAACAATTGCATATTAAGGCTAGAGAGAAAGGTGGTTCTGGATTTTATTCTTCTTCTTTAGTTTTATATTTGTAATTGGGATGATGTTTACTTTATTTAATTCAGTTTTTATTTCATTAACAATGAACTAAATTCTTTATTAGGCTTATAACGGATCTTTGGGTTGAACGATGATTATGTAACTTTGATGTTCAGTTTAATAAGCTATTATTCGGTTTATCTATATTGATTTGTGATTGAATTTATGAATTTCTTAATCACCAATTTTATGTGGACTTATATGGATTCGAGAGAGGAAATACGAGTCTAGACTTAGTCAATATAGTATATGTTCTTGAATTATGTGAATGAATGGAATCTTGATGAATGTTAGGATAAAGATATGCTTAACATCGCATATAATCGGATAAAGAACTTGAACTTAAATATTCTTTGATTGTAATTCACATAGAGATATAGTGAGTTAGTTAATTAAGATGTTTAACTTAATTCTATCTAAATTATGGATTTGAGTTAATACGGTATTAGTGCATCGAGAGGTAGCTAGTTCTACTTGAGTGTTCTTGATTAATAAACTGGGATAATGAATTAAACTAGAATAAGGTATAGTAATCAGAGTAATGCTTAGAGTGAAGTTGTAAGCCTAATTCTCCAATATTTGTTTAAAAATTCAGTTTTTAGGGTTTGTCGATTATTTAGTATTATTAGTATTTTTAATATTTTTAGTTACAATTCTTAAATTGGATAGTTTAATAAAATTTTGATTAATAGGAAATTGGTAATTGTGAGGGTTAATTTCTTGTTAATCTCTATGGGAACGATACTGAACTTATCATTATATTACTTGTTCACCACGTATACTTGCGTGTTGTGCGTATATAGATTTTACCCAACAAGTTGCAATTCTGCTGAAAAAGTTTCCCCCTAAGTTGAAAGATCCGGGGAGCTTTACTATTCCTTGTGCAATTGGTAATCAAGATATGGAGAGAGCCCTATATGATTTAGCAGCAAGTATAAATCTTATGCCACTATCCATATACAGAAAGTTGGGTTTAAAGGAAGCAAAACCAACAAAAACCAGTCTACAACTCGTAGATAGGTCAATAACTTATCCACTGGGGATAGTAGAAGATGTGTTGGTAAAAGTTAACACATTGATTTTTCTAGCTGATTTCGTGGTGTTAGATTTCGAAGAAGATAAGAATATCCCAATCATCTTGGGATGATCATTCCTTACAACGGGACGAACACTAATTGACGTGCCCAATGGAGAATTAACCATGAAAGTGTTCGATCAGGAAGTGAAAGTTAAAGTGTTCAAAGAGATTCTAATACCTATAAATAAGGAAGAGATTGATTTGATCGAGCCGTCGACACGTGTCAAACATAAAGATTGTGGAGAGGTTGGTGGTCTAAAAGCGCTGATTGAGGATATGAAGTCAACTTTACTCCCAAAAATGCAGTTGAGCAGGCATACAATAAAGCATTGTTGGTGTTGTACGATAAAAAAATAGCATGCTAAAAATATCCCAACCGATCCAGGCTAGACTCATGGAGTAGTCAGGCTGAAAGACTAAAAAACAAGCGCCCATTGGTAGGCAACCCAATTTTCTTGTCATTTATAGTAATTTAGTTTCATGTTATTCAATTCGTAGTTTAGTTCACAATTTTAGTATTACATAGTTCACATATGTACAATTCTTAGGTAGTTAGTTAGTAGTTTTTAGTAATTTCAAACATGATTGCTCAAACTCCATGAAATTATCTTATATTTTTGGTTTTATTGGTTTTCAGGTACTAAGGATGAAGTTGTACATGCACACGGATCAAATTTACTGAAAAATTATAAGTTTTGCATATGACAGACCTCCGCCCTGGCGGGCCTTTTCACCGCTTGACAAACCTCCCCTAGCGAGGGGGCGTTCTCTGTATATATGCCCGCCCCGGCGGGCTTTCTAGGCCAAAATGACCCCGCCCCAGTGGGGATACGGGTTTCCTAAAATAAAAAAAAACTCTGCAGAATCGTGGCTTTCCCACTTCACTTGCACAAAATCGAACCCAACCACCTTTTCCACCCCACAAACTCTCTCCATAACCACCAATCTCCATCAATTCTGACCACGATTTCAATCATATATAACCCTAACTCCAATTTACATCCATTACTCATCACATAAACACCTAATTTGCATCACTTTCTTCGAATTACATACACAAAACCTAGGGTTCATCCATTTTCGGGTTTGTAGAAAGAAAGAAAGGGGGAACTTCAGCAATTGGTGATTCGACTACTTTAAAATCATTATCAATTGGGGCAAATCAGTATGGCAAACTACTTTTATCAAGTTTTTCATAAACTTTGGATTGTGTTATTTTGGGTTTGTGTAAGTGGTGGTGCATGCCACGTGTTTGTGAATTTGCCAAGAACACAGTTTGGGGGATTTAATTGATTGTATTAGTCTAGTATGGCTCCTAAAACTCTTGCTAAGCACAAACGTGGTGAGGGTTCATCGCCAACATGCAGCTTCAACAAGAGAAAATTTATAAGTGCAAGCGTGACTGACAAGTACAACTATTGCACGCCATGGGCACTAACTCCGAAAAGGGGCTTGAGTTCGGTGCCCAAATACAAAGACAGATTCATGAATAGGGTTGGGAAGTATTCATTGATGAGCCAGAACCAACGATGGTGACTATAGTAAAAGAGATCTATGCTAATGCTGAAGATAAAGCACCGTATGTGGCGTTTGGGCGGGACAAGAAAGTGACGTTCAGTGCAGAAGAAATAAATGAGTTTTATAGCGTGTGAGCCCCTAAAGTGTGTCAATATGTTCAACTTCGTGATAGTAATCCTAATTATGATCAAATCCTCATAGAAATTTCAAAACCTAGCACTGTATGGGTGAATGGGAAGAAGGGTGGCACCTTGTTTATGAGTAAGAACATGAGCTTATATGGAAAGATCTGGTATGCATTCTTGTGCATGAAGCTATTTCCTTCGACGCATACCAATGAAGTTACTAAGAAAAAGGTGCTCCTTCTGTATGCTATAGTGAAGGATTTAGACATAGATATTGGTTCCATCATCAACTTCTCAATCCGACGATGCTTGTATGGGCCATTCTCAAGAGGAATGCCATACCCGTGTAGTAGCCTTTCCAACTTCTTGATTCTATAATGATTACAAGATATTCAGTTTGGGCTGGAGGTGAATCACATCCTCAAGGTTTTAATTTTGTATTCCGTGATGCTCCTGAGGAAGAGTAGGCAAAGAATACCTCAGAGGATGATGAGTTCAAAGTTGATGAGGGTGTCTGCTGAGGAGGAGAATACGAGGGGTAGTAGGTCTACCAAGTATATGTTTAGTACCCAATTCTGCAGTTTGTGGAGGCATATGGATATGAGGGATAAAGAAGTAGATAGAAAAATGAAGAGAATTGCAGCGAGGCAGGATCACATGTTTAACACGATGAATAGTTACCATGTTTTATTGAATAAGGCATTGCAAAGACTGAATCCAGCCACTATAGACTAATTCTATTTGCGAAATCCATAGTCGTTGCCACAGTACCCACCTTCTGACTCTGATGTGGAGGATTTTTCAATCCCATATCCATAACCACCACTACCACAGGCTTAACATGCTACAGGAAAGTCCTCTTTTACTTTAATGCAAAATTTTCACAATGAGGACATTGTGTGTGTTAAGTTTAGGGGAGTTTTAGTTATTTGTTTAATGTTTTAGTTTTAGTCTTATAAATATGTCATGTGTTGTATATATTAGTTTGTATTTAGTTTTCATGCCATGGTTTATGTATGTATTCATGTAGTGGCATCTTTATTTTAAATTAGTAGATTAAATTTATGTTTCTGTTCTTATGAGTCATATATCTAAAAAACTGAAAATTTGAAAAATCTCTAAAATATTAGTTATTTTACTGTTTTTATATTGCATTTAGTTCATACTTGCATGATTCCAGCTGTTAGATGGGTAAAGTTTGTTTTAGCCAACGATGAGATTGGAATAGCACAGACAAGTATAGTATTGACTGTTAAGACTTTGATATGATTTCTTATCATGAATTAGATCTTTGTCTGTTTAAAACTGGTATAATCAGGATAACACATTAAGAAACAACTATGTTGACTGATTGAGCTTAAATTGACACATAATTGAACTTTTAAGGCTAATGTTAGTTTGAATGAAAGAAAATCATGAATAGGTAGTGATGGTTAAGATTAGACAGGAACCTAAGTTTATGGGAAAATTTGGGATATAAGCTCAAAAAAAGAGGGAAAAAGAAAAAAAAAAGAAAAAAAAGTTTGAATAAACATATTGGTTAGTCTAGTTATGTGGCCTTTGTTACTTGAGTAAGTACGTCCGAGGAGATGTCTCTACACGTAGCGCCCTAAAGCCTAACGGTTTGGGAGTCGTTGGTTGAAAGCTCGCTAAGGGGTAGCACTGAAAAGCCTAAGAGAACTAGACATTGCACAACCATGAGAAAAATAAAAAGTGAAAACGGAAAAAGAGCGAAAATCCCCGTATGTGAATAAATAAAGCATAAGTATCCCATTTTGACCTTTGAAATTGGTAACTATTTTATTTTAGTTGGATCTTGCTTATTTTTGGATTTCTTGACTTTAGCTGTATGGTCCTTTAAAGAGGATTATTATGTGTTTTATTTAATTTTACATCAGTTAGCATGGTTGTTGAGCACACACGCACTATATCAATTATAACAAGTTAAGATTTGGTGATTAATTGAGAAGTTATTGATATGTCTTGATATGATGTATTGTCATGTCTAATATAACTTCTTTGAGGCCATGTGAATAGACTTTGTTCTGTTTGACAGATGGATTTGTAGGCATATAGTTAGTTACATTACATTGCATATTGTTGTGCTCGAGGACAAGGATGGTTTAAGTTTGGGGGAGTTTGATGAGTGGGTTTCATACCTACGAATTGGGTTCCTATTTGGACTGAAAAAGTGTTTATTCTGGCTTTTTCAGTATCGTTTTACGTGTTTGTGTTTGGTTTTTTTTTGTAGGTTTCATTATGTGTTAGTTGTGATACAATAGTAGCAATGTGGCGGGAAATCAGCACCCCGCTGAGGCGGGGGGTGCGTGGACATAATGGGAGAGTGTTTCTTTGATTCTAACACTGCAGAGGTGTGGACTGAACAACTTTGGCTTCAATTGGGACTGGATTATGGACGTTTTAGCATATATTATAGAGACTTAGGCAAGGCAATCCATAATTCAATCAATCAACAATCAATTATAACTTAGAAACTCTAATTTCTGAAGATTCTTGGAGGAACAAAGAGAAGGAGCAAGATCGTGAAGATTTAAGAATTGAGTAAGGATAAGGGTTGTTCTATACTACTCTTTGTCTTTTATTTCAGTTCTGTAATTGGATGATGTATTTTTTAATCTATTCAGTTTTAAATTCTTTAATTATGAACTAAATTTCTAATTAAGCTATCAATGGATCTTTTAGTGGAACGATGATTATCATACTTTGAATTCAGTTCAATAAAACTATATTTTTAGTTCATCTATTGTGATTTGTGCATAATTTATTAATTACTTGATCACCAATTCTATGTGGATGTGTATGAATTCGAGAGATGAGATATGAATTTAGACTTAGTCATAATAGCATGTGTTCATGATTTCTGCATTTTGATGGAATTCTTGATGTATGTTTAAGATAGAGATATACCTAACATCACATAAAATTGTGTAGGAATTTAGAATTTAAACCTTATTTGATTTTAATTCACATAGAGATATAGTAAATTAGTTAATTAGGGTGTTTGGCTTAATTCTATCAATTTTGGATTTAAGTTAATATGGTCTTAGTGCATTGAGAGATGGTTAATTCTACTTTTTTTGTTCTTGATTAATGAACTCAGATAGTTAATTGAATTGAAAAGAAGTGCGATAATCTGAGTGAAGCTTAAAGTGAAGTTGTAGGCTTAATTCTCCATTATCTGATTAAAATTAGTTGTAATTAGTTGTGTTGATTTGTTTTGATTTTTGGTTTATTAGTTTTTCATTAATTGCAATCATTAATTTGATTAATTTAATAAAATTGAAATAATACAAAGTTGGTAATTGTTAGATTAAAATTAACATTTGTCTCTGTGGAAACGATACTTGACTTATCATTATATTACTTGTTGATCACGTATACTTGTGTGCTGTGCGTAATTTAGGTTTTACCCAACATCATACAATAAATTATAACTTAAAAAATATGTTTAAATTTTACTTTAGTCAACTTTAGAATCTAAATAACTAAAAATTAAAAATATAAGAAAAATATTATGATTACATAATAACTAATATAGGAAACATTTAGTTAATTAATGTTAAAATAATTATGACTTATATATATTGTGATTAAAGTTTAGTTAATTTTTAAAACTAAAAGTCATAATGGTAATTTATTATTCTACAACAAATTTATTCTTAAATAACTATATATAAAAAATATTATGAGAAAATAATATTTAATATTAAAAAGTGTAATATATATTTATATATATATATATATATATATTACAAAATATATTAATGATTAAAATTTAATTACTAATTTTAATACAGATAGGAGATCTTTGGTTAATCATTGTTAGAAAAAAAATTCACTTATTTATAGTTAATAAAATTTAATTTACCATTAAAAACAAAAAACAATTATGGTAACTTATTAATGTACAACAAATTTATGTCAAAAGATTGAAGATAAAAAACTAAATATTAAATTTTAAAACTATATAAATTGAATATTAAATTAAAAAAACAAAAAATAAATAAACATATTACTAACATGAATTGCAAGTTTTTGACAATATTGTATGTTAGAGCAAATGGTGTAGTCATTTTATAATAAGTTAAATTAAAATTCAAAAAAAATATTTTATAATCATTATATATATATAATAAATAAAAAATTAAAAACAATTTATTTTAAAAATAAATGTGTGCTTCGCACGGGACACCTAACAAGTTATTATGAATTTTTATTTTAAAAAAATTGAGATGGGGCTTAATTAGTTACCTATACTAATGTTAACAATTAGCCCTAAGCATTAATATCACTCTCCTATATTTTTTGATCTAACAATCTAAAAAATGAAATTTATTAAAATTGTAATCTGTTACAAAAGATGAAATGATTGTAATAAAAATATTCAGGAAAAAGGACCAATCATAGAAATAACGCTAGTAGATACCATATAAACTCCTGAATTACAGTCGTATCCCCAAAATATAATAGAATATACAGATCTAGACCGTTCTTCAACACGAACAAAGAACAGTCGCTGTAACGACCAGAAATCCGGTTTATTTTAACACCTGTATTTCGTACATCACGAATACATCTCATTCCAAATATACATTATTATATGACTAAATATGACAATATACATTCTACAATCCCATGTTCTATTACCTTAAAACCTCGTTCATTACAAATAATGATAGTTACATTAGTTTTTACATCTTAAAAGAGTGAATTTCATCCGCCACAAAGGATTCATAACAGTTCATTAAACTAATTTATAGTTTAATTAAGCTAATCTACAATACAAGTCTTAGCTTGATCTTCAGAATCATTCATATCATGAATGACACTTCATCAGGATGTCGGTCAGCTTGATCTTTACAAGATCCTTAAGTTCATTCTAACATCGTTCGCTGAAAATGTTTTTATTTAAAGCAAGTGTGAGCATTCAATTGCTCAGCAAGTCATAGTAGTTGAATAAACAACAATCTCAAGAAATCACATATTCTTTTAATTCTTCACTAACCGAACAAATGTTATGAAGCATATTGAATAATAGGAATAAATTCTGATCCCTATCATTTTAAAATATTAGTCACATTTATTTTGACATATTTTTTATTCTTCTACTCTTTTATTAAATACTGTCTGGCTAGAATCATTAGCACAAACTTAACAATAACGATTCATGGATAAACAAAACTCTTTCATTATTGAACAGTTCTAACACAGAACAGTTCATCTCACAGAAACACTGAAGTGTTAAAATTTGACACATAGCCTCATACATCATAAACACCTTGTACAGACATCACACATTTGCACATAAGTAAAACATACACATGTTCAACATCTGAGTAAGTTTAAGAAACTAACATTCATTTAAATACGAATGAAGTTAGTAAACTTGCCTTAAGCACAACTATAGCTTATAGTTTACGCTGAACTATTTACAACAATCCCTATATATCAATAAGGAAATAGTACATACATCAATTAGTCATATATTTGACTTACACATTGATTAAAACTTAACTTTATTTCCTATGGCCCGCGTTCTTGTAATATAAGTTTATGCAACCAACTTTTCTTTCATTCCTTCGGTATTATGGCATACGGAGATGGCATAAACCTTATAATCATCTTGTACGATAGATTTACATTCTCATCTTCTTCTTATAACATTTTTAGGACTTAACTCATCTAATACATCTACATATGTGAAAAGAATCACCTTTTCATCATAAGTATTCATAACTCTATACTTAGAACACATCGAGTCTCTAACAGTGTTCCATATAGTATGTTGAGTTTTTTTTCACAAACAACCAACAAATTAGTTTCCCGTCTCATTTACAATGTCTTTCACAACGAGTTAGATCGGTTGCTAGTTTGTATTAACATTTGCTCTCTAAAGGAATTTTTTAGCCAAGATACAGTACGTCAACCATTAAAGAGTATGATTATACCACAACTTAAACTTAACTTATCTGAACCATTAAAACTATAATGTTCGTTAAGTTAATTTTCCATTCCTTATGGCTTTCTGGCAACTAAATGCCATATCTTAGGATTTATTCATTAATATATAGGTCATATAGTTATTTTTATGTCGAGAACAACTTCAATGTTAAGACTATACATTTATAGATTTTACACATTTTAACTTTACCTTATCTTCATATCTTTCAACGTTTGGTCTATTTAAGTCAGAACGTTATTAAGTTATTATCGCTAACTCGACTTGTTCAAAGTTTACGTTATTCATTACTCTTCATTTTCTTATGTTCAAACCATACACACTATGTAGATTATGCTCGTTTAATATTCACGTACACTCAAGACCCTCACGTCGGTTAAACTATTTAACGCTTACGTTTCATTCTAACATTCTCTATTCGACTCACACTCGGACTTTCATTAATATTATTATTGTTCATTACAACTTTCTTGATAATTGTATATCTTACTTACTACCTTCATCAACGTCTAAGTCATACAACCAATGTATGCTTAGAACGTTCGCCCGAAACGAATACGATTCACGAGGATTATTTACGTATTCTGCGTTCACGTTGTTCGTCGTTTAAACCTCCATTCAACTTTTAATTAAGGTTTTAATCTCTCCCCTTCATGATCCATTACATGAACATCATGTTCATCGTCCTCTCATGATGTCTAAGCCATACTCTTCGTTGTATGCCAACACCGATCGTTCATCGCAACTACGTTGCTTTCAAAACGTTTATACGCTTTACACTTAACTCTTATTATGATATTATAACATCGAAATGTTATAATTCACCCTTTTCATTCAACGTCTAAGGAATTACAATCATTGTAATCCCGAACGTTCATTTAACGCTAATACAGTCCTCGGATATTGGTTATAAATTTTGTGTTTGTACTCGTTGTCTTTTAATCTCGTTTAATCTTTCCGTTAAACCTTTACTAAAGGTTTGAATCACTTGTTTAAGTGTTATATTATGTGAACTATATGTTTATTATCTTTGCATCCACGTTCCCCAAGAACTGAGCAGTTAAAAGCACATTTCTGGGCTTTGTTCTACACCGGCGCTGCGGCGCTGGTTCCCTTTGCTTTTGTCGCACTGCAGCTCAACTCTGCAGCAGCTGGGAATAAGGTCCAAAAATGCTCCTGACATTTTTTCCAATGTCTATCAAGCACCCTATACTTTTTTTTGTCCAAAAATACCCCTAACGTTACATTTTTTGGGTAATTCGTGCCCTTGCCGTTAACAACTCTGCCAACTAGACAAACGGATTTTAAATCCTCTATGACGTGACTCACACGTGTCAATATTTGCTGACATGGCAACATTTGTTGATATTTATTTTGTTTATTAATTATTTATTTTGTTTTAAAGAAAAATAAAATAAATAATTAATAAACAAAATTAATATTTAAGTAAAAATAAAAGAAATTACTATTTAAAGAAAAATAAAATTAATATTCGATTAATATTTTTGTAAAGTGGCGATTAAGTTTTTAAAAGAAAAACTTTAACAGAAGAAAGAAAAGATTAAGAAGATGACTGGTTAATCGGTAAAGTATTCTCTTTCTTTTATTTATAAACATTTGGGAAGGGATTACATGTGAATCCTAGATCTAAATGTTTAAGGGAAGATCGAAGTATTAAGGACTTCGTCTTCATCTTTAACTAAGAAGATCAAAGCTGAAAGCTTCGTCTTCGGCTAACTCTAGAGAGAATGGAGAGGACCTCGGAAGAGCTTTCTAGAGAGAGAAGCTCTGAGGCTACATTGAATTAAGCCTCAAGAAACTCTAACACTTGAGTTTCTTTAAATAGAAAACTGAAAAGTAAATTACTATTTGATTCACGCAGGAATCACTATTACATTAATTGAAGTAAAAGTAATTTACTAAAGTAAAAGTAAAACGTAAGAAACATTTTACATTTACTTTTACATGGGTAAATGTAAGAAACATTTAACTAAGTTAAAAACATTTAACTTAAGTAAAAGCAAAACTTATTCTTTTACTTTTACTTTTACATTTTAACTAAAGTAAAAGAGATGATGGCGTGGGCCATCACCTGTCGGTGACTGAAGACTCCTCTGGCGTCTTCTTGGTTGACTGGTCCGTCTCCTGTGGATGTCGGAAGGTGCTGTTGATCATCTTCTCAGATGAGTCACCATCCCCATACATTTCCACCTCAAAATTTTTATCCAGGAAATAACCCTTTCACCCCCAAAAATTTGGTTTATAAAGAAAGAGGAAAAAAAGAATTCTACCAAAAATTGGTCAAAATCTTCAAAATTTCTAAGATTTTGTAAAAAAAATTTTTTTTTAAAAACAAATCTGACTGAAATCTGAAACAAAGGATCACTCAATTGGTCCTGATCTATCAGTGAAATCGATCTAAACAGAAGACATATTTGTTAACTGTTTAAACAAAAATTCTTTCTCTTGAAGGTCCACTTAAACTGAAGCCTTACTTGCCTTGAACACATACCCGTAGATCTAAAGATTCCCTTTAGCCTTACACTGCTCCCAATTGAGACTTACAAACGGCATTAGTCAGGACTTAAGGCGATCTTGGGCGGTTTACGGCGAAGGTCGGGCTATTAAAAGCGGAGCAAGAAAAATAAAAGTTTGAAAAAATATTTAAGTAAACAAATCAAACTGTTTTAATCGAAATCACCGATAGCATCAAGAACCAACCATGTGGCTCTGATACCATATAACAGCGGCGATAAGTTTTTAAAAGAAAAACATAAACAGAAGAAAGAAAAGATTAAGAAGATGACCGGTGAATCGATAAAGTAATCTCTTTTTTTTATTTATAAACATTTAGGAAGGATTACATTATATCCTAGATCTAAATGTTTAAGGGGGAAGATCGAAGTATTAAGGACTTCGTCTTCATCTTTAACTAAGAAGATCGAAGCTGAAAGCTTCGTCTTCGGCTAACTCTAGAGAGAATGGAGAGGACCTCGGAAGAGCTTTCTAGAGAGAGAAGCTCTGAGGCTACATTGAATTAAGCCTCAAGAAACTCTAACACTTGAGTTTCTTTAAATAGAAAACTGAAAAGTAAATTACTATTTGATTCACGCAGGAATCACTATTACATTAATTGAAGTAAAAGTAATTTACTAAAGTAAAAGTAAAACGTAAGAAACATTTTACATTTACTTTTACATGGGTAAATGTAAGAAACATTTAACTAAGTTAAAAACATTTAACTTAAGTAAAAGCAAAAGTTATTCTTTTACTTTTACTTTTACATTTTAACTAAAGTAAAAGAGATGATGGCGTGGGCCATCACCTGTTGGTGACTGAAGACTCTTCTGGTGTCTTCTTGGTTGACTGGTCCGTCTCCTGTGGATGCCGGAAGGTGTTGTTGATCATCTTCTCAGATGAGTCACCATCCCCATACATTTCCACCTCAAAATTTTTATCCAGGAAATAACCCTTTCACCCCCAAAGTAGACTCATACCAATGTTCTATAACCCGACACTACTCACACCCCGGAGACTTACAAAGGTTAGACACGAACTAGGTGGACTACAGGTAAGTAAGGTGACTGCAGAACACTGACGAAGGAGAAGATTTTGAAAAGAGAAGAAGAGTTTGATTAAAAAGATCTGACTAAACAGTTACTAACAACATACAACTTGTCTTTGATACCATTTGGGGGCGGAAGGAAGAAATTATAGAAGAAGAACAAGTGCGCATACAAACACAATTAAATTACATAATAAAAATAGTTTATTGATAATAACTCAAACTGAATTACAAGATAACTTACAATTTTACTGAAATAAGAACATAGATGAAATGGGGTTAAGTAGGCTTAACAGCAGTTGAGGCTAAAGATTTATCAGAGAAGGAACTCCGAGTCTTTCTAAGTCTGCCTAAACCAAATGAATTCGATTTCATTTTATAGAACATGGAAACGAACTGTTGCAAGATTACTATTACAATAACTGGGGTAAAGTAAAAGTAAGAAACATTTCACTAAAGTAAAAGAAAAGAAGTTATTTTCGGTGGAAAAGCAGACGTCTCTTTTGACTAATGCGGATGTGGGGCCAGATGCTTGACTGATTGCTGCTTTCGGTGGAAAAGCACAAGATGCTGCTGACTATGCTGCCGGGGCAGGTATTGGGCTGACTGAGGCTGCCAGAGCAAGTGCTGGCTGCTGGGGCAGGTGCTGGCTGCTGGGGCAGGTGCTGGCTGACTGAGGTAATGAAGGCGGCTGATCATCATACCCACCTTGATTGATTACTACAGGTCTTCATGAAAATGGATCTTGAGCATCCTGGAGATGAATTGTACCATAGGGATCACAATCACCTACATCTTCAAGATCTTGATTAAAGGTCTAAGTTGTGAACATTTAGGAAAGAAAATTACATTTAAATTCCTAATTAAGCCAAAAGAAAGAGATTTAAAATTTATTCAAGAAGAATCAATTTCTAAATCATTGAATCTGTTAAATTGTAAAGTTACTCACCTAAGTTTCCTCAAAGAAGAAGTTAGGTATCAACAAGTTGAAGAACAACTTAAGAGTAACAGAGTTCAAGAAAAAATAAAGGAATTAAAGGATTATTTAATAAAAAATTTATGTTCTGACTCTCCCAACGCTTTTTGGCATAGGAAAGGGCACACAGTTAGATTACCTTATGCTAATGAATTTAAAGAACATTTAATTCCCACCAAAGCTAGGCCTATTCAAATGAGTCATGAACAGATGGAGTTATATAAAAATGAAATTAATAATCTTCTTGATAAAGGTTTAATTAGACATAGTAAGTCACCATGGTCTTGCCCAGCCTTCTATGTTAATAACGAAGCTAAGAATGAAAGAGGTGTCCCTCAGTTAGTCATTAATTATAAACCATTAAACAAAGTACTAGAATGGATTAGATACCCTTTGCCCAACAAGGATGATCTCCTTAGTAGGTTAAGTGTATCCACAATCTTTAGTAAATTTGACCTTGAATCCGGATTCTGGCAAATTACTATTCATCCCGATGATAGGTACAAAACTGCATTCACCACTCCGTTCGGACACTACGAATGGAATGTTCAGTCATTTGGACTTAAAAATGCACCCAGTGAATTTCAGAATATTCTTAATAATTAATAAGCAAAATAAATATTTATATTTAATAAACAAAATAAATATTTATATTTATATTTATATTTAATTCATTAACACAAATAACAAAAATTCATCCTCTAAAATTAATTAATACAAAATAAAAAATTTAAATAGTTTTTAACAAAAATTTTAAACTGTTTTTAACAAATTTTTTTATTCTGTTTAAAAAAAAATTGTTAAAAACTGTTATAATTTTTTTTAAATTTTTTGTTAAATTTTTTTTATTTTGTTTTAAAAAATTTTATAAAATAATATAACAGTTTTAAATTTTTTTATAACAGGTTAAAAAAAG
This sequence comes from Panax japonicus, assembly GCA_020205505.1. Lineage (NCBI taxonomy): Eukaryota > Viridiplantae > Streptophyta > Magnoliopsida > Apiales > Araliaceae > Panax > Panax japonicus. The sequence continues at coordinate 63,974,233 of CM035113.1, forward strand.
TGCTAAAAACAGTTAAAAATGTAAAACAGTCTAAATTGTTTTTTATTAAAAGCAGTTTAAAAAAATATTGCTAAAAACAATTAAATTTTTTTATTTTGTTTTTTAATTTTTTTTTATAACAGTTTAATTTTTTTGCTAAAAACAGTTAAAAAACATTTTTTGGTTTTAAAAAAAATTATAATATGTAAAAAAATATATATAATAGTTAAAAAAAAATTTTGTTAAAAACAATTTAAAAAAATTTGCTAAAAACAGTTAAAAAAATTTATTTTGTTTTTAAAAAAAATTTATAACAGTTTAACAAAAAAAATGTTAAAAAAATTATAACAATTTAATTTTTTTTTTGTTAAAAATAGTTTTAAAAAAATTTTCTTAAAAAACAATTATTTTGTTTAAAAAAATAATTTAACAGTTAAATTTTTTTTTGTTAAAAACAGTTTAAAAAAATGTAACAGTTTAAATTTTTTTTGTTAAAAACAGTTAAAAAATTGATTTTGTTTTAAAAACAAATTTATAACAGTTTAAAAAAAATGTTAAAAACAGTTTTAAAAAAAATTTGTTAAAAAAATTATTTTGTATTTTAATATTTTTTAATCAGTATTTAGTATTTTAATTATTTCCATTTGGCAGTCACGTAAGCAATTTGGACGGATGTTAGTTTATGTGGCATGACTGTCAACGGCAGGGGCACGAATAACCCAAAAAATATAACGTTAGGGGTATTTTTGGACAAAAAAAAGTATAGGGTGCTCGATAGACATTTGGGAAAATGTTAGGGGCATTTTTGGACCTTATCCCGCAGCGGCTGAGCTTCGGGTCAGGCGATGCGAGCCTGCGCTGCCCCATTTCATGCCTTAGCCGCGCTGCAGTACCAGCTCTGTTCTCTTGAATTTTTTTTAGAATTTTTCTAAGTGTTCTTCCATGTAATGATCACATACTTTGCAACCTCGTAACTTCTTCGTTTTAACTCGGAAAGGATTCGTTTCAAAGCTATTTTCTTCCTTATCTTACTTAATTCAACTTCCTGCATACCAAAAGTTTATTCTGAATCCCTTAACATGCCATTCAATTGGCTTAAATATCGTTATTCGTTCATTTTATGTTATTAACGTTCTTCGCTCGTTCGTGCGTAATTCAGTCATTTGAACTCAGAATTCGTTCGTTCTTGAGTCCACGACTCACGTTTTCAATGTTTTCCAATATTATTATAAAACCTTATTAATTAGGGATCATTATCTTACTTTCTACATTTCGTTCATCTTTTACGAAATTTCGTCATAACTTTGTTATAGGCTAATTTCAATATGTTATTCATGAACGTTTCTCTAAATCCTAACTAAGCAATAAGCATCTAACTTATACGTGATGGTTTTAAACTTTTCCATTAACAATAAGCTCTAAGTACGATGGTTTTCAATTTGTCCATCAACAACATTCTTCGCGTTCTTTATTTTTAACCGATATTTTGATTACGATTTCAGTTTTTCTTCGAATTTGGTGTTATAACACCAATCCTTACTTATTTCACTGAATCGTTCACATGATTCATTTGGATCGCTCAAATTCATCCTGCAAATCATAGTTCCTATGAAAAGCTTTTAAGACATTTTTATAACTTATAAATTTCTAATTCTTATTTCTTCATTTTCTTATGATTTCAACCATATGAAAATGATTTTTAACATCTTTTACTTCTATTTTCATTAAGCAGTATGATTTCCATATAAAAATTTAAAGAAAATTTAGATTAGAGTTAGGTTTTAGATTACCGTTCGTCTTTAATCTTCTTCCGTTAGTCAAAGCTTGCTCTCGGACTAGCTTTTCCTCTTCCTTTTCCTTTCTTCCCCATCCTAATTTCTCTCTCTATAGATGTTGGTTACTTTTTCATTAACCAACAAATGAGCGTAATCTTCTCTTTTATAAGCTTTTCAAGGTTAGGGGTACAATAGTCATTTTGGCCTAAAATCACTATTCCCACATCCTTTCCCTAACCTCCTTACTTTTCACGAAGCTTCTCTTGGAATTTTCGTGGTTCTGTCTTGCAAAATTCCTCCGACAGTTTGAAAAACTATATTATCGGAATCCAAATATTTTTAGATATTCCATTTTTCCTCTATAGATTTACTTTTACGCTTTTTTCAGAAATTCCAAAAATTAAAAACACTTTTTGATGAATAGTGTTTTCCGTCATGTTTTCCTGAAACGTAGTTAAACAAATAAAAATTACATAACAATATTTTTCGTCATTTTTATTTCGTATGATTTATGCACATTTTTTGAGAAAAACACTTATCGACTAACATAATTTTCACTACAAGAAATAGTTCTATTTCCGACAGAATTAAGGTCGACTGAATGGATTCGCTCGAAATTAATATATTCTTGACGAAATATTCAGTCGTTCATACATCCCTCGAGAATAGAATAAATTTGATGGAATTCAGTCGATTTTATATCATGATTGTGGCGTAAAAGTTTCCCTCCAGCGCAAATAACAATCTCGATCGAATTGATATTACAGTCAACGGAATGTTCGTCGGGGATACCTTATTGTCGATGGATCTAACCTCGACAGAATTCTATCGGAAATAAGTCTTAAACCTAATTGCTATCAGCAGCGCGCCTCACTTCTATTGTTGCCGACCATTCATTTCCTCTCTCTCTCTCTCTCTCTGCTGCTATGCTGCTTATCTCCTCCCACTCGTCTCGTCCCTCTCCTCGCCAGCAGCCGCGCCTCCGGCTACCTCCGGCCACCTTTGGCTCACCTCACCTTCGGCGAGCCGCTACTGCTTTCTGTCCGTCTCTCTCTCTCTCGTCCCTCTCTGCTCATCTTTCTCTCTCAATTTAAGGTTAGTTTTATTAATTAATTTTAAATTTAGAACCCTAAATTTTCATAAATTCATAATATGGTTATGCATAAATTTTCAGATATGTATATGGTTTAAATACTTAGAACCCTAAATTTTATGTTTAAATGTTGTTGAAAGTGTTGAGATATTGTTGAAAGTGTTGAAATAATCTGTTGAAATGTTGTTGAACCCTAAATTTCCTTTGCAGTGTTTTTCAAATTGGGATTTTTTGTGATAGTTTACTAAATTTGGAGCTAATTTATTTTAATTGTTTGTTCGTTAATGTTAATTACTGCCTATTTTGCAGATTTGAGTATATACAATTGTTTAATTGTATTGTAAACTTGTTGGTTGTTCATATATTATAGTTGATTATAGTTGATTAATTGATTGGGGTTGATTGTGTCATATTTGTTAAATTCGACGGAATTCTATCAGAATTCAGCAATTGCAACACCTTCTTTATTATATTAATGTATAGTTATTAGTTTCTCAATACTAAAATATAATTTAAATAAATTGAATTATATAATATAATATAAATAAAATAAAATTTTGACTTAATTTAATTTAATTTAAGATAATAAAATTTAAATAAATTATATAATACTAAATTATATAATATAATATAATATAGTATAATATAATTGGGTATAATCAAAACTTAAATTAAATTTAAAATAAAGTAAAATAAAATTAATTTGGTTGATTTAATTTAATATAATTAAATTGAACTAAATTAAATTTAATTAATTTAACATAATACAATTAAAATAAATTGAAGTATATAATATAATATAATATAATATAATATAATATAATATAATATAATATAAAATATAATATAATAAAAAATTGATTTAATTTAATTTAAGATAATATAATTTAAATTAATTTAAATAAAATAAAATAAAAAATTGGCTTAATTTAATTTAAGATAATATAATACAAAATAAATATAAGTAAACTGAGTAGCACTTACTTATTTAAATAATATCAAAATAAATATATAAAAAAACTAATTAAACTAAGTAGCACTTGCTTAGTTTTTCATTAGCAAAATAAACTAAATATCATTTTTTTAGTTTGAAAGATATGATCCGGTTCCCATAATAAAATATGGGAACCAAATTATATCGTTCAAACTAAGTAAATGCTATATTTAGTTTATCTTCATGAAGACATACATGCTTTGGTGGTGTCAACTTAGAAACCTGTCAGATTAAGACATATCCTCGACATATTATTTTTAGTCGGACATATATTAAGACCGACTGAATATTCGGTCGACTATAATTCCTTCGATTTTAAGTATCCCCGACCGAAAGACCGACGGACTTAATTTTGACTTGTTTATATATGATCGAATTTCCTACCGAATATTCCGTCCGAATAAGGGTAACCTCGACGGAATATCCTTAATACTGACAGAATATTCCGTCGAAAATAAGCTTTTTTGTTGTATTGTTTTCACAACTTATTATCGTTAAATCTTTTAACGGAATGTCATTTCGACATACCAATCTCTCGTAAAGGCTTAATTTATTCAAACTCTAACCATTAGGGTTGTAACACCCCAGTCCCACAGTGAAAGATAGGGGAAAAATTTGTCTGCATATAAGGAAATAAGTTACTACCAATAATACCTTCAAGTCATGAGCTTTTGGGAGCTTGTAGTGGGCTAAGATGACCCAAGAAGATACTATTGGGCCAGTAGTTTGAGGCCTTATTTTGACGGATTTGATTCGATTCGGACTTTGGATTTGACCAGAGATTTGTTCCGGACTCGGCATTTGACCCGGGTTGTTTCATATGGTATCAAAGCCGACTCTCGAAAACTTGGGTCGGGTTATCCGATCGGGTTGCCAGATGTAGGGACACGAAGGCTGGTGGTATTATCCCACAATGGAGGGATGGAGGTCCGGAGGTGGGGACACGAAACTAGCCGGTATTATCCCACAATGGCTAGAGAGGTAAAGATCTTTGGGCCCGTGTGTGTGATCTGACGAGGACGTCAGAAATTTAAGTGGGGGAGTTTGTAACACCCCAGTCCCACATCGAAAGATAGGGGACAAATTTGTCTGCATATAAGGAAATAAGTTACTACCAATAGTACCTTCAAGTCATGACCTTTTGGGAGCTTGTAGTGGGCTAAGATGACCCAAGAAGATACTATTGGGCCAGTAGCTTGAGGCCTTATTTTGACGGATTTGATTCGATTCGGACTTGGGATTTGACCCGAGATTTGTTCCGGACTCGGGATTTGACCCGGGTTGTTTCAAGGGTACGTTGGGTGAATAGTGCTTATTTCGTCTTTTTCTCAGAAATATTTTTATCCCCGGAAAAATTTTATTTTCGTCTTGAAAACTCTTACTTATTTATTCTAGCTCGTAGCCAGAATCCTCCCGTTTTATAGTCATCCTAGGTCATAGAACAAATAATAAATATATAGCCCATAATATAATTAATAAAAATTTATTTTATTAATTAATAATTGTTTAAACTTAAATTCTAGATAATCCGATTTCCCGGGTTGTCATAGTCGCCATGATAGCATCATATCAAAAAGTGAGCAATCTATCTTCAACAATTCATGATATACCGGAAAAAGTCTCATGAGCGAAAAAAAGACTCCTTGATGGAGAAAATAAAATCTCCCAAACGAAGAAAATAAAATCTCCCAAGAGATGATAATGAAATCTTTTCTTAAAAGAGAAAGAAATCATTAATCACATATAGAAAACAAACCCTGCAAAAGGGGAAAACAAACTCCGCAAAATGGATAATAATTTATTAGATCAAAATTAAATAAGAGATATGAGAGGGTATTTTCAAAAGGAGAGCCCTCCCCCAAATCTAATAAGATGAAGGTTAGGGTTCTTGATCAGAAAGAAAGAGAGAAAAGAAAAGAAACTGATATTTCCACATGTTAAAATGATAGTTTCACTTAAGTCTCTATCACATGAGGAGAACTTGGGATCAACCGTAAACTCGGAATCTTGAGTTCGACTCTCACTGACATCAAGCATAGAGGTCACAGACTGCAGGCGTAAACCAGTTTTGAAAGCCTTATTTGAAGTGGAGAGATTGACTAGCCGCAAGACCAGGAACTCCTCATATCACATAATTATTTATTACTTATTGGTTAATTACTAGCTCCATATATATTCCAAAAGTATCGATACATTTTGACCTTATTTTTCCTTTTAATTTATTGACAGGTCCAACAAGGATGTTACCTAAAAGGTTAACCTCTTAGACTCCATCATACTTATTAACCTATTTACACTCTTAAATTTATCTGATATTAGATTCATGTGAAATATCCCAATATTTTGAATTCTAAAATTCAAAATCAATTCAAAAACCTAATTTTAAGTACAAACAATTCCAATTGGTATTTTATAAACTAGCTAAAAAAAGAATTCATATTTTCACAAACAAAAGTGATAGTTTCATAAGATTCTTCTCACATGAATAGTAATTGGATTCCATGCTTATGTTAGAGAGATTTTGTGAAAAATATTAATTTTTACTTGTGTAATTTTATAAACAAACTAATTTTTATATTTGGGAATGGTGGTTTGTGAAGTTCTTATTATGGAATCCGCCTCCATATGTTTACGCTGTTTTTCTGGTAAAACTTAATTTCGATTGCCATTATAAAATTACTTGGTGGAACCCCCATGAATGACTTTTGATACAAGTAAACAAACAAAATTTAAAGTTTTTCTAATGGGACTTCTAATAATTAGCACCTATACCTACGGTAATTGCGAAAATTCCACAATTAGCTAGTTTTATTTTCCACAACATGTGCAATAGATGTATTATTTTCAACTTCAAGGGCCTACAACAATTTAAATTTAAGTTCATTTACTATATACTATATTGATTATCCGGGCATGACAATGGCTAGTGCCGATACTATAATTAAAATTGTGGTGTGTCATTTGGTGTTATAATTTGGGTATTAATAATATCGTATATACGGATGGTTATAGTACATTAATCATGAAATTGAAGAGTTGTATGTATATCAAAATTATTGTATATATTTTTTAATACATGCATGCATACTATTGAAATAATATAACACATAATACGAAAAAATTAGTATAATTTAAAATGTGCATGCATTATATTAATATACTTGCTGGGTCACGTGCATTGTATGGACGATAAGATTTATCTCAAACTTTGAACGGGCCAGATGATTAGTGAACGGAAAATTCAAAATTATTTGTATTTTATTAAATAGATATGATGAACTCAGGATTAACTCAACTCGATCAATTTATTAAAAGACTCGAAGATAAGATCTTCATTTGGCATTTGGCTTCTTATATATAGTAATAATAGAATAGATTTGATTGTGTTGTATATGCAAGGATCTGGCTACCATGAAAGGGCAAAGTCGAATTAATGAATATTGCTAAATATATATGACGATGGACAAATTTATGTCGATTGTAAATATCGATGTATATATAGATATGTATATATGAATTTAAAAACAATGTTAAAGCTAGTGTTAGGCAATTATTAAGCAGGCCTCGAAAAACATATTGAATAAAGATTATACTGATACAATTAAAAGGATTACCATTCCTGCTACGCATACTGCACTAAGCAATATGTATTTGTCATCCTCTTCAATTAATTGGTGTTTAATTTGCTTGATATATATTCTCAAACCAAAATTAATTAGTAATATTGAATTATGCAGGTACACACTTTATTTTCCTTTTGGACCTTCATGGTTTCATAGAAGATTCTTTCCTTTTCCACCAATTTGAAGAAGAAGATGTTGTGAAGCCTTAAACCTAATTATATATCTTATGCTATGTATTATGTATATACAAACACTAAGCACAAGAGGTAACAAATATTGTAAATACCCCTAATACAAGCCAACTATTGAAATGCAAGAATTTTTGACTCTTTGAATATGTCTACGCAGAAAATGACCAAATATATTTTCACTCTTTTACAAAAAAGTAATATACCAAGAGAGTGAAGAAATAAATCAAAATTTCAATAGAAGCTAGCTTCAAATGATCGATGCTATTGAAATCCACCTATATACATATCTGTGCTTGTGTAAATGGTTTGGTCAACCTTAAATATTTCATAAATGTTATGAAGGAAGTACCAAATTAGCATATATTTTCATTTCCTTGTACCATGTCATTTAACAAACCAATCTTTGTAAAGTATATATGGCCTGATCAGTCATATGCATGCATTTACTATCACTATGTGCCTTGAACCATAACCTGATCTAAAATCTGTTTTGCAACAACTCCCATCATAGATTCGGATCTTTTCCTTAATTTGCAGCCCACATAAAACTTACACACACATGCATATATATATATATATATATATATATATATATATATATATATATATATATATATATATTATATCTTCATGTTCTTCTCTTTCTAAATAAATTTTATTGTTTGTTTGTTGTGTTTTGGGATTCATAAACCAAATGACAAATCGGACAAGGTGCTCTCATAAGTTTATTGTTCCCTCAATCGACTAAAGGAAACAAGCCATGGGAATAAAATTTATTGAGACACGTAATAATCACACATATAAAATAAGCAAAGAAGTAATTAACGAAATTAAGGGAGGAATAAATTTTAGGATTTTACCTTATATGAATTTCAAGCAATAGAAACCTTGTTAGATGCATTTTTCTTGCTTCTTGATATAGTCATTGGCTGCCGATGCAGCATCATCAAGATTCTCATTTTAAAGCTAGCTTAATTGGACAGATATAAGTTAGATCTCTAACTCCATGGTCCACTTGTTACCATGTGAATCTTGATGGTGCCACAGCAGCAAACAACAACTTGATTGCCGACGGGCCGACACAAAATAAGAACTAGATCTCTTCCCCTCTCATTCATAATCTCTCTCTCTTTCAAATCTATTTAGAGAACATGAAAGAAGAAAAAGAAAAAAGTTTGTCTAATCAAAAAACCCCAAGAGAGAATTGTGGGTTTTTAGCAGTTACGGATTTAAGATTTTGGACTAGATCTGTACAAGGAAAAATTGATGAGACCACTAGCTAAAAGAACTTGATGTGTTGTAGTGAGAATAGATTGTGCCAGTTGAAGTTTATAAAGGGGAAAAACCATCTGGTGAAGGACTTCTTGGTCCATGAGAGAGAGAGGGATCCGGTTTGCATGAAGTTATTTTGTTGGTAAGTTGGTCAATTGGCCAATAGAATACTGATACACATACAACATCGTCTGCGTGTCAGTATTCTATTGGTCAATTGACCAACTTACCCAAAAATAAACTTCATACTAACTATTTCCGAGAGAGGGAGAGGGGAGGGGAGGGGGGAGGGGGGAGGGGGGAGGGGGGATAGGGGGAGGGGAAAAACCATCTGGTGAAGGACTTCTTGGTCCATGAGAGAGAAACGTAAGAGGGAATCAGACAGAAAAGTAGACTGAATTACATATCCATCCCCCTAAGTTTCTTGAAAGTAATCCCTCAATATAGTATGCATTTATATTTAGTTCTGTTTCACCCCATCTTTTTATCTTTTAATTATTATATGAGCTTAATGTTCAACCTACTTCAATTAATTTGTGATAAAAAATAGTTGTTGAATTGAATTTTTTAAAAGATCATGATTAAAGCATCCAATTAATTCAAAGCTAGGGGTTTTAATAAAATTGAATGAAAAACAATAACAACGAATAAACCAAAGTGTTTAATAATTTCTGTTTGAAATATCTAAAGGATAATTTAAAATATATCCATGTTTTAAATGATAAATTTTTTTCGTAAATATATTTAACTATGCACAATTTATTGTTTTAAATTATTCAGTTAGAATAAGTTCTAAATGTATTTGGGCATTCTTATTTTAATTATTTTATTTATTTATACTTGTTGATTTTTTTTTTAAAATTTATATGACCTCCAAACACTTCATTAGCCATTAGGTCACAAAAATACATGTAAAAACTTGAGTTGTATCAACAATGCATATCACGCTCAGAGCTCAAAGACAATGTTAAATAATCAATTTAATTATTTAAAAGTTTAAACTATTAAAAAGATTAAAAAGAGATACCAATAATATTTATGTAAAAAAACTACTAAACTTAGGGGTGAGCATGGTGCGGTTTGGTGCGGTTTGAAATCCAAACCGCACCCGAAATCGCTTAGGTGCGGTTTGAAAAATTCAAAACCGCAACCGAAACCGCTTGTGATTGGTGCGGTTCGGTTTTAAAGTGTGCGGTGCAGTTTTAATTGGTGCGATTTCGGTTCCAAAACTAATTGAAACAACAAAAAAATTTAAGCCTTCAATAAAATTTAACATAAAACTTACATCGAGCAATTAACTTAGTGACAAAGTCGACAATGAGAATTATATCAAGCATGCTTTAAAACTAAAATATGTGCTATATAAAACAATGGAGACTATTCGATAACAAGCAAGAATGTTTATCTAGTTCCCCAAAAATTAAAATTATATACTGAAGATAGAATAAAATATATTGTAGGGAGGACTAAAAATAATCTATTAGACTATTACAATTATATCATTGACATTAACTGATGCATCAAGTGCTCGAGCCCCTCAACTATAAGCCCCTCCAATAACGCATCAAACAAATTCAAAATTTCAAAACCCAATTGCTTAATTTTTGACTCTATAACCTCTAACATCTTCTTTCAATTGATGAAAAAATGACAATGCAAGAATGGAGTTTTCTCTGAGCGTGTTCAAGTGAAAAGTAACTTTAGAATTTACTAGAGATAATACATACATACACACAAATGGTGCGGTTTCAGTTTTATGCAGTTTGGTTTTGGCTATTAACCAAATCGGAACCGTAAATTTGGTTATTCAACCCACCTAAAACCGCCACATACGCCGGAACTGTTGGTGCGGTTTTAATTGGTGCGGTTCGTGCGGTTTTTGGAGCGGTTTCGGTTCCAATTTGGTTACTTGCTCAGCCCTAACTAAACTGACCAAAAAAGAACGAGAAGATGAACTGACCGAACAGCTTTGTTCCCATTAAGAGTTTAATTACCAAACGACTTGCTTAAACTTATGACTTTTACACAAAAATATTTTTTTTCGTATTTGACTTTTTATGTTAAATGCCGTAATATTAAATTTTAAATTGATATTAATTTATTTATGTTGATACAATAATTATAATTGTATAGTATATAACTAAAATTATTAATCTAAAATTTATTTCATTCTAAATATTTATGAGTCATACTAATTTTAAAGTTTAATATACCGTTGTTTCACATCAAAAATTAAAATATATCTCTAATTTTAGAGTGAGGAAGTATCACTCTATTAAGTAACTATTAAGAATTATCAAACATCCTCATAATTTACTGGAAGAATAGTAGCATATATATATATATATATATATATATATATATATATATAGAGTCCGGATCAGGTCCGGACTCTCGGATTTTAACAAAATTCGGACCTTTTTTTTTTTTTGCTTTTTTTTTGAAACAACTAAAAAAAAAAATTATGGAACTGAAATTTTTTCACAATACAGTGTTTTGGTCGTGATTTGGATGCCTATACCAAAATATTTCTGTACAGTCTGGGTAGACTGTACATACATTGGTTGGTATAGGTATTAAAAACACACCCAAAACACTGTATTATGAAAAAAATTCAGTTCCATAATTTTTTTTTTTTAAGTTGTTTCAAAAAATAAAAATAAAAAAATACAAGGTCCGTATTTTAGGACCAGTCCGGGAGACCGGACTAGATCCTTGTTCTATATATATGCTACTATATAGAACACGGATCAGGTCCGGGAGTCCGGACCTGATCCAAAATCCGGACCCTATTTTTTTTTTGGTAGAACAACTAAAAATAATAAATTATGGAACTAAATTTTTTCCATAAAACAGTGTTTTTTGGTGTGTTTTTAATACCTACACCAACCAATGTATGTACAGTCTGCCCAGACTGTACAGATATATTTTGTTATACGTATTCAAATCACACCCAAAACACTATATTATGTAAAAATTCAAGTTCCATAATTTTTTTTAGTTGTTTTTTTTTTAAAAAAAAGGTCCGGATTTTGTTAACATCCGGGAGTCCGGACCTGATCCGGACTCGTATATATATATATATATATATATATATATATATATATATATATATATATATATATATACGGTAAGGATCAAGAACATTCTCCTTAAATAGCCACCACTACAAAACAGTAAATAGACAATGCAGAAAAAACGTTGTGGTTTCAGTCAGAAAAACGTCGTGGTTAAGGGTGTTGTCTATTTGACACCCTTACACAACGTTTTTAAAACATTGTAGTTAAGCACCATACACAACGTTTTTTAGGAAAAAAACGTTGTAGATTTATTTTTTAAAAATTAGCAGATGCTTAAAAACGTTGTAGAAGGTATGATTCCACAACGTTTTTTTGGATAAAAACGTTGTTGTTTAGTATATCAGACAACGTTTAGACACATTTACACAACGTTTTAAAAATGTTGTAGATTAAAAAAAAGAAAAAAAAATTATAATTCACCTACATTACCAATGCACCTGCAATATACTAATGCCATGATATATAGCTAAAAGGTCTAAATTCTCATTTAAATTTAAAGCCAAAATGTATCAACCATTCAAAATACATCCCAATAATACTATTCATTTACAGTTTCAAATTACTACATCCACAAAATATATATCAAACTATCCATATATCCAACACGTATCTATTCAACCATCACCGCAATGTATGCCAACTCTAAATGTCGATATACAGACAGAAAACTAATATCGATATACAGACCGAATTAGGAAAATTACATGCAACTTGGTGCGGAAAGTTGTAGGAGAAATTTTAGACTCTTCAACATCTATCTCAAGCTTTGTAACTGTGTCATTCTGAAACATAGAACCATTTGGGATTGCATATATACATCGACAGTGTTGTTCATGCTTGAGCTTGCTGTAGTATGGAAAAATATCATGACAACCAACACTCTGGTATCTACAGGGTAAGTAAATAAATAAAAATCTTAAGCACAATGGGATATCATCATAAACTGCCAGAGAAGATGAATTCAGCTGAGAGAAGGAAGTCACAGTTTTGGCGAAATGGAAGTCATTTATGAAGTTCATTGTATGGTTAATGAGGAAAAGGAAATAGAGAAAAAACCTTCAACATCCTTAAAAGAAATATATGGGAAGTCAAAATTAGTTGCAGATCCGTGATGAAAGTTTTGCAAAGCAATATCTACTTTATTCCTCCAAGTGGTAAGCCACAGAGACCTGGACAAGGGTAAATGACAAATTAAATATTTTTTTTAATAGTAGTTAAAGACAACAAATTTTACAACTGCGTAGAGTTTTTTCTTTTTGATATATATAAATATATACACACACACATACCTATTTTCATCAGTGAATTGAGTCGGGTTACATGCAACACTAAGAATGTGTTTGTACTTCTCAAATGAATCTCCAAGGAAATTTGGAATTTATGGAGACTGAACTTGTATCCCTCTTCGTGCTACGTCATGGGTAAGAACAAGCATTACAGGTTGTTGCAGTAGATCCTATGCCAATTATAACATACAAACCATATCATTGCCACAATCTGCTTATATAGAGCAATAAAAAATAGGTAAAAGGAAAAATCGGAAACAAAACAAAAATATAACACTATAAGACATCCCCATTATACTAACGATAAAATATTACCTTAAGCCTCTGATCAGGGTTGAACTGATCCACTTTACCCGGGTTTTTATCCTTAAGATCCAAGTAGTAATAATCATAACTCACAAATACAGCACTGCAGCATTTCATGAAGCGAAACAAATGGCATAAAGATGAGAATTCAAAAACAAATGTGGAACTCCCAAAATGCTAATAACAAAAGTTGGACAACAGACTAGCTAACATCAAACCTGCCTATGGCCCCAATGAGACACATACAGAAGAGAAGGCAAAAAAAGAGCGAGAATAACTTTGTCAAGTTTCTTTTCAAGTGTACTTCTTTTAGAAGGAACATTCATTGAATTCATCATAACCTGCATGCAATAATAGTAACCACAAAGTTTATAATGTTAAAGAAATAAACTGAATATAAAAGAGAACAACTAGCATAGAACAGAGTTATAAACAGAAAAGCAAACAGCTTAACTTACAACATTAGACATATTATTTTTAGAATCTAATACTAGTAAAAATCAGGATCCATTCCCAACACCAGTGCATGTCACTAGAGTCTGACCTATTTATGGTTTTGTACTGGTGAGGGTGATCCATTGCAAGAACACAGCAGGATGATTTCTTTTTACTACCATCTATTCTCCAAACTGCAACATATCTTTCAGTTACAGCAGAAGAGATGATGTACTTTCCATCTTCAGAGAAGATCAAACAGCGAACAGACCCCTATTAATTAAGAACAGAGCAAAAGGAAAAAGGGAAAAGATTGCTTGTATTAATGAATACGATATAAAGTGAGAGAAGAAACGAGTATTACACTCAAACAAATACAAAGGCTGCACAATAACTTACAGGATGGCCTGAAAATCTTTGACTCTTTTTGTGGTCTGCACAATTAAATACCTTTAGCTGAGCTGCTGCAGTAGCTAATAGTTTCCCATCTGTGAAAAGATAACCACCCAAGTAGCAGTATTTAGTTGTTCAATTGGATGCCAAATAATTGAAGAGATACGTAAACTGTAAAATATCTCACTAAAGGGCTAAATGAATTATAATGGCTAATAGCAACACTTGATATGCATTTTACAATTAGAAAAGCACAAAGAACCCACAGGTTTGGTGGAATAATTATTGCTGACTGTGCACTAACTACTCAAGCTTTTACTTGACATAGGAAACTCATTACTCCAGAGTTATGACATTCTACTACTACAGGAGTTGAAAACTAAAGAAGGCCAATGCAATAGATTTTCAAATGACTACCCATTTTAAAATCAATTGGTAGAAATTGTATCCCAACAAATAAGAAAGGAACTCACTCACAATATGCAACCACATCACCACATACCTGTGAGGAACAAGCCATTCAACAATGTTGTCAACGACAATTTTAGAAATGTGTACATATATGAATAAGTTATATATCTATCACTGACTTTCAAATTCTGTCAACCATAACAGCTGAATCTAAAAAATCAAGATTAAAATTTAAAATTCTAAAATTAATTTTAAAGGCTAACTACAGTCCATTAAACCACGTTAAATCAACTAACACAATTTCAAACCCTAGATAGAGTATCAGAACAAACACAAATACACATATATAGAGATATAGGGACAAAAATTGATACCGACAAGAGAGAGAAGGTCATAGAAGGTTGTGATTCGCCAGCCAATCATACAGAACGGGGACGAGATACTTCTACTGCATGTACTTCTCGTCTACCACAACCTTTTTATCACCGGCGCCACCGCCTCTCATCTTCACTTCTACTCCTTCTGTGCTACTTTCTCTATCCTCCTTGGTTTTCAAACCCTTCGACCTCCCTCTCTTATTCGGCTGCGAAGCTGGAGATGTTGAATCCATGGAGATTTTCGAGTTGAACCCTGTCTTCATAGCTAAAATTTGAGCTGAACACACCCCTCGACTTGCTCGTGGAAGCCGACGGCACCAGATTCTACTCCAATCCCATCTACAAGCCGCGGGAGACTTCAGATCTGGCCTCTCAGAGACTGAGAGCGGCTAGGGCAAAATGGGAGAAAACATATCAACAGAGTAGTGTTATAAAATTATTTCAAGTTTTTACTTCAATGTAATTTTAGAGCTCCGTGTTTTTCTTTATACACAACGTTTTTTTAAAAAAACGTTATCTAATTAAAATCAAAAAAATGTCCTTTTAAATAGATAACGTTTTTGTATATATATCTACAACGTTTTTTAAAAAAACGTTGTAGAAAAAAATACCACAACGTTTTTATAAAAAACGTTGTCTATTAAGTGTTGTCTATTAGGTACTTTGTACTGGTGAGCATTCCGCCTTAAATAGCATTCTTGTATCAAAACGACGTAGTTTTGGTGGGACGCGGTGGTATTTTTGTAAATACAATGCCACCACGTATTTATAAAAATGCCAACGCGTCCCTCCAAAACTACGTCGTTTTGATGTCAGAATGCTATTTAAGGGCGGAATGCTATTTAAGGAGAATGCTCTTGATCCTTACCGTATATATATATATATATATATATATATATATATATATATATATATATATATATATATATATATGAGAAAAATGTATGTACACAGTTGTGTATTACACAATTGGTTATGACGACGATTTTTTGGGCTATGACTACAGTTATGGTGACGGGTAAACCGTCGTCGTAGCCCAAAAAACTCATCGTCATAACCCTACTATGTAATACAACGATATATATGGACTCCCGAATTTTAACAAAATCCGGACCTTTTTTTTTTAAAAAACAACTAAAAAAAAAAATTATGGAACTTGAATTTTTTCATAATAGTGTTTTGGGTGTGATTTGGATACATATAACAAAATATATCTGTACAGTCTGGGCAGACTGTACATACATTAGTTGGTGTAGGTATTAAAAACACACCCAAAACACTGTATTATGGAAAAATTTTAGTTCCATATTTTTTTTAGTTGTTCTACCAAAAATAAAAAAAATAAAAAAAATAGGGTCCGAATTTTGGATCAGGTCCGGACTCCCGGACCTGATCAAATCTGGACCCAATTTTTTTTTTTTTTTTGTAGAACAACTAAAAAAAAAAAATTTATGGAACTGAAATTTTTCCATAATACAGTGTTTTGGGTGTGTTTTTAATACCTACACCAACCAATGTATGTACAGTATGCCCAGACTGTACAGACATGTTTTGTTATAGGCATCCAAATCACGCCCAAAACACTGTATTATGGAAAAATTTCAATTCCATAAATTTTTTTTTTTAGTTGTTTCAAAAAAAAAAGCAAAAAAAAAAACAAATGTCCGTATTTTAGTACAGTCCGGGATCCCGGTCTGGATCCGGACTGTATATATATATATATATATATATATATATATATATATATATATATATATATATATATATATTGAGCGTCCAAACTTAATTATGTCTCAATTAACGAACCAATAGGAGGTCGACCGTTCACCATAGTACCATGCAGGTGGTTTATGTTCAAAGTCGTCAAGCGTGTTGATTTATTATATATCATATCCGATAAAGAATAACAAAAATTATGCCATTTGATGGCAAACAACCTTGTACCACTATGTTATCACTTTTAATTGTTATATTTTTCTTGTGGGAGTGGGGCTTCTTGCCCTAAATATTTATGGCCAACAACCTGGTACCATTTTATGTATCTCCCATATCATTTGGCTGCCTACTCTGTCTCTCTTATTCCCTTTATCTCCTATGAAGATTATATGCTTTATGACTTCTGTTTAATTTATATGCCACATAGATTTTATTACACTTGGCCATTATTAATTCTTAATAGTTCATCAAAAAAACATTAGCAGCGCTAAAAATACTAGGGTTTGGATAAACATACTTAATTGTATCATCAAAATCAAAATCAAAATCAAAATCGCTATGAATAATTCTCTGTGTATAAATTATGCACACAATATTATCTAATATATTGAATACTAAAAAAACTCATGTATTGAATATTATCGTATTAGTAAGTTAAATGGTTAATTCAAATATTATTTTTTCTCTTATTGTGCATAATTTGTGTACAGAGAACTACTCAAATGATTATTTTATATATGAAACCATTTTATATTAATAATGGTACCTTGAGAGATGGGTTTATTAATTAGTTAAACTCAAAACGAAAACATTACATGAACTTTTTAGTCTTCTCTCTCATATAATATACTCCTACCATATTTAATTCTTCGCATGCACATGTGTGGCTTAGAAACTGTCACAGACACATGCTTAGCATCTTTTGTTTGTAACATGATTAACTATATTTTGTCAGTAACATGATTTAGTCAAAAAGATGCAGTCTTTTTTGGAAAGCTTGGCTTGGTGGAATAATATCAGGTATGAGCAATGGGGAGGCTATGCAGGAGGGAGGTTTTTTGTTTCTCTCTAAAAAGTGGAGTCATGTTTTTCATATTGTATTTAACAATTAGTTGGATAGATCAGATTTTATGTACTCCCTCCGTCCTATAGTTATAGGTTGATTTCCATTTTAAGATGTCCCAGTATATAGGTTATTTACTATTTATAAAATTTAGTTGGTTCATTGTTTTATTTTTATGCATTTATAATAAATATTCAACCATTACTCTGTTTTTTAAGAAAGAACATTCAATGTCATTATTTTTATCACAACATTTAATGTTATTGTATTCTCTTTGGTTAAAGTTATATGATTATAGACTTTAACACGTCAATCAATGAAGTTGAGAGTTGCAGTGTGATAAGTAAGGAGTAATTAACTTATTCATTAATTCTATATTAAAGGGTATATGTGAAAAATTTATGTTAAAAATTGTCATTTAAATTGATTTTCTTAAACTATGTGCCAAAAGAAATCAAGCTATAACTATGGGACGGAGGGAGTAATTTTTATCTATAATCTAAATCTTTTGGATTATAAATGTTTTTATAAATAAAATTCTTTTACCGTTTGTTAAAAAAAACACTTAAAACATGATTAAAGCACCTTAACTATAAACTAATCACTTTAAATAATGAGGACGATCCATATTAGGAATTACTCCCTCCATCCCAAAATAATAGACGTTCTACAAGTTTTCACATAAATTAAGAATAGATACAATTTTACTTATCTACCCTTAATTATTATATCATCCCATTAATGCTTCTGGGTTTTTTTTCTAAACATTCTCTCTCTTCCTGCCGGTAGCAGAGAAGTACTCCATCATCTCTCTCCCTCTCTCTCTCCAGAATTAAGATCTACTCCTCCTTCCTATTACCGAGAGTATATATTTCTTTGAATCAGGAAGCATAATGCTTTAATTATAGAGTGCTTAGGCCTTCATCTTCTCTCTCCCTGCCTATTACAGGGAGTATATATTATTATACCGGTAATATTTTTGCAGTTCAGATCATTTCAGATCATCGGCCGTTCAAATCATCAGCCATATTATTATACCGGTAATACTATATCTGACATATTTTTGAAATGATCATTTCAGATCATCGGCCGTTCAGATCATCGGCCGTTCGGATCTGATCGTTCAGATCATCGGCCGGATAATACTATATCTGAGTGATGTAGTCGGTCAAATCTGACCGGATCATTTCAGGTCATCTCAGTTGCGATTTGGCCGGATTACCCTACCTCTAAGTGATGAGTGACTCAGTTGCGATTTGGTCGGATCTGACCGTTCAGATCATCTCTCTCGCTCTGGCCTCTGAGTGATGATTTCTTCGTGGGTTTGGAGTTACCAGTCCGATCGCCGGTGCCGAAGATGGATTCTCAGATCATTTCCATTAAAGTGAATCTTGTAGAGGAAAAAAGAGTCTGTTCTCAATAGTGGTAGAGAAGGAAGGATAGAGTAGGAAAATAAATGGCAAAATATTCTTGGGATTGTAAAGCGTCAAATATTTTGGGAAAAAAAAACCTCCTAAAACGTCAAATATTTTGGGATGGAGGGAGTATTAATCTTGTTTGATTAAATAGTTTTCTGTTGGAATCGTTTTGGTTTTCCTAATGCTGTTTTTTGGAAACCATGGGCTGATTAACAATTAATTATACACTTAATCAGACCTATGCCACGATGATTAGTGATTTACCTATTGTTAACAGTTACACTAATTGGTACTTGCACGTCTGTCTTAATTATCTTGTGTAGGTCAACTAGATGTATTGTGGGAATGTTACTATAGATACCTGGCTTGCTTATTTTTTTTTCCCGTCAAAATAAAATTATTTTACTAAAAACTTTTCAAGTACATATGGTTGTATACAAAAGGTTTGGATACAGAGGCGGAACTAGAGGGTGTGGGTTTTCGGCATAAAAACGCAGTGGAAATTTAAAAATAATTAAAGCAATTTCGAAAGTCAAAACAGGATTCAAGCGAAACTGAAATTAATTCAGTGGTTTAGATATTATACTGATTATGAAGAAGTTCTGAAATAGCTTCGAATCCTTTACGCAATCCAATTAGAACCACGTCTCTACGGTATCCACACGAACGCCGCACGAACAGTTGAACGATCCTGCAATAAGAGAGACTTGCGGTACTAGCCACCAAAGGAACGATTATGAAACTGTTTTCTCTCTAGTCGCTCTCTAAGAGCGGCTAGGGTTTTTCAATTATGATGTAACCCTAAGTAGCTGCTATATATCATATATATAGTAGTTAAAAGGAATTAATCAAATCAAAACCTAATTTCATAAAATCTAAATTTATATATATATATATATATATATATATATATATATATATATATATATATATATATATATATATATATATATATATATATATATATACGGTCCGGATCAAGTGCATACCCCTTATCTTACTCACCCGTGCTTACCCCTTTTAGGCGACGGTTTCGGTCATACAACTGTCGTCTATACTTTTAGCGACATACAAACATATAACGTCGCTAAAAGTATAGACGACGGTTGTATGACCGAAACTGTCGCCTAAAGGGGGGTAAGCACGGGTGAGTAAGATAATGGGTATGTACTTGATCCTTGCTATATATATATATATATATATATATGAATTAAGTCTTACTTAATTAATATACATATATATACAAATTATACTTTTAATTTAAATTTGTGATTTAAATAATATTAATCATATTAATATATTTAAATCCTTAAAATTTAAATTTATTCCCTTTTAAATTACGTTCTATGTGTGTGACCCTATAGGTTATTATTACGTTGTCAATAATTTTATAATCATATTATAAAATTATAAATAGTGAGCGGCATCTAGTAATGCATCACTGCTACCCAAGTAATAATAAGATCGATGATTTGATGCAACCTTTTCGTGACCAATGTTTCAATATAATTTAATCCTTTTAACCTTGACATCCTAGATTAAACTCGAGTCATGGAATATGTCATACTCTTCATAATTTAATCTGAGTTTTTTTGATCAATGAATCACTACAAGAAAAACGGCTAATTCCGACGGAATATTCCGTTGAACATAGTTCTATTCCGTCGTACATAAATTATTTCCAACGAAAAATCCCATCGCAAAATCGGTCATAAATAATCGCGTCGGAATTACGATTCGTCGATAATTCTGTCGGATATAACGTATGTTCGACGCACTTATGTTCGACGAATATTCGTCGGATATACATTAGTTTCGACATAATATTTACGACGGAAATTTCCGTCAGATCAAAGTGGGTTTATGTTCGACGGAGGTATTCTCTCGGAATTATATTATTTACGACTGAAAACTAAAATAAACCAAAAAATTATAAAAAAATGCCTACTTATTAAGGTCGACGGAATGTACGTCGGATATAGTTTAGTTACAACGGATGTAGTTCCGTCGAAGATGTAGTATTTACGACTGAAATTAGAATAGTTCGACAATATTAAAAATTGTTTTTGTTATCTCCGAGGGAATTTCCGTCGTAAATACCTTATTTTGTCGGAAGTAACTACTTTTTTTTAAATACAGATTTTAAAAAGTTCAGTTTCCAGGTGTTTAAACCCATTAATGTACCTGTAACCTGTCACAACCCAATACACAGTAATATAAACATGTATCTCACATTCAAATATGCAACGTAGCACTAAAACGTAATGTTCAACTCATTATCATTCACATTCACATTCAAATATCCACCAAAACGTATTTATAAGCTAACCAATTACAAATATAAGCTAATGTTCCATAAATGTTGAACAATATAATTTACAATAGTTGTGCAGACGCAATTAGACAATACAATATATAAAAAAGTTCTACAAACTATACAAAAGTTCTACAAACTATACAAAAGTTCTACAAACTATACAAATGAACTAAAAACTATATAAATGAACTATAAACTAGTAAAAGTGGAATCATGCATCGGGCGGGGGTGAACGACGCTGCTCTGGTTGTGTAAGGTTTTTAGCCTCGTGCTCCTGCTCGTCTTTGCCAGTCAGCTCGCCATCGCCACCCTGTTTGATAGAATCAAAAATATAAATCAGTAGTCCGTATATATATATATATATATATATATATATATATATATATATATATATATATATATATATATATATATATATATATATATATATATATATGAGAATTAACAAACTAGCCTTAATTAAAAAAACATAAACAATAAGAATACCTGAGTAGGTGGGGGCGGACGAAAAGCCTCCTTCAAGAGGGTAATCACCATCCGGAGCATCTCGGCGCTCCAAGCGTCGAACTGCTCCCGTGGTAATCCCGTACTCTCTACAGAGGCCCCTGCTATAATATCCTGAGCAATCTGGTAAAGACGAGAACTGGAAGGCAACTACTGACGCTAAAAGACCGGATCGGTATGGAACCTATCCGACACGACCCCTATCAGCCACCGAAAGATATCATCATCCAAGCCAGCGCCCGTGTGAGATGGTCCGACATGTGCTCTCGGACGCTGGCTAGAACCTATAAAGAGATACAAATTCAATTACTAATAATAATTTATATAATGTGATAAATTCGGATAATTTTGTGAAACATAAAAAAATATTACCTCCAAGAAGTGTATATGCGGGTATCCTCGGCAGACCCAACACTCGATATCTGCCGGTACTGCTAGTAGGGGGATCCTGAGGCATGACCCATAGTCTCAGCTCCTCATCCCGATCTAATACAATATCGGGAAGAGGGGTGGCTGAATCTAAAAGCTCAGAACCCCTCCTAATAGTCTCTAGCTCAGCTATACGCTCGTTCTGAAGCTTCTGAAATCGGTCCTGTAATGTATTTCGTATACTTATGTTAATTATATCATTTTATTTACGATTGAATATTATTAAAAGCTAAATAGTAAGATAAGTTTTACCCGTATAGCTAAAGATGCCTGAGATAAAGCACGCTCGTCCTTAGGCGTGTGGGCTCGATCCCAAAACTCTAGCATGGTAGGATCTTGGTCCAAGGTCCTCCCCAATGCCTAATACAAACATTCATAAATCAGGTCTTAAGTATTTGTGTGAAAACTTGACACATAAATAACTAAATACAATGCACTTTTCGTCTTCGCCTCCTCGAACGACTGAGAACCAGTGGTGTATACTATTCTAAGCTGACCACAGTTCTTCTTCGCCTGTTCGGACTTTTTCTTGAAGTCATCAGCCTCCCAGTGCAGACACATAGCATCCCAGGCTAAATCGAAGACTATGCGGGGCTGATGATCTCTGATGGTGGTCCCGGGCTGGTCCACAACTGCCCGGGCTGCCTTCTATCGCATCTCATACCTCTATCTAGAGTAATTCACAGCAACGTGATGCTCAATCACAGCATTTCCAGCTGACTGAGAGATGCTCAGGTCAAAGCGATAATAAACCTATAATAAAAGATTATTTAAAATTATGAACAATTAATTTCGTCATCATAATACAACTATGTAGTGATAATATGCTTAACTTACATGGAAATCCCGCAAGACGGTCTGCATAAAAGTGGCATCGTACCGCACACACCGACTGAACCGTATGCACCCTCTCGGGAGATGCCTCAAACAGATCGCATGTAGGGTATGCTTAGCCACCGGGTCTAGTATACAATAGAAAAAGTATAACAATATGTGTTATGTGAATTGTGTTTTGCAATAACTGATAGAAATAATACGAATATATTAACACTTACTGTTGGGAAACGACATCCACCGGTACTGTAAGTGGCACTGCCGGCGGACGACCAAAGATACCGAGGTTCGTCCCTCGGTGTCGTCGATGAGGTGCATCTGTAATAATTGTATTTAACATAGTACTTCAATAATCATTGTAATTAATGCAGCTTGAGATATATTTAAATCCTAGTTAAGATAACATACTTGCGCCTAAAGAAGAGCCTCCATCGTGGCTACTGTCTCCAGTACCAGATCGCCCACCACCTCGACAACCTCTACCGCTATGTCTAGCCATGAATATCCTACTGCAATAACAAAATTGGTAGATTACGAATATGTAAGGTTTATATAACAATTTGTGGTAAGGACTAATATGAAAGATCATTTTCAATTACGCACGTCATCAAACCCATCAGAATCAACATGTATATCATTCTCGGATTCAGTATCTTCCTCATCCTCAGTTTCGAGATCAGTTTCGTCATCATTATCAACCTCAACGACTACATAATCATTCATGTGTTCGGTGGCCTCGACATCGTCATCGTTAGGTACGTCAATGACATCAGTACTCACCACATCTTCAGCATGGAACACTACGGCTAATGGGTTGCTCACATCTTCTTGCAACGCCTCATCCATACCAAACATGTTATCAGCATTAAATGAGCGTGTTTTAGTAGTGACTATTGTGTACTAGGGGCTTCGAGTATTTACGACATTCGAAGCGTAATATACTTGAGTCACTTGACTTGCTAACACGTACACATAATCTGAATTTAACATCGACTTGATATCCACGGTTGTGATTATATTACGATCAACTTTAACCCCCTTTTCAGTATCAAACCAGCTACACTTAAATGTAACTACCTTTTTGCCACCGTGATAATTGAGCACAACTACATCCTGTAAACGACTATAGTAATTGGATTCAGAATCTTGATAGCAACTTCTTAACACCACAACCCCAGAATTGACTGATGTGAGTTCATGCAAGTCATCGACTCTAAATCTATACCCATTCACGATGCAACCAGGAAAAGAACTAACACCTTTGTAAGGTCCTTGGATGACATCTATAAAATGCTCAGAAATACTCTCCGCTTCAACACTTTTCTTAAACCATTGTTAGAAATTAGCATTAGTGAATGTTTCCAATTCTGCTGCAGTAAAAGTTGGGTTAGAAGCATACGCTTCCTCTTCAAATGAACTGCGATATTAGTAAAATGTCTTTAACATATATAGAGACGACTACACTTGTAAATTGTACTAAATACCGTAAATAAGCTTAGACTTACGTGATGTATGATGATACTTTTGGCATATTTAGAAGCATGTATGTAGATACAATCTTCAACTCTTTGTCGCTTAAGTAAGTTAGAGTCTAGGGGCCAAATGGTTTAGCCGGATATGTGAATACAGCTAACTCATCATCAGCATGAGTCATTGGACCAACAACATCGTCAAAATAAAATGAGCAGAAGTTGACAAGCTCTTCCTCTGTATATCGTTCAACAATAAAACCCTCTACACGAGCTTTGTTCTTGACGTTTTGTTTTAATCGACGCATATACCTACGATAAATAATATGCAGACTTAGTGAAGTATTATTAATATGAGCAGGATAGAGCAATTATAGCAGTTTATATATTACCTCTCAAAAGGATACATCCACAGATATTGCACCGGTCCTCCAAGTTTGAGTTCATACGGTAGATGATTAGGAAGATGTTCCATCGAGTCAAAAAATCCTGGAGGGAAGATCATTTCAAGCTTGCACATGGTAAGCACAATGTTCTTCTCTATCTGCTCGACATCACTGTGCTTAATTATAGTTGAGCAAATATCTCGAAAGAAATTTGACAGTTCGGTAAATGCATCCATAACTTTTCTGGGTAACATCTCACAAAATGCAATTGGAATCAACTTTTGCATGAATACATGACAATCGTGACTCTTGAATCCAGAAATTTTCATTTGCTCAACCTTACAACAACGTGTTATGTTCGACGCATATCCATCTGGGAGCTTCTACCCACTAAACCACTTACAGACGTCTTCAACTTGTTGTTTAGTAAGACTAAATGGAGCTTTAGGTTTCGTAGTGTTAGGGCGAAGCCACAATTCTGGCCTAATGTTCAATGCCTCCAAATCTTTTCGAGCATTGTCATTGTCTTTAGTTTTACCACTCGCATCTAACACGGTGTAAAAAAAGTTCTCAAAAACATTCTTTTCGGTATGCATGACATCTATACAATGACGAATTGAAAGTGTGCCCCAATACGACAACTCAAACCATATAGGCACGTGTGTCCAATTATGAGTCTTCCCATACCCATCTGCCCTCAATTTACTGTGTTCCTTCCCCGACAAAGGAAAATCAAGTTAATTCAATCACTCCAAGACCTCACTGCCCGACAGCCGACCAACAACCCCCTTCTTCTCTATCTTTCTGCTGAACTGTGTAGACATCTTTTTGTAATTGTGATCAAGAGGCAAGAATCTATGAGCAGTGCCAAAGAAACTACATTTTCGCCCATGCTGCAACTGGTTGCCTTGCACATCCCCCATATAAACTGGACATGACAGCTTCCCATGAGTTGACCAACCACTAACCATCCCAAGAGCCGGAAAGTCAGTGATAGTCCATAACAGGGCTGTTTTCATCACAAAGTTCTCGCATATTGATTTATCATATGTCTGAACCCCTGTCTCCCACAACATCTTTAGTTCATCCACTAACGGTCGAAGGTACACATTAAGATCTTTTGTAGGACTTTTATCCCCCGGAATGAGTAAAGTCAAAAACAAATACGATCCCTAATGCACATTGCCGGTGGAAGATTATAAGCGACCATAATGACTGGCCAAACTGAGTACGGCTTGCTAAAATTATTAAAAGGGCAAAAGCCATCAGTAGCCATGCCAAGCCTAACATTCCTAACTTCTTTCGAAAACTGAGGATAATTTACATCAAATCTCTTCCATTCATCTCCATCCGCTGGGTGAGTCAGCTGACCAAGCACGACATCCCTTGTTCGATGCCAACTCATATGTTGAGCCGTATGAGACGACATGAATAGCCGCTGAAGTCTCGACGCAAGTGGAAAGTATCGTAAGATTTTCCTGGGAACATGTTTCTCCTTCCTCCTATGTTTTGTAACCTTGTAGTGCGATAAGCTGCATATATCACACTGTCCCTTATCTCTGTCATCCCCATAGTATAACATGCAATCCTGCTAACAAGCATCAATTTTCTGATACCCCATATTTAACCCCTTGACCATCTTCTTCACTTCGTAATAATTCGCAAGAAGAGTATGATCCTTAGGTAAGAACTGTCCAATTATAACGAGCAAATCGTTGAAACCTCTCTCACTACAGTCGAGCTCATTATTGAAGTGTAAGAGCTTCGTCACTGCAGAAAGCTTGGTGTTCGTATCATTTCCCGGATACAACGCAACCCCAGATTCAGATAACAACTTGTAAAAGGCAGCAGCTGTATCATTTGGCACTTGCTTCGCACTGCTTGAAGAAGGTTCATATTCAGCCCAATCAATAGTAGTAGGGCCATAAGCATCAACCAACATCTCAACTGGATCATAGTTTTCGACGTATGAATCCCGTGGAATTGGTTGTTCCATAATATTTTCAATCACTTCTGATTCCCCGTGATGAGTCCATACGAAGTACCCATCTACAAATCCACGAGAAAATAAGTCGAATTTAATCTCGTCGACTTTCTTCCAAATCAGATTTTTACACTTGACACGGGCATCGCATCTTCCCGTACAGATCATCCGTATGTTCTAGTGCTTTGTTCAAGAAATCTAAAACCCCAACACGATAAGCTGAGACTAATCCCCTCCCATCACTGGGTATCCTACGGTACATCCAACTCCGGTCGACTGACATTTTTAACTACTCAAAAGTACGCATTAAGTTAATTTGGATATTCATGCATGAAATAGATTTACCTAGTATCTCTACAGGACAGGGGTAAGGCTTATATCCCGTTATTAGATGTGTCTCGTCACTAGTGCAAACACGTTGAGTACGTTTCATGAGTTTCAAGAAAATTTCGGCAGCACCTCCCCATGATCTCCAAGCACACGAAATAGACTAAGATAACTTAATCTAAGTATGCACTCGGAGAACATATAGAGATAACAGTCGATTAATCCTCAAAATAACAAAAAATGTACCATTTCGTATTTGCACCGGCCTAAGTGAGAGACATAACATCCAATAACAGTCAAATTGGTTTCTAAGTTTCAAAGTATAGTACATATATAGTTTGTGTGGAATCTCTACTTGAGTCGGCAACCGGCCATAAAAAAAAGGGTCGTAGTTCCTGTTGTGTCCTATACTCGAATAATAAAGTTAATTTAATTACTGCAAACATTCCTCACTGTTCCATCATAATAGATGACAACATCCCGAAGGAGTTCCATTAAGCTATTGAACAAAGTTTCAGCTTAATCAACCCTCTAGATGAACGAATGATCACTTCTCTGCTAGGAATTAAACATCTCCCCATATAGGTCCAATCCATGATATAAACAACTTCTCACCACTCCGAATTCCTCAAATGGATAGTTCTCATTCAAGAGGTGAGACATTCTGTGAGAACTACCCATTTGAGGAATTCGGAGTGGTCAAAAGCTGTTTATATCATGGATTGGACCCATATGGGGAGATGATTCATTCCTATGGGAGAAGTGATCGTTCGCTCATTCAAAGGGTTGATTAACCTAGAACTTTGTTCAACAACTTACTGGCACTCCTTCCGAATGTTGCCATCTGTTATGATGGAACAATGAGGAATGTATGCATTAATTCAATTACTTTTATTAATTATTCGAGTATAGAACACAAACAAAAACTACGACCCTTTTTTTTAATTGTTTCCGAGGAACCGATTGGAGTACAATTTAGCTGCAACTGCTATGTCAAAACCTGCATACAAGAAAAAGTACATATATGTAGGGAGAGTATTATTACATTTATTATATATTGAAAATTATGGCAAACTAAGCAAATGCTACTTAGTTTATTTTGCCAATGATAATATACTAAGTAAGTGGTACTTAGTTTATGAGAATTGTTAATTATTTGGAATCTATAGAGACTACTGTTCGACATTCACTTCTAGCTATACTTAGTTTATTTTGCCAATGATGATAAAATAAGTAAATGGTACTTAGTTATTGAAAATTGTTATTTGGAATCTATAGAGACTACTTATATATATATATTATTTTAATTTGTAGTATATTATATAATTGGCTTATTTATTTATTAAATATACTTTATTAAATTAAATTGAATTAAATCATTTTATTTTATTTTATTTATTAAACTAAATTAAATTAAATTTTTTATTACTTTTTATTTTATTTTGTATTATATTATAAAAGTTCTAATTTATTTTAATTTAATTTGATTTCGTAATTAAAAATATCTTATTTTATTTTATTTTATATATCTTGTATTATATTAGATATATTATATAATTTTTAATGTTTTTTATTAAATTAAATTAAATTAATTAAATTTATTTTAATTTAAATTAATTAAGATTATTTAAATTAAATTAAATTAAATTTATTTTATTATTTTTATTTAATTTTATTTTTTATTAAATTGTATTTTATTTTTTAGATTAAATCAAAGTTTTTATTTTATTCAAATTAATTTAATTAATTTTTTATTTTATTTTACTTTATTTTGTATTATATTATGATATTTATTTTATTTTTAAAATTTATTTTATTTAATAAGCTATATTAAATTATATTTACTTTATTTTATTTTAGTAGTAAGAAACTAAGTAAATGATACTTAGTTTATGATTTATTAATATTGGGAAACTAATAACTAATTAATACAATATATACACGCAAGTCTGCAATTTCATAATTCTAACAGAATTTCTATCATAAATTCAGTAGTAAATAACAAATATATCACGATTAAAAATAGTCCTAAAATCAGTTACATTATGATAAGGAACCCAAATTTGATATCAATATTCCGCAATTTCCAAATTCCAAATCAAACCCACAGCAACAAATTCACAGCAAAATCAAAATCAAAACTCCAATTTCAGCAATATACAATCCACATGCAAAATCACAGCAACAACATATTATCCAAATTGGGTTAATCTCATATTCAAACTCAAACTAAACCTAAAACAAATTAAGCCACAAATTTCACAATTTGCAACAAATTAACCCTAAAAATCTAATACTTGGCAGAAAAATAACCTTGAAATTGAATTAATGTGCAAACTAATCGACGATGGTGCCTGGTGGTGGTGCCTGGTGTTGACGGTGGTGCTTGGTGTTGGTCGTGGTGGTGGTGCCTGTGGTGGTGACGGTGATGCCTGATGGTGGTGACGGTGGTGCCTGGTGTTGGTGGCATCTAGCTACTGGTGGTGGCCGGAACTGCTCGACAGTGATGGTGGTGGTGGAAGTACGTGGTGGTGGTAGTGGCAATACGTGGTGGTGGTGGTGGAATCGAAGGTGGTGGTGGTGGCAGTATGGTGGTGGTGGACTGGTAGTGGTGACAACGCTGGTGGTGTACAGTGGTGGCAGTAAGGGTTTTAGATCTGAGAAAGGTGAGAGAAACACGTAAGAGAGAAATGAGAGAAAGAGAAATTATATATCTGAAAAGTGAGAGAAACGAGGGGGCCGAAAGACGTAAGGGGTTTTAGTCTTATTTTTGACGGATTGTCCGTCATACGTACGTCCGTCGTACTTAGTTATCTTCGACTAACGGTTCCGTTAGAATATATAGTATTCGGTCAAAAATAAATTTTGCGCTGGCGGGAACATTGGCGCCAATGGGATACATATATTTTCGACGAACACCCGTCGAAATTAACGTATTTTCCACTGATTTATCTTCGACTGAATAATCCGACGGAATAGATATTATCGGCGAGGGAATGAGTCCGTCGAACATAGTGCCGTCGAAATTAGCCGGTTTTCTTGTAGTGAGTAGACTATATCAAACAAATCACTATTTGAGCATGACCATGCATTTCATAGTCCTACTCAATCAAGAGTCCTATGTATATCACCCATAATATATAGGAGGGTTAAATTCCATCTAGATCACTCATATTCCTCACACGATTCATGATGTACCCAATAATCATCTTTATAGTCCACCCTATTAAAGGTAACATTTGATGATATCAAAGTACATAAATTCCCGTGTAGTAATATAGTGATTTCAGGTTGGAGGACCATTACATCATTGTCACTACGAGAATCGCTAATGACAATTTGCATAATATTCCACGTAGAATTCTCATGGTGGGTCTGTCCAGTACATCGTTCTCTAACACATACCTATGCATTGACTTAATATCTCATATATTTATGACCAATGAGATTTGTTCATCAGTCAATCCACATACTAGTCTCAATGCATCATTGTTGTCCTATCAACAATGGTACTCAACTAGAGACATTTAAGAGCAATGATACTAATTGTAATTATATAATCTCATGTTCAAGTCACATACTTGAAACTATATAAATTGTATCACTATTCTAAGGAATGTTATTATGTTAACATTTATATAACGCAGTAAATAAAACCATAATAAAATCATTCATTTATTCAATCAAATTTAATATTAAAATGTTAAGCAATTATATCAAATAATTGGCCTCTAGGGCATCAACTCTAACAGTCTTCCACTTGCACTAGAGCCAATCACTCATGTATCTAATACCCATGGAACTAGTGTGACCTTCGTGCTTCTGCTGTGACAAAGCCTTGGTCAGTGGATCTGCAACATTATCATCTGTTGGCACTCTTCCTATATGTAAATCTCCTCTATCAATGATTTCACGGATGAGGTGGTACCGCCTAAGTATATGCTTGGATCGTTGGTGAGATCTGGGTTCCTTAGCCTGTGCAATGGCTCCATTATTATCATAGTATAGAGCAATCGGATAAACAATGGTTGGAACAACACCAAGTTCACTGATGAACTTTTTAATGCATACAGCCTCCTTCGCTGCACTAGAAGCAGTAATATACTCAGCCTCTGTTGTAGAATCAACTACTGTCTCTTACTTCGAACTTTTCCAGCTAACAGCACCACCATTAAGGCAAAACATAAAACCTGACTGAGACTTATAGTCATCATTGTCAGTCTGAAAACTAGCATCTGTGTAACCCTTTACTGCCAGTTCGTCTTCACCTCCATATACCAAAATTGAATCCTTAGTCCTTTTCAGGTACTTGAGGATATTCTTGACTGCTGTCCAGTGACCTTCACCTGGATTCTACTGGTATCTTCTCGTCATACTCAAAGCATACAAAACATCTAGACGAGTACATATCATTGCATACATGATAGATCCAATTGCCGAAGCATAAGGGATCTTTCTCATACGCTCCTCATCATCTTGTGATTTAGGACACTGGGCCTTAGAGATCTTTACACCATGAGTCACGGGTAAGTTTCCTCTTTTCGCCTCTTGCATGCTGAACTATTTCAATACTTTATCAATATATGTACTTTGACTTAGGCCAAGTATTTTTCTCGATCTATCTCTATAGATCTTGATACCTAAAATGTAGGCAGCATCGCCCAAATCTTTCATGGAGAAACATTTTCCTAACCATGTTTTTATAGCCTGTAAGGAAGGAATGTCATTCCTAATAATTAATATGTCATCAACATATAATACTAGGAATATAATGTGACTCCCACTAACCTTCTTATATACACAAGGTTTATCTTTATTTTTAATAAAGCCAAATTCTTTGACTGTTTCATCAAATCGAAGATTCCAACTCTAAGAAGCTTGCTTCAATCCATAAATGGATCGCTGCAGCTTACATACCTTTCCAGCATCCTTTGGATTGACAAAACCCTCAGGTTGTGTCATGTACTACACATCCTCAAGGAGATTTCCATTAAGGAAAGTAGTTTTGACATCCATCTACCAGATTTTGTAATCATAAAAAGCTGGAATAGCAAGTAAGATCCTGATGGATTTAACCATTGCCACTAGAGAGAAGATTTCATCATAGTCAACACCTTGAACTTGCTTGTAACCTTTTGTTACCAGTCGACCTAGGTTTGTACATTACCATCCATGTCAGTTTTCTTCTTGAAAACCCACTTCCACCCGATTGGTTTTACCCCTTTGGGTGGATCAACCAGAGTCCATACTTGGTTAGTATACATGGAGTCCATCTCAGATTTTATGGCTTTAAGCCATTTCTCAGAATCTGGTCCATTCATAGCTTCTTGGTAGGAAGCTGACTCATCTTGATCTATGAGCATCACATCGCCATTTTGAGTCACAAGATATCCATAATATCTCTCAGGCTCTTGGCGTATCCTATCAGATCTACGAATTCCTTGTGTAATTTGAGCAGGTTCACTTTCCACAATATCTTGTGGTTCCTGCTAACGTTCCAACTCAGGTTCAATGATATTTTGTGGTTCTCGAATTTCTTCGAGTTCTACTTTCCTCCCACTATTTCCTTTAGAGACAAATTCTCTTTCTAGAAAAATACCAGTTCGAGAAACAAATACTTTGTTCTCAGAAGGTTTGTAGAAATAATACCCTTTTATTTCCTTTGGGTATCCCAAAAAATTACATTTGTCAGATTTGGGTCCGAGCTTGTCAGAATCCAGACGTTTTACGAATGCCTCACAACCCCAAATCTTTATGAACGACATATTAGGACGTTTCCCAGTCCAAATCTCATATGGTATCTTCTGAACCGTCTTTATAGGAACACGGTTAAGTGTGAATGCAGCTTTCTCTAGGGCATGACCCCAGAAGCTTATTGGAAGATCTGCATGACTCATCATTGATCGTACCATGTCCAACAAGGTTCGATTCCTCCTCTCAGATACACCATTCCATTGTGGTGTTCCTGGTGGAGTGAGCTGTGATATAATACCACACTCCTTTAGAAGGTCATCAAAGTCTTGGCTTAAGTATTCAACTCCTTTAGAAGGTCATCCATTGTGGTGCTTTTATGCTTTTGCCAAATTAGTTTTGAACTTCATTCTTGAATTCCTTGAACTTTTCAAAGGATTCGGATTTGTGTCTCATAATGTACACATATCCATATCTACTAAAGTCGTCAATAAATGTAATGAAGTAATAAAACCTACCTCTTGCTAACGAACTCATAGGTCCACATACATCACTATGTATAAGTCCTAATGCATTGCTAGCCCATTCACTGTGTCCAGTGAAAGGGGATTTAGTCATCTTGCCTAATAAACAAGACTCACATTTCTCATATGATTCAAAATCAAATGAATCCAAGAACCCATCTTTATGGAGTTTGGATATGCGTTTCTCATTTATATGGCCTAAACGACAGTGCCAGAGATATGTCATATTTGAATCATTTGATTTAAATCGTTTTGTATTTATGTTATAGATAGGCATTTCTAAATCAAGAATATAGAGACCGTTAAACAATTGTACAACACCATAACAAATATCATTTAAGTAAAACAAACAACGATTGTTATTTAATATAAATGAAAAACCTTTCTTGTCCAAACAAGAAACATAAATAATGTTTTTGCTTATAGTAGGTATAAAATAACAATCTTCTAATTCTAAAACTAGCCCAGTGGGCAAAGATAAATGATAAGTTCCTACGGCCAGTGCAGTAACTTTTGCTCCAATCCCAACTCGTAGGTCAACCTCTCCTTTCGCCAAAGTCCTACTCCTTCGGAGTCCCTGCACATGAACACAAATATGAGAACCACATCCAATATCCAATACCCATGATGTAGAAGTAGACAAGTTAAATTCTATAACATATATACCTGAATCAGAAGTCGTACTTCCTTTCCTTTTCTTCACTTCTTCAAAATATGCATGACAGTTCCTTTTCCAATGTCCAGGTTTTCGACAGAAGTGACACTCACCTTCTTTAGCTACCCCACCTTTAGGTTTTAAAACCTGTTTGGTTTTGGAATTGGGTTTGGAAAAAGATTTAGATCATATCTTCTTCTTGCCTTTCCAATTTCCCTTAGCATTCCCCTTTTGCACCATCATTTTGGGAGCGGGTCCTGCCTCTTTCATGTTGTTCTCGGCAGTTCTTAACATGCTCAACAACTCAGTAAGGGGTTTCTCAATTTTATTCATGAGATAGTTCATAACAAATTGAGAGTAGCTGCTGTTCAAAGATTGCAAAACAAGATCAGTTTGGGCTTCCGGAGTGATTGGAAAACCCAACCTATCAAGGTACTCAAAATACCCAATCATTTTCAGCACATGTGGACCAACTAGATCATGTTCACCCATTTTGCAGTGATACAATGCCTTGCTTGTATCATACCTCTCCTGTCGAGCATGACCTTCAAATAATTTCTTGAGATGCTCGATCATCTCATAAGCATCCATCAACTCATGTTTCTTCTAAAGCTTAGCGTTCATGGTTGCTAGCATGACACAACTCACGTCCAGAGCATAATCTTGATGTTTCTTGTAAGCATTATGCTCCGCAAGTGGTGCAGTGACAGCTGGTACTGCAGGAATGGGCCCATCAAGGACATATAGCTCGCGCTCTTGTTTGAGGACAATCCTCAAGTTCCTATGCCAGTCAAGGAAATTAATTCCACTCAGCTTGTCCTTTTCAAGGACTGATCGTAATGAAAGACTATTTGTGTTGTTGTTGTTTGCCATTGATATCTATAATTTATAAGTACAAAAATAATAAGTCAAATTGCAGAGTTGATATTATGTAATTGATAATAGTACATTCAAAATATACCTCCCACTATTTTATTCAAATTAATAGCCCTCACCATTAATTCGGAAAGCATTTTTCTAATAAATCTTTCTAGTGAGCCAAGATCAATATTTCATTATGCCTTAAGTTAGCTTTGACCAATCTCTTAAAATACAATTATTTAGGTAGACAACCCCTTGTCAATTATATTATATATAACTTGTGAAACCCCAGATTTTATGAATAAAGAATTAATTTTCTCGAAATAATTTTTTAATATTATGGTGTGAATTTGAGATAATATTATAGTTGAGGGTAGTATTTATAAATTTTGCAAAGTATGCAAGTTGTTATATTATATTCGATTGGTCAGGGAATATTCTTTGTGTCGAAAAATATTCGTACGACGGTACAATTATTGGTGGACCCCACAACAGAATTATTGTCGGATAGAGAAAACGACAAAAATATTTTATTGAAAATAACGGCGGAAGTTTTACCGTTGATACTGTTGAACTACTGGGTAGTAAAAGTACAGTAATACGCGTTGTTGCATAGTAGCACACGGTATTGATTATTGATATTTATGTGAGAAGTCGCTCAGTTTGATTCAATTATTGTCGATTAATAATATGAATTATTATAGCGATGATGACGTTTTGTTTTATTCGTATTATTAACGTAATAAAACAGAAACATCTTTTTATATAAAATAGAATACTTTATTAAAGTTATTCTATAAATAGAATATATTATATTTTATTATGCATAGTGTTGCATAGTGTTTGCATAGTAAAAATCTTTTTATATAAATAGAATATATTATATTTTATTTAAAAGATTTTTCTTTAAATATGGACCGTCAGATTAAAGTAACTCAATCTGGACCGTTCATGGATTAGTTACTATGCATTCCATTTTCCTATAAATAGAAGCTCATTCCTTCATTATTTTCTTACGAATTCACTGAACTCTAGAGAGAGAAACTATAGAGAGATAGAAGAAAAGCTTTTTGCTACTTAACTTTTCTTTTCCTATATCCAGTTTCTGTTACGGTAAGGGGTGTTATTCTTTCTTATTCATGAAGAGAACTGTTGTTATTCCATTTCTTATTATTCTGTTGGAATAACCTGTATACGCGGTCTACCCTATACTTGGTGACATTCTTCTATTATTCTGTCTTTATTATTCTGTCAGAATATCCTGTCTGTGCTATACGCCGGACCTGGTTCTATTTTTATTATTTCGTCTTTATTATTCTGTTGGAATATCCTGTCTGTGTGTTTTACACCAGACCTGGTTCCGTCTTTATTATTATTTCGTTGGAACATCCTGTCTGTGTGTTTTACACCGGACCTGGTTCCGTCTTTATTATTCTGTTGGAACATCCTGTCGGTGCAAAATTTTCCTGACCTGGTTCCGTTATTATTATTCTGTTGGAATAACCTGTCGATGCGAAGTACCGCATGCATGGTGATTTCTTTTGTTATTTCATTCTTTATTATACTCAGTTGGTTAAAGTTTTGACTTCTATACTCCATGAAATTATTAGAATATCCTTGATATTTGCGCTTCATCCAGTATCTTTTCATGGAAATATTCTTCTGATCATTCTTGAATTTTACTCTATAAAGCAGTATCATGTGGACAATTTGGACATTAGTAGTTATTGGACAAATTAATTCTTGAACTTGTTTTATTGAATTCTTATATCATTGTCATCATCCTCATGTTTATGTTATGTTGAAAGTCATCAGTGGCCTGTAGTGCATAGATGGACTTGGTATGATTATGACCAGGGATTATTCGGTATAATCATGACCGTAATGTTATAAATGATGTGAAAATTAAAAGTCCTCATTGGCCTGTAGTGCATTGATGGACAGTTTTTGGTATGATTATGGCTATGGATTCTCTTCGGCCAAGGGAGCAAAGATGAATTATTTTATGGCATGATCAGGACTGTTGATGAAAACACGATTATCTTTGGCCCGTAGTGCATGGATAATTCGTGGTCGTGATACTAAAGAATATCCTTGGCCTGTAGTGCATGGATGATTTAATGATGTGGATTATTTATTGAGCTGAGTCTCAGCGATAAAAGTGATGAAAAACTTTTTAAATCATAAAAGATAGTAGATTCTATTCTCTACTTGACTCTTTTAATGGATTGCTTGATCCGCGGCTGTTAAACTTGATGTCTATTATATTTTATCAGTTTAATACTGTTGAAGGCTAACGATAATTTATTCTGCATTATCTTAGTCATAATATTTCTTACTGGGCTAGTTGAGCTCACCCTTTCTTTCACTGTTATCTTCAGGAAATGAGAATATAACAGAGACTAGTCGGGGAACGGAGTGACGGTCCAGAGGATAGCATTAGTAGTCCTCACTATTCTGTGAAATAGTGTATTAATAATTGTAATGAGGACTCTTTTTGAGTTTTTATAATCTCTAGTAGACAATAATTGTATTCAAACTCACAGTTATGTTTTGTTGTATTGTACACGACAGTTGTATTAGTAAGTTTTATTTGAATTATGTACCATGTATCTGACGACCCAAGATGGGTGATGTATACCTAATTTTTGGGGCGTCACATAACTCCTGGATAGTTTGGTAAACAACATTTGTTTCTAGTCCATCTAATGGTACCTACCAAACTCCATGCCTCTAAGTCCACAATCCTATTGAGATAACTTAGTTAAGTCGGGCCCAATGATTTTAACAGTTTGGATATCACAATTATCTTATAGCATCTTACCTAGATAAATAGGGTACTTTGCTTTGGCAAACCTACATCTATTGATCAAGGTCTTGATGAGTGTTATTCATTGGAAGGCATCTGATTTAGACTTAATATTGTATTGAGGGATTTTATAAATTAATTTAGATCTCACCAATTTTAATCTTATTAAGCATGCACATTATTTATCATATCATATCACATACAAGCATAAATAAAGTGTGAAATTAAATGTGTCAAAGTTATGGCCCAATCCACTGTCAATCTTTTCACGCTAATGAAAGATTGAAGGTCAATCTAAGGTGGTAAAAGATCTTAAAATAAATAGATTCCTTGGATCTTTCTCAAGCATGTGCCTCCTCTCCATCATCATCTTTCCATCGTGTTCTCCATCTTGACATCTTCATCGATTACAGATTATTACATGACATAAAGAAACCTCGAGATATATTCGAGGGGATTTAGATGAGAAAAGAATATTACATTAGAATTTATAGAAAGGCACGACATGCAAGCAGTATTTCAAAACCAAAAACCACTAACCTATGGGTAAAAAGGCTATAACTGTGCACCATGCATATCACAATAAGCACATAACAATTTATATATAATTAAAGAAAACTAAATATAACATATATGGGACACGACCATTGTGCGCTACGACGGGGGGGGGGGGTCCAAGGGGGGGGGGGGTCTCCCCCCTGGCGGTGGTTCGGCAGATCGGTCAGCCAAGGGTGGTCTCGCTGACCGGTCAGCGAGCGGGGTCGGGGGCAGCTCCCTTGGAAATTTTTTTTAAACTACAATCTGTATTGCAGAATTTTTCCATACGAATCTCTGAAATAGTTTCAGAATCATATATTTAATCCACCAAAATAGTCATAATAACAATACACCCGGTACATATCATATATGTCTAGTTTCAATTAATCATATTAAACTGAATCTGCATACTTCTAATCCAATTAGAACATAAGTTGTATACTGTTATTACGCCATATAAGATACAATAACAGAACATCATATACATGCATATATATTATTGATATTCAAAATACCAGAATATGTCGATTACAGAATATCATAAACTCAATTAACAGAATATCATATACATGCATATCTATTACTGATATTCATAATACCAGAATATGTTGATTACAGAATATCATATACTCAATTAACAGTTCAGTAAGATTGTATCATCATATATCATATATATCGAAAACAATATAATCAATTTCAGACCGGTAAAATTATATCATCGCATATTATATATATCGAAAATAATTAAACACGTTATCTGAATTAATCATTTCACAAGTAGCTCTGATACCACTGTTGGGTTTTCGGCACAAAAATGCAGCAGAAATTTTAAAATAATCAAAGCAATTTCGAAACACAAAACAGGATCCAAGCGAAACTTAAATTAATTCAGTGGTTTAGATATTATACCAATTATGAAAAAGTTCTGAAATAGCTTCGAATCCTTTACACAATCCAATTAGAACCACGTCTCTACGGTATCCACACGAACGCCGCACGAACCGGCGAACGATTCTACAATAAGATGGACTTGCGGTACTAGCCACCAAAGGAACGATTATGAAACTGTTTTCTCTCCAGTCTCTCTCTAAGAGCGGCTAGGGTTTTTCAATTATGATGTAACCCTAAATAGCTGCTATATATCATATATATAGTAGTTAAAAGGAATTAATCAAATCAAAACCTAATTTCATAAAATTCGAATATATATATATATATATATATATATATATATATATAAATTATCCTTTTAATTTAAATTCGTGATTTAAATAATATTAATCATATTAATATATTTAAATTCTTAAAATTTAAATTTATTCCCTTTTAAATTACGTTCTATGTGTGTGACCCTATAGGTTATTATTACGTTGTCAATAATTTTATAATCATATTAAAAAATTATAAATAGTGAGCGGCATCTAGTAATGCATCACTGCTACCCAAGTAATAATAAGATCGATGATTTGATGCAACCTTTTCGTGACCAATATTTCAATGTAATTTAATCCTTTTAACCTTGACATCCTAGATTAAACTCGAGTCATGGAATATGTCATACTTTTCATAATTTAATCTGAGTTTTTTTGATCAATGAGTCACTACAAGAAAAATGGCTAATTCCGACGGAATATTCCGTCGAACATAGTTCTATTCCGTCGTACATAAATTATTTCCAACGAAAAATCCCGTCGCAAAATCGGTCATAAATAATCGCGTCGGAATTACGATTCGTCAATAATTCTGTCGGATATAACGTATGTTCGACGCACTTATGTCCGACGGATATTCGTCGGATATACATTAGTTTCGACATAATATTTATGACAGAAATTTTCGTCAGATCAAAATGGGTTTATGTTCGACGGAGGTATTCTCTCGGAATTATATTATTTACGACTGAAAACTAAAATAAACCAAAAAATTATAAAAAATGCCTACTTATTAAGGTCGAAAGAATGTCCGTCGGATATAGTTTAGTTACGACGGATGTAGTTCCGTCGAAGATGTAGTATTTACGACTGAAATTAGAATAGTTCGACAAATATTAAAAATTGTTTTTGTTACCTCCGAGGGAATTTCTGTCGTAAATACCTTATTCCGTCGGAAGTAACTACTTTTTTTTTAAAATACAAATTTTAAAAAGTTCAGTTTCCAGGTGTTTAAACCCATTAATGTACCTGTAACCTGTCACAACCCAATACACAGTAATATAAACATGTATCTCACATTCAAATATGCAACGTAGCACTAAAACGTAATCTTCAACTCATTATCATTCACATTCACATTCACATTCAAATATCAACCAAAACGTATTTATAAGCTAACCAATTACAAATATAAACTAAT
Source organism: Panax japonicus (assembly GCA_020205505.1). Classification (NCBI taxonomy): domain Eukaryota; kingdom Viridiplantae; phylum Streptophyta; class Magnoliopsida; order Apiales; family Araliaceae; genus Panax; species Panax japonicus. Next base: position 64,015,324 of record CM035113.1, read on the forward strand.
GTTCCATAAATGTTGAACAATATAATTTACAATAGTTATACAAAAGTTCTACAAACTATACAAATGAACTACAAACTATATAAATGAACTATAAACTAGTAAAAGTGGAATCATGCATCGGGCGGAGGTGAACGACGCTGCTCTGGTAGTGTAAGGTTTTCAGCCTCGTGCTCCTGCTCGTCATTGCCAGTCTGCCTGCCATCGCCACCCTGTTTAATAGAATCAAAAATATAAATCAGTAGTCCGTATATATATATATATATATATATATATATATATATATATATATATATATATATATATATATATATATATATGTGAGAATTAACAAACTAGCCTTAATTAAAAAACATAAACAATAAGAATACCTGAGTAGGTGGGGGCGGGCGAAAAGCCTCCTCCAAGAGGGTAATCACCATCCAAAGCATCTCGGCGCTCCAAGCGTCGAACTGCTCCCGTGGTATTCCCGTACTGTCTGCAGAGGCCCCTGCTATAATATCCTGAGCAATCTGGTAAAGACGAGAACTGGAAGGCAACTGCTGACGTTAAAAGACCGGAACTGTATGGAACCTATCCGACACGGCCCCTATCAGCCGCCGAAAGATATTGTCATCTAAGCCAGCGCCCGTGTGAGATGGTCCGACATTTGCTCTCGGACGCTGGCTGGACCATATAAAGAGATACAAATTCAATTACTAATAATAATTTATATAATGTGATAAATTCGGATAATTTTGTTAAACATAAAAAAATATTACCTTCAAGAAGTGTATATGCGGGTATCCTCGGCAGACCCAACACTCGATATCTACCGGTACTGCTAGTAGGGGGATCCTGAGACGCGACCCATAGTCTCAGCTCCTCATCTCGATCTAATACAATATCGGGAAGAGGGGTGGCAGAATTTAACAGCTCAGAACCCCTCCTAATAGTCTCTAGCTCAGCTATACGCTCGTCCCGAAGCTTCTGAAATCGGTCCTGTAATGTATTCCGTATACGTATGTTATTTATATCATTTTATTTACGATTGAATATTATTAAAAGCTAAATAGTAGGATAAGTTTTACCCGTATAGCTAAAGCTACCTGAGACAAAGCACGCTTGTCCTTAGGCGTGTGGGCTTGATCCCAAAACTCTAGCATGGTAGGATCTTGGTCCAAGGTCCTCCCTAATGCCTAATACAAACATTCATAAATCAGGTCTTAAGTATTTGTGTGAAAACTTGACACATAAATAACTAAATACAACGTATTTACCGTCTTCGCCTCCTCGAACGACTGAGAACCAGTGGTGTGTACTATTCGGAGCTGACCGTAGTTCTTCTTCGCCTGCTCGGACTTTTTCTTGAAGTCATCAGCCTCCTAGTGAAGACACATAGCATCCCAGGCTAAATCGGAGACTATGCGGGGCTGATGATCTCTGATGGTGGTCCCGGGCTGGTCCACAACTGCCCGGGCTGCCTTCTGTTGCATCTAATACCTCCATCTAGAGTAATTCACAGCGACGTAATGCTCAATCACAGCATTGCCAGCTGACTGAGAGATGTTCAGGTCAAAATGATAATAAACCTATAACAAAAGATTATTTAAAATTATGAACAATTGATTTCGTCATCCTAATACAACTATGTAGTGATAATATGCTTAACTTACATGGAACTCCCGCAAGTTGGTCTGCATAAAAGTGGCATCGTACCGCACACACTGACTGAACCGCATGCACCCTCTCGGGAGATGCGTCAAACAGATCGCATGTAGGGTATGCTTAGCCACCGGGTCTAATATACTATAGAAAAAGTATAACAATATGTGTTATGTGAATTGTGTTTTGCAATAACTGATAGAAATAATACGAATATATTAACACTTACTGCTGGGAAACGACATCCACCGGTACTGTAAGTGGCACTGCCGGCGGACGACCAAAGATACCGAGGTTCATCCCTCGGTGTCGTCGACGAGGTGCATCTGTAATAATTATTTTTAACATAGTACTTCAATAATCATTGTAATTAATGCAGCTTGAGATATATTTAAATCCTAGTTAAGATAACTTACTCGCGCCTGAAGAAGAGCCTCCATCGTGGCTACCGTCTCCAGTACCGGATCGCCCACCACCTCTGCGACCTCCACCGCTATGTCTAGCCATGAATATCCTACTGCAATAACAAAATTGGTAGATTAAGAATATGTAAGGTTTATATAAAAATATGTGGTAAGGACTAATATGAAAGATCATTTTCAATTACGCACGTCATCAAACCCATCAGAATCAATGTGTATATCATTCTCGGATTCGGTATCTTCCTCATCCTCAGTTTTGAGATCCGTTTCGTCATCATTATCATCCTCAATGACTACATAATCATTCATGTGTACGGTGGCCTCGACATCGTCATCGTTAGGTACATCAATGACATCACTACTCACCACATCTTCAGTATGGAACACTACGGCTAATGGGTTGCTCACATCTTCTTGCAACGCCTCATCCATACCAAACATGTTATCAGCATTAAATGAGCGTGTTTTAGTAGTGACTACTGTGTACCAGGGGCTTCGAGTATTTACGACATTAGGAGCGTAATATACTTGAGTCACTTAACTTGTTAACACGTACACATCATTTGAATTTAACACCGACTTGATATCCACGATTATGATTCTATTACGATCAACTTTAACCCCCTTTTCAGTATCAAACCAGCTACACTTAAATGTAACTACCTTTTTGCCACCGTGATAATTGAGCACAACTACATCCTGTAAACGACTATAGTAATTGGACTCAGAATCTTGATTGCAGCTTCTTAACACCACAACCCCAGAATTGACTGATGTGAGTTCATGCAAGTCATCGACTCTAAATCTATACCCATTCACGATGCAACCAGGAAAAGAACTAACAACTTTGTAAGGTCCTCGGATGACATCTATTAAACGCTCAGAAATACTCTCCGCTTCAACCCTTTTCTTAAACCATTGTTGGAAATTAGCATTAGTGAATGTTTCCAATTCTGCTCCAGTAAAAGTTGGGTTAGAAGCATACGCTTCCTCTTCAAATGAACTGCGATATTAGTAAAATGTCTTTAACATATATAGAGACGACTACACTTGTAAATTGTACTAAATACCGTAAATAAGCTTAGACTTATGTGATGTATGATGATACTTCGGGCATATTTAGAAGCATGTATGTAGATAGAATCTCTAACTCTTTGTCGCTTAAGTAAGTTAGAGTCTCGGGGCCAAATGGTTTAGACGGATATGTGAATACAACTAACTCATCATCAGCATGAGTCATTGGACCAACAACATCATCAAAATACAATGAGCAGAAGTTGACAAGCTCTTCCTCTGTATATCGTTCAGTAATAGAACCCTCTACACGAGCTTTGTTCTTGTCCTTTTGTTTTAATCGACACATATACCTACGATAAATAATATGCAGACTTAGTGAAGTATTATTAATATGAGCAGGATAGATCAATTATAGCAGTTTATATATTACCTCTCAAAAGGATGCATCCACCGATATTGCACCGGTCCTCCAAGTTTGAGTTCATACGGTAGATGATTAGGAAGATGTTCCATCGAGTCAAAAAATCATGGTGGGAAGATCATTTCAAGCTTGCACATGGTAAGCACAATGTTCTTCTCCATCTGCTCGACATCACTGTGCTTAATTATAGTTGAGCAAATATCTCGAAAGAAATTTGACAGTTCGGTCAATGCATCCATAACTTTTCTGGGTAACATCTCACAAAATGCAATTGGAATCAACTTTTGCATGAATACATGACAATCGTGACTCTTGAATCCAAAAATTTTCATTTGCTCAACCTTATAACAACGTGTTATGTTTGACGCATATCCATCTGGGAGCTTCTACCCACTAAACCACTTACAGACGTCTTCAACTTGTTGTTTAGTAAGACTAAATGGAGCTTTAGGTTTCGTAGTGTTAGGGCGAAGCCACAATTATGGCCTAATGTTCAATGCCTCCAAATCTTTTCGAGCATTGTCATTGTCTTTAGTTTTACCACTCACATCTAACACGGTGTAAAACAAGTTCTCAAAAACATTCTTTTCGGTATGCATGACATCTATACAATGACGAACTGAAAGTGTGCCCCAATACGACAACTCAAACCATATAGGCAAGTGTGTCCAATTATGAGTCTTCCCGTACCCAGCTGCCCTCAATTTACTGTGTTCCTTCCCCGACAAATGAAAATCAAGTTGATTCAATCACTCCAAGACCTCACTGCCCGACAGACGACCAACAACCCCCTTCTTCTCTATCTTTCTGCTGAACTGTGTAGACATCTTTCTGTAATTATGATCAAGAGGAAAGAATCTACGAGTAGTGCCAAAGAAACTACATTTCCACCCATGCTGCAACTGGTTGCCTTGCACATCCCCCATAAAAACTGGACATGATAGCTTCCCGTGAGTTGACCAACCACTAACCATCCCAAGAGCCGGAAAGTCAGTGATAGTCCATAACAGGGCTGCTTTCATCACAAAGTTCTCGCATATCGATTTATCATATGTCTGAACCCCTATCTCCCATAACATCTTTAGTTCATCCACTAACGGTCGAAGGTACACATTAAGATCTTTTGTAGGACTTTTATCCCCCGGAATGAGTAAAGTCAAAAACAAATACGGATCCCTCATGCACATTGCCGGTGGAAGATTATAAGCAACCATAATGACTGGCCAAACAGAGTACGGCTGACTAAAATTATTAAAAGGGCAAAAGCCATCAGTAGCCATGCCAAGCTTAACATTCCTAACTTCTTCCGAAAACTGAGGATAATTTATATCAAATCTCTTCTATTCATCTCCATCCGCTGGGTGAGTCAGCTGACCAGGCACGACATCCCTTGTTCGATGCTAACTCATATGTTGAGCCGTATGAGACGACATGAATAGCCGCTGAAGTCTCGACGCAAGTGGAAAGTATCGTAAGATTTTCCAGGGAACATTTTTCTCCTTCCTCCCATGTTTTGTAACCTTGTAGTGCGATAAACTGCATATATCACACTGTCCCTTATCTCTGTCATCCCCATAGTATAACATGCAATCCTGCTGACAAGCATCAATTTTCTGATACCCCATATTTAACCCCTTGACCATCTTCTTCACTTCGTAATAATTCGCAAGAAGAGTATGATCCTTGGGTAAGAACTGTCCAATTATAGCGAGCAAATCGTTGAAACCTCTCTCACTACAGTCGTGCTCATTCTTGAAGTGTAAGAGCTTCGTCACTATAGAAAGCTTGGTGTTCGTATCATTTCCCGGATACAACGCAACCTCAGATTCATATAGCAACTTGTAAAAGGCAGCAACTATATCATTTGGCACTTGCTTCGCACTGCTTGAAGAAGGTTCATATTCAGCCCAGTCAATAGTAGTAGGGCCATAAGCATCAACTAACATCTCAACTGGATCATAGTTTTCGACGTATGAATCCCGTGGAATTGGTTGTTCCATAATATTTTCAATCACTTCTGATTCCCCGTGATGAGTCCATACGAAGTACCCATCTACAAATCCACGAGAAAATAAGTCGAATTTAATCTCGTCAACTTTCTTCCAAATCAGATTTTTACACTTGACACACGGGCATCGCATCTTCCCGTGCGGATCATCCGTATGTTTTAGTGCTTTGTTCAAGAAATCTAAAACCCCAACACGATAAGCTGAGACTAATCCCCTCCCATCACTGGGTATCCTACGGTACATTTAACTCCGGTCGACTGACATTTTTAACTACACAAAAGTACGCATTAAGTTAATTTGGATATTCATGCATGAATTAGATTTACCTAGTATCTCTACAGGACAGGGGTAAGGCTTCTATCCCGTTATTAGATGTGTCTCGTCACTAGTGCAAACACGTTGAGTACGTTTCATGAGTTTCAAGAAAATTTCGGCAGCACCTCCCCATGGTCTCCAAGCACACGAAATAGACTAAGATAACTTAATCTAAGTATGCACTCAGAGAACATATAGAGATAACAGTCGATTAATCCTTAAAATAACAAAAAAATGTAACATTTCGTATTTGCACCGGCCTAAGTGAGAGACATAACATCCAATAATAGTCAAATAGGTTTTTAAGTTTCAAAGTATAGTACATATATAGTTTATGTGGAATCTCTACTTGAGTCGGCAACCGGCCATAAAAAAAAGGGTCGTAGTTCCTGGTTGTGTCCTATACTCGAATAATAAAGTTAATTTAATTACTGCAAACATTCCTCACTGTTCCATCATAATAGATGACAACATCCCGAAGGAGTTTCATTAAGCTATTGAACAAAGTTTCATCTTAAGCAACCCTCTAGATGAACGAACGATCACTTCTCTGTTAGGAATGAAACATCTCCCCGTATAGGTCCAATCCATGATATAAACAACTTCTCACCACTCCGAATTCTTCAAATGGATAGTTCTCATTCAAGAGGAGAGACATTCTGTGAGAACTACCCATTTTAGGAATTCGTAGTGGTCAAAAGCTGTTTATATCATGGATTGGACCCATATGGGGAGATGATTCATTCCTATGGGAGAAGTGATCGTTCGCTCATTCAAAGGGTTGCTTAACCTAGAACTTTGTTCAACAACTTACTGGCACTCCTTCCGAATGTTGCCATCCGTTATGATGGAACAATGAGGAATGTATGCAGTAATTCAATTACCTTTATTAATTATTCGAGTATAGGACACAAACAGGAACTACGACCCTTTTTTTAATTGTTGTCGAGGAACCGATTGGAGTACTATTTAGCTGCAACTACTATGTCAAAACCTGCATACAAGAAAAAGTACATATGTGTAGGGAGAGTATTATTACATTTATTATATATTGAAAATTGTGGCAAACTAATCAAATGCTACTTAGTTTATTTTGCCAATGATAATAAACTAAGTAAGTGGTACTTAGTTTATGAGAATTGTTAATTATTTGGAATCTATAGAGACTATTGTTCGACATTCACTTCTAGCTATACTTAGTTTATTTTGCCAATGATGATAAACTAAGTAAGTGGTACTTAGTTATTGAAAATTGTTATTTGGAATCTATAGAGACTACTTATATATATATTTTATTTTAATTTGTAGTATATTATATAATTGGCTTATTTATTTATTAAATATACTTTATTAAATTAAATCGAATTAAATCATTTTATTTTATTTTATTTATTAAACTAAATTAAATTAAATTTTTTATTACTTTTTATTTTATTTTGTATTATATTATAAAAGTTCTAATTTATTTTAATTTAATTTGATTTCGTAATTAAAAATATCTTATTTTATTTTATTTTATATATCTTGTATTATATTAGATATATTATATAATTTTTAATGTTTTTTATTAAATTAAATTAAATTAATTAAATTTATTTTAATTTAAATTAATTAAGATTATTTAAATTAAATTAAATTTATTTTATTTTATTATTTTTATTTAATTTTATTTTTTATTAAATTGTATTTTATTTTTTAGATTAAATCAAAGTTTTTTTATTTTATTCAAATTAATTTAATTAATTTTTTATTTTATTTTACTTTATTTTGTATTATATTATGATATTTATTTTATTTTTAAAATTTGTTTTATTTAATAAGCTATATTAAATTATATTTACTTTATTTTATTTTAGTTGTAAGAAACTAAGTAAATGGTACTTAGTTTATGATTTATTAATATTGGGAAACTAATAACTAATTAATACAATATATACACGCAAGTCTGTAATTTCATAATTCTAACAGAATTTCTGTCATAAATTCAGTCGTAAATAACAAATATATCAAGATTAAAAATAGTCCTAAAATCAGTTACATTATGATAAGGAACCCAAATTTGATATCAATATTCCGCAATTTCCAAATTCCAAATCAAACTCACAGCAACAAATTCACAGCAAAATCAAAATCAAAACTTTAATTTCAGCAATATACAATCCACATGCAAATTCACAGCAACAACATATTATCCAAATTGGGTTAATCTCATATTCAAACTCAAACTAAACCTAAAACAAATTAAGCCACAAATTTCACAATTTGCAACAAATTAACCCAAAAAATCTAATACTTGGTAGAAAACTAACTTTGAAATTGAATTAATGTACAAACTAACCGACGGTGGTGCCTGGTGGTGGTGCCTGGTGTTGACATTTGTGCTTGGTGTTGGTCGTGGTGGTGGTGCCTGTGGTGGTGACGATGATGCCTGATGGTGGTGACGGTGGTGCCTGGTGTTGGTGGCATCTAGCTACTGGTGGTGGCCGGAACTGTTCGACAGTGATGGTGGTGGTGGAAGTACGTGGTGGTGGTAGTGGCAATACGTGGTGGTGGTGGAATCGAAGGTGGTGGTGGCAGTATGGTGGTGGTGGACTGGTGGTGGTGACAACGCTGGTGGTGTACAGTGGGGGCAGTAAGGGTTTTAGATCTGAGAAAGGTGAGAGAAACACGTAAGAGAGAAATGAGAGAAAGAGAAATTATATATCTGAAAAGTGAGAAACGAGGGGGCCGAAAGACGTAAGGGGTTTTAGTCTTATTTTTGACGGATTATCCGTCGTACGTACGTCCGTCGTACTTAGTTATCTTCGACTAACGGTTCCGTCAGAATATATAGTATTAGGTCGAAAATAAATTTCGCGCTGGCGGGAACATTGGCGCCAATGAGATACATATATTTTTGACGAACACCCGTCGAAATTAACGTATCTTCCACTGATTTATCTTCGACTGAATAATACGTCAGAATAGATATTATCGGCGAGGGAATGAGTCCGTCGAACATAGTGCCATCGGAATTAGCCGGTTTTCTTGTAGTGAGTAGACTATATCAAACAAATCACTATTTGAGCATGACCATGCATTTCATAGTCCTACTCAATCAAGAGGCCTATGGATATCACCCATAATATATAGGAGGGTTAAATTCCATCTAGATCACTCATATTCCTCACACGATTCATGATGTACCAAATAATCATCTTTATAGTCCACCCTATTAAAGGTAACATTTGATGATATCAAAGTACATAAATTCCCGTGTAGTAATATAGTGATTTCAGGTTGGAGGACCATTACATCATTGTCACTATGAGAATCTCTAATGACAATTTGCATAATATTCCACGTAGAATTCTCATGGTGGGTCTGTCCAGTACATCGTTCTCTAACACATACCTATGCATTGACTTAATATCTCATATATTTATGACCAATGAGATTTGGTCATCAGTCAATCCATATACTAGTCTCAATACATCATTGTTGTCCTATCAACAATGGTACTTAACTAGAGACATTTAAGAGCAATGATACTAATTGTAATTATATAATCTCATGTTCAAGTCACATACTTGAAACTATATAAATTGTATCACTATTCTAAGGAATATTATTATGTTAACATTTATATAACGCAGTAAATAAAACCATAATAAAATCATTCATTTATTCAATCAAATATAATATTAAAATTTTAAGCAATTATATCAAATATTTGGCCTCTAGGGCATCAACTCTAACAGTCTCCCGCTTGCACTAGCGTCAATCATTCATGTATCTAATACCCATGGAACTAGTGTGACCTTCGTGATTCTGCTGTGACAAAGCCTTGGTCAGTGGATCTGCAACATTATCATCTGTTGGCACTCTTCCTATATATAAATCTCCGCTATCAATGATTTCACGGATGAGGTGGTACCGCCTAAGTATATGCTTGGATCGTTGGTGAGATCTGGGTTCCTTAGCCTGTGCAATGGCTCCATTATTATCACAGTATAGAGCAATCAGATAAATAATGGTTGGAACAACACAAAGTTCAGTGATGAACTTTTTAATCCATACAGCCTCCTTCGCAGCACTAGAAACAGCAATATACTCAGCCTCTGTTGTAGAATCAACTACTGTATCTTACTTCGAACTTTTCCAGCTAACAGCACCACCATTAAGGCAAAACATAAAACCTGACTGAGACTTATAGTCATCATTGTCAGTCTGGAAACTAGCATCTGTGTAACCCTTTACTGCCAGTTCGTCTTCACCTCCATATACCAAGAATGAATCCTTAGTCCTTTTTAGATACTTGAGGATATTCTTGTATGATGTCCAGTGACCTTCACATGGATTCGACTGGTATCTGCTCGTCATGCTCAAAGCATTCAAAACATCTAGACGAGTACATATCATTGCATACATGATAGATCCAATTGCCGAAGCATAAGGGATCTTTCTCATACGCTCCTCATCATCTTGTGATTTAGGACACTGGGCCTTAGAGATCTTTACACCATGAGTCACGGGTAAGTTTCCTCTTTTCACATCTTGCATGCTGAACTATTTCAATACTTTATCAATATATGTACTTTGACTTAGGCCAAGCATTTTTCTCGATCTATCTCTATAGATCTTGATACCTAAAATGTAGGCAGCATCGCCCAAATCTTTCATGGAGAAATATTTTCCTAACCATGTTTTTACAGCCTGTAAGGAAGGAATGTCATTCCCAATAATTAATATGTCATCAACATATAATACTAGGAATACAATGTGACTCCCACAAACCTTTTTATATACACAAGGTTCATCTTTATTTTTAATAAAGCCAAATTCTTTGACTGTTTCATCAAATCGAAGATTCCAACTCTAAGAAGCTTGCTTTAATGCATAAATGGATCGCTGCAGCTTACATACCTTTCCAGCATCCTTTGGATTGACAAAACCCTCAGGTTGTGTCATGTACACATCCTCAAGGAGATTTCCATTAAGGAAAGCTGTTTTGACATCCATCTACCAGATTTTGTAATCATAAAAAGCTGCAATATCAAGTAAGATCCTGATGGATTTAACCATTGCCACTGGAGAGAAGATTTCATCATAGTCAACACCTTGAACTAGCTTGTAAACTTTTGTTACCAGTCGGCCTTTATAGGTTTGTACATTACCATCCATGTCAGTTTTCTTCTTGAAAACCCACTTGCACCCGATTGGTTTTACCCCTTCGCGTGGATCAACCAGAGTCCATACTTGGTTAGTATACATGGAATCCATCTCAGATTTCATGGCATCAAGCCATTTCTCAGATTTGGGTCCGAGCTTGTAAGAATCCAGACGTTTTACGAATGCCTCGCAACCCCAAATCTTTATGAATGACATATTAGGACGTTTCCCAGTCCACATCTCATATGGTGTCTTCTGAACCGTCTTTGTAGGAACACGGTTAAGTGTGAATGCAGCTGTCTCTAGGGCATGACCCCAGAAGCTTATTGGAAGATCTGCATGACTCATCATTGATCGTACCATGTCCAACAAGGTTCGATTCCTCCTCTCAGATACACCATTCCATTGTGGTGTTCCTGGTGGAGTGAGCTGTTATATAATACCACACTCCTTTAGAAGGTCATCAAAGTCTTGGCTTAAGTATTAAACTCCTCGATCGGATTGAAGGGCTTTTATGCTTTTGCCAAATTGGTTTTGAACTTCATTCTTGAATTCCTTGAACTTTTCAAAGGATTCGGATTTGTGTCTCATAAGATACACATATCCATATCTACTAAAGTCGTCAATAAATGTAATGAAGTAATAAAACCTACCTCTTGCTAACAAACTCGTTGGTCCACATACATCACTATGTATAAGTCCCAATACATCGCTAGCCCGTTCACTGTGTCCAGTGAAAGGGGCTTCAGTCATCTTGCCTAATAAACAAGACTCACATTTCTCATATGATTCAAAATCAAATGAATCCAAGAACCCATCATTATGGAGTTTGGATATGCATTTCTCATTTATATGGCTTAAACGACAGTGCCAGAGATATGTCGGATTTGAATCATTTGATTTAAATCGTTTTGTATTTATGTTATAGATATGCATTTCTAAATCAAGAATATAGAGACCGTTAAACAATTGTGCAACACCATAACAAATATCATTTAAGTAAAAAAAACAACGATTGTTCTTTATTATAAATGAAAAACCTTTCTTGTCCAAACAAGAAACTGAAATAATGTTTTTGCTTATAGTAGGCACAAAATAACAATCTTCTAATTCTAAAACTAGCCCAGTGGGCAAAGATAAATGATAAGTTCCTACGGCCAGTGCAGTAACTTTTGCTCCAATCCCAACTCGTAGGTCAACCTCTCCTTTCGCCAAAGTCCTACTCCTTCGGAGTCCCTGCACATTAACACAAATGTGAGAACCACATCCAGTATCCAATACCCATGATGTAGAAGTAGACAAGTTGACTTCTATAACATATATACCTAAATCAGAAGTCGCACTTCCTTTCCTTTTCTTCATTTCTTCAAAATATACATGACTGTTCCTTTTCCAGTGTCCAGGTTTTCCACAAAAGTGACACTCACCTACTTTAGCTACCCCACCTTTAGGTTTTAAAGCCTGTTTGGTTTTGGAATTGGGTTTGGCAAAAGATTTAGATCATATCTTCTTCTTGCCTTTCTAATTTCCCTTAGCATTCCCCTTTTACACCATCATTATGGGAGCGGGTCCTGCCTTTTTCATGTTGTTCTCGGCAGTTCTTAACATGCTCAACAACTCAGTAAGGGGTTTCTCAATTTCATTCATAAGATAGTTCATAACAAATTGAGAGTAGTTGATGTTCAAAGATTACAAAACAAGATCAAATTGGGCTTCCGGAGTTATTGGAAAACCCAACCTATCAAGGTACTCAAAATACCCAATCATTTTCAGCACATGCGGACCAACTAGATCATGTTCACCCATTTTGCAGTGATACAATGCCTTGCTTGTATCATACCTCTCCTATCGAGCATGCCCTTCAAATAATTTCTTGAGATGCTCGATCATCTCATAAGCATCCATCAACTCATGTTGCTTCTGAAGCTCAGCGTTCATGGTTGCTAGCATGACACAACTCACGTCCAGAGCATCATCTTGATGCTTCTTGTAAGCATTATGCTCCGCAAGTGGTGCAGTGACAGCTGGTGCTGCAGGAATGGGCCCATCAAGGACATATAGCTTGCGCTCTTGTTTGAGGACAATCCTCAAGTTCCTATGCCAGTCAAGGAAATTAATTCCACTCAGTTTGTCCTTTTCAAGGACTGATCGTAATGAAAGACTGTTTGTGTTGTTGTTGTTGTTTTCCATTGATATCTACAATTTATAAGTACAAAAATAATAAGTCAAATTACAGAGTTGATATTATGTAATTGATAATAGTACATTCAAAATATACCTCCCACTATTTTATTCAAATTAATAGCCCTCACCATTAATTCGGAAAGCATTTTTCTAATAAATCTTTCTAGTGAGCCAAGATCAATATTTCATTATGCCTTAAGTTAGCTTTGGCTAATCTCTTAAAATACAATTATTTAGGTAGACAACCCCTTGTCAATTATATCATATATAACTCCTGGATAGTTTTGTAAACAACATTTATTTCTAGTCCATCTAATGGTACCTACAAAACTCTATGCCTCTAAGTACACAATCCTATTGAGATAACTTAGTTAAGTCGGGCCCAATGATTTTAACAGTTTGGATATCACAATTATCCTATAGCATCTTACAGATAAATAGGGTACTTTGCTTTGGCAAACCTATATCTATTGATCAAGGTCTTGATGAGTGTTATTCATTGGAAGGCATCTGATTTAGACTTAATATTGTATTGAGGGATTTTATAAATTAATTTAGATCTCACCAATTTTAATCTTATTAAGCATGCACATTATTTATCATATCATATCACATACAAGCATAAATAAAGTGTGAAATTAAATGTGTCAAAGTTATGGCCCAATCCACTGTCAATCTTTTCACGCTAATGAAAGATTGAAGGTCAATCTAAGGTGGTAAAAGATCTTAAAATAAATAGATTCCTTGGATATTTCTCAAGCATGTGCCTCCTCTCTATCATCATCTTTCCATCGTGTTCTCTATCTTGACATCTTCATCGATTACAGATTATTACATGACATAAAGAAACCTCGAGATACATTCGAGGGGATTTAGATGAGAAAAGAATATTACATTAGAATTAATAGAAATGCACGACATGCAAGTCGTATTTCAAAACCAAAAACCACTAACCTATGGGTCAAAAGGCTATAACTGTGCACCATGCATATCACAATAAGCACATAACAATTTATATATAATTAAAGAAAACTATATATAACATATAGGGGACACGACCATTGTGCGCTACGACGGGGGGGGGGGGGGGTCCAAGGGGGAGTCTCCCCCTGGCGGTGGTTCGGCTGATCGGTCAGCCGGCGGGTGGTCTCGCTGACCGGTCAGCGAGCGAGGTCGGGGGCAGCTCCCCTGTAAAAATTTTTTAAACTACAATCTGTATTGCAGAATTTTTCCATACAAATCTCTGAAACAATTTCAGAATCATATATTTAATCCACCAAAATAGTCATAATAACAATACACCGGTACATATCATATATGTCTAGTTTCAATTAATCATATTAAACTGAATCTGCATACTTCTAATCCAATTAGAACATAAGTTGTATACTATTATTACGCCATATAAGATACAATTAACAGAACATCATATACATGCATATATATTATTGATATTCATAATATCAGAATATGTCGATTACAGAATATCATAAACTCAATTAACAGAACATCATATACATGCATATTTATTACTGATATTCATAATACCAGAATATGTTGATTACAGAATATCATATACTCAATTAACAGTTCAGTAAAATTGTATCATCATATATCATATATATCGAAAACAATATAATCAATTTCAGACCGGTAAAATTGTATCATCACATATTATATATATCGAAAACAATTAAACACGTTATCTGAATTAATCATTTCGCAAGTAGCTCTGATACCACTGTTGGGTTTTCGGCACAAAAATGCAGCAGAAATTTAAAAATAATCAAAGCAATTTTGAAACACAAAACAGGATCCAAGCGAAACTGAAATTAATTCAGTGGTTTAGATATTATACCAATTATGAAAAAGTTCTGAAATAGCTTCGAATCCTTTACGCAATCCAATTAGAACCACGTCTCTACGGTATCCACACGAATGCCGCACGAACCGTCGAACGATTCTACAATAAGAGGGACTTGCGGTACTAGCCACCAAATGAACGATTATGAAACTATTTTCTCTCTAGTCTCTCTCTAAGAGCGGCTAGGGTTTTTCAATTATGATGTAACCCTAAGTAGCTGCTATATATCATATATATAGTAGTTAAAAGGAATTAATCTAATCAAAACCTAATTTCATAAAATTCGAATATATATATATATATATATATATCTTAATTAAGTCTTACTTAATTTATATACATATATATAAATTATCCTTTTAATTTAAATTCGTGATTTAAATAATATTAATCATATTAATATATTTAAATCCTTAAAATTTAAATTTATTCCCTTTTAAATTATGTTCTATGTGTGACCCTATAAGTTATTATTACGCTGGCAATAATTTTATAATCATATTATAAAATTATAAATAGTGAGCGGCATCTAGTAATGCATCACAACTACCCAAGTAATAATAAGATCGATGATTCGATGCAACCTTTTCGCAACCAATGTTTCAATGTAATTTAATCCTTTTTGTGACACCCCCAAATCCGGGTATTTTGATTCCACGGGATTTGGTGTTCACTATACAAATATCATCTATCTATCTACCCATAATAAATGCTAACCATGCAATAGATTGAAATAAAATCTTCCCCTTAAGGGTTACAACATCCGAATAATAATACAATCCGAGGTTAAACTAACCTTAAACATCTGTGCGGAATCATAAACAAATAAGTCTTAAACAACATCATTAACTCAAGTCTTAAGCATAAATACATCATCCAATAATAATAACAAGTCTTCATCACTTGTTAACCTTGCCCTTGCCTTTACTAGTGGAAGGTTCGTCGGTTCTTTCGTTCTTAACTGAAATGTTATTATTAAGCAAGAGTGAGCACGATTGCCCACAAGTATAACAATATAACAATGAATAACAACATGCGAGAGAAATAATAACTTCTGAATCAAGAATGAATAACAAGAATCAAAAGATTTTTGAGGGTCATAAGACCTCGAACTATGTCATAGGTTATCAAGGGTTATACTTGAAACCTTTAACAGTCATAAGACTATGGACCTTTCTACTCGTACTTAGGGGGATCAGCCCTTAGTACTATACTGTGCACAATATCTTAACGCTAACACATAAGAAAATTCCTTTGCAGGGTTGTTCATCTCAGTTTGACATTCGAGTTCGCACCCAAGGAAGTTTGGTTTGGATAATTCATCAAGGGTTCTGAAATTTAGAACGCTCATTGACTATGGACTAGTCGAATCAATAAGGGTTCACTAGTCTAATAAGGTTCAATAATAATGATATTCAAATTGAATAATAATCTCAAGAGGTATACAATAGGACAATTATTATATAACTGAATCATGCTTTGAAAAGATAATCAATCTTTAGTATAACATTTGAACTTGAATAATAGTAATGATAATTTACTCGAGGTAAATAATAAACTTGAACAATAATGACAAGTAGTGTTAGGAAACTTACCTCGTGCGTAGATTACACTTTACATAAGCACGTTCTTTGAATTTAATCCTACATATCATTCACATTCACAATACCAATTAATTATAACATAATTAATCATCAATGATCATTCTTTTGTCTAAACTTTGGTTATGACTATACTTAGTCAAATTATCACATTTACTGTCACATAAAATCACTTCATGAATAATAATTTAATTATGTATTCCATAACTCAATCTACATGTAGTTATGTTATTTACATGTTAAACATCTATTTTATCATCACAGTATACTTCTAACATGTTTACATGTTCATTAAATTAAGTTACTAACACATTGCTAGACTTAATCATTTTTAAAAATTCCATTTCTGAACTTTCTGGAGAGTGGCGTTGTGGCGCCACTGTTATACTTGGTATTCGTGCTGTGGCGCTATGGCGCTGCGGCTGGACTCTTGGCGCTGCGGCTCGAGACTTGGCGCTGCGGCGTGGGAAATAAGGCACGAGTCTGGCGCCGCGGTGCGGCGAACAAGAAACTGTTCTACAATTCGCGAAAATTGTAGAACATAGCCCAAAAACTTCAATTAAATTACTACTACACGAAATTAATCATACCCACATGTTATAATTCATGAATAAACATAACCCAACATTTATAGAATGGTTTTAACCCATTAAAACACATAATCACATAACTAAAATTTTTGAATTTTACTGACTTTGATGTTGAAGGTTTTGAAAATAAAACATGAATATTGACACTACGGATTCATTATAACACCGATTCTGTTCGTTTAAAGTTTGTTCTCTTCGTATCAACATGTATAATAATATACGAGTGTAAAATTTAGAGATAATATATGATCAACACATGAAATAACATGTATAAGGCCATAAGGCCAAAACCCATACTCTGTAAGTTTGTAGAAATCATATACTACGTATTTTCATGAAATTGATGTTATGGTTTACAAAATATATATAATTAAATATGATTTGACAACATCTTAACCTATATATGCACATAAGCCTTATAATTTCCCATCATACAGACTTTACAGAAAACTGTGAAAGCCATTTGTAAAACTCAAACAACGTAAAATAGAAATTGGGTTTGGAGAAATTACCCAGAGTATAATTTAGAAGAGATGATCACAGATGACTCTTTCACAACAACTTGTTGATTACACACTCCCAATATCTATAAATCTCGAAATTTTATCGAATAATTTCTCAAACTCTTTCTCCGTCTCTGTTTTCAGACTTAGAAAATGAATAGAAAAAGGAGTACGTATAATAAAGGAAAAGAGAACTGACACGCATAATGGTCAGTTAACCCAGTCATGGGTAACTGCTAGTAACTCCCACTAAGGCCATGTTTGGCTAGACTTAATAGATTTCAAAACTATTTAATTTAATAAAGCTTTATCATATAGTTTAATTAATGTCACACTACTTATAAAATAAATCCAATATTTTATTTAATTTACTTTAAATAAAATATAATAATTTCTCATAAATAAATAATGTCAAACTATTAACTATCTAATTAATAATTAAATTAATTAAAATACCAATAGACTTATTAAATATTTTTTTTAATACAATAAGCTCACATAATCACATACTTCGATAATAAAAATTCTCCACATAATTTAATAAATGTAATACATATAATTAAATTAATCTACCACAATTGCATCAATTAATTATTTAATCTAATAATTAAATCATCAAAAATATTTATTTAATCCAATAAATGTTAAAATTAATTTACAAAATTCTCATTCGTCACATCTTTCCCCCTTAAAAGGATTCTGTCCCCAGAATCACGACTCAATAAATTTCGACCCGTTACATTCTCCCCCTTACAAAGATTCTGTCCCCAGAATCTCTTGCACATAATTAAGTAAATAAATGAGGGTAGTTCTTCATCATATTCTCTTCGAGTTCCCACGTAGCTTCTTCAGCGTTGTGGTTCCTCCAAATTACCTTAACAGAAGGTATTACTTTATTTCTGAGAACTTGTTCTTTTCTGTCGACAATTTGAATAGAAATTTCTTCGTAAGATAAGTCTTTTTCAAAATGCAGGGGTTCGAATTCAATTACATGCTTGTAATTAGCTTTGTAGGGTCGTAACATAGAAACATGGAAGACGTTGTGGACATTCTCGAGTGATGGAGGTAAAGCTACCTCATACGTGACTTCTCCGATTCTTCGAAGTACTTCAAAGGGTCCAATGAATCTTGGGCTCAATTTCCCTTTCTTTCTGAACCTGATCTTCCCCTTCCAGGGAGAGACCTTCAAGAAAACATAACTACCTGATTCAAACTCGATATTTTTACGATGTGGATCAGCGTATTTCTTCTGTCGATCTTGAGCCGCTACCAGTCATGCTCGGAAAACTTTGACAATTTCTGCTATCTGTTGTACCAATTCTGGCCCTAGCAATTGTCTTTCGCCAACTTCATCCCAATAAAGTGGAGTTCTGCACTTTCTGCCGTATAACGCTTCGTAAGGCGGCAAGCCTATACTAGCGTGGTAACTGTTGTTGTAGCCGAACTCTACTAACGGTAGGTGATCATCCCAATTTCCTTTAAATTCCATCACACAGGCTCTTAGCATATATTCTAATGTCTGAATCGTTCTCTCACTCTGTCCGTCTGTTTGAGGGTGGTATGCTGTACTCATTCGTAATTGCATTCCCATACATTCATGTAGACATTTCTAGAAATTCGATGTAAAGCGCGGATCTCTATCAGAAACAATTGACACCCGAACTCCGTGCCTCAAAATAATTTCTTTTACATATAGCCTCGCCAACTGATCTAAGTTGAATCTAATTTTGTTCGGAAGGAAGTGTGCGGATTTCGTCAGTCGATCAACGATAACCCATACTGTGTCGTATCCTTTCTTAGTCGTCGGAAGGCCAACCACGAAGTCCATTGTAATATGCTCCCATTTCCATTCTGGGATCTCTAACAGTTGTAGCAATCCACTCTGTCTCTGATGTCATGCCTTCACTTTCTGATAGGTTAGGCACTTGGCAACACATTCTGCAACATCACGTTTTAAATTCGGCCACCAGAAATGTTGTCGAAGATCTTGATACATCTTGGTACTACCAGGGTGAATCAAATATCGTAAACTATGAGCCTCGCTCAAAATATCTTCTTTAATCTCTTGTACTGGCGGTACCCAAATTCTACTCTCAAATCTCAGTATTCCTTCCTTATCCATCTTAAATCTCGGTTCAGTTCCTTCAGATATCTTCTTTGTCACCTTTTTACATTTTTCGTCCTAAAGCTGATCCTCCTTAACTTTATCCAGTAGGGTTGTACCAGATTGCATCTGAAATAGCTTCTCATCAATTTCCATAGGATACTTCACCTCTAACTCCAGTTTCTCAATTTCTAAAATTAGCTCCTCTTGAGCAGTTAACATCATCAATTTCTCACTACCCTTTCTACTTAAGGCGTCGGCAACCACATTTGCTTTACCCGGATGGTATAAAATCTCACAGTCGTAATCCTTAATTAATTCCAACCATCTTCTTTGATGCATATTCAAATCCTTCTAAGTGAAAATATATTTCAGACTCTTGTGGTCCGTATATATTTCACACTTCTCCCCGTAGAGATAGTGCCTCCAAATTTTTAAAGCAAAAACAACTGCAGCTAACTCCAAATCATGGGTCGGGTATACCTTCTCTTAATCCTTCAACTGTCGTGATGTATATGCAATGACTCTGCCGTTTTACATAAGCACACAACCAAGTCCTTTATGTGACGCATTGCTAAAAATAACAAAATTTCCTGGATCATCCGGAAGGGATAACACAGGTGCCATACTCAATCTCTTCTTCAATTCTTAAAAGCTCTCCTCACACTTCTCCGTCCAAACAAATTTCACAGCTTTACGAGTTAAAAATCGTTAACGGAGTTGCTATCTTGGAAAAGTCTTGTATGAATCTTCTATAATATCCTACTAATCCAAGAAAACTTCTTACTTCTAACGGCGTTCTCGGCTGATCCCAGTTAATCACGGCTTCTACTTTGGATGGATCTACCGAAATTCCATTTTTATAGATTACGTGCCCATGAAATTGCACTCGTTCAATCCAAATTTGCATTTCAAAAACATGGCATACAACTTTTCCCTTCTCAATACTTCCAATGTTAATCTCAAATGTTCTTCATCTTCTTCCTTGGATTTCGAATAAACCAAAATGTCGTCTATAAATACCACTACGAACTTGTCCAAAAATGGCTTGAACACACCATTCATTAGTCCCATAAATGCTGCAGGAGCATTCATTATACCAAACGACATTACTAAAAATTCGAAGTGCCCATATCGCATTCTGAACACTTCATTCGGTACATCCTCTGGTCTCACCTTCAATTGATGATAACCGCTTCTCAAGTCTATCTTGGAAAAGTATCTCGCTCCCTTCAATTGATCAAACAAGTCGTCGATCCTCAGTAATGGATATATGTTCTTAATCGTGACTTTATTCAGTTCTCTGTAGTCAATGCAGAGTCGCATCGATGCATCCTTCTTTTTCACGAACAACACCGGCGCTCCCCACGGCGATACGCTCGGTTGAATGTACTTCTTGTTCAGTAATTCTTGTAGTTGTATCATTAGTTCTTTCATCTCTACTGGTGCCATTCGGTATGGTGCCTTCGATATTGGAGTAGTTCCAGGCGCCAAATCGATGATGAAGCCTACCTCTCTATCTGGTGGAAGTCCTGGTAAATCGTCTGGAAATACGTCGACGAAGTCCCTCACAATCGGTATCTCTTCTACCTTTAGATTCTCTTTTCAACTGTCGACTATTAAAGCTCAACTTCTGAATCAAGAATGAATAACAAGAATCAAAAGATTTTTGAGGGTCAGAAGACCTCGAACTATGTCCTAGGTTATCAAGGGTTATACTTGAAACCTTTAACAGTCATAAGACTATGGACCTTTCTACTCGTACTTAGGGGGATCGGCCCTTAGTACCATACTGTACACAATATCTTAACGCTAACGCATAAGTAAATCCCTTTGCATGGTTGTTTATCTCAATTTGACATTCGAGTTCGCTCCCAAGGAAGTTTGTTTTGGATAATTCATCAAGGGTTCTGAAATTTAGAATGCTCATCGACTATGGACTAGTCGAATCAATAAGGGTTCGCTAGTCTAAAAAGGTTCAATAATAATGATATTCAAATTGAATAATAATCTCAAGAGGTATACAATAGGACAATTATTATATAACTGAATCATGCTTTGAAAATATAATCAATCTTTAGTATAACATTTGAACTTGAATAATAGTAATGATAATTTACTCGAGGTAAATAATAAACTTGAACAATAATGACAAGTAGTGTTAGGAAACTTGCCTCGTGCGTAGATTACACTTTACATAAGCACGTTCTTTGAATTTAATCCTACATACCACTCACATTCACAATACCAGTTAATTATAACTTAACTAATCATAAGTGATAAATAAGTGATAAATAAAATATATTTTGATATTTCAAATCATTTGTGTCTAGCTGAAATAAGTAGCATAGACTATACTTTAAACCGTTTCAAAAATGATTACGAGTCTACATATTTTTTTAAAGGCACATAGTGCGTATTTAGCTTGATGTCAAAATTTTTGAAGTCTAGCAGAACTAGGAATTTCGGAAAACTTAATTCTTCACTAATAATCATTTTCTTAACAATCTATCTGTTCCTATTATCCTCAATATTCCATTTACACACAACTATACCCAGTTCGTAAAACCACACTTATTAGTCCATAAATTACCACAATCATATGAGTTTAAGAACTTTCCTAGACAGACCTTTTGCGTCCTTTCGCTGAGGAGTTCATAAACATTTCATATAACTATGAGTCAAGAATGTCACATAAGTACGAGTTTTAAGAACTCGTACTTAACCTTATTTCCTCAACCTATGACCTATCTATCTGTTATACACATGAGAAAGGAATCAACCTCTTAACATGCATATAGAAAATAGCGCAACATAAACATTTCAATGATTATCATTGTCAGAACTAAGTAATTGTTACACCAAATATAATTCCCCGCCCACACAAGGAATCATACAACTCAGTCGCCGACATGAATCCTCAATTTAATCCCCACCTAACACTAACACCCTTCTCAATACGAATTTCATTTAATCCGTATTCATAATCCTTTCCTGAATCTGTACCAATTTATACATCAATCTTGCTATAAACTTTTCAATCATCAGATTGATTCTTATTCCATACTATAACCTTATCAGATCACGGGGTGATCTCATCGTATATATTATGATTTATTTCTATGTCTTGATCATTTTATTTTACGATCTCCTATAACTGTACTTTCAGTCTTTTAGACTCGATCTATTTCTCACTATTGTTCAACTTTATTATCAGAGTTAGGGAACTCCGTATCTTATAACTCGCTAAGATTCGTCTTTGAATCCTACCGACCAACTAACTCTATTTGAGTTAGTACTTATCCTAATCACTGCGGTTATTAGTCTCAGGTATTCCTACCTAAGGTTCATAACCTACAGCTTTGATACCAACTGTGAGGGCCCCAAATCCGAGGTCCTGAATCACCGCGGATCCGGTTCGATCATTCTATCACTATACAACTTTTTGCGGAAGATATAAACATAAATTATTTATACATTAAACTTACATACTTTTCCCCAAGGTTAAGTAACCTTAACTTAATCATAATTCATAACTTAACTAACACATAACATGATTATCAAACTATACTATTACAAAACTAATCGCACACATTAACTTTAATCTGGATCTGTCTTTAATCTTTCCTTGTATCCGACGCGTTCGTCTTAATCTACAATTTTTATCATGATATAGGAAGGGTGAGCATAAGGATTGCCCAACAAGTTTAAATTCAATAATATAACGATATATCATGATTGAAAGAGTCAGAATAATAAGCTGGCTATAATTCAACAATATAATTGTGAACTAGCAGGAACAAATTTATGACTGAACAAGTATATAACATGAACAAATATATTTGAACCAACTGGCAATGAAGGTGATCAGCCTTTCATACCTGACTTATACATGCAATATGTACATAGTATAATTCATGGCAACCGATAATGATTAACCATAAGCTTATCCGAATGAAACAACTCTTAGTAGAGTTAAGTATAAACAAACTTGCCTGAACCGTTGATTACTGCTACGCAATTTATAACGCTTTGTTTGAACCTAATATATAAATAATAACGATTGCTAAGTTAGAATAATATCATCACAATTTATAAAATAACCTAAACACATTACACATAACACATAACACATAACCTTATTAGTCTATAACACATATAAGACTTGGTATCAAGTCAAACTATTGCAGTCTGACAGGAACCCGACACAGTTCTAACATCCCGATAGTCTAGTTGGACTTTTTATCGAGTTTAAGTTCAGTTAAACTATGCCTAAACATTTAACAATTAACTTAGACAATTTTCTAAGCAGTCAAAATAATTTTCATAAGTTCGTAATAATTTTTAAATAATTATTACTAATTATCGTAAATTTTCAATCATTAATAACGTATTTAACTGAATTAAATACCACTTAATTCTTTTATCATTAATATTTATTTATTATCAAATATTAATAAAAATCATCCCTTAATATTATAATATATTTATAATATATCAAAATATTTTTAATACCTTTAAATCATATTTATATGATTTTTAAACACTTAAATTCATTATCCGGTAATTATTTTTAATATTAAAATATTAATATTTTCATGACAAAATATCAAAAGTTATATTTTATAACTTAAAATATTTTTATAATACTTAAATTATTTTTATATGATTTATTAATCATTTATTCTATTTTTCTTTAATTTATTTAATATAGTTATTAAATAAACTAATTATCTTTAATATTGATTAATTAATGAAATTCATCTTAAATTATTAAAAGTCACTTAGAACAACTTAAAATATTTTATTATAACATAATATTATTTTTCATGTATTTAAATCATTTTAAAATAATTTATTTAATATTATAATTAAATAAATTAAATACTATTTATATTCTAAAATATTAAATATTTATGAAATATACTTTAAATAATTAAAAATTATTTTTTAGAATTTAAAATAATTTTATAGAATTTATTTTGTATTTTTAATAATTAAAATCTATTTATTTCAATTTTTTATTAAAATAAATCATTTTTGGAAATTAATAATTAATTTCTTAATTAAACTGTCGCTAAAAGGGCCCTATAGCGACAGAACCGTCGCTATAGGTGTTCTTGGTGTTCATCAACAAACCCAAAACCTTCAAGACAATGTTCGAGGTTACTACTTTGACCAACATTAAAGAAGTGTTCTTGATGATTTCTGGGTAACTTATGAGGTTAAGATTGTAGTACGGATGTAGTTCTACAACCACAAACGCATTTTATGACCAAAAAACAACATATCAGTAAGATCTGGGTCTCCAAAAAGTCTAAGAAGTATGTTCTTCATTTCTGGGTTTTCTAGAAATGAAGAACAGTTCAAGGGGGCTACTTTAGATCCTTTTATCTTTCCGTCTAAGTATTGTTTGTGTGATATAATGGTTGATTCGTATAGAGTACATATCAGAAAACAATTATATAACCTTACATCAACTTAAAAACATCACTCAAGCAAGATCTGGACCGATCAAAATGGTGGTCCAGGACTGTTCTTGAGAAATCTGGGTTTCCCAGATTTCATCAAGAAGATGGTGGTCAACGATGGTTTGACTTGCTACAACTTTGATCCAGTGCATGATCTGGAATTAATAGCGGCATGTATAGGTAGCCTACATGTCTGTCTATATACATATAACAATAACATGGCCATATCGTTTCAAGGAAAAAAGATCAAAGACCACCAAAAGATTGTCAAACGCATCTGGAATTCTGGGTTTGCCCAGAAACTCTATTTCGTGACTAGTCAACGCAGTTTTGAGTTTTAGATCAAAGTACTCATGACATAGAACACATGTATAATATAAAATAACACAAA
Organism: Panax japonicus; assembly: GCA_020205505.1. Taxonomy (NCBI): domain Eukaryota; kingdom Viridiplantae; phylum Streptophyta; class Magnoliopsida; order Apiales; family Araliaceae; genus Panax; species Panax japonicus. The sequence goes on from CM035113.1 coordinate 64,041,008, forward strand.
GAAAACACATAGAAGGATTTACAGGCCTTAATTGTCAGGCCATGTTTCCAACTTTTTCCAGATTTCATAAAACTTCTATTTCGAGCATCTAGATGTTATGGATCCATTATCCAATAACACAGATCTCTAAAAGACACCTTATTACACATCTTTAACCAACAACTTACAACAACTAACATCAGATTAAAGATTTTAGGAAATTAGGGTTTATACCTCTTTCTAATTTGATTTTGATTTCTGATCCTCCTGATCTTTTCTTGGTGTGCTATCACATGATCTTGGCTTTTTTTCTCACACTCTCTCACTCTAAGATCCGAAAATATAGAGAGAGAAGGGACTTGGACAAAATGAAAAATAAAGAGGCCATTTCTCTCTCTTTAATCTCTTATAAATGACTTGTATATAATGTTATGGCTGGCAAATTCGGCTGGTTGGCTGGATTTGTAGCATGTGGCTGATCTAGGGTGGTTGACTTGCCAATTATATGGCAAGATCTACAAGCAACATCCAATAATGCACAAGGGTAAAATACTCATTTGTTTTCTAAATTTAATGGCATTCTAGTAAATGCCCAAACCCTTAGGGTTTAGGGTTTGGGTTTGGGTTTAAGGTTTAGAAAATTTATGGTTTAGGGTTTGAAACCCTTAGGGTTTACAAATTTAATTTTCCAAAATTTTCAATTTAGGTTTTAAAAATAGAAAATTAATATTTCTAAATTATAATTAGAATTTTGTAATTACATTAAAATTTCTTAATCATTACTTAAATCTTGCTAATTAGGATTAACATTTACTAATTACAATTGCTAATTAAGCAATTAGGGTCAAAATGGTCATTAGAGTTTATAAACCACTAATTAGGGTTTCTAATAGAAAAATAAATTTCTAATTTAAAAATTAGATTTCGTAATTAGATTAGGGTTTTCTAATTAATTACTATAACTTGAAAATTAGAATTAATATATCCTAATTAACATTAAAAGTATTAGATTAACATTTAGGTTTTCCCTAATTATAAATTAGGGTTTCTAATCCAAAAATTAGGGTTTTATAAATTTAAAATTAGGGTTTAATAAATAACTAAACTTTACCCTAATTAACATTATAATTAATATCACTTACGAATTATAATTATCCTTTAAGTTCCAAGATTAGGGTTTTAAATTCCCAAATTAGGGTTTCAGATTTCTAGAACTGAAATTATGGTTTTCAGAACCGATTTTAGGGTTTCCAGTTAAACGTTAGGGTTTTCTAAACGAACATTGAGGTTCTTAATAAATACATAGGGTTTGTTACAGATATCATTTATTTGGTCAACCCTTGACCCTTAACAACATCATGCACACATACATAACCATATTCACAGAATATTTTCACGTATTTCCTTAATCTTGAATAATTCACCTAAATCCTTCACAAAATTTTGAAATCCTCAAAATTCCATCTTAAAAATATCAAACGCATACACTTATTTTCTGTCTATGTTCTAATATCGAACCTTAAATTAATTAATTAAAATTTGAAAAATTTTCTAAATTCTCGGGTTGTCACATTCACCCCTTCTTCTAAAAATTTCATCCCCGAAATTTACTTTACACCTTACACCATACATTCTTATCATCACATACTACCCAATACACCGCTCACAAGAGTGAAAAATTTTCAAATTTTGCTGAGGAGTCATATAGACTATTTGTCTGTCATTTTCGCCAAAGGTTATACAAAAATTCATCCACAAACCGTCATAACTTACAGACAGAAAGGGTGATTAGCCCGATATATCCTCTACTGGCCATGTACTGATTTTATCTGTTTCTCTTCACTGCCATAGGCTCAAAATTCTACCTCAGTCTTGTTGGATTCCGCACCAAAATAATTTGGTTCGGGAAATTTCTTTCAATGAACACTTAGAGTTTTCATAAACTTTAGTCTAGCTAAATCGAATAGCATATACTCATATCAATAATTCAATTCAATAGAATTATTTAGGTGTAGCCAAACCCCGTTGGTAAATTAAAATTTTATTGAAAATATTTTTGAGAATAACGCCATGATGTCGTAGTGTATTAACAGTTCGTTTGAGGATGTCGTCGTCATATGACTTTGTCATAACACATCATACAATAGTGGAATAGCGATTTTAGATCAAATTCAGACTAAGTATTCTTGTATTTACAACTCCATCAACTTTTTATCATCTCTGCACCAGGTTACATGGTACATGAGTGATAAATAAAATATATTTTGATATTTCAAATCATTTGTGTCTAGCTGAAATAAGTAGCATAGACTATACTTTAAACCGTTTCAAAAAGGATTACGAGTCTACATATTTTTTTAAAGGCACATAGTGCGTATTTAGCTTGATGTCAAAATTTTTGAAGTCTAGCAGAACTAGGAATTTCGGAAAACTTAATTCTTCACTAATAATCATTTTCTTAACAATCTATCTGTTCCTATTATCCTCAATATTTCTTTTACACACAACTATACACAGTTCGTAAAACCACACTTATGAGTCCATAAATTGCCACAATCATATGAGTTTAAGAACTTTCCTAGACAGACCTTTTGTGTCCTTTCGCTGAGGGGTTCATAAACATTTCATATAACTACGAGTCAAGAATTTCACATAAGTACGAGTTTTAAGAACTCGTACTTAACCTTATATCCTCAACCTATGACCTATCTATCTGTTATACACATGAGAAAGGAATCAACCTCTTAACATGCATATAGCAAATTGCGCGACATAAACATTTCAATGTTTATCATTGTCAGAACTAAGTAATTGTTACACCAAGTATAATTCCCCGCCCACACAAGGAATCATACAACTCATCCGCCGACATGAATCCTCAATTGAATCCCCACCTAACACTAACACCCTTCTCAATACGAATTTCATTTAATCCGTATTCATAATCCTTTCTTGAATCTGTACCAATTCACACATCAATCTTGCAATAAACTTTTCAATCATTAGATTGATTCTTATTCCATACTATAACCTTATCAGATCACGGGGTGATCTCATCGTATATATTACGATTTATTTCTATGTCTTGATCATTTTGTTTTACGATCTCCTATAACTGTACTTTCAGTCTTTTAGACTCGATCTATTTCTCACTATTGTTCAACTTTATTATCAGAGTTAGGGAACTCCGTATCTTATAACTCGCTAAGATTTGTCTTTGAATCCTACCGACCAATTAACTCTATTTGAGTTAGTACTTATCCTAATCACTGCGGTTATTAGTCTCAGGTATTTCTACCTAAGGTTCATAGCCTACATCTTTGATACCAACTGTGTGGGCCCCAAATCCGAGGTCCCGAATCACCGCGGATCCGGTTCGATCATTCTATCACTACAACTTTTTGCGGAAGATATAAACATAAATTGTTTATACATTAAACTACATACTTTTCCCCAAGGTCGAGTAACCTTAAATTAATCATAATTCATAGCTTAGCTAACACATAACATGACTATCAAACTATACTACTACAAAACTAATCGCGCACATTAACTTTAATCTGGATCTATCTTTAATCTTTCCTTGTATCTGACGCGTTCGTCTTTATCTGCAATTTTTATCATGACATAGTATGGGTGAGCATAAGGATTGCCCAGCAAGTTTAAATTTAATAATATAACGATAAATCATGATTGAAAGAGTCAGAATAATAAGTTGGCTATAATTCAACAATATAATTGTGAACTAGCAGGAACAAATTTATGACTGAACAAGTATATAACATGATCAGCCTTTCATACCTGACTTATACGTGCAATATGTACAGAGTACAATTCATGAAAACCAGTAATGATTAACCATAACCTTATTCGAATGAAACAACTCTTAGTAGAGTTAAGTATAAACAAACTTTCCTGAACCGTTGATTACCGCTACACAATTTATAACGCCTTATCTGAACCTAATATATAAATAATATCGATTGCTAAGTTAGAATAATATAATCACAATTTATAAAATAACCTAAACACATTACACATAACATATAACACATAACTCTATCAGTCTATAACACATATAAAACTCGGTATCAAGTCAAAATATTGCAGTCTGAGTTGAACCCGACACAATTCTAACATCCCGACGGTTTAGTCGGACTTTTATCGAGTTTAAGTTCAGTTAAACTCTGCCTAAACACTTAACAATTAACTTAGATAATTTTCTAAGCAGTCAAAATAATTTTCATAAGTTCGTAATAATTTTTAAATAATTATTACTAATTATCGTAAATTTTCAATCATTAATAAAATATTTAACTGAATTAAATACCACATAATTCTTTTATCATTAATATTTATTTATTATTAAATATTAATGAAAATCATCACTTAATATTATAATATATCAAAATATTTTTAATACCTTAAAATCATATTTATATGATTTTTAAACACTTAAATTCATTATTCGGTAATTACTATTAATATTAAAATATTAATATTTTCATGACAAAATATCAAAAGTTATATTTTATAACTTAAAATATTTTTATAACACTTAAATTATTTTTATATGATTTATTAATCATTTATTCTATTTTTCCATAATTTATTTAATATAGTTATTAAATAAACTAATTATCTTTAATAATTGTTAATTAATGAAATTCATCTTAAAATATTAAAAGTCACTTAAAATAACTTAAAATATTTTATTATAACATAATATTATTTTTCATGTATTTAAATTATTTTTAAATCATTTATTTAATATTATAATTTAATAAATTAAATACTATTTATATTCTAAAAATATTAAATATTTATGAAATATAGTCTAAATAATTAAAAACTATTTTTTAGATTTTAAAATAATTTTTAGGAATTTATTAAATATTTTTAATTATTAAAATCTATTTATTTTGATTGATTTATTAAAATAAATCATTTTCGAAAATTAATAATTAATTTCTTAACTAAACTGTCGCTAAAAGGGCCCTATAGTGACAGAACCGTAACTATATGTGTTCTTGGCGTTCATCAACAAACCCAGAACCTTAAAGACAATGTTCGAGATTACTACTTTGACCAACATTAAAGAAGTGTTCTTGATGATTTCTGGGTAACTTATGGGGTTAAGATTGTAGTACGGATGTATTACTACAACCACAAACGTATTTCATGACCAAACAACAACATATCAGTAAGATCTGGGTCTCCAAAAAGTCTAACAAGTCTGTTATTCATTTCTGGGTTTTTCAGAAATGAAGAACAGTTCAAGGGGGCTACTTTAGATCCTTTTATCTTTCCGTCTAAGTATTGTTCGTGTGATATAATGGTTAATTCGTGTAGAGTACATATCAGAGTACAATTATATAACCTTACATCAACTTAAAAATATCACCCAAGCAAGATATGGACCTGTCAAAGTGGTGGTCCGAAACTGTTCTTGAGAAATCCGGGTTTCCCAGATTTCATCAAGAAGCCGGTGGTCAACGATGGTTTGACTTGCTACAACTTTGATCCAGTGCATGATCTGGAATTAATAACGGCATGTATAGGTAGCCTACATGTCTGTCTATATACATATAACAACAACATGGCCATATCGTTTCACAGAAAGAAGATCAGAGACCACCAACAGATTGTCAGACGCATCTGGAATTCTGGGTTTGCCCAGAAACTCTATTTCGTGACTGGTGAACGCTGTTTGACCGCTTGTATCTTTCGATCTACACATGATCTGGCCATGTTTCGAGTTTTAGATCAAAGTACTCATGACATAGAACACATGTATAATATAAAATAACACAAAGAAAACACATAGAAGGATTTACAGGCCTTGACATTAGCTTGTCAGGCCATGTTTCCAACTTTTTCCACATTTCCTAAAACTTTTATTCCGAGCATCTAGATGTTATGGATCCATGATCCAACAACCCAGATCTCTAAAAGTCACCTTATTACACATCTTTAACCAACAACTTACAACAACTAATATCAGATTAAAGATTTTAGGAAATTATGGTTTATACCTCTTTCTAACTTGATTTTGATTTCTGATCCTCATGATTTGTTCTTGGTGTGCTATCACATGATCTTGGCTTGTTTTCTCACACTCTCTCACTCCACAACTACAAAACAGTAAATAGACAACGCGGAAAAAACGTTGTGGTTTCTGTCAGAAAAACGTAGTGGTTAAGGGTGTTGTCTATTCGACACTCTTATACAACGTTTTTAAAACGTTGTAGTTAATCACAATACACAACGTTTTTTCGGAAAAAACGTTGTAGTTTTGTTTTCAAAAAATTAGCAGATGTTTAAAAACGTTGTAGAATGTATAATTTCACAACGTTTTTTGGGTAAAAACGTTGTTGTTTAGTATATAAGACAACGTTTTTTAAATGTTGTAGAATAAAAAAAATGTTATTATTTAATATTTAAGACAACGTTTTTTAAATGTTGTAGAATAAAAAAAAATAAAAAAAATATTGTTGTTTAGTAGACCGGACAACGTTTTTTAAATGTTATAGATAAAAAAAAATAAAAAAAAAGATTTTGTTCACCTATATTACCAATGCACTTGCAATATAGCCAAAATGTATCAATCATTCAAAATACATCCCAATAATCCACGAAAAATATACCAAAATATATCCATATATGCTTCTCAAATTCACTTTTCAAAGAATTTGATTATATGCATCCACAAAATAAACCAAACTATCCATAAAATTAAGCTACTAACTAAGCATGTGCAAAAAAGCCTAGTTCTCCCAAAATATGTACATTCATCTAACATATTCACCGTTACTCAAGGCTCTACATATAGCTGTTCACGTACGTTGCCCACTCATCCCGTACTTCGTCAATTTGTTCTTGTGTGTACGTTAATCCACATACCTTGTCCCACTGCAATAAAAAAATAACAAATTTAGTATACTGCTATATGTACTGCTCAGATACAATGCAATGATACAAGCAGTAACTGCTAAGATGTAACTGCTATACTGTTACACTTGCTATACTGCTCAGATAATGCTCAAGATATAATGCTCAGAGTTAGAAGTGCTATAATGCTCAAGATATACTTGCTATATTGCTCAAATAATGCTCAAGATATAATGCTCAAGATACAAGCAGTATAGACAAACTGCTAAAATCAAATTTCAGAGTTAGAAGTTGAACTGCTACTGGCAAGATAACTGCTAAATAAGAACCCACAAAGTTAAAAAAAAACTAATATCTCTCATTTCATCCATCATTTTGCACACAAAACATAGCCTTGGGATAAGTAAAGGATACCAATTAATATCCCTCCTCTGTTGCACATGCCAAATTCTCCCCTAAAACAAAATTTCATTTTTAAAAGTCAATGCAAATTAGAGGCTGCAAGGTATCAAAACCAAAGAGACAAATGCAACAATGTACCATTCATACAGGCTTTATCCATAGGCAGAATGTCAGTGTCTAGTCTAGCATTTAAGATACTTTTACGGCTAGAAATTGTTTAATTTTGTTAGGCAAATTTCATTTTCAATTTGAGGGGACACCCAAAATTAATGATTTTAGTTTGACCTGTTGAAAGGTCACAACTTGCTATATATCACAGTACCAATCACTATCTATCTATCTATCTAACTCTCACATTATTAGTGAAGAAAAACAGTACTAGTAGGCTAGTAGGCTAGTAGCAGTAGCTATTGTTCTATAAATAGGAAAACAAACAGAGCGATAGTAGAAAAAAGGAGTATGGAAAACTGTTCTTGTTTTGGTTTTTCTGAAGATGTAACAGCTTGGTGTCATTGCCTAGCTGCAGTAAATGAAGGAGGCACTTCTTTTCAAGTCCCCTGCTTGCTGCTTCCTCCGGGCGATTTAAACGGTTATTTTTATCCCTAATTCCTTTTTCAGACCTTAGCTTTAGCCATTTTCCATTCAGCCACAATTACCATATATGAGCATAAACACATTTTCCATTCAGCCACAATTACCATATCAAATCAAATCAAAAGGGGGATATAAACGCAGGGTCTTCCTGTACCAACAAAATCAAACTTCTAGCAGGAAGCAATCCCTGCTTTCTTCTTTTCACAGAGTTAATTACAAAAAAGGCGTAGTATTTTTTAACCTGCAGAGACTAAAAGCAGCAGTACCCATCATCCACAACCTGTATTTGCATTTCCAACAAAAATAAAACATCCACAAATACTGCGATTACCGGCCTAGTCAATGTGAAGGTTTGAGGTTATCCATAATACCATATCTCTCCTTTTCAAGCTATTTGAAAAAACTACACAGTATCAGCCAAGCCAACCAGGGAGCTAAAACAAGAAAAAACTATAGGAGATAATACTAAAAAGACCAGCAAAAATAAAGGCAATATGACCATCCAAAGAAAAATAAGCACCTTCACCTAAACTGTTACCCACTAGCTGAATCATTAGAGAGACGTTAGCATATCTTACCAAAGAATCATAACTAGAGAATGCTTGCAGATTGACAACCACAAAGGCAAAACCAGAGACAATAAAATAACTAACTCCTGATATCGACCCTTACACAATAAAATAGACTTTTAGTTGCAAAAAATAACTAACCTTGGATACAAAGTCCAAACTACCATCCTCAACTATCTCCTTCATAAAACGCATCACAAAATACCCGCACTCCTTGTGTGTTGGTTGTACAGGAGTTCCCTAAACACAATTAGTAATTATGTCATGATAAATCAATAAAAATAACAAATGTCCATAAGTAAACATCTTATGCACATACCACCAAGATTCTCCATTGTGGTGATTTTCGTATTTGATTATTGCTTTGCCCATTGTAAGCTTTAATGGCACTGCATGAGCAAGAGGGTGACACATATAATATCTTGCACATAATTCCAAAGACGATTTATTAGAAGAAATATTATTTTAAAACTTTCCAACTGAACTACTGTAAAACAAAGTAATTTGGAATAACATACGTGTTCACAACTTGTTTCCACTCCTCATCGATTCTATGGTACTTGAGGGAATCCATGAAGTACATATTATTATTGTCCAGATTGACAATGGTCAACACCCAATGATATCTATACAAATATCAGCCACAAACACATTACTATACTTAAACCAGGAGTTTTAATAAAAAAAGGTAAAGAAATTTACCATTCTAGATCGAACTAAATATAATAAGTACTAACCCGGAGTTGTAAGGTATCAAGAAATACGTGCCAAGATGTGCTCTTGAAAACTGAGATGCTATGTAACGTGTTTTTTGAGAAATACTTCCACAACCTTTAGCACCAACCCGAGCAGGGTCCACAAAAGCAATCATCCTTAACATATTTGTCTTCTTCAACACATCATATAAGTACCTAATAATTGAAAACCGTTAACTCAATTTTCTTTCATAGTACCAAATAAGATTTATTTAATTATACCTCATGTACATCACTATGCAAGTGCCTGATATTTCTGACATGACACCAAATTGTAGAATGTCTTCATACAAAATATGGGTTGGACGAGAAAACCCAAAAATCTCCTCCACCATCACAATTTTAATGGTGTTTCCCTTTAATTGGAGGGTATTTTTGGCATATCCACACAACACCTTTAATGAGCTTGGCATCGGACGCAGGTTATTCGATTCAGAACTTGTCTTGTCAAACTTTAAGCATTTTCCATGTTTCTAGATACAAACACAAGAATATATATTAATGAAATCAATAATATGTCAAACTTCTTGTTATATTAATGAAATCATTAATGAAATCAATGACATATACCTTTAATGGTGGCATCTTTTTGTTATCATTGTCTTTGTTCTTACCATTGTCAACATCCTCCTCATCAATCCAAATTTCATTTTTTTTAACAGCAGAATAACTAGCTTTGTCTGAAAAATGTACACCGTTAAGGGCGGTGGGAGTCAAGTAGTGACTTGGGGGAATTGTTTCACCTGGGGCCGTACACTTTCCATCCAACTTTGCCTCTATTTTCATAATCTTTTGCACCCAAAAATCTCGCTCCTCCGCTACAAGTTTTGTTGCCACAAGGTTCCCCTTATCCCGCTCTTCTTCAAGAAGTTTGTGGACAGTTTGTTTAATACATTGGCTCACATTCTCGGTTTGGCGTCTTGGTAGGTGAAAGTAGGAACTTGGAGTCACATAACCTCCCACACCTCTAACTCGTCCAGCACGCTCTGAAGTCCCCAATGCCATTGTGAGAATATCATGGCTGCCGTTCACAGTCAACGAACCTTCATCTACTTTTTTCTTGAATTCATCCTAATGAATTAACAAATAATTCACATTAACAATAAAAACAAATTACTGCCACAAAGAAAGAATTCAAAACATCAAATGATTTTCTTACAATTTCCTTTGCTTTCTCAGCTGTCTTCTCATCTGGAATATTCCCATGCTTATCTTCCCGGCCTTTCCTCCATAATGTTGCTTGATCTATGTCACCTTCCGCCATTTTTTGCAGCTGTTTCATATAAACAAACAATAACATTTTAATAATCCTTTTTTTCCAACTGTTTCATATAAACAAACAATAATTATCTTACAAAATTCTTACTAACCAGTTCATCCTCCAATCCAACATATCCTTTACGTGACAAGCGATGATGATACTGATATTGTGCACGTATTGATTGTTGTTTCTTATGTAATGCCTGCAAAATATGAAGGGGAAAGTGGTTATGTAATTTGAGAAGCAGTGATTTATTTATTGAATTAAAATGGAAGAAAATGTACCCTAAACTCTTCAGTAAACCTATGGGCTACAAAGGCTCTCCAAGCATCAGGTTCAATGAAAGAATATTCTTCAGGGGGGTCACATAAGACTTCTGCTTCATTTTCGAAAGGATAAACATAGGTATTGGTTAGTCTAGACTTAAAGTCTCGCCATTTACATGCTGCTGATCTTAAAATCATTTTCTTGATTTGAGGAGCTATCACAAACGCCATCTACGCACAAGCAGATCACACGATTAAAAATATCAATACATGTGACAATGAAGAAAAATAAAAATACATGGGAAATTTAATCAACTTCACATACCTCTACAACTTCCAAAATCTTCTTTTTTGTATCTAACTCCACAGCTTTCCATTTTGTAATGTCAATTCGGACCTTTGTGCGTGCTAATACCCCAATGTAAGACTGCATTTCATTTGCCATCTTTCCATGAGGTTTCCCATTTTTATTATACTCCACAACCTTTCTAACGCCTTGAACTTTTCGCTTAACTATTCGCTGCATTGTGTTAATGCCTCGTTTTCTTTTTGCATTACTGGAGATTGTCTCAACTTCAGATTTAAGACTGTTTTGAGTCTCCAAAGCAGCTTGCTGCATCTGACTAGCCCCGACATATTTTGAACTAGCTTTCTTTTGTTTAGGGGACGAAATAGGTTTCTTGGTTGAAGGGGAGGAAATAACTTTCTTCTTGCGAGGGGGTGACATAACTGTTTCTTTATTCTGCAAAAAAATAAAAATTGAGTTAGAAACTGATAAAACGTAACATTATTAACTGCAGAAAATTTACACTGCTGGAAAATTTAAATACATGTGAAAAGTAACATCTTGCTAGCAAATAAACATTCAGTTCATAACGAAAAACTGCTGAAGTTAAACAAGTTGATAACTGCTGGAAAAGTAACATTTTAACTGCTAAAACGTAACATTATTAACTGCAGAAAATTTACACTGTTGGAAAATATAAATACATGTGAAAAGTAACATCTTGCTAGCAAATAAACATTCAGTTCATAACGAAAAACTGCTGAAGTCAAACAAGTTAATAACTGCTGGAAAAGTAACATTTTAACCACATCGTAACTGCTGGAAAAGTAACATTTTAAACTGCTAAACTTAACATTTTCAACTGCTGGAAATTTAAACTGCTAGAAAATATAAATAAAACTGTTGGAAATACAGCTGTACGTTAGAAAATAATTCAATTCATAAATACAATTGCTGGAAGTTAAACATTTAATTCATTGAGTTCTATTAATTACCACAAGAGTTCCTATTCCTTATCAATCCAAATATCCTCACAGTCAGCTCTCATGTATTGTGAGTTTTCCTCGTGAAAAACATCATCAAATGTCTCAACTGCAGGCATACCCCTTGTAAAGGGTTCATGGTCAATTACAATGTCCCCTAGCTCATCATCACTGGCACAATCATTATAATCCCTATTTGGGGTTGATAATACAACTGACCACATAGAATCTAAAGGATCTTCAACATAAAAGACTTGTTTGACTAGGTTAGCCATAACAAATTGATCATTTCTAAAACCTATCCTACCAAGATTGGCCAACGTAAATCCAAGTTCATCTACTTTAATGCCATTATTGTTCTCAACCCAATCGCACTTAAACATAGGTACTCTAAACTTATGATAATCTAGCTCCCATATTTCCTGAATGACCCCATAGAAACTCATGTCTCCCACAACAGGATTTTTATCCTTTGCACTAGAAAGCTGCATTGTCTTTGCCACTAGGTGCACTCCACTATTTTGAACAGCTCGCACATCATCACGTGACTTGGTGTTAAAGTACAGTCCATTGACAATGTAGCTTTTATACTTTAGTACTTCCATACACGGGCCATCCGAAAGCCACCGTAAAGTTTCCGTTATGTCATTGGATGCTTGGGTAAGTTCATGTGAAACCTGAATCCAAAATAATATAAATCAAGAAACAAACAAGAGCAACCATCAAACAATTACAAAGATAAACACAATTTTACCCTTTTGCGAAACCAATCAATGAATGTGTGATTGTGCTTATCTTGTAGCCACTTTGTTCTTTTTTTGAATCTCGGATAAGTTTCTTTCAGATGTATCATATGTTCACTACATGAAATAGAAGAAAGTTAGATTTTAGTCGTTGAATTATAAGACAAAATTCTTCTATCTTATATAGAAAAACGTTTAAATTACCTGATATATGGTTCAACTTCATCTGTGTTTTCTAATACACAACGATGTGCTTGGTCTAACATGTCACGCTTCGTAGATTCTACGGTAGCACCAGATAAGGGTTGTGTACAACCCATTCTTCGCCTCGATGGGATCCCAATAGTACTAACATCATATAAATATTCCTCGCAAAACTCTGAAGCTTCTTCACTAATATAACATTCAGCCATGCAACCTTCAGGCCGATTACGATTACGTACATACCCTTTTGATACTTTCATGAATCTTTCAAATGGATACATCCATCTAAAGTAAACTGGCCCACATAATCAAACTTCTCTAACAAGATGTACCACGACATGAATCATGATATCAAAGAATGATGGTGGAAAATACTTCTCAAGCAAACACAAGGTTACCACTACATCAGCTTGCATTTTATCTAGTTTTGAAATGTCGATGACTTTGTCGCTTATCTCATTAAAGAAAAAACACAATCTGATTATTGCATACCTCACAGGTCTTTCCATCACCGAACGTAAGGCAACAGGAAGCAATTGTTGCATTAAGGTATGACAATCATGAGACTTAAGCCAATAGAGTTTTAGGTCTTGCAATGATACAAGACTTTTTGATATTAGAAGCGTAACCTTCTGGGACTTTCATGCCATGCAAAGAATTACATACAACTCTTTTCTCTGCCCTCGATAGATTCCAAGTACTTGGAGGCAAACGTGTTCTTTTTCCCCCAAAATCTGGTCGCTAATAAGTCTTAACCCCCATTTCTAAGAGGTCTAATCAAGCTACAACCCCGTCTTTGTTTTTCCCTGGAATCTCCAATAATGTACCAATAATGCTATCGCATACATTTTTCTCAATATGCATAACATCAAGACAATGTCTAATATGAAGAAACTTCCAATACTCTAGTTCAAAGAATATTGTCTTCCTCTTCCAACAAGGCATGTTATCCTTGTCATCAACAACATGAGTCAAACCATCAACCTTTCTAAATACTTCCTCTCCCGTTAGTGACACAGGAGGTGGTCTAAATTCTTGTTCTCCATTAAATGTTACTCGCTGCTTCCGAAATGAATGATCTTGAGGCAAGAATCTTCGGTGGCCAATGTAACAAACTTTTTTACCATGTGTCAACCTATGGCTAGGTGTATCATCGCCACATATAGGACATGCTTTATAACCTTTTACAACACATCCAGATAAGTTCCAATAGGCAGGAAAGTCATTAATAGTCCACATTAATTGGGCTTTGAGCATGAAGTATTCTCCTCTAAATGCATCATACACCCCTGGAACCCCCTTCCACAAACACTTCAAATCATCAATCAATGGTTCCAAGTAGACATCTATATCATTACCAGCTTGTTTAGTACCTGAGATCAACAAAGTCAACATCATGAACTTTCTTTTCATACATAACCAAGGCGGAAGATTATAAATAATCATTATAACAAGCCAACTACTGTATCTACTACTAAGAGAACCATGAGGATTGATCCCATCAGCTGAAAGAGCAAGTCTAAGGTTTCTAGGGTCTTTACCAAACTCCGGCCACTTATCATCCACTAGCTTCCAAGATGGTGAATCTGATGGATGACGCATATGACCGTCGCTCATTTTATTATTAGCATGCCAAGTCAAACTCTCAGCTGTCCTGCTAGATTTAAACATACGTTTAAACCCCGGGATAGGAGGAAAGTACCACAGCACCTTCGCAGGCACCCCTTCTCTTACATGTTCATTATTATCCATCTTCCATCTTGAGAGAGAACATTTTGGGCAATTAGTTACCTGGTCAAATTCCTTTCTATACAAGATGAAGTGATTAGGGCAAGCATGTATTTTCTCATAATCCATTCCTAAGGCATATAAAGTCTTCTTTGTCTCGTATAAGGAGCAAGGTAATTGGTTACCTTCTGGAAGAAGTTCAGTCAGAAAAATCAAGTGCTCTGTGAAACCAACATCACTCAACCCATGCTTTGCTTTCAAATTGTAGAGTCTAACAAGTGCACCTAACTTACTAAATTTACAACCAGGGTACAAGGGTTCATCTCCATCCCCAATCACATTAAGAAACTCACACGGATCATTTGAGAAATCCCAAAAACCATTATCTTCCATATCTATTGTTTCAGAGACATAGCCTTGTTCAGTAGTTCCTACAAAAGGTTTATTTGTATCTGCATCTAACATATTAGGTTCTCCATGCCATATCCAAGTGTGATAACTAGTATCAACCCCATTAAAATACAAGTGATCCCGTATAATTCTGGCACCAAATTTTAAAATGTTTCCACATTTTACGCAAGGGCAATGAATAAGATTCACATTTCTCGCGTTGTCTACTGCAAACCTCAAGAATTCATCAACGCACAGTTCATACTCTCGTGACCTTCTATCAGCACACATCCATGACTTATCCATCTTAAAATAAACAAAACATGTCATCTAGAGTCCAACATTAAATATAAAACACTGAATAAGCACTCAGTTAATTATCAATTGGCTAAACTAGATAAAAGAAATGTTATTATTTCACCCAATGAACAAGATGAAAATTACATTAGAATTTATGTCCACTTTGATATCAGTATCAACCACACGAGAAAACAGAGGCAAATGCTAGTTAGAAAACCAAAAACTAATGATTATATTAGCACATAAATCTACAATTCTGCATTCCAAAAGAAAACTTCCATTGAAGAACCACATTTACAGATAAATACAGTCAAAAAATCAGACCATATGGCATTTTTGAAGAGAACCCTATATTAGAGCTCCAAATTAGCTCCAAAAATCTTTTAAAATTTCTAATTAAAACCTAAATTTTAGGGAAAATTAACAAATGAGAAATTAAAACCTAACCACTGCTGCCACCGCAGCCACCCCTATGCTATCAATTTATGAAAGCAACACTAAGTTAACGAATCAACACTAAGCAGACTGTAAATGGGTTAAAAATACTAAGCAGACTGTAAATGGGTTAAAATTAAACACATGCAAGAACGAATCCAAAGAGATGAAGAACTTACAATGAAACCCTAGCCCCAAAATAGCTTCAAACACCCAATTAAAGATCTTCAGATTTCAGCCTCAGAGAAGAGGTACACCCAATCAGATCGAACACAACCAACACTGCATAACCAGAGAAGAAAACGTTATCTAATTGACGAGCCCTTGGAGAGAAGAGAAGGAACGAAGAGAGAAGAAACGAAGAGAGAAGGAACGAAGGAAACCTCGATCTGCAACTTCGAAGGATTCCGACCGAAGCTCTCTGCACTGACCTCTGCATTATCGAGCCCTTGGAGAGAAGAGAAGGAACGAACGAGCAGGCCTCTGCACTAACGAAAACTCTGCACTAACGAGCCCTATGCACTGCAACTTTGAAGGAAACCGATCGAAGGTCTATCTCCTCTGCACTGCACTGATCCGAGCCCTTGGAGAGAGAAAAAGACGTGTTTTAATTTTAAGTTCACTATTTGATGTTCCGTGTTTTTCTTAAATAGATAACGTTTTTTTTAAAAAAACGTTATCTATTTAAAATAAAAATAATGTCCTTCTAAATAGATAACGTTTTTGCATTTATATCTACAACATTTTTTCTAAAAACGTTGTAAAAAAAAACCACAACGTTTTTATGAAAAAAACGTTGTCTATTAAGCGTTGTCTATTAGGTACTTTGTACTGGTGCTCTAAGATCCGAAAATATAGAGAGAGAAGGGATTTGGACAAAATGAAAAATAAAGAGGCCATTTCTCTCTCTTTAATCTCTTATAAATGCCTTGTATATAATGTTATGGCTGGAAAATTCGGCTGGTTGGCTGGATTTGTAACATGTGGCTGATCTAGGGTGGTTGACTTGCCAATTATATGGCAAGATCTACAAGCAACATCCAATAATGCACAAGGGAAAAATAGTTATTTGTTTTTTAAATTTAATGGTATTCTAGTAAATGACCAAACCCTAAGGGTTTAGGGTTTAGAAAATTTATGGTTTAGGGTTTAAAACCCTTAGGGTTTACAAATTTAATTTTCTAAAATTTTCAATTTAGGTTTTAAAAATAGAAAATTAATATTTCTAAATTATAATTAGAATTTTCTAATTATATTAAAATTTCTTAATCATTACTTAAATCTTGCTAATTAGGATTAGCATTTACTAATTACAATCGCTAATTAAGCAATTAGGGTCAAAATGATCATTAGGGTTTATAAACCACTAATTAGGGTTTCTAATAGAAAAATAATTTTTCATATTAAAAATTAGATTTCGTAATTAGATTAGGTTTTTCTAATTACTATATTTTTAAAATTAGAATTAATATATCCTAATTAACATTAAAAGTATTAAATTAACACTTAGGTTTTCTCTAATTATAAATTGGGGTTTCTAATCCAGAAATTAGGGTTTTATAAATTTTAAATTAGGGTTTAATAAATAATTAAGCTTTACCCTAATTAACATTATAATTAATATCACTTAAGAATTATAATTATCCTTTAAGTTATCAGATTAGGGTTTTAAATTCCTGAATTAGGGTTTCAGATTTTCGGAACTGAAATTAGGGTTTCTAGAACCAGTTTTAAGGTTTCTAGTTAAACGTTAAGGTTTCCTAAACGAACATTGACGTTCTTAATAAATACTTCGAGTTTGTTACATATATCGTTTATTTGGTCAACCGTTGACCCTTAACCACATCATGCACACATACATAACAATATTTGCAAAATATTTTCACGTATTTCCTTAATCCTGAATAATTCACCTAAATCCTTCACAGAATTTTGAAATCCTCAAAATTCCATCTTAAAAATATCAAACGCATACACTTATTTTCTATCTCGGTTCTAATATCGAACCTTAAATTAATTAATTAAAATTTGAAAAATTTTCTAAATTCTCGGGTTGTGACAACCGTGATTGATTTTAATGGTTTGGTCACTTGAATTTGCATAATAGGTTGATTAGGAATATGAAAGCTAACAACCTTATGAAAATAATCAATTTTAGCATGATGAGTAGTTAACCAATTAATCCCTAGAATCACGTCAAATGCAAGTATTTTTAAGGAGATAAGATTGACAAGTAACGTGCGGTTACTGATTTGAATCAAACAAGACTTATAAATAATGGATGTAATGAAGGTTTCTCCCAACGAAGTTTCAACAGATAAGTCAAAGTCTAATTTCTTTGGAGTCAAATTTAAATGTTGAGCGCAAGTAGTAGAAATAAAAGAATGGGTAGAACCGGTATCAAATAAGGTATATACTTCGCTAGATTTTATGATAAGCTTACCCGTGATGACCTCGTTCGAGTTCCTTGCTTTCTGGGAGGTCACGAAAAATGCTCTCCCTTGAACTACTGGTTTTGACTTGTCTGGGACGGCATTTGGTGTCACCGTTCCAACTGGACTTGGCTTCCCAGTACGAGAAAATATAGCTAGATGACCTTCTCTTCCATAATTGTAGCACATTTTTGACTGCTGCACACAGTTTGAACTGATGTATCCCTCTCCTCCGCATTTGAAGCATATGATAGGTGGTAATTCTCCTTCCTTAACAACAGGTGCTGGTGCTGATGTTTTTCCATCATTGTTGAATCTCCACTTCTTTAAATGTCCACTCTTATTGTCTTGGCCATGATTACCACCGAAATGGTTACCATTTCTGGCATGTTGATTCCCTCCATGTTTATTGTCACCGCTTCGTTGACTGCTACCACTGGTTGGGTTGACTCGTTATCGCGCTCTAATAACCGAGCCATATTCACAACATCTAAATACAAACAGAGTTTATGAGAGATAAGGTATTGACGTATCTCGGGTTTCAAACCTCTTAGAAACATTCGCGTCATTCTCTCCTCATTATCAACTAAGTGAGACGCAAACCGGGACAACTCGGCAAACTTATCTTCGTACTAAGACTGTGAGGTCCCCGAACCCGGATACTTGAAACCCGAACTCGGTACTTCACGATACCATTTCTATGAGCGGAATACTACAATTAATAATAACAATAATATAAAACTTAAACTTAAATTTATAATTTCATCAGAGTCTTTCTCCCAAGTACGTAACCTTTAAACATTCATTACATGTCATAACATATATAATTATATATATCATAGTCTTCATAATCTAAAACTATTACAAACAGTAGCATAAAGAGTCATTCAGCAACTTTTCCTTTTCCCTTGTTCTTGATAGTTCCTTCTGATCCTTCATACTTAGCTGAAAACATTTAAATTAAGCAAGAATGAGCATTTGAGTGCCCAGCAAGTATTATATATATATATATAGGCTGAAGGAATTTAAATGTTTTCTTTATAATATTCTTCTACAACTAGTAAGTAGTTGTGAAGTAATCTGTACCAACAATAATAACATAACAACCCTCTTTCAAATTTTTGAAACTACATACTGACTATACATGGGGTTTCTGTGACATACTATGAACAATGTTTTTCATTTTCGAAAAGGTTTGAACAGAAATTCATCTGTAAACCGTCATGACTTACGGGCACGGAGGGTGATCAGCCCTGTTGTACCCTGTATTGATCAATACTACATGTATAAGAACGATGTTATCGTTCACTCTGTCCGCCTTGGGCGCATAAAAATTTTCCCATTATCGGGATGTTCATACCTGTCGGGTTTTCGTAATAAAGGTCTTATATAATTCAACATAGATGTATATCAAAGGTATATCAACATGCGATTGTATACAATGATTATCCAAGTGGGGACACTTGTATAATCATTTCTAGAAATTAACGAACAGAATAAATATTCGAATTATCATATACTAACATGTTGATAATCAAAGGGTGTATATAATATAGATTTAACAATCTGTACATAATAATAATTTTGAACTTCTCACTTCTGACCATTGCATAAAGAAAATGCAAAGCTAGGATACTTGCCTGATGTGCTGCTTACACTTTGTAACTTAGTTCTACCCTTTTCTATCACAACCTATCATTAACCAGATCATTTTACTGATTAGTACAACATATCGTACACATAACACTGCTTATTGCAGTCAGCACATTTCCTATTCACATTGTCATACAACCTAAATAAACCATTGAATCACAAATAAACACATATCCAATAAATTATCTAAGTCCAGATCAATTTCTGATCTATGTCGGTCTACCGACAGCTTTATCGGTTAAATATCGAGTCTAAGACTCTAATCCGTAGTTCAATATCCATTTGGATAACTTAAATATCAGTCGCACTATTTTTCATGGCCTTATAAAAATTATTAAATAATTATTATCATTTATTATAATTTTTGAAATATCAGAATCATTATGAAATGCTTTAAATATTAAACAATTCTATTATCATTAATATTTAATTAATATTAAACTATTAATGAATCCATTGCCAAAATATTAAAGTTATGTATAATAACTCAAAATATTTTTAAAACATTTATATTACCTTTAATTGATATTTAAACATTTAAAATCATTATTACCATTAATATTTAAATATTAATAAACTATTTATCCAAATATTAAAAGTCATTAATTATAACTTAAAATATTTTTAAATCATTAATATCCTTTTTAAATGATTTTTAAATAAATAAAACCATTTTAAAACTATTTATTTAATAAAATTATTAAATAAATTTAATATCATTAATCATTAAATAAATATCATTAATATTAAATTATTAATGAAATATCCTTTAAATATTAAAAGTTATATTTTATAACTTAAAATATTTGTAAACACTTTGTTTCCATTTAAAATGATTATTATAATAATAAAATCATTTTTAAACTAAATTATTTAATATAATTATTAAATAATTTTATTATCATTAATCATAATTAATTAATGAAATTTACCTTTAAATATTAAAAGTTATATTT
This sequence comes from Panax japonicus, assembly GCA_020205505.1. NCBI lineage: Eukaryota > Viridiplantae > Streptophyta > Magnoliopsida > Apiales > Araliaceae > Panax > Panax japonicus. The sequence goes on from CM035113.1 coordinate 64,061,835, forward strand.
TATAACTTAAAATATTTTTAAATACCTTATTATTATTTAAAATGATTTTTAATATAATAAAATCATTTTTACTTTATTTATTTAATTCATTTAATAAATAACTTAATTATCATTAATATTACTTTATTAATGAAAATTATCAAATAATATTAAAAGTTATCAAAATAACTCAAAAATATTTTCTAACACAATAATATAATTTTTCATGATTTTTCATGAATTAAAATCATTTTTTAAATAATTTATTTAATATTATATTTAAATAAATTAATTACTTTTAATATTTCAAAAATATTAAATATTTATGAAATATATTTAAAATAATTAAAAACTAATTTTCAGAATTTAAAATAAATTTTAATAATTTATTTTATATTTTTAATAATTAAAAACTATTTTTTTTCTATTTTTTTTATTAATTTTCGAAAATATTAATTAAATCTGTCGCTAAAGGCCTATAGCGACGATTTCTGTCGCTATAGGTGTTCTTGAGGGCTTGCCCAGAATTTCCGGCAGAGGCGAGGTGGCTCGTTTGACCGGGTTTAATTCAGTGGTTGATTTGTTTCTGGGCTTGTTAAAACTTTCAGATTGTAGTACTCGTGTAGTACTACAACTACAAACTCATTTCATGACCAAACAACAACGTAATTAGCAAGATCTAGGCTTCCAAAAGTTCTGACAGACGTGTTCTTCATTTTCTGGGTTACCCAGAAAATGAAGAACAGTCAGGGTACCTCCTTTGACATTTTATAACTTGGTTATCGTGTAACTTTTATGCGATATATAAATTACAAGTTGTAGATAACATGTAGTACTACAACTATAAAGAAAAATAACACAAAAACATCATATAATGAGCAAGATCTGTCCGGTCAAAGTAGGACACGGACACTGCTTTTACGTTTTCTGGGTTCGCGACTTTTAGCAGTTTGGTCAACGTAGTTTGACCGTGAATATCTTTCGATCTATAACAGATATGAGCTTGAATCTTTTTGCATATTAAAGATCACCTTACAGACTACACATAACAACTTAAAAACAACATAAATCATAAACGACCCGAGAGTTATAGGGCCTGACATTTGACTGAAAATCACCAGAAATTTTTTTCCAGATTTTTGGAAAAACGTGAATCTGATCATTTAGATGTTATGGGTCTAGTTTCTAGCAACCCAGATCATGATTATACAATAGATTCAACATATTACAACAACAAAAATCAACATTTAACACCAAATTTTGGACATAAATTCAAAGTAGGGTTTTATACCTTCTTGATCGATTTCTGATTTTTCGTTGCTGTTTTGTTGTTGATGTTCGTGGGGCTTGTTTCTTGACTGATTTTAGCAACAAATTTCGGAGGTTTTAGATAGAGAGAGAGAGAGAGTTGGTGAGAGTTGTTTAGCAAAATGGCAAAGTCTTTGCATTTTCTCTCTCTCAACTTATTTATAGGCAATTGTGGTGCATGAATGATCTGATTTTGAGCTTGTTGCTGGAATTAGAGAGCACATGGGGTTGTTGGTTTGGTGACCAACTTCACCAATTTGTCAAAACCTATAACTAGCTTCTTAAATGCCTAAAATGGGCATTTTTGCCATTTCCCTTTTGTTCTAGAAATTTGCTTTAGGGTTTAGGGTTTAGATATTTTAATGTTTAGAGTTTAACATTTAACCCTTAAAGATTTAGCAACTAGGATTTCAAAATTTTCCAATTTTAGGATTTAGCAATTAGGGTTTATTATTACAAAAATAATAACTAAATTTTAGTTTCTAATATTTTGAAAAATTAACTTTGTTAATTAAAATAAGTTTGTAATTATCTAACACATGGGTATTAGGGTTTAAAACCCTTAATCACAATTAACTTTGCTAATAAAGCAATTAGGGTTTATTCTTTTGGTAATTAGGGTTACCAAATTATTATTAGGGTTTTTAATTACTAAATTAGGGTTTTAGTTTAGTAATTAGGGTTTAACAATTTAGGGTTTCTAAATTTAATTATTGTAAACACCATACTTATTAATTAATCACATTATCGATACTCACCAACAATCTCAAACTCTAATCTCAAATTAGGGTTACTAATTATGGCAATTAAGGTTTCCAGAATTTTAATTAGGGTTTACCTAATTAATACATTAAATACATGACAAAATTAATATTACATACTTATAAAATAATCTCACACTCTAATTTGGATCTCAAATTAGGGTTTAATATTATTACTAGGGTTTGGATCAAAATACACCGTAATTGACCAACTATTTTCAATACGGACATATTGTACATATACATAGCACTGAACAATCAAAATATAATTAATATTATATTATTATTCTCATACCTTGACAATAATCCAAAATTAGAATTTGGATTCCATATCTGATTATTATTTCATATTTAACCTTGATAATTAAGGTAAAATATTTAACTTAATAATCTGTACAAAAATTCATATAATAAAATAATTATTATATTTATTCTAAAAATCACTTCATATATTATTTAAATAATATATGATTATATATTCATGGAAAATAATTAATCAAAACATTTTTATTTTAAAATTAATTATTATAAAAATATACTTTATAATAATCAATAATTCTAGAATAAATTTACTTGTAAATATTCATGTAATAAATATATTTTTATTTACCACATAAATACATATACACATAATCTTGTACAAATCCTCATCCTTAAAATAATAAAAAAAAATTTATACGCAAAATTTAAGATTTATTTATATCGAAAATATCGGGTTGTCACATTCACCCTCCCTTATAAGGATTCCGTCCCCGGAATCACCACTTTAAAACCTACACATAACCGGGTACATAGCATACATATTCTTCACAAGTAGATCTCGATCAAATTTGATCGAACTGATCTTTAACTAATCACATAAAGCTTGTCTTTCTGATTAAACGGAAATTTGATTTCTAAAAGAACTCAAATTCCTCCCTCAAAATTTCTTTATAAAGTAATTTACTATACATAGAATAATTATAAATACGCAATTAAAAGTTATTCGAATATTACCTGGAACTGCATTGCCAGCTGCCACCGTGTCTTGAACCGTCATGTTGAAGACTCTTGATGTTGACTTTGTTGGTTTGTTCGATGATGTCGGTCCCGTGATTGCTAATGTTCCACTACCCTTATTCACATTACCAGCCTCTATCCTCCTGTTTGGACAATCCTTCACCCTATGCTCCATTGATCCGCAAATAAAACAACCACTGTTCATTCTAGGATTGGGGCAGTTGGGAGAGATATGACCCTCCTGCCCGCATTTGTAACACACAAATTTTCCTTTCAAACACTCCCCAGAGTGGTTCTTTCCACAATTTCCACACTGCACCCCTGTCTTCTTAACACCTTCTTGTTTAACCTGGACATTGCCAGAATAGTTCCCCTTCCTTTTTCCGTCGACACTCCTGCTTCCACTATTAATTCTTACCTTCTCAGCTCCCTCGACCTTGGCCTTGTTCTTCTTCTCCTTATTATAGAGGCTCATAGCCTCACTTCCCTCCTCCGCAATTATCGCCTTCTCCAAGAGTGATGCAAATGTTGGAATCTGCAACACTGCCACCTTGTTATAGAGCCAGGGTTTTAATCCCAACTCAAATCTCCTCGCCTTCCTAGCCTCCGTATCAACTTGATGCGGAGCAAACCTAGCTAACTCATTAAATTTAGCGGCATATTCTGCCACTGACATATCCCCTTGCTTTAACTCCAAAAATTTTACCTCCATTCTAGACTGCATACTGGCTGAAAAATAATTTTTGAAAAATAACGTCTTAAATCTATCCCACGCTACCACACCTGCTCCTGCCCTCACCTGATTTGCTTCCCACCAAAAATTTGCCTCACCCTTCATCAGATAGGTGGCAAAAGAGGTCTTTTGCCCCTCAGCTACCCTAGCTATTATGAACGCCTTCTCAATTTCCCTAACCCAATTTTGGGCTTCTACAGGTTCAGTCGTACCTTTAAATTCTGGTGGTCCTACAGCCTTAAAATCTTTAAAATTTGCCAAGTGATTATCCGGCTGGTTTCCTTGTTGCATAGCCTGAGCTACCATATTTGCGAACTGCTGCATTGGGTCCGCTTGTTGTTGTCCTTCAACATTGTTGACAGACTCTTCGGCCCTTTGATTCCGAGTTTGACGTCTTAGCGGCATTATCTGGTTAAGTAAAAACCATAAATTAACTTACATTCTAAACCTTATCATATAAGTTTAAACTTATTAAACTTGTTTCATAACTTAAACTTTAATTCATATTCATTCATTGCTTTCAAAATATTTAAATATCATAGCACATAGTGCTTTAAACATCAGTTATCCCTTTGTGACTGCAAAAATCGGGATTTATATAACCACTTATACAAAAGTCTTATAATAATGCATTACACAGACATACTAAACATAAATATAATATTAAACACGCTTACACAACATAACCTATACTACCTATTCCTTAAGCCCTTTTTCTTGGACATTCATACGTTCGATGTCCTTCCATCCCACAATTAAAACATCCACCTTTCTTATAGTCGGGGCAACGAGGAGAAGTATGTCCCTCTCGGCCGCAAATATAACATATCTTCTTCCCTTTCTTCTTATCAGGTTTTCCTACCTCAGGGTCTTCTATCTTTCTTTTTCCCTTATCTCTCGGGGCTGCACACGAAGTGTTGCTTGAGGCTCCCATCTGATCAATTTGGATTTTAAGATTATCCTGTTCTTCCATTGTTTCTATTAATGCCTGACGCAGTTGACTATTAAATAGCTTTTCTATCTCCCACATCCTTTCCAGAGAAGAAATCTTGTTCCTCAGATTCTGTACCTCCGTTGATGCTTGTTCAGCTTCAACTTCAGTGTCTGAATCACTATCTGTCAGCTCCACTATTTTCGGATCTGGTAATATGTTTTCTATGATGATCACCTCATCCAAGTAGTTTTCATTGTGAGCTTCTATTTCAGCTATTGGCTTCGATATCAGCTCAGGTGTATGGGTTTGATTCTTCTTTATGTTATAAGCATATAACAAGCCTTTTCCACCCGACATCTACACACATAAATTATTTTGATTAGCATATATTATATACACATAACACATAAAGGTTTCATATAAGTTATCTTTTAGTTTGTTTGACGATGAATTTATCCAATCCATCTTTATTTAAACTCTATATGAGTTATTTATATTTTCAACGTTTCCCTCTGTTCTAAGGTTATAGCCTAAGGTTTAACCCACCTAAGGTTTCTAACCCTATAGCTCTGATACCATTCTGTGAGGTCCCCGAACCCGGATACTTGAAACCCGAACTCGGTACTTCACGATACCATTTCTATGAGCGGAATACTACTATTAATAATAACAATAATATAAAACTTAAAATTAAATTTATAATTTCATCAGAGTCTTTCTCCCAAGTACGTAACCTTTAAACATTCATTACATGTCATAACATATATAATTATATATATCATAGTCTTCATAATCTAAAACTATTATAAATAGTAGCATAAAGAGTCATTCAGCAACTTTCCCTTTTCCCTTGTTCTTGACAGTTCCTTCTGATCCTTCATACTTAGCTGAAAACATTTAAATTAAGCAAGAATGAGCATTTGAGTGCCCAGCAAGTATTATATATATATAGGCTGAAGGAATTTAAATGTTTTCTTTATAATATTCTTCTACAACTAGTAAGTAGTTGTGAAGTAATCTGTACCAACAATAATAACATAACAACCCTCTTTCAAATTTTTGAAACTACGTATTGACTATACATGGGGTTTCTGTGACATACTATGAACATTGTTTTTCATTTTCGAAAAGGTTTGAACAGAAATTCATCTGTAAACCGTCATGACTTACGGGTACGGAGGGTGATCAGCTCTGTTGTACCCTGTATTGATCAATACTACATGTATAAGAACGATGTTATCGTTCACTCTGTCCGCCTTGGGCGCATAAAATTTTTTCCATTATCGGGATGTTCATACCTGTCGGGTTTTCGTAATAAAGGTCTTATATAATTCAACATATATGTATATCAAAGGTATATCAACATGCGATTGAATACAATGATTATCCAAGTGGGGACACTTGTATAATCATTTCTAGAAATTAACGAACAGAATAAATATTCGAATTATCATATACTAACATGTTGATAATCAAAGGGTGTATATAATATAGATTTAACAAGCTGTACATAATAATTCTGAACTTCTCACTTCTGACCATTGCATAAAGAAAATGCAAAGTTAGGATACTTGCCTGATGCGCTGCTTACACTTTGTAACTTAGTTCTACCCTTTTCTATCACAACCTATCATTAACCAGATCATTTTACTGATTAGTACAATATATCGTACACATAACACTGCTTATTGCAGTCATCACATTTCCTATTCACATCGTCATACAACCTAAATAAACCATTGAATCACAAATAAACACATATCCAATAAATTATCTAAGTCCAGATCAATTTCTGATCTATGTCGGTCTACCGACAGCTTTATTGGTTAAATATCGAGTCTAAGACTCTAATCCGTAGTTCAATATCCATTTGGATAACTTAAATATCAGTCGCACTATTTTTCATTTATTATAATTTTTGAAATATCAGAATCATTATGAAATGCTTTAAATATTAAACAATTCTATTATCATTAATATTTAATTAATATTAAACTATTAATGAATCCATTGCCAAAATATTAAAGTTATGTATAATAACTCAAAATATTTTTAAAACATTTATATTACCTTTAATTGATTTTTAAACATTTAAAATCATTATTACCATTAATATTTAAATATTAATGAACTATTTATCCAAATATTAAAAGTCATTAATTATAACTTAAAATATTTTTAAATCATTAATATCCTTTTTAAATGATTTTTAAATAAATAAAACCATTTTAAAACTATTTATTTAATATAATTATTAAATAAATTTAATATCATTAATCATTAAATAAATATCATTAATATTAAATTATTAATGAAATATCCTTTAAATATTAAAAGTTATATTTTATAACTTAAAATATTTTTAAACACTTTGTTTCAATTTAAAATGATTATTATAATAATAAAATCATTTTTAAACTAAATTATTTAATATAATTATTAAATAATTTTATTATCATTAATCATAATTAATTAATGAAATTTACCTTTAAATATTAAAAGTTATATTTTATAACTTAAAATATTTTTAAATACCTTATTATTATTTAAAATTATTTTTAATATAATAAAATTATTTTTACTTTATTTATTTAATTCATTTAATAAATAACTTAATTATCATTAATATTACTTTATTAATGAAAATTATCAAATAATATTAAAAGTTATCAAAATAACTCAAAAATATTTTCTAATACAATAATATAATTTTTCATGATTTTTCATGAATTAAAATCATTTTTTAAATAATTTATTTAATATTATAATTAAATAAATTAATTACTTTTAATATTCCAAAAATATTAAATATTTATGAAATATATTTAAAATAATTAAAAACTAATTTTCAGAATTTAAAATAAATTTTAATAATTTATTTTGTATTTTTAATAATTAAAAACTATTTTTTTCTATTTTTTTATTAATTTCCGAAAATATTAATTAAATCTGTCGCTAAAGGCCTATAGCGACGCTTTCTGTCGCTATAGGTGTTCTTGAGGGCTTGCCCAGAATTTCCGGCAGAGGCGAGGTGGCTCGTTTGACCGGGTTTAATTCAGTGGTTGTTGTGTTTCTGGGCTTGTTAAAACTCTCATATTGTAGTACTCGTGTAGTACTACAACTACAAACTCATTTCATGACCAAACAACAACGTAATTAGCAAGATCTAGGCTTCCAAAAGTTCTGACAGACGTGTTTTTCATTTTCTGGGTTACCCAGAAAATGAAGAACAGTCAGGGTACCTCCTTTGACATTTTATAACTTGGTTATCGTGTAACTTTTATGCGATCTATAAATTACAAGTTGTAGATAACATGTAGTACTACAACTATAAAGAAAAATAACACAAAAAGATCATATAATGAGCAAGATCTGTCCGGTCAAAGTAGGACACGGACACTGCTTTTACGTTTTCTGGGTTCGAGACTTTTAGCAGTTTGGTCAACGTGGTTTGACCGTGAATATCTTTCGATCTATAACAGATATGAGCTTGAATCTTTTTGCATATTAAAGATCACCTTACAGACTACACATAACAACTTAAAAACAACATAAATCATAAATAACCCGAGAGTTATAGGGCCTGACATTTGACTGAAAATCACCAGAAATTTTTTTCCAGATTTTTGGAAAAACGTGAATCTGATCATTTAGATGTTATGGGTCTAGTTTCTAGCAAACCAGATCATGATTATACACTAGATTCAACATATTACAACAACAAAAATCAACATTTAACACCAAATTTTTGGACAGAAATTCAAAGTAGGGTTTTATACCTTCTTGATCGATTTCTGATTTTTCGTTGCTGTTTTGTTGTTGATGTTCGTGGGGCTTGTTTCTTGACTGATTTTAGCAACAAATTTCAGAGGTTTTAGATAGAGAGAGAGTTGGTGAGAGTTGTTTAGCAAAATGGCAAAGTCTTTGCATTTTCTCTCTCTCAACTTATTTATAGGCAATTGTGGTGCATGAATGATCTGATTTTGAGCTTGTTGCTGGCATTAGAGAGCACATGGGGTTGTTGGTTTGGTGACCAACTTCACCAATTTGTCAAAACCTATAACTAGCTTCTTAAATGCCTAAAATGGGCATTTTTGCCATTTCCCTTTTGTTCTAGAAATTTGCTTTAGGGTTTAGGGTTTAGATATTTTAATGTTTAGAGTTTAACATTTAACCCTTAAAGATTTAGCAACTAGGATTTCAAAATTTTCCAATTTTAGGATTTAGCAATTAGGGTTTATTACAAAAATAATAACTAAATTTTAGTTTCTAATATTTTGAAAAATTAAATTTGTTAATTAAAATAAGTTTGTAATTATCTAACACATGGGCATTAGGGTTTAAAACCCTTAATCACAATTAACTTTGCTAATAAAGCAATTAGGGTTTATTCTTTTGGTAATTAGGGTTACCAAATTACTATTAGGGTTTTTAATTACTAAATTAGGGTTTTAGTTTAGTAATTAGGGTTTAACAATTTAGGGTTTCTAAATTTAATTATTGTAAACACCATACTTGTTAATTAATCTCATTATCGATACTCACCAACAATCTCAAACTCTAATCTCAAATTAGGGTTACTAATTATGGCAATTAGGGTTTCCAGAATTTTAATTAGGGTTTACCTAATTAATACATTAAATACATGACAAAATTAATATTACATACTTATAAAATAATCTCACACTCTAATTTGGATCTCAAATTAGGGTTTAACATTATTACTAGGGTTTGGATCAAATTACACCGTAATTGACCAACTATTTTCAATACGGACATATTGTACATATACATAGCACTGAACAATCAAAATATAATTAATATTATATTATTATTCTCATACCTTGACAATAATCCAAAATTAGGATTTGGATTCTATATCTGATTATTCTTTCATATTTAACCTTGATAATTAAGGTAAAATATTTAACTTAATAATCTGTACAAAAATTCATATAATAAAATAATTATTATATTTATTCTAAAAATCACTTCATATATTATTTAAATAATATATGATTATATATTCATGGAAAATAATTAATCAAAACATTTTTATTTTAAAATTAATTATTATAAAAATATACTTTATAATAATCAATAATTCTAGAATAAATTTACTTGTAAATATTCATGTAATAAATATATTTTTATTTACCACATAAATACATATACACATAATCTTGTACAAATCCTCATCCTTAAAATAATAATAAAAAATTTATACGCAAAATTTAAGATTTATTTATATCGAAAATATCGGGTTGTCACAGAGACACAGTCATATTGTTCTGCTCTAACTTGATGAACTCTTCCTTTTGATGCGACGAATACTTTCGGGAAAGTACTTGTCATTGAATAGTTCTTGGAACTTCTCCAAAGATATCTTCAGTGCGGCATGTTGAGTACACTTTACTGATTCCCACCAGTAATCTGCATCTCCTTACAACATAAAGGTGGCAAAAGAAACCTTTTGTTCCTCGGAGCATCCCAAGACATCAAATATCTTGGTGATCTGCTTTATCCACGCTTCCGCCTTAAGTGGTTTTGGATCTACAATAAACTCCGGTGGTCCCAGCTCCTTGAACTATTTATCGGTGACCGTCCGAGAGTTTTCAGTGTTTCAACCTACATTTTGGACAGGAGCCGCTCTCGTTTGATGTTGCGTGTATTGCATAAAGCCTCTGAACATTCCATCATTAATCAGTTGGTCAGTGTTTGTTTGCATAAGGATTGTCACCTTCCTGATGCACATTATCCTGATTATTGATCTGTGGAGACTCAACGGTCTCATGTGCTCCATTGCTATTCTCAACATTCTCAGATGTCATTTTCAAATATTGCCAAAAAAACAAGGGTTAATTAACATGCAACATATTATCCCTATACTCTGACCGACCAATTAAATACCAAATAAACTTAGGTAGGTCATACTAGCGAATGAATTCCCCGTCTCTCCCCTCCTAGTTCTAGTCTCACATCTTAGCCAGGGATCATATCCTTAAGCTTTGATACCAACTGTGACGCCCCCAAAATAGGTATACATCGCCTATCTTGAGTCGCCAAATACATGGTACAAAATTTAAATAAAACTTAATTATACAACAGTCGTGTAAAATACGACAAAACATAATCTAAGAGTTTTAATAAGAATATTGTCATCTAGACAATATCCACACTCAATGGAGTCTTCATTACATTTATTGTCACACTATTTTATAGAATTGTGAGGACTACTAAAATAACCATCTGGACCGTCAATCCGTTCCCCGACTCGTCCCAGCTATATTCTCATTTCCTGAATAGAACAGTAAAAGAAAGGGTGAGCTCAACTAGCCCAATAAGAAATATTATGACTAAGATAATGCAGAATAATTTATCTTTAGCCTTCAACAGTGTTAAACTGATAAAATATAACAAACATCAAGTTTAACTACAGCGGAACAAGCAATCCATTAGAAGAGTCAAGTAGAGAATAAAATCTACTATCTTCTACGATTTAAAAAAAAATTCATCACTTTTATCGCAGAGATTCAGCTTAATAAATAAACCACATCATACCTGCACTACGGCAAAGGATATTCATTAGTATCACGACCACAAATTGTCCATGCACTACGGGCCAATGTTATTCGTGTATTAATCAATGGTCATGATCATGCCAACAACTGTCCATCAATGCACTACGGCCAATGAGGACTTTTACTACATTATTTGTAACATTACTGTCATAATTATACCGAATAATCCCTGGTAATAATCATACCAAGTCCATCTATGCACTACAGGCCATGGATGACTTTCAACATATATCTATGCACTACAGGCCATGGATGACTTTCAACATATTATAAACATGAGGATGATGCCAATGATATAAGAATTCAATAAAACTAGTTCAAGGATAAATTTTAAAAGATTTATAATTTAATTTATCCAGAAATCAATAACGTCCAAATTGTCAACATGATACTATTTTGTGGAGTAAAATTCAAGAATGCTCAGAAGAATATTTTCATAAAAAGATACTGAATGAATCGCAAATATCTAGGATATTCTACTAATTTCATGGTGTATAGAAGCCAAAACATTAACCAACTGAGTATAATAGAATATGTGACGCCCCCAAATCCGTGTCTCTTTTAACCCGACAGATGGTACTCCACGGTGCTACAGTTCACACAACAATTCAATTAAAATGTCTCAAAAGAATGAATACTTCTTATATATATATATATTCCAAAACAATACTACCATTCCCCAGGTTCTTTATAACCGTTACAGTTGTTCTTGTCATAATATCAAATATTATCATTACAAACCTATACTATTACATAGGTAATCTACAAGTTCACTTCAGCCTTCACTTTATCCTTGACGAATCCTTCGGTCCATTCGGTCTAAGCTGCATTCATATGGTTCAAGCAAGAGTGAGCATAACAAGCTCAGTAAGTACAACAATTTCATTTTAAAAGCATGCTTAAAATATAGAAATCGTATATCTTCAATAACTTGATGATAGTTATGAAGTACTATCAATAACTTAAAATGGCATTTCTTTTCCTGCAAAACATTTTACCATAACAATATTCATTAATACATCAATTGTGGTTCAAGACGTGAACATCTTATAGTTTCTTTGAGAAAGACAACCTGGCACGAAGTCCGTAAGTCCGACATATCTTACGAGCACTTCTAGGTAATCAGCCTATAGTACTCTATGTTGATCAACACTACATTCATTAAACATGTGTACGTTTAAGTTCTGGCAACCTCACGTGCCCATCGAATACTCGATAAAAATACATTTGTTTATTCATATTCAGGCTTACCTTGAATTCGTACCAAATAGTTAGCGTAGGATAGCGTTAGCAATTCTATATTGAACGACTTGTAAACAGTTCAATCAATCTATCAAGATTAGTCTAGCAGAGCTAAAATTGGCATCGACTCTTTCTTCAAAACCATACATGCATCTCATAATTTGAATCATTTGAAAACCTAGCTAACACGAAGGTTAGACAAGCGTTTAAGAAAAACTTGCCTTCAACGTCAGCTACAGTATAATTACTTTCCCATTTGAATCTTACAGTCTATACAACACATAACCACATAACATATCACATTAGGTCATGATTGAACATATATAGTACCTAAAGAATCTTACCCTCCTTCTCAATCTAATCCCGTATTAGATTTGTTATTTATTGGTTCCGGCTTTTTGTCATTCTTTTACATCGTCCTTACCATATTCTTTCTCTTCTAAAACTTAATTGAAATTATTTCATTAGTAAAACTCGTTTTTAGTTAAACATCTTTCCTCATGGCTTACTAACGTCCTTACATTATTTAATCGAAACTCGATCGTCATTGATTAAGTACGTTTATTGAATACTATTTGCATTCATCTTCAATTGACTTACTTTAACTCTAAGTGATCACTCTTGAGGTTTAGTTATGACTTAAAAATATTTTATTAAGTCCCTTAGTTCATTGCTAAACAATTTCCCTTCATACTCTATTTGTAACCATTCTTGTCTGTTTATGTTTTAAGGATGGCACTATGCCAGTGTTTCTTTGTTAAGTCACGCTGCGGCGTCTCCCATTAGGGCTTGGAGACCGGACTCGGCACTGCGACGCTCTCTAGGGGCTCATACTCACATTGGCGCTGCGGCGTGACTTATTTTGCCTTGACTGGCGCCACGGTGCCAGTACTCTGCACCAGAAAATTTTTAATAGTTAACTTTTTATGTTAGATTCCCGGCCTCGTAACTTCTTCGTTATAAGTTTGAATTGGCTCGTTCAAGAGCCTATAGTTCATAAATTACGTACTCTATGTGTTCTTGCAAGAATTTTATCTATTCGACTTTGTTTGCTAAAAATTCACCTATTAGTCCAGTTTTAACAAAAACGATAAACGTTCGTGAACGTTCAACGCTCGTTTCTTCGTTCTAAGTCAGAATCCGGTCATTTTCGAGTCTGCAACTCTATAATGCAAATAAGACTTGTCTCCATTAGAAACCAACGTTCTCGAGTTCAAACAGAAAATACGACTCCCATTCCGAGAATTTCACGAATTCGACGATTATCGTCCAATCGTGTTAATTCTGGCAAAACTTCTTTACTTAAGATTTTTAAACCGTTTCAATTGGATTCAATCCATTATACTAACATCTTAACATACATGCTTCATTAATCTTATAAACATGATAACTTATTATTAGTTCATTGTGAGTTTGTAACTTATGAAAATATAGATTACTTTGATTCCATTTCTCATGACTTCTTATGAACTTAATCCTTTAACCATCATCCTTTCTTCTTATTATCATACCATCTTATTAAGAAAACATATGAAAAGTTCATATAGGTTCCTTATGAATTCATAACTTATTCTCATTACTTATTCATTACGTATACGACTTAATTCCATTGATTATTCATTCTTATCATTTCTTAGCATACAAATCCTACCACTACCCCCTTCTCTAACAATGGAAGAGAAAGAGAATCATGGTTTAATATTACTTAATCTTTGATAACACTTGGAAAATCTTTGTTCTTCTTTCTTGCTTCTTGAATCTCAAAGGCTAACTCTCTAGCTTTTGTAACTTTTTCTCTCTAACCAATAAGCTATAAGTTATTGGATGAAAATCTCACAAAGGAAGTATAACTTATATGTGCTTATTCTCTCAAGTAAATAAGCTCTCAACTTATAATGTATAAGGTGTTGGAGGAAAATGAAACAACCAACAAATAAACTCTTAAGCTCTCTATTTATAGGATTTCCAAGGTTAGGGTATAATGGTTATTAAGCCACCTCCACCTCCTTAATCCACCTCCTTACTATTCATTACTTTGCCCGTAAGTAAACTTGCTCTCTACATAAAATACTTGGTCATCAAAACATCTATCCTTTGCTTGCCCATCACAATACTTAAGCATTAAGTTTACTTTGTCACCACACTTACTTAGCCATTAAGTACTTGTTTATTACTTTGGATCACCCATGGGTTTAAACCATTCTCTAACCCATTGGTTATTTACCTTGGGCTTTAGCTTGATTAACTTAGCTTAATCATTTGGGTTTGCATATACACTCACATTGGACTTAATCATTTCCATACATGTGCTAACATAATACTTAATAAATCCTACATATTCAATACCATTGGCTTAAAACCTCTTAAGGTATATTATACGTACAATTCTCGTATTCTAACTCGTATACTAATTCATGATATACGATATACCATCAATCATACATACTCGTATAATACCTCGTATCATACTCTTATTCATAACTTCGTATAATACCTACATAGTATACGATCATCGCTTAATTCATTAATCGCATTACATTTCCGTCTCGTAAATCATTTTTCTTAAATGTTAGGTTTTAAGTCCACATGCGAAATATTACGTTTTCCATAACTGAAATATTATTGGATATTTCATCTCACATCGATATTCTATCATTACGTATTTTTCGGAAGTTCAAAAATAATTTCCGAGCAGAAATGTGTGAATAGTGTTTTTCGAAAAATTTCTTGAAAAGCTTTTATTTATGTCTTAGAAATTCAAACACTTTAATTCTACAACGTAGCGAAAATCCTTCGATGTTCTGACATGTCTAGGTCATATAACGACCTTCAATTAGCTTGCTCCATAAATAATCAATTAAATTCATTTAATCATTATAATTAAATAAAATTTTAATTCTTCTAAAAATTCGATTTTTCTCGGGTATTACATTCTTCCCTCTTTATAAGGATTCTGTCCCCAGAATCTCGCTAATAATTATATAAACAAATGAGAAAAAGTTTTCTTCATTTTAAATCTTGAGTTGCCTCAATGCTTTTTCGACATTGGGGTTCTTTCAGTTCACCTTCAACAAAGATATTATCTTATTTCACATGACTTATTACTTCCTATCAATAATTTGAGTTGGAAATTAAACACTTACTAACATATTACGCTATCTTCTTTTTATTAGTCCTTTTAACTCGTAATTATTGGAAACTCAAATTCCTCCCTCAAAACAAGACTATACTTAGTCTTCTATTTATCATGCGTCCTCTTCTTCTTCTGCTTGCATTCCTCGTTACCTAGTTGTACTTAATTAACTCGTTCCATTATTGTGGATTGAGTCTATGTTGTGAATAACATTTCTACCCTTTCATTCCATAATCTGACTTCTAACTCCGTTCTCGCCATCTCCGTTATTAACTCATTCTGAGTCGCTAACTTTGATAGCTTTCCCTACCCTTCTTACTTAACTCTACTGCAATTTCAACTTCTCCTGTGTGGAGATATATTTCAAACTCTTAGAGTCCGTGTATATCTCACACTTCTCCGTATAATTACTATCTTTCGATTTTTATTTCAAAACTACAACTGCCAATTCTAGGTCATAAGTAGGATAGACCTTCTTATAATCCTTTAACTGGTGAGATGCATACACAATGACATTGTCATGCTATAAGAGCACGCAATCATGTCATCTATGTGAAACCTCGAGATATACTACAAAATTCCTCGTATCATTTCATAAAGATAATACAGGTGCTTCACTTAACCTTCATCTAACAGTGACGCTAATGATACCTTCAACCATAGCATCTCACACGGGTACCTATCAATTTGCCACCGACTTGTTCGGCGCGCCTTAAGGAAATCTAATCTTAGTACATTAGTCAATCCAAAAGAAATACCCAGAAACTTGTCATAACTATAACAAATTTTGAACGTCATCTTAGGTCCCTCCTCCTTCATATTTACTTTCAACCGACTATACCCCATACACAAATCTATATTAGAAAAATTCTTTGCCCCTTTTAACTGATCCGATAGATCATCGATCCTGGGCCATGGATATTTATTCTTAACCACTAACTTACTCCTATTATGATTGTGACAACCCGAGAATTTGGGCAAGTTATTAAAATCTTAAATGATTTATTTAAGGTCAAATATTAGACCTAGACAGAAAATAAGTGTATGCGTTTAATGTTATTAGGATTGAAATTTGAGGATTTCAAAATTCAGTGAAGGATATAGGTGAATTATCCAGGATTAAGTATCTATGTGATTAAATTCTGTGAATATGGTTTATGTATGTGTGCTGAATGTGGTTAAGGGTCAAGGAATTGATCAGATAATTTATATATGTAACAAACCCTAATTTCCAATTATGGAACCCTAATTGTTTCGTCAGAAACCCTAATGCTCAATTGTGGATTTAATTGCTAAAATTAGCAATGTTAATTAGGAAACCCTAATCCTAATTATTTCAAATTATGAGTAATTAGAAAACCCTAATCTAATTACGAGATTTAATTTATAAATTAGAAAATTTATTTTTCTATTTAAAACCCTAAAATGTGGTTTTGAAACCTAATGTACAATATTGACCCTAATTGCTTAATTAGTGGTGGTAATTATGAAGTGCTAATCCTAATTAGCAAGAATGAATATATGATTAAGAAATATTTATATAATTAGAAAATTCTAATTATAAGTTAGAAATATTAATTTTCTATTTTTATAACCGAAATTCAGAAATGTTAGAATTAATTTTTTTTTCAAAGTTAAGGGTTAAAATCTAAACCCTAAAATGTCCAAACCCTAAAACCCTAAGGGTTTGTATCAAATGACCATTCTAGAATTAAAATGGTATGTAAAATATCACTAATATTTTTTTTATTTAATGAGGTTACTTGCAATTTTGGCAAAATCTTTGGTTGGTGACCAACCCTAGTCTAACTCTAGCATTAGCTTGTGACTTTTGTGTCCATAAATCCCAGCAAATCAGTCTATCTAGCTAACAACTTAGCCATATGCATTGAATTAAATAGATTAAAAAGAAAGAAAAAGACCACTTTAATTCTCATTTGCTCCCAAGCCTCTCTCTCTCTCTCTAAAATCCGAAATTGAGAGTGAAAAGGAGTGAGTAGTTAAGACAAAGATCATTTATTGGCTTAACAATATCAGATCATCAAGGACAGAAATAGAAATCAAAGCTCAAAAGAGGTATAAACCCTAAATTTTGAAATCCTTTGATCTTATGTTGTTTAATGTTAGTTGTTGATTAAATATGTGTTATAGGGTGTCATTTAATGATCTGGGTTGTCAAAACCTAGATCCATATCATTTTGATGCTCGGATTTGATAATTTTTGAAATATGGAAAAATGTTGAAATAGGGCCTGATAGCCATATGTCAGGGCTCATAGATCATTTCTTGTTAATTGTTTTTGTTTTGTAAGAGTTTATACTTGTAGTATGTTGTAAGGACTATGATCTAGAACTTGAATCAGGTATAGATCATGTTTAGATTGAAAGTTACGAGCAGTCAAAGGTCGTTGACCGTTCACAGAAACTGAAAATCTGGGTAACCCCAAATTTTCAGAAAGCTCTGACAAGATTTTGAAGGCCATGAATCTTGCTGTTGTTTGTTAGTTTGGTCATGTTGTTGCTTTAAAGTTGTAGTTTGACATGAGATCTACATTATAAAAGCTTTAGATCACCCAGATCTGTAACAGGATCGTAGTAATTATCGGTCAAACATGCGTTGACCAACTGCCTTGGGCAAATTCTGGAAAACCCAGATTCGTTGAAGAACATTCCATGTCAGGTAGTTTGACCGGACCAGATCTTTGCTAGATAATGTTTTTAGATTGTTATGATGTTATATAGTTGTACTCTGACATCAATACTACAATTGTGAACTTTTATATCACACCAAACGAGCCCAGAATACTAAGATCAAAGGCTTGAAAGTAGGTACCTTGGCTATTCTTCATTTCTGGGTAACCCAGAAAATGAAGAACAGGCCTGACATGATTTTCGGCTGCCCAGATCTTGATGATCAGTTGTTGGATTGCCATGAAATTTGATTATCGTTGTAGTATTACACTTATACTACATGATTAGAACAATAGCCAGCCCAGAACACATTCAGAACACTGTTTAAATCTTGGTCAAACAAGGACCCTCGACCACTGACTCGGTTTTCTGGGCAGACACCTAGAACACCAAGAACACCTATAGCGACGGTTCTGTCGCTATAGGGCCCTTTAGCGACAGTTTATTTATAATTTTCTGGAAATTAATTAAAAATTAGAAAAAAATGGTTTTTAATTATTAAAAATACATAATAAATTATGAAAAATTATTTTAAAGTCTGAAAAATAGTTTTTAACTATTTTGAGTATATTTCGAAAATATTTAATATTTTTGGAATATAAATGGTATTTATTTATTTAATTATTGTATTAAATAAATTATTTAAAAATAGTTTTAATTCATGAAAAATTATTTTATGGTATAAGAAAATATTTTAAGTTATTTTTGATGACTTTTAATATTTTGGGATGAATTTCATTAATTAATCAATATTAATGATAATTAGTTTATTTAATAGATATATTAAATAAATTAAGGAAAAATAGAATTAATGCTTTATAAATCATATAAAAATAATTTAAGTGATCTAAAAATATTTGAAGTTATAAATTATAACTTTTGATATTTAGTCATGAAAATATTAATATTTTAATATTAATAGAAATTATCGGATAATGGATTTAAGTGTTTAAAAATCATATAATTATGATTTTAAGGTATTAAAAATACTTTGATATATTATAATTATATTATAATATTATGTAATGATTTTCATTAATATTTTATATTAAATAAATATTAATTATTAAGGTATTATGTGGTATTTAATTCATTTAAATACGGTTTTAAGGATTGAAAAATGTTGATAAATGGTAATAATTATCCGAAAATTATTACGAGCCTAGGAAAAATGTTTTGTCTGATTAGAAATTATCTGTGTTAATGGTTAAGTGTTTAAGCAGAGTTTAATTGAACTTAAACTCGAGTATTGTCCGACTAGACCGTCGGGATGTTAGAATTGTGTCGGGTTCAACTCAAACTGCCATAGTTTGACTTGATACCTAGTCTTATGTGTGTTATAGACTAATAGGTTTATGTGGTAATGTGTTTAGGTTATTCTGTGGATATAAATATAACAGTATTATACTGTGATGATATTATTCTAATATTGGAGATCTATATTATTAATATTAGGTCTTCGGATAAAGCGTTATAAATTGCGTGCGGTAATCAACGGTTCAGGCAAGTTTTCTTTTACTAAACTCTAATAAGAGTAGTTTATTCAAGCTTATGGTTAATCATTGCTGATTGCCATGAAAATTGTACTCTGTACATCTTGTGTGTATAAGTAAGGTATGAAAGGCTGATCACCTTCATTACCAGTGGTTCAGAAATGTTTGTTCATGTAAAATACTTGTTCAGTCAAAGTTTTGTTCCTGCTAGTTCACAATCATATTGTTGAATTTTAGCAAGCTCATTATTCATACTCTTCAATCATGATATATTGTTATATTGTTGTATATAAACTTGCTGGGCAACTTTTATGCTCACCCTTTCTATATCATGATAAAACATTGCAGATAAGGCGAACGTGTTCGGATACAGGAAAAAGGTTAAGGCCAAGTTCAGCTTGGGATAAAACGTACAACTATCTTGTAATAGTTTATTTTGATAAATATTATTGTGTAATAGATATGTTATGAATTGTGTCTAAGTTAAGGTTACTCGACCTTGGGGAATAGTGTGTAATGTATTGTATAAACAATTTATGTTTATATCTTCCGCAATTAGTTAAAGAATTAGTGTGCCGGATCTGAGGCGATTCGGGGCTCGGATTCGGGGCTGCTACAATGATAGTTGATACGCAACCATAACAACTCATCCTCTTCCTTAACATCCTCCAAACTTATGTCCAGGTTAGACGATAAGGCGTCTCGGTGTTTTATTACCGTAAATTACTACCTTGAGTTCTCTTAGAAAACCGACGATTCCTACTCTTATTCTAACAATTTATTAATGTTTTATGGTTAATCAACCCATTTATACCGATAATTACTTCAAATTCTCTCAAAGTTAATAGTACTTATATATCCACACTTATTTGCCTTTATTATTCATGAAACAAATTTTCCACAGATAATTTAACGAAAGGTATTTCCTCCTCCTCTACCTTAATGTTTGAATGTACTTATAATCCCTTTTAGGCAGACTCCTAGATGAGTCTTTTCTCATGTCTTACACACTTTGATCCTACACTTAGGATCCCCTTGTCCCACACTAGTATTCCTGGAGAGAAAAAAAATTCTTTAATTTTTTGGCATACTCCCATTGGCATTCTCTGCCTTGGTTCCTCCCTCTCCCTTGCTCTCATTCTTCCTCTCTTTGTGGTATTGAGTCAACGCCTCACTACAACCCTCTGCTATAATCACCTTCTCCATAATGGTCTCAAAGAAAACCCTCTAGAACACCAAAATCCTACTATAGAGCCATGGTTTCAGGCCCTGCTCAAACCTACGAGCCTTCCTCTCCTCAGTGTCCACTTGATGTGAAACAAACCTTGCCCATTCAGTGAATTTGGCCGCGTACTGGGAACCATCATGTCCCCTAGTTTAAGTTCTAAGAACTTGATCTCCCTCCTCCCTTGGATACCTGTAGGGAAATAATTCTCGAAGAAAACCTTCTTGAACTGTTCCCATGTTACTGTATCTATTCTAGCCCCACCCTAGTGAGCCTCCCATCTAAAGTTGGCTTCTCTTTTCATCATGTAAGTCGCAAAAGAAATCTTTTATGCCTTAGCTACATTTGTAATAACAGAACGCCTTCTCTATTTCTTTTACCCCTGCCTGGGCAACTATTGTGTCCGTCATTCCTTTGAACTCAGGCGAACCTATGCTTCTAAATTCTTTAAAGGTAGTCGTTCTGACTATTCTAGGTTTCGGGGTACTGTACCCCTGGTTTGGTTAAATGCAGCCGTTAATAAATTAACGAACTCTTGCATATGGTTGTATTGACCCCATTGATTATCATTATGTGATTCTGCTTCCTTATTACGTTATCTCATTCTTAGCAGTATTTTCAAATAAAATTTCATTATTATCTAATTACTTACTTTGTTATTAATTGCCACATACCAATTCATACCATAACAAAGCATATTAAACGAAAAATTCATTATATTCATATGCTTCTTCATAGTTTGAAACTATTTACAATTTGTGTTCATAGCCAAAAGCTATTACATTTTTATCCCAAAATAGTACCTCACAAAAGTTGACATTTACAAAAAGACTACTGATGAGTGAGTTTTATACACATGAATTGGATACATTCGAGCTTAATTTATTGTTGATCTCGAGTCTTTTAGGATGTTTTTATGTGTTTGTGTCTATTTATGCATGTTTTATATTGTTTTGTAGGAATTGGGATAAAAGTTACTTGGATCGATGTTTGGGGTGGCTAGATTTGCGTTTTCGGCTTGCTATTTACACAGCAGTCACTTCAGAGCCAATTTGACTATAGCTCCGGATATTATTTCACGAAACTTCAAGAATGAAAGTTGTAGATCTACTTTTCCTCTTTCCAGAACATCTTGAATCATCTGAATCGGAGTTCGGACGAAGAAGTTATGGCCATTTTCCCAAAGGACGTCAGAGCAGAAAATGTTGGAAAAGTAGCAAGCGCCTAGGCGCTCCAAACAAGCCTATTTCAAGCGCCTAGGCGCTCCAAGTCAGAAACATAATGTTGGCCAAGCGCCTAGGCGCTTGGAATTGCCCTATGATGAGCGCCTAGGCGCTCTAGTGCGTAGAAAGTTGCGTTTTTCAGCTGTCAAGTGGGTTTTTGAAGCCAAAGAGGAGTCTGAATGAGGGCTGAGACCAATACAAGTAGGAGATGACTCTAGAAAAGAGATGAGAACAAACTTTGCAAGGAATCAATCAAGTTTTCAAGAGATTTGCAGAGAGAACAACGAAGAAAAGCACGAAGGAGAATTGCAAAGGCTGAAGATCTAAGAGAGAGTATTGGAGCAAATTCAGAGTTTCTTCTTCTCTTCTCTAGTTTTATCTTTTGTAACTATCTGGGATGTTTGGATTATTTATCTGGATGATGTTTTTCTTTACTATTATCA
Organism: Panax japonicus; assembly: GCA_020205505.1. Classification (NCBI taxonomy): domain Eukaryota; kingdom Viridiplantae; phylum Streptophyta; class Magnoliopsida; order Apiales; family Araliaceae; genus Panax; species Panax japonicus. The sequence continues at coordinate 64,084,579 of CM035113.1, forward strand.
TGAACTAAATTTTAATTAAGATTGCAACGGAACTTGGTATGTAGTTTAAATTGCAAGCTTCCCATTGAATGAAAGTTAGTTTTTATTGAATTGTTTATTATATCTTATGCTTATTGATTAATTGCCTGATCAACAATTACTGTGATAATCTATATAAAATTGGAAGATGGAGTATAGATTGAGATCTGGATATGATAACATCTGTTCATATAATCTGAATAGGGTTAATATGATTAGCGTATAGGATAGGAATATACCTATGTGTCTTTTGTATCCATTGAAAGAATTTGTGCGTAAACCCTAATTAACTTGATTCACATAGGAATATAGTGAGTTGATTAATTGGGGTGTTCCTTGTAATTCTGCATCTTAAAGATTGGATTTAGGAGGATTTGTTCATGTGTCTTTGGAAGAAGAGCATGAATATTTATAAAGCATTCTTGGATAACAATTCATATTAATTGATTTATTTTAAATGGGAAGTAAGTTAGTTTAAATGAAATACCATGGGAAGTTGTAATCTTAACCTGTTAAATCTGCAGTTATTCTTGTGAAATTTTGGTTTTTAATTATTAGTTTGCTAAGTTTAATTTTCAAATCTTAAACAAAATTTTCTTAGTTTAAAATAGGATTAATTGCGTTAGAGTTAGTAATTGATAAATATTAGTCTATTTCCTCGTGGGAACGATATCCTTGCTTGCTAAATATTACAATTGAACGCGTATACTTGCGTGATAAAGTGCTATTAAAAATTTAGGCAACAAGTTTTTGGCGCCGTTGCCGGGGAAATTAGTTTAATATTTTGTCATTATTGATTTTTATAGCGTTAATCTTAATTTAAACTTTTTTTTTTCTCTAGTCTAATTCCTTTTCAGGCACCATGAACAACTATGACTATCATTGGCTAAATTTGGATATGACTCGGCCAAGGGAGGCAAAGAATTATGGACTCGATGAATTGTCAGCACAATTTGAGACACTTTCAAGGAAGATTGATGCTTTATCAGCACAACGTATTCAAAGTGTAGTGGTGATATGTGAGTATTGTGGTGGAAACCATCCGAGTCATCAATGCACCATCAGTTTCGAGTCGTTACAATATAGTGCTAACTTCAGCGATTATCCCAACAATTATGATTATTCCAGTGATTATCATCATGAGTGGGGGAATCCACTAAATCTTTCATGGAGCGATGACAATCTAGCCCAACCCTTTGCTCCATGCCAATCATACACTCCTGAATTACAAGTTCAACTCCCTAATCATGAAGAAGAAAGGATTTTAAACTTGGAAGGACGTATTTCCAAGTTAATGGTTTTGTTAGAGGAGCAGACGAATAGTCAGGAGATGTCGATTCGAAATCTTGAGAACCATGCGAAACAACTTTTTAATGCCATCATCAACCTCCCTCAAGGTGAAGTGTCAAACAACATGGTTCCCGAGGCTGATGGATTGCCCACGCTAAATCTGGAATCGGATGTTCCAAAAGAAAAGGATGTGGAAAGGGAGGAGACAAGTGGGGAGCAGGAAAAGAAGGTCGCCAAAGATCTAGCTTTGAGTTCTGACATAGATGAACCGATTTTGATAGTGCCTCATATATCTTCTCCACCAAAGTTTAAGGATCCGGTTAGATTTGCAATCACTTGTCCAATTGGTAGTCATGTCATTGGCAATACTCCATGTGACGTAAAAGCGAGTACAACTTCGAAGCCATGGTGCGATGAGTTGGAGAAGATAGAAGAAGAGATTGTTGTGTCTGACACGCCTCAATGCCAGAATTTATTCGCAGACACAATGGAGAAAACGCCTAGATGTTGGACGATCTTCAATCTAATCTTATATAAACAAAGCATGCTAGGTGACTTTAACTTGATGGTTATCTCAAATGGGAACCTACCAAAAGCTATATTATTTCCGATGGATGGAAGGTTCCTCAACTTTCGAAGAGGAATTGGATAGCATTGACCAGACAAAGTCAGGCTGAAAGACTATAAATCAAGCGCTGACTGGGAGGCAACCCAGGAATTTTTTATATTTATATGCTTTACTAGTTTATTTAGTAGATAGGAATTAAGTTGCTTATTAAGTTCTCTTATAATCTAATCCATGTTGTCTCTCTTCTTTGAAGGTATTGGAGGTCCAATGGATAGCAAAATGATCGTCGTCGCCATCGCCACCATCAACTCACGCTTAGCTGATTACAGGGAAGTTCTCTTTTATTTATCGTTATATTCTTACAATGAGGACATTGCATTGGTTAAGTTTGGGGGTGTAATTGTCCAGCTCCAGTTCATTCATGTAGTATTCATCTAGTGCATTCATATAGTATTTAGTTAATAGTTTTTCATGTAGTTTGCATTCATTTAAAAAAAAAAATTTAAAATTTAAGTCTGTTTTGCATATAGTAGTTTTTGCATGTTTCCAACCGTTAGATAGTTTAAGTCTGTTTTGGCCAGTGATGAGATTGGAATTGAGTAGACAAGTATAGTATTGTCTGTTAAGACTTTGATGTGATTTCTTGTTATGAATTGAATCTTTTCCTGTTTGAAACTGGTATATTAAGGTTAGCACGTTAATAACAGATATGTTGACTGATTAAGTTTAAATTGATACATAATGAATTTCTTAAGGATAATACTAATGTGAAGGAATGAAAGACATGAATAGGCGGAGATGGCTAAATTTTGATAAAAACTTAAGTTTGGGGGGAAATTTGGGATATATAAGCTTCGTTAAAAAAAAAAGAAAAAGAAAGAAAAAAATAAGAATAAAATAAAATAATACTCTGGCTAGTTTTGTTTCGGGGCCTTTGTTACTTGAGCAAGTACGCCCGAAGGGGTATCTTAAAACCTAGCGCCCTAAGGTCTTATATGGTCTGGGAGTCGTTGGTCGAAAGCTCGCTAAGGGGTGACACTGTTAGCCTAATGGAATGAGACATTGCACAGTCATGGTTAAAAAAAAAAAAAAAAAGAAAAATAATAAAACGGGAAAAGAGCAAAAAGCCCCCGTGATGAAAAGTAAAGCATAAGTATCCCGGAATGGACTCTTGAACTTGGTGGATGTTTGATTTTAGTTGGATCTAGCTTGTTCGTGAATTTTGTGAATTTGCACTGTATGATGCCTTCGAAGATATCTATTATGTCTTAAATTTGACTCTATATCAGTTAACATTGTTGTGGAGCACACACGCACTATATCAGTGATAACAGTCTAAGATTTGATGATTGATTGAGAAATTACTGATTTGTTTAAATAGGATGTATTATCATGTTTACTTGATTTCTCTAAGGCCAGTTAAATAGACTTGTTTCTGTCATTACTGTTGGATTCGTAGGCATATAGATTAGTTTCATTACATTGCATTGCATAACATTTTTGTGTTTTTGCTTGAGGACAAGCAAAGGTTTAAGTTTGGGGGTATTTGATGAGTGAGTTTTATACACATGAATTGGATACATTCGAGCTTAATTTATTGTTGATCTCGAGTCTTTTAGGATGTTTTTATGTGTTTGTGTCTATTTATGCATGTTTTATATTGTTTTGTAGGAATTGGGATAAAAGTTACTTGGATCGATGTTTGGGGTGGCTAGATTTGCGTTTTCGGCTTGCTATTTACACAGCAGTCACTTCAGAGCCAATTTGACTATAGCTCCGGATATTATTTCACGAAACTTCAAGAATGAAAGTTGTAGATCTACTTTTCCTCTTTCCAGAACATCTTGAATCATCTGAATCGGAGTTCGGACGAAGAAGTTATGGCCATTTTCCCAAAGGACGTCAGAGCAAAAAATGTTGGAAAAGTAGCAAGCGCCTAGGCGCTCCAAACAAGCCTATTTCAAGCGCCTAGGCGCTCCAAGTCAGAAACATAATGTTGGCCAAGCGCCTAGGCGCTTGGAATTGCCCTATGATGAGCGCCTAGGCGCTCTAGTGCGTAGAAAGTTGCGTTTTTCAGCTGTCAAGTGGGTTTTTGAAGCCAAAGAGGAGTCTGAATGAGGGCTGAGACCAATACAAGTAGGAGATGACTCTAGAAAAGAGATGAGAACAAACTTTGCAAGGAATCAATCAAGTTTTCAAGAGATTTGCAGAGAGAACAACGAAGAAAAGCACGAAGGAGAATTGCAAAGGCTGAAGATCTAAGAGAGAGTATTGGAGCAAATTCAGAGTTTCTTCTTCTCTTCTCTAGTTTTATCTTTTGTAACTATCTGGGATGTTTGGATTATTTATCTGGATGATGTTTTTCTTTACTATTATCATGAACTAAATTTTAATTAAGATTGCAACGGAACTTGGTATGTAGTTTAAATTGCAAGCTTCCCATTGAATGAAAGTTAGTTTTTATTGAATTGTTTATTATATCTTATGCTTATTGATTAATTGCCTGATCAACAATTACTGTGATAATCTATATAAAATTGGAAGATGGAGTATAGATTGAGATCTGGATATGATAACATCTGTTCATATAATCTGAATAGGGTTAATATGATTAGCGTATAGGATAGGAATATACCTATGTGTCTTTTGTATCCATTGAAAGAATTTGTGCGTAAACCCTAATTAACTTGATTCACATAGGAATATAGTGAGTTGATTAATTGGGGTGTTCCTTGTAATTCTGCATCTTAAAGATTGGATTTAGGAGGATTTGTTCATGTGTCTTTGGAAGAAGAGCATGAATATTTATAAAGCATTCTTGGATAACAATTCATATTAATTGATTTATTTTAAATGGGAAGTAAGTTAGTTTAAATGAAATACCATGGGAAGTTGTAATCTTAACCTGTTAAATCTGCAGTTATTCTTGTGAAATTTTGGTTTTTAATTATTAGTTTGCTAAGTTTAATTTTCAAATCTTAAACAAAATTTTCTTAGTTTAAAGTAGGATTAATTGCGTTAGAGTTAGTAATTGATAAATATTAGTCTATTTCCTCGTGGGAACGATATCCTTGCTTGCTGAATATTACAATTGAACGCGTATACTTGCGTGATAAAGTGCTATTAAAAATTTAGGCAACAACTACCCTTTTATACAAAAGAGGGATTTACGTCACTACACACATATTTATAACTCTAACGTTCTAATAATGCATAACAGCATCCTCGTGTTTCTCATTCGCAATCATCGCTACCGTATCCCGACTAATCGTATTATGAGTTTGTCTTGACTCATTGGAATAACAAGCAACATTCAGCTTGAAATCCTTATGAGCACTCTCATGGATGTAAGACATCCATGCTATCTCCTGGTCCTTCTCCCTCAGTTCTTTACGAAGCTCATCGACCTCCTTCTTAAAATCCCTAGCCTTATTTATCATGAGCATCTCATCATGTTCCGAATCAAAATCTGCTTCTGCAGACTCCTTCGCTACATAAAGAGCACTAATCTCTTCATTCTGATTCTGTACCACTGCACTCAGTTGCACATTTTTGTCAAGCTCTGCTAGATACAATGATCCCATTGCATCTGGAGGTGATGACTCTAGTGCAGGTACCACCGTTTCAACCGATGTTACCTCCATTCTTTCCTCCACATCGTTCATCGTACTAAGGTATGATGTTATATCCATTTCTCCCTCAGAGTAGTCTTCCTCAGAAAAGTACTCCTCTATCTCCGACTCCTCTAAAATCACTATTGGTACCTCCGCCACTGGCATGGGTACAGTCTCTACTCGGTTCACAAGCTCTTCGCTCACCACGTGTATATCTCTATACATCAAGCTACCGATCGACATCCTACAATAACACATAACATGTTGATTAGTACATAACACACAATAGTATAAGCACAAATCACATTTAATTTATTTAGGGTTACCTTCCATCTTTTAAATATTTCAGTACTGAGTTTCCTCAATACCTTAATAACTCATTCAACTTAAGCAAAGCTCGAGTTTACTTCATTCGGACTTCTCTTCCTTAACGAGGTTATTAGCCTAAGGTTCTTCCCCCCTTAAGTTTTATAACCTAATGCTTTGATACCAACCTATGACGCCCCCAAATCCGGGTCTTTTCCAACCCGACAGATTGGTGCTCCATGGTGCTACAGTTCACACAAACATTCAATTGAAATGCCTTAAAAGAACGAATATATCTTATATATATTCCAAAACAATACTACCATTCCCCAGGTTCTTTATAACCGTTACATTTGTTCTTGTCATAATATAAAATATTATCATTACAAACCTATACTATTACATAGGTAATCTACAAGTTCGCTTCAACCTTCACTTTATCCTTGACGAATCCTTCGATCCATTCGGTCTAAGCTGCATTCATATGGTTCAACCAATAGTGAGCATAACAAGCTCAACAAGTACAACAATTTCATTTTATAAGCATGCTTGAAATATAGGAATCGTATATCTTCAATAACTGGATGATAGTTACAAAGTACTATCAATAACTTAAAATAGCGTTTCTTTTCCTTCAAAACATTTTACCATAACAATATTCATTAATACATCAATTCTTGTTCAAGACGTGAACGTCTTATACTTTCTTTGAAAAGGACAACCCGAAACGAAGTTCGTAAGTCCGGCATATCTTACGGCACTTCTAGGTGATTAGTCTATAGTACTCTATGTTGATCAACACTATATTCATTAAACATGTGTACGTTTAAGTTGTGGCAACCTCAAGTGCCCATCGAATACTCGATGAAAATATATTTGTTTATTCATATTCAGGCTTACCTTGAATCCTTACCAAATAGTTGACGTAGGATAACGTTAGCAATTCTATATTGAAAGACTTGTAAACAGTTCAATCAATCTATCAAGATTAGTCTAGCCAAGCTAAAACTGGCATCGACTCTTTCTTCAAAACCATACATGCATCTCATAATTTGAATCATTTGAAAACTTGGCTAACATGAAGGTTAGACAAGCGTTTAAGAAAAACTTTCCTTCAGCGTCAGCTACAGTATAATTACTTTCCCTTTCAAATCTTTACAGTCTCTACAACACAAAATCGGATAACATACCACATTAGGTTATGATTGAATATATATAGTTCCTAAAGAATCTTACCCTTCTTCTCAATCTAATCCCGTATTAGATTTTTATTTATTGGTTCTGGCTTTTCGTCATTCTTTTATATCGTTCTTACCATCTTCTTTCTCTTCTAAAACTTAATTAAAATTATTTCATTAGTACAACTCGTTTTGAGTTAAACATCTTTCCTCACGGCTTACTAACGTCCTTACGTTATCTAATCGAAACTCGATTGTCATTGATTAAGTACGCTTATTGCATACTATTTGTGTTCATCTTCAATTGACTTACTTTAACTCTAAGTGATCACACTTGAGGTTTAGTTATGACTTAACAATATTTTATTAATTCCCTTAGTTCATTGCTAAACAATTTCCCTTTATACTCTATTTGTAACCATTCTTGTCTGCCTATGTTTTAAGGCTGGCGCTGCAACGCCAGTGTTTCTTTGTTAAGCCGCGCTACGGCATCGCCCATTAGGGCTTGGAGACCGGACTCGGCGTTGCGGCGCGAGTCCCTTCATTATGAGTCGCGCTGCAGTGTGACTCTACAGGGGCTCATGCTCACTTTGGTTCTGGGGAGTGACTTATTTTGCCTTGACTGGCACCGCGGTGTCAGTACTCAGTACCAGAAAATTTTTAACAGTTAACTTTTTATGTGAGATTCCCGGCCTCATAACTTCTTCGTTATAAGTTCGAATTGGCTCGTTCAAGAGCCTACGGCTCACAAATTACGTACTCTATGCGTTCATGCAAGAATTTTATCTATTCGACTTCGTTTGCTAAAAATCAACCTATTAGAAACCAACATTCCTGAGTTCAAACACAAAATACGACTCTCATTCCGAGAATTTCACGAATTCGACTATTATCGTCCAATCGTGTTAATTCTAGTGAAACTTCATTACTTAAGATTTTTAAACCATTTCAATTGGATTCTATCCATTATACTAACATCTTGACATATATGCTTCATTAATCTTATAAACATGATAAGTTATTATTAGTTCATTGTGAGTTTATAACTTATAAAAATATAGATTACTTTGATTCCATTTCTCATGACTTCTTATGAACTTAATCTTTCAACCAACATCCTTGCTTCTTTTTATCATACCATCTTATTAAGAAAACATATGAAAAGTTCATATAGATTCCTTATGAATTCATAACTTATTCTCATTGTTTATTCATTACGTATACGGCTTAATTCCATTGATTATTCATGCTTATCATTTCGTAGCATACAAATCCTACCACTATCCCCTTCTCTAACAATGGAAGAGAAAGAGAATCATGGTTTAATATTACTTACCCTTTGATAACACTTGGCAAATCTTTGTTCTTCTTTCTTGCTTCTCGAATCTCTCTAGCTTTTGTAACTTTTTCTCTCTAACCAATAAGCTATAAGTTATTGGATGAAAATCTCACAAAGGAAGTATAACTTATATGTGCTTATTCTCTCAAGTAAATAAGCTCTCAACTTATAATGTATAAGGTGTTGGAGGAAAATGAAACAACCAACAAATAAACTCTTAAGCTCTCTATTTATAGGATTTCCAAGGTTAGGGTATAATGGTCATTAAGCCACCTCCACCTCCTTAATCCACCTCCTTACTATTCATTACTTTGACCCTAAGTAAACTTGCTCCCTACACAAAATACTTGGCCATCACAACATCTATCATTTGCTTGCCCATCATAATACTTAAGCATTAAGTTTACTTTGTCAACACACTTATTTAGCCATTAAGTACTTGTTTTTTACTTTGGATCACCCATTGGTTTAAACCATTCTCTAACCCATTGGTTATTTACCTTGGGCTTTAGCTTGATTAACTTAGCTTAATCATTTGGGCTTGCATATTCAGTCACATTGGACTTAACCATTTCCATACATGGGCTAACATAATACTTAATAAATCCTACTTATTCAATACCTTTGGCTTAAAGCCTCCTAAGGTATATTATATGTACAATTCTCGTATACTAATTCATGATATACGATATACCATCATTCATACATGCTCGTATAATACCTCGTATCATACTCGTATTCATTACTTCGTATAATACCTACGTAGTATACGATCATCGCTTAATTCATTAATCGCATTACATTTCCTTCTCGTAAATCATTTTCCTTAAACGTTAGGTTTTAAGTCCACAGGCGAAATATTACATTTTTCATAACTGAAATATTATTGGATATTCCATCTCACATCGATATTCTGTCATTACGTATTTTTCTGAAGTTCAAAAATAATTCCCGATCAGAAATACGTGAATAGTGTTTTTTTAGAAAATTTCTCGGAAAGCTTTTATTTTCGTCTTGGAAATTCAAACACTTTAATTCTACCACGTAGCCAAAATCCTACGATGTTCTGACTTGTCTAGGTCATATAACGACCTTCAATTAGCTTGCTCCATAAATAATCATTTAAATTCATTTAATTATTATAATTAAATAAAATTTTAATTCCTCTAAAAATTCGATTTTTCTCGGGCGGTACAGAATATATGAAACTGCAAATGGATTTTTGTCTGCCATGCGGTAATCCACGTAGATAGATCATTTCCACGTTTTAATAAAGAATGAATACAAAGAAACATTCACCACGCGTGCGGTTGTTCACATAGACAGGTTATTCAAACAGAATAATAAAGAATGGAATAACAGAAGAATTCACCATGCATGAGATAGACCGCACAGATAGGTTATTCTAACAAAATAATAAAGAATGGAATAACAAAAGAATTCACCATGCATGCGATAGACTGCACAGACAGGTTATTACAACAGAATAATAAAGAATGGAATAACAAAAGAATTCACCAGGCATGGGATAGACCGCACAGACAGGTTATTCCAACATAATAATAAAGAATGGAATAATAACCCTTACGAGTATTGAAAGAAATAACTCTCTTCATGAATACGAAAGAAATAATACCCCTTACCTTAGAAGAAACAAGATACTGGAATAGTGAGGTAACAGACTTCTCTTCTTCTTTCTCTCAATAATTTCTCTCTATAATAATTGCTCTTGTGAGACTTAGTGATTTGGTGAGAATAAAAGAAGAATGAGCTTCTATTTATAGGAAAATATACTTTCAATAATTGCACGTTTTGGGGCTCGAAATATTACAGTATAATATCTTCTTTTTCTTCATTTTTAATTTAGTCCTGCAAGTATTATCAAACTTGCCCCCACCTCCCCTAATAGTAAATAATGTGAATTAATAGTTCATTCATGTGACTTAATAGTATAATCATGTAAAAAAACTAATTACAGTATAGTACCTTCATCTATACCTCCATTTTTAATTTAGTCATGCAAGTATTATAAATCTTGCACCACCTCCCCTAATAGTACATGAATGTGAATCAATAGTACACACATGTGAACAAATAGTTATAAGCATGTGAAATAATTGCAATTAATTGCTCATTTATCCGATTAATTACCCGATTGGTCAATATAACCTCCATACATCAATTATTATCGAAATAAATGTCGATTTCCACTAACACTAATAATCCCAACACAATGGAACTATCAATTTCATCTTTAAGCAACACGAACTTATTCATCATTAATATTATAACTCACAATATTTAACAACCATGTCGTTCCCAGGAAAGAGGGGGCTTTCCGATAAGGATTTCTCCTTATTGACGCGCAATTAGGTGACCAAACCTCTCCTTGACAGAACTTACATTATCAATATTACAAATAATAAATAACTTTGTCGTCTCAATTATTAGATTAATAATAATAAATATTATGCAGATAATACTGTAACAATAATTGAATCAATAATATGAGAGATATGATGCATCAATTACTGTAGCAATAATTGAGTATAACTGAGTGACTTCTCACGTAAGCATCAATAATCAATACCGTGTGCTACTATGCAACCACGCGTATTACTGTACTTTTACCACTGGGTAGTTCAACAGTTTAACGGTAAAACTTTCGCCGTTATTTTTATAAAAAGATATTTCTGTCGTTTTCTAACAATGACAATACTTCCGTTGTGGGGTCCACCAATGATTGTGCCATCGTACGAATATTCTCTGTTAAAATGAATATTCCCCGACCAATCGAATATTATATAACCACTTGCTTACTTTGCAAAATTTGTAAATAAGACCCACAACTATAACATTATATCAAATCCACACCATAATATTCAAAAATATATTTTGAGAAAAATTAATCTTTATTCATAAAAGTTGGGGTCTTACAATTTATAACTAGTAATTTTATTCCAAGCTTACTTCATATTATAGCTCAAATACTCATAATGTTCTTCCAAAAAATGACTCATAAAATTCAGTTCATCGACCGGCGCGCCATGCGCTTCTCTAGGCACGCCATGCGCTTCTCTAGGCACGCCACACGTTTCTCTAGGCGCGCCACGCGCTACTACTACAGAAACATCGTATCTAATTACGGTCCCCCCCCCTCCGCAACGCCAACATTTGGTTCAACTTAGATAGGTTAGTTCGTCGCTTCGCTATGCTCTGCTCGAGAGCTTCGCTCCCTCGCTCCTTACTAACTTTTTTTTTAGTAACGTCTAAGTTATTAGTCACAATTCCCAACACTAATCATAACTAATGTGTTCATTTTATCTAGTCAAATGACAAAAATTCTCTAGTTTAAAACAAGCTCAAGACTATAGTGTGATACAAAATTATAAAAAATCAAGGCAAGTAAATGTTCTCTTTAATAATTGAAAAATTATTTTAAAATTGGCTGAAACTTTTAGTTGAACAATTGATCTATGCTAATGTTTTCTTTTATTTTAGTAGCTTATTTATTTACTTTTATACTTTACTTAAACATACATACCATTCAGACCACGAGTAATTACTAAAACAGTCCGAAGAAGACATTGATCCAATTAAAAAGAAGTTCTGCGAAATAAGCATAACGATCGAATTTGTCTGCACATTCAACTATCGACTTGGACGTGAACCTGTGAGACCCCCTAAATCCAGGTACTTTATTTCCACAGGATTCAATGTTCACTTAATCAAAACATTCATTTCTAACTACCCAATTATAATAAAATTGAATAATCAAAACCTGCCCATACAGGATTAAGTTTAAATAAAAATCTCCCAGGTTATCTAACCTTTAATTATAAACATTCAAATGCGGAAAATAAAATAAACTTCATTACAATCTTTAAATCACAGTCTAAAAGTAAACTATCAAAACTATTACAAGTCTTCAGTACTTGTTCATCTTTCCTTTTCTCTTACTGGTGCTAGGTACGTCACCAGTTTCAACTTTAGCTGTAAGAAATTTTTTACAGGCAAGAGTGAGCAAACAAGGCCCACTTGAAATAACAACAAATAAAACTTTAAACTTTTACATCAATTGCCAATATTAGGCTCAATAGAACTGAACAATATATTCTATTAACTTTCTAAAAATTATAACATTCACTGAGGGTCTAATGACCACGAATCATGTCCACGGTTATAACGCCAAAAACTTGTTGGGTAAAATCTATATACGCTCAACACGCAAGTATACGTGGTCAACAAGTAATATAATAGTAAGTAAAGTATCGTTCCCTCAGAGATTAACACAAATTTCCCTTGCAGCTACCAATTTCCTACTAATCCAAATTTTATTAAACTAATTAATTTTCAATTTATATAGAAAATATCACAATCATTCAAAAATCAACTTAATAACCACAAACACTAAATTGGGATTTTCAAACAAGTATTGGAGAAGTAGGCTTATAACTTCACTCTAAGCACCCCTCTAATTAGTATCACCTTATTCCAGTTTAACTCACTATCCTAGCTTATTAATCAAGAACACATAAGTAGTATTAATCACCTCTCGATATATTAACACCATATTAACCCAAATTCACAATTAAGAAAGAATTAAGTCAAACTCCTTAATTAATCAACTCACTATATCTCTATGTGAATTCCAATTAAACAAGGTTTAATCCAAAGTTCTCTTCACGATTACATGTAATTTCAAGCATAGCTCTACCTCAACAATAATTAATAATTTGCAATTCACAAATTTCAAGACACATGCTATATTAACCAGGTCTAGATTTAAATTTCATCTCTCGAGTTCATACAAATTCACATAAAATTGTTGATCAAGTAATTCATAAATTCAAGCTCCAATTAATATAGATAAACTGCATAATAGCTATATTAAACTGAAAACCAAGGTTACACAATCATCGTTCCACTTATAAATCCATTAAAAGCCTAACTAATAATTTAGCCCATAATAAATGAATTAAAGAATGAATAAATTAAAGGAAACATCATTCTAATTACAGAGATAGAAATTTAGAGAAGAATAATGATACACAACCGTTCTCCGCTTTCGATTCTGAAATCTTTGTGAATTTATTCCTGTTCTTCGTTCCTCCAATTCTTGCTCTCCCCAAATCCTTGTTCACGTAATTGAATTAATTGATATTATCTGAATGCTCTCCACGTTTGTTTTAATCAGCCTTTATCTCCTCCTAAAGCCATGACTCCTAAACCATCTCGAAGTTCTGCCCAAGAGAGACTCCTCCAATTTACAACGACCTGCCTCCCTTCAGTTCGCGCACCAGCACGGTCCGCGCACCAGCGCGATCCGCGCCAGCTTCAATTTTTTTGCAGCGCGCTCCGCGCTAGCGTGCCAGCAATTTTTCCACGCCCTAGCGCGGTCTGCGCTTGCCAGCCTATTGACACAGCGCGCTCCGCAATAGATAGTCGACAGCTTCACATGTTGCTCCAAAATGTCCTCAAATGCTCTAAATTGCTACATGAGTCGGAATTACCTACAACAAACGCAAACCATGTCATAAATAACATGAAAGTACCCAAAAACTAACAAGATAACAAGCCATATAAACATAATTCATGGGTTAAAACCCACTCATCAAATTCCCCCAAGCTTGAACATTGCTTATCCTCGAGCAAAAATGCAATTCAATGCAATGCATCTAACATCTAAACTACGAATCCAGAATTAAAACAATACATATGATTTACTCATACAGCCTCAGAAAAATTAGTAAACAAACACCCTTTGTATAAAATTCAATCTGCAATCATTATCCACTACACCAAACATTGCCTATAACGAAGGAAATTTTGTGAAGGAATTTATTCCTTCACATGAGGAGTTGTTTAGCAAAGGAACAGTGAAGAAAAAAGTATAGTGACAAAATAGTTATTAGCGAAAGAAATATCCTTCATAATTTATAATTTTTTTCCTCGCAAAATTGGGGCGATAAAAAATTTTTTGGAGCCAATTTATGATAAAAATTTTCGAGGAAAAAATCTATTTAGTGAAGGAATTATTACTCACTATATATCATTATTCAGAAGTTTTTTGCGAGGGATAAAATTTGTCGCTATCTTGTTCTAAATAATTTTTTTTGAATTAATTGTGGTGAATATAAATTCCTTAAATTTTTATTCTTAATAATATTTTAAAATAATTTATAATATTAAATATTTTATTAATTCAAATATTAAGTTATAATAATTTATATTTTAAAATATTATAAATTAACAATAAAAAATTATAATAATTAATTTACAACTTCTACAAATATAATCACTAATTTAGGTTGAATAGTGAAATAAATTTAGACGAGGTCAATGAAATAACTTTTGGCTAATTTTTTTGCTTTAATCCCCAATTTCATAAGTAAACGTATATTGTTCCTAAAAAGAAATTGAAAAACTAAACAAAAATAATAATAAAACAACAAAATGACTTCCAAGTTTCAATTACCCTGATCCCCGAAGCCTTTTTTCTTCACTTCTTTTGTTGCTTTTAAATTTCTGCTGGTTCGTAAATGTTCCTCCATTAATCTCAATCCCTATTTTATGAATCATCTGTAATGTCTAATTTTGACGACATATTAACGATTGTAAAATTTCAAACCCTAATCTGAAAGAGGACCGTGCAAGATTTGTACTGTCGAACCTTGAATTATAACTAGGGAAAAGGAGGAGTTTTGATTCAGGGATTAACGGGATTTAAGAGGATGAGTGCTCAAATGAAGAGGAATTTTCAGATTGTGGCTTTTAAGCATCGGGTCGTGGTGGATCCGAAGTACGCAGAGAAGACTTGGATGATGGAGCATGCGATTCACGAGATTTAAAATCATAACGCCAGTGGCCATAGTTTCAAGGAGCTCTACAAGTTTACTTCTTCTCTATTTTTTTAGTTACAATTTTAAGAAAATTAAAATTTTGATGATAACTCAATATACAAATTCAATCATTCATATATACGTTTGAATCAATTATTTGTGTGTTACTATGATTGTATTTCATCAAAAATTTGTTGGGTGATGTTTTGGGAATGGTGAATTTGTTTTGATTTAAGGAATTAATTTTCCTAGTAATTGAAATTTTGTTTTTATGCTTGTTTTGGTTGTATATCCTCTGTATACTTTTCTAAAGAACAGGAGTAACATGTAATTTGCTAGCTCTTTGTTGTATACTCAAATTGCTAAACCTAGTTTTTTAGATAATTTAAAATTTATTGATTAAATTAAGCCCATGTGGTTTTCTTTTTCTTTTATGAAAACATGTATGCTTGTTGCATTATATTTTGAATTTCGTTTAATATTGGATTGGCAGTTCATCTTTCTTCTAGTTATAAGTCTGTTCAGTTGTAACAATGATGATGGAAAATAGCAATGATGAGGGAAAATAGGGGCCAAGCTTAGTGGACAAGCGTGGATTGACTAACGAAGAAGAAAAATTCAGCCATATAAGGCCAAACATAGTGCCTAGAAGTGGCTAACTTCTTCAATACTAGAATTTCCAAAATCAGTAGCATAGAGAGAGAGGCAGAGCTTGGGCAAGGAGAGCAAAAAGAGAGTTTTACTGCAGAAGATATCTAAGTACTAAGATAATTCAAATTACATGTTCATTGCTTTTGTTTCTGAGATTAAGCAGTAGTAGGATAAGTAAAGAATGTGTAACTTGGTTTATAGTAGCTTCTTTTTTATTATGTTTACCAGCTGATATTGGTAAGGCTATATGTTCTGATTATATGAAACAAGTGAATCTTAGGTAAGCTATATGATTACCTTTGAGATTTTGAGAATCCAGAACCTAAATTGTTAAGAAGAATAGTAATTGTTAGCTTGTTAAAATTGCTTGGTTATATGCCTATAAGTGACTGATCATTGAACTGTTGATTGACCGAAGTTGAATAGAGGAGATAGGTTGGGATGAGGAATAATAAGGGGAGTAAAAGGGGTTGTGACATAAACCAATAGCTACGAAATTAGTAACTTAGCACTGTGCCTACCAACCGTTCGATAAAAGTTCTAAAAGAACTTTTTTGTTTAAAAACTGGATTTTTGAACAAAGTAAAGCTTGGGTTTAATTTATTTATCATACATGATGTTAATTAAGAAGTTTGAAAGTACTAGATTAGAGTGAAAAGCAATTTCGAGCTAAAACAAAAATTAAAGAAACTTAGTGTGGCAAGCTATATATGAACATTGTTTTGAGTTGTGTATCACATCTGAAGTGGAAGGGTTACAACCTCTAAAACTCATTCCCATATAGTATGTATAATATACTTAAGGTTGGCTTTAAATTGGTAGATGATTTAAAAGTTATAAGTCCACAATATTGGTATGTTGAAGCTGAACTGCTGCTTATGGCAGCAGCAGTGGGATACTTGGCAAGGGCTGGGGCCTTCTTAGGGGTGCTCAGTCAACACACTTGATTCATAAAGGGTGGGTATATCACCTAATTAGTAGATAAAGTTCAACATGATTAGGTCAAGCCGCGTGACATGAAAAGATAACTTATTAAAGAAGAAATGACTGGTGGTCATTAACTGCAACAGTCAACCATAAGGTGCGGCGTTTGTAAGCAAGTGAGTTCGTATAGATGATATAATTATGTAGATTGTTAGCTAGGAGAGTGTACCAATTTTTAGATGTTAAAATAACTAAAGTGCATGTTAAAAAAATTACCAAGACAAGGGGCAAGGAAAAAGGGACTGCTGCCTAATGGCAGAAGTAAGCCGCAGTAAACTGCTGACCCTAAGGACAAATTCGGGGCTAGCTATAGTTTCTAGAAAATTCTGGGCTTTTGGGGTATTATAGTACACTAAACAAGCTTTTCATATTCTCTAGAATGGACTAATTCTGACTTCGGAGCAAAGAGTTATGACCTTTCAAAGTAGTAGCATCAAAATTGTCTAACTAACTCGGGGCAGTCACCTTGAACGAATTTTCTGGAATTCTGTGTTTTAAATTTGGAAAAGGTTATTGAGTAGGAGTTGTAGCCCCGGAAGTTAGCATCGCGTGGGCTCAAGAATCGATTAAAAATGTTGAGAAACGAAGGAGTTATGACCATTTTAGGGAAGGAAGGTCGTGCAGTCTAAAAATAGAACATTCTGTCCACTTAGAGCATATTTTTGTTCTGTTCAGTTTGGAATTTGGAATTGTGATCTGAAGAGAAGTTGTAGTCCCGGAAGTTAGCTTCGTGTGGGCTCAAGAATCACTTAAAATGTTGAGAAACGAAGGCGTTATGACCATTTTAGGGAAGGAGGGTCGTGCAGTCTAAAAACAGAACATTCTGTCCACTTAGAGCAGATTTCTGTTCTGTTCGGTTTAGAATTTGGAATTGTGATCCGAAGAGAAGTTGTAGTCCCGGAAGTTAGCTTCGCATGGGCTCAAGAATCGCTTAAAAATGTTTTGAAACGAAAAAGTTATGACTGTTTAGCTTAAAAAGGGCAATTGAGGTTATGTAATTAACAAGAACCGTTTTATGTATGATATATAAGTATATTGGGTGACTTATTTAACCAAATGGGGTTTAGGACCTGTTTTGCAATTGATGAACAAATTAAGTATGGTTGTAAACTAGTTGCGACAGGGCAATTTCGGGTCGTTATAAGGCTTGTCTAAAATGTCTGTTTTGGCTAGCTTGTATTTAAAAAAAATAGCTTGCCATTCCCCTATAACATATTAAAAGCTGGAAGCAATCGGACTTATAGATCTTGAGTTAGAAATTCGCAAAAATGGCTGGGTTGATGTTGTGACTGCAGTGCCTGGTTGTGCTTTGTAAGGGGTTGTTTTTAGAGACTGCTATCCACTCATCTTCCACAGGCACCAAACATGCTCTACAGCAAGGAAACATAAAGTTGTGGTAGTAATCTAAGCTTGAGAGAATCCTTAATTTAATAATACTTCCTCCAGCCCTTGGAGCCTTTAGGAACCTATTGAATGTTAGTATGAAGGCACTTAAAAAGAGAGTGCCTAAAGACTTTACACTTAGGACAGAATTGAGGTTTATTTTGATATTCCATCTTAACATCAACTAGTTTCTCAATATGTAAAACATCACGGATTTTAACTTGCAGAATATCAGGAAAGGTGACATTAAGATCTACTTTATCACCAACTCTGGCATAGTTCATAGGCTCCATATTGCTAGTGACCCTACCAGTCAAATGGAGAGTGCCGACTTCGCCGACAATGTAGCTAAAACCGTCAGAGGTCTAATCAGAGTTCCGAGAAGGGTATTCATACTAACTTTCTCTCTTTTTTTTTTCTTTTTTTTAGATAAGGAGATGGTTGGTGAGTGCGTTTTACGTTCCATCTCATGTTTGCGTTTATGGAGAGTATTTCTTCTCAATCCACCACAAGACATCATTTTTCTTTTTTTTTTCTTTTTTTTCTTAATAGAGCTTATATACCCAAATCTTCCCCCAAGCTTAGGTTTATACCTATCTTGTTCACTTTCTCATTTATACTAGCACTATCCTTTATAAAATATTTATGTAACAAGTTGAACTAATCCATTAAAACAAATGTTGTTACGTGATATCTGTATTAAAGTAATTTCAGTCAGAGCAAGATTCACATCACAATAGAAATTGCATCAAGAATCTTATACTTAGTGATAGACTCGTCTACATAATTTCAATTTCATCATTGACTAAGGAAAATCACAAATACGATCTAATAACTGGATTCATGCAATTATATGCAAAAGAAATATAAATAAGTTTTTTTTTATAAATATTCCCTAAGTAATATCATGCAACCTAAATAATGAAATAATGTAAAATCTAAATACCCAATCCCCCAAACTTATATCGAGGAATTCCCTCATTACGTAAAATATGCACCAAAAGTAAATAAATTAAGGACTTCCCTGAAACGCGTTATTGCTCCTCCTCCGAAGGAGGGTAAGGTGGAAGGATAGGAGGAATCGGCATAACCACTGGTTGAGAATTAGGATTGCAACGAGAAAACGCCTCAGCAAGAGTATGGAAGGCATTTGTATTGTACTGATGCATTAAATCTTGACGTTCGGCCAACCACAAAAATTAATTCCTTGGAGCCCGCATTTGTTCTGCAGTAACTGGTTGTGATGGTTGGCGGATCATGATGTAACCTTCAACACGCTGGTGTGAAAGTGCCCCATCCCATGCTTTGTACCTTTCAATAGTGGCATGGTCAATTATGACCGTTGGTTGTTGTATTGGCTCATTAGGTTGCCACTGCACGCCAGCTTTATGGCATAAGTCTGTAATGAGGAACCCATGAAGCAACCCACCTGTAGTACTCCCACGTAATGCCCGGTCAATAGATTCTTGAATACAATCCCCCACATCAACATCGTAAAATGCAATGGAATTATCCAGAATATAGTGGTGGTGCACAATCCCATACAACAGTTTAGCCCGTGCCTTTGTCACATCATTTTGGTGGCGCGTGGGCATTAAACGAGCACATATAAATGCATGCCATGCTTTACCATATCAACTAAGTGCTGATTTGGGAAAACTTATCTTTTCATTCGTTCCGGCTTGAGTTACCCATTGAGTCTCTGGCTTGCATAATTTGGCAATCAACTCGTCCAGCTCTGGCAACGCATCTTCATACCGGTCATCGTGTGGTGTCTCTAACCCAAAATAAGAATTGATCGCGTCGGCATGAAACGCCACCGGTTTACCGCGAACCATGGCAACATGATTGACATGCTCTATTGCATTAGCATAAAATTCCTTAACTATGTTGATTGCCGCCGGAAGTGGTTGTTCTACTAGCTGAAACCAATGACGTTCTACAATTTGTAGAGCCATGTCTCCATCCAAATTTTCATCTGGCTTCAATCCTCTTTCTAGCACCAAGTTCTTCTTGTCGATGGAGGTCTTGAATCTTTTCTCTGCCATTTCACTCATAAATTTTGTATGGTCATATGCAGGCCGAGTCGTGGAGGATGATGATCGTTGGCGTTTGTGGGAAGACATGTTGTTTCCAGTGTGATTGGTCACAAGCAGGTGGTTCTGGACTTTTATCAAATAGGTGGTGGGCGAAATGTGTGACTCCCCCAAACTTGATTGGTTGATGATGCTTTGCTACCCAAACAGTTCAAAACCCAGCACCTTCTCCTTGATTACTCAATTTCTCAGCTTTTCCACTAATTTTTATATCACAACAAGAGATTTTGTGAGGGATGAAGAGAATTAGCGTACATTTAATAAGTTGGGTTTACCTCTTTGATGAGAAGTCCCAATTTGTATCAAACTGTGCAAGGGTTGTGTTAGATTTAGGATTGGGTTGTGATTTTTGAACTTTGTGGTACCATTATGTCTAGAATGAAGGGGCTTCATATAAACAATAGGACACTAATTTGGGTGGGAGATGGAACTTAAAAAAGGTTAGTGGGTTTGGAATTTGGAAAGGAGAAAGAGAATAAAGATGAATTAATGTAAAGTTATGGGGAATAGGAAGTGCAATAGAATTAGGAGAAGTGGAGAAGTGGTATCGTTGTTATGGAGAGGTGGAGAGGTGGGATTGTTCAACTTAAACACGTCTCTTTTGTGCAGATTTCTGAGCAGCGCGTTACGCGCCTTGACTAATTTAGTAGCGCTGAGTGCGCTTGATGGAGGGAGAACTTTCTGACTTTTTAGCGCGGTCCGCACCGATGTAGCGCGCTACGCTCTAGTTGTGCAGTAGGTGAGGGTTGCTTGAGCGCGCTATGTGCCATCTTGACTAATTTAGTGGCGCGGTCCGCGCTGTTGTGGCATGCTACGCACTAGTGGTTGGCGTTGTTGGTTCGGTTAGCACTTATTGGGCTGGAGAAATTGATCTTGTAGCGCGGTCTGCACTGTCCTTAGCAATTCAATGGCGCGCTCCATGCTAGTTGTACAACAACTGCATGACGTTGTGTTCTCCGTGCTACTGCTCCTGCTCGAGGTTTCTGCAATTATTCCAGAGATTTTGTTACTCTCTAAGTATAATATTCTAGTGACTAAACAAAAAACTAAAATTTAAATGGAAGTAAGAAATGGAGATTAGAGCTTGGGTTGCCTCCCAAGTAGCGCTTGGTTTAACGTCGCTAGCCCGACAGTCCCTCATGTCTTATTGATTGTCTGTGAGGGTAATGTTGATGGTGTCCACATTTGCATCCTCACCCCAGTAGTGCTTCAATCTTTGACCGTTAACCTTGAAAGTTTCCAACGGATTTTTGCTATACAACTCCACGGCGCCATGTGGGAAAACAATTTTTATGGTGAAAGGCCCTGACCACCGTGATTTAAGTTTTCCAGGAAACAATCTCTGTTTTGAATTGAACAACAACACTGCTTGACCTGACATGAAAGTTTGGTGCTTGATTTTCTGGTCGTTCCATTTTTTAACCTTTTCCTTGTATAATTGCACATTCTCGTAAGCTTGTAATCTGAATTCGTCAATCTTATTTAGTTGTAGTAAACACTTTTCCCCCACTGCTGCTTGATCGAAGTTTAGTTTTTGAATAGCCCAATAAGCCTTGTGTTGAAGCTCGACCGGTAGGAGACATGCATTTCCATACAACAATTGGTAGGGTGACATGCCGATTGGAGTCTTCTATGCAGTTTGGTATGCCCAAAGTGCGTCATCTAATCGGAGCGACCAATCCTTACGATTTGGGTTGACTACTTTTTCCAAAATTTTCTTGACTTCCCTGTTTGACACCTCTGCTTGTCCATTGGTTTGGGGATGATAAGTCGTCGCTATTTTGTGGTTGACCCCATATTTTTCCAGGAGGGCCGTAAACGTTTTGTTGCAAAAATGACTTCCTTCATCACTTAATATGGCCCTCAGTGTTCCAAACCATGTAAAGATATTTTTCTGTAAAAACCTTAGGACCACTTTGGCATCGTTCGATGGTAGCGCTGTGGCTTCCACCCATTTTGAGACGTAATCCACTGCAAGTAAAATGTATTGATTGCTAAGAGACGAGGGGAATGGTCCCATGAAGTCAATGCCCCATACATCAAAGATTTCAACCTCTAAAATTGTTTGTAATGGTATCTCATTTCTTTTTGATATGTTACCCACTCTTCGACATCGATAGCATGTTTTAGCAAATTGATGGGCGTCTTTAAATAACGTGGGACAATAAAACCCTGCTTGGAGGACTTTTGTTGCTGTTCACTCACTACCATAGTGTCCCCCGTAGGCCAACGAATGGCATTCATGTAGAATACTATGTACTTCGCTGTAAGGCACACACATTCTGATCATCTTGTCGGCGCATTGTTTAAATAGGTAAGGCTCATCCCACATATACCACTTGATGTCATGAAGAAACTTCTTCTTTTGTTGTCTTGTAAGATCAGGGGGAAGCATGTTACCGACTAAGAAGTTCGCGAAGTCCGCGTACCATGGAAATTTTGTATTTACCCCAAACAATTGCTCATCCAGAAATGACTCGTTTATGATGCCCTTGTCCCCTTCTTGTGTAATCGGATTGTCCAGCCTAGGCAAATGATAAGCTACTTGATTCTCCGTCCCCTTCCTATCCTTTATTTCAAGATCAAACTCTTGAAGAAGGAGAATCCACCGAATAAGGCGTGGTTTAGCATCTTTCTTCGCGATTGGTACCGAATAGCCGAATGGTCTGTATAAACTATTACTTTAGTGCCAACTAAGTATGCCCTGAATTTATCAAACCCATATACCACTGCAAGTAGTTCCTTTTCTGTAGTTGTATAATTCATTTGAGTCTCCGTAAGTGTCTTTCTTGCGTAATATATAGTGTGAAATACCTTATCCCGACGTTGTCCCAAAACGGCCCCCACTACATAGTCGCTTGCATCACACATCAGTTCGAAAGGTATATTCCAATCCACTGCGACGATAACTGGGGCTGTAGTCAACTTCTTTTTCAACAGCTCAAAAGCCAACTTACATTCTTCATCAAAACTAAACAAAGAGTCCTTCTCTAAAAGACTACACAACAATTTTGCAACTTTAGAGAAGTCCTTTATGAATCGTCTGTAGAATCCCGCATGTCCTAGAAAACTTCTGATTCCTTTGACGGAGCTTGGTGGAGGCAATTTTTCGATCATTTCCAACTTAGCTTTATCCACTTCGAGTCCTTGAGCTGAAACCTTTTGACCCAAAATTATGCCCTCCTCAACCATGAAGTGGCATTTTTCCCAATTAAGCACAAGGTTTGTCTCCTCTCATCGTTGTAACACCATTACCAAATTCCCGAGACATGTATCGAAATTGTCTCCATGGACAGAGAAGTCGTCCATGAAGACTTCCATGTTTTTCTCCACCATATCGGAGAAAATGGCCATCATACACTGTTGGAAAGTAGGCGGTGCATTACATAACCCGAATGACATTCTGTTGAACACGAACGTACCGTAGGGACACATAAATGTAGTCTTCTCTTGATCCTCAGGAGCGATGGCAATCTGGTTATATCCCGAGTACCCATCCAAAAGACAGTAAAAATCGTGACCCGCAAGTCTGTCTAACATTTGGTCGATGAAAGGTAGAGGAAAATGATCTTTTCTGGTTTCCTTGTTCAGCTTCCTATAATCTATGTACATCCTCCAACCTGTTATTGTTCTTATCGGTATTAACTAATTATCTCCGTTTTGTACCACAGTCATTCCCCCTTTTTTCGGCACACAATGAATCGGACTAAGCCACTTGTTATTGGATATCGCTTAAATGATTCCAGCATCCAATAGTTTCAGAATTTCCTTCTTTACTACTTCCTTCATAATTGGGTTTAGTCGTCGTTGTTGCTCCACCGTTGGTTTTGCGTTATCTTCCATCAAAATTTTATGCATACAAAACGACAGGCTTATTCCCTTGATATCTGTAATTGTCCACCCTATTGCTGCCTTATGTTCTCTCAGTACCCTTAGCAATTTCTCTTCTTGCAAATTGTTAAGTGTGGCAGAAATAATTACAGGTAAAGAACTTGAATTGCCTAAATACGCGTACCTGAGAAATTTAGAGAGTGGCTTGAGTTCAAGAGTTGGTGGTTCCTCCAATGATGGTTTTAATCTTTTCGTGGCTATCTCCTCTGTCTGTAAAGATTTAAAAGGTGTTTTGAATCGGCTTACTCGTGGCAATGAGTCCAACATTTATAAATAGTCCATAAATTCTAGGTCATCGAACTCCTCGTCCCCCAATAATGTTATCTCTAGAGGATCGTTTCTCAGGCTCTTTCCCATGTCTTCATTGACTATTCGATCAATGATTTCCATCCGAAAGCACTCTTCTTCATCCGCGGGAAATTTCATGGCTTTGAAAACGTTAAAATTAACTTCTTCATCTTGGACCCTCATCGTTAATTCACCTTTTTTCACGTCGATGAGTGTCCTACCAGTCGCCAAGAAGGGCCTCCCGAGGATAATCAGGATGTTTTTGTCCTCCTCAAAGTCCAGAATAATGAAATCATCGGGGAATATGAATTTATCAACTTTTACCAATATGTCTTCCACAATGCCTCTCGGATATGTGACTGACCTATCTGCCAATTGTAATGAGATGTTCATAGGCTTTCGAGCCTGCAATCCCAATTCTGTGTAAACTGATAACGGCATAAGGTTCACACTTGCTCCTAAATAACACAAGCATTTATTGAAAGTCGTGTTCCCGATCGTGCACGGAATGGTGAAACTCCCCAAATATTTCAACTTGGGTGGCAACTTTTGCTGTAGAACTGTGTTGCACTCCTCTGTTAGTGCCACTGTCTCGAAATCTTCTAGCTTCTTCTTTCTAGACAAAATCCCCTTCATAAATTTTGTATAACTTGGCATTTACTCTAGAGCTTCCGCAAACGGAATGTTAATTTGCAATTTCTTAAATACTTCCAAGAACTTTGCAAATTGCTTGTCTAATTTCCGTTTTTGAACTCTTTGCTGAAATGGCGGTGACGGATACACAACTGGCGAGTCATCTAACTTTGTTTTCTCAAATCGCGTATTCTCACCTTGGTTATCTGCATCCACTATGTTATCATTGCCCTTATTATCTGAGAAAGCTGAGTTGTCATAATCTTTCCCAACTATTTGTTTTCCACTCCTCAAGGTAACTGCCTAACACTGTTCATTATTTCCCTTTGGATTTCTTTCGGTGTCACTCGGTAAGGTTCCTTGTGGTCTGTTATTCAGTGCTAAAGCAATTTGTCCCATTTGATTTTCCAAATTCTTAATGGCCATTTCTTGTGATTTCATTGCCATTGTTTGGTTCTTCATGGCTACCTCGTTACTTCGTATGTACTTCGATAACAATTCCTCTAAGTTTGATTTTTTCTCTTGACGTGGAACTGGTTGTTGATTCTGAAATCCAAGGGGGTACGATGGTCGTGGTGTTTGCTGATTCTGATTATTATTCCACGACTGATTCAGATTTCTGTTCCCTTGATTATATGCATTCTGATATGTATTCTAAGGAATTCTGTTGTAGCTACTCATTAATTGTACCGACTCTGGATTGATTGCACATTGATCCATAGAATGTTCCCCTGCGCACAATTCACAAACAATTGCAACTGTACGCGTCTGTCCTCCGGACCACATGTCGAACTTCTTAGAAAGTGCTGAAATCTGCACTGTTATAGCCGTCACTCCATCTACTTCTAACACTTCAGTGACCGTAGGTTGTGTCATTTTTGCCGTGGGCCACTTATAACTATTAGCAGCCATAGTCTCTATCAACTGGTATGCTTCCTCATACGTCTTAGCCATAAATGCTCCCCCTGATGCCGCATCAATACTAGTCCCGAGATTCCCATGCAGTCCATTGTAAAATGTATTCAATTACAACCATTTAGGCAGTCCGTTATGTGGACATTTTTGAAGTAATTCTTTATATCTCTCCCACGCCTCGTACAGTGACTCCCTATGTTGATGATCAAACATGGTAATCTCATTCCACATCTTCGCAGTTTTTGTAGGTGGGAAGAATTTTGCTAAGAATTTCTGAGCCAGGTCCTGCCACATCGTTATCGAACCTGCTGGTAGAGAGTGTAACCAACTCTTCGCCTTGTCCCGCAGAGTGAATGGGAAAAAACGAAGCCTAACTGCCTCATCCGACACCCATTGTATTTGAAGGTGTCGTATATTTCCAGAAAACTGATTAAATGATCGTTTGGATCGTCATTAGCCATTCCCCCAAACTGCACTGAATTCTGCATCATTTGAATTGTCCTAGGCTTGATTTCGAATGTGTTTGCAGCTATTTCAGGCCTGGTGATACTAGACTGCAGCTTAGTCACCTTGGGTGTTGCAAAATCTCTCAACGCTTTCTGGTCTTCAGCAGCCATTTCTTCTTCCTTTTCAGAGTTTTCGAATTCGTCCCTTGTTTCCTCTATCCACTTGCTTAACCTCTGAAACCTTCTATCGATGTCGTCCTCAAAAGGAAGCAAGTCTGGATTTTTTGATCGAGTTTGCATAAACCAATATCAAAAACCTAAAATTTGAAGAACAAAATAAAACAAAAAGTATTTAAGTAAAACTGGACTATTTAAACTGATATTGCAAATATATAAAAAAAATCTGTATTTAATCCCAGGCAACGGCGCCAAAAACTTGTTGGGTAAAATCTATTTACGCTCAACACGCAAGTATACATGGTCAACAAGTAATATAATAATAAGTAAAGTATCGTTCCCTCATAGATTAACACAAATTTCCCTTGCAACTACCAATTTCCTACTAATCCAAATTTTATTAAACTAATCAATTTCCAATTTATATAGAAAATATCACAATCATTCAAAAATCAACTTAATAAGCACAAACACTAAATCGGGATTTTCAAACAAGTATTGGAGAAGTAGGCTTATAACTTCACTTTAAGCACCCTTCTGATTAGTATCACCTTATTCCAGTTTAACTCACTATCCCAACTTATTAATCAAGAACACACAAGTAGTATTAATCACCTCTCGATATATTAACACCATATTAACCCAAATCCACAATTAAGAAAGAATTAAGTCAAACACCTTAATTAATCAACTCACTATATCTCTATGTGAATTCCAATTAAGCAAGGTTTAATTCCAAGTTCTCTTCACGATTACATGTGATGTCAATCATATCTCAACCTCAACAATAATCAATAATTTGCAATTCACAAATTTCATGACACATGCTATATTAACTAGGTCTAGATTTATATTTCATCTCTCGAGTTCATACAAATCCACATAAAATTATTGATCAAGCAATTCATAAATTCAAGCTCCAATTAATATATATAAACTGCATAATAGCTATATTAAACTGAAAACCAAGGTTACACAATCATCGTTCCACTTAGAGATCCATTAAAAGCCTAACTAATAATTTAGCCAATAATAAATGAATTAAACACTGAATAAATTAAAGGAAACATCATCCCAATTACAGAGATAGAAATTTAGAGAAGAATAATGACACCCCACCCTTCTCCACTTTCGATTCTGAAATCTTCGTAAATTTATTCCTGTTCTTCGTTCCTACAATTCTTGCTCTCCCCAAATCCTTGTTCACGTAATTGAATTAATTGATATTATCTGAATGCTCTCCCAGTTTGTTTTAATCAGCCTTTATCTCCTCCTAAAGCCATGACTCCTAATCCATCTCGAAGTTCTGCCCAAGAGAGACTCCTCCAATTTACAACGACCCGCCTCCCTTTAGTTCGCGCACCAGCGCGGTCCGCGCTAGCCTGCCAGTAATGTTTCTACGCCGCAGCGCGGTCCACGCTTGTCAGCCTATTGACGCAGCGCTATCCGCGCTAGATAGTCAGCAGCTTCACATGTTGCTCTAAAATGTCCTCAAATGCTCCAAATTGCTATATGAGTCAAAATTACCTACAACAAACGCAAACCCTGTCACAAATAACATGAATGTACCAAAAAACTAACAAGATAACAAGCCATATAAACATAATTCATGGGTTAAAATCCACTCATCAGTAATCTTTCAACTTTAACTTTAAGAGTCATAAGACTATAATGACTCCACGTACTTAGGGGGATCAAAACTTCGTAAAATATATTATGCACAACCATTTCAACGCTAAGCGTAAACCTCTATTAAAAGAGTTGTTCATCTCAGTATTTAGAATACAAGTCCGAACCAAAGTAAGTTTGGTTCGGATACATTACAGGGTAATTTAGAATTCAACGGTAATCAACTAAGGATTAGTTAATTATAAAAGAAATAACTGTATGCTATGGAATAATCATAACTGAATTGATATTTGTAAATTAGCATTATGCTTTAGCAATAATCTAATAGCATAAGCATTGAATAATCATAACATTCATGGTTATTGAGAATTTGGGTACTAAACATGCATATTGAATAGTAATTTGAATGATAGAGTTGTTCAATACTAGAATATTAAAATAGAACAACTCGTATGCTAAATCACAATTACAAATTAAAGAACTTGCTCAATAATATAAGATTTGGAATACTTGTATTCTCATGAACCAATGGATACAAGAGTTTTATCAATAATAAATAATCTAACTATACGAAAGTGTAAAGTTAGCAACTTGTATAATTGAAATGGAATTAAAAGCAATAATGTGCTCAACGAAATTAAACTTGTACAACGAAGTTTTAGAGTTAGAAAACCTGCCTTTAGCACAAGCTAAACCTTACAACTTGAATCAATACCCTATACATATGTCATCATGACATAATTAGTAATTACCAATATTTTATATCTATATAAACAAAATATATACATCATGTAGGTTAAATTACTAATTCACATAATAAAACTACGTTAATACTAATTAACTCTTGATAACATGATCATTCATAGTTTAATACTACTGAAATCATCATTTAACATTCATATTATTAACACATAACATTTATTTTCAAAATTTGTATACTTATACAAAACTGTCAGAACCTACTGCTAACTCGCGCTGCGGCGCCACAGTTTACATTGTGGTTCACGCTGCGGCACTAAGTTTGTGCTACAGCTCGGGTCACAGACCATTTTTTGGCGCTGCGGCGTGGCGCCGGCGCTGCGGCACGAGAGTTGTACTGCTGGGGCGCGCTGCGGCGCCAGAATCCACAATCCGGCGACCAAACTCGGCAACAGCATGAACAAAAGCCAAATTGGCCTAAAAGCACGAATCTAATAGACTGATTTTCATGTAATTTATATATAAACTTCATATAAACATATTGTGAAGACTTCTAACATGTTTCTACTCATAAAATAACTTAAACATCAAATATACAACACCCAATTTCAATGTTTTCGGCAAAAACTCCATTTTTGATATTTTCAATGAAAATCAACACTGTGATTTTGTTTTTCAATCAAAACAGAAATTTCAAAACATCATAGTTATGGTTATACATACTCTATCAATTTCAATAATTAATTACTCAATTTAACAACTAATAAAACCTAAATTTCTATTTTAAACTAAACCATGTTCATATATATATTTTCATGTAAACACTATAATATATTTTCTTCACAATTTGCATACATACATGACTTAATTTCTCTATAATCACATACAAATTCATCAAACAACCTTTTACAAACAATTATTATACTAAACTATATAATATCAACAATTCCTCTTTTACAAATATTTTACAGAGACTTTTTGGGAAAAGGAAAACTAAACTTTTAAAGAAAGATATTGAGTTCCTACCTTTGATTAAGAAGATGATATCCTAGATTTTGATTATCCTTTTGATTATCAAGCTTCTTCTTCTTCAATCTCCAGCCTTTCTTCCTCTCTTCTCTTCTTCTTCTCTTCTTTTTTCCCTGAGTTTTTCTTTTCTTCTCTCTAATCTCTCTCCTCTATTCTTACGTACTTAGGATATAACGTATAAGATATAAAATATATTTATTATATGATATAAATATAAACTTATAACTGATATCAGTTATTTGAGTTTTGAAAATCAAAAGACGTAAGGCTTGTTTAGCTAATTACTAAAAACATAACCAATTGATCCTTATGCCTTGTTTGGAAAAACACAATTATATTAAAGACTTAATAGGCATTAGGCCTTGTTTAGCAAAACTGAATTAAAACTCCCTTAATTTATTTTAATAACTCCTTTATAGCAAGGTTATTAATCACACTTTTATTTAATTATTAAATCAATTAAAACATTAATCTATTAAATTACTTTAGCACATAATTTAATATCACATAACTATAATTTCTTTTATAATTATAATTTTATTTAACCAACTAATATTTTAAATTACAATTCCCCATTTAAAATATTATAATTTATTTAAATCACTATAAGCTCTCTAGCTTACTTATTAAATTAAATTGGTATATAATCTCATAACAATTAATTTTCTTAGCTCCTTAATTATTTATTCAACAAATAATTAACTACACCGCATCAACTCAAATTGTCATTAAATACGTATATAATTCAATAAATATTTAATATTGCAAATAAATATTTAATATTTAATATTTAATATTTAATTATTTATTTAACAAATAATTAACTAAATCACATCAACTCAAATTAAACAATTATTTATTCAACAATAAACATAATCCATTAAATACTTATATAAATCAATAAATATTTAATATTACACTATAAAATTCTAGAATGTTACATCATTCCCTCCTTACAAGGATTCTGTCCTCAGAATCACAACTCAAACAAATCATTCGTTACATTCTTCCCTACTTACAAAGATTTTGTCCCCATAATTGAAGACAAAGATTAAACAAATAACTCAGGGTATTCTTTCAACATTTTCTCTTCGAGTTCCCACGTAGCTTCATCAACGTTGTGGTTCCTCCATATCACCTTCACAGAAGGTATCACTTTATTCCTGAGCACTTGTTCTTTCCTGTCGATTATCTAGATAGGAACCTCTTCATAAGACATATCTTTCTCGAACTGCAACGGTTCATACTCGATCACATGTTTGTAGTCGGGTTTATATGGTCGTAACACTGAAATTTGAAAAACATTATGAATGTTTTCCAACTCTGGAGGTAGAGCTACCTCGTAAGCCACTTCTCTCACTCTTCGCAGCACTTCAAAGGGTCAAATAAACCTCGGGCTTAGCTTTCCCTTTTTATCAAAATGAATTTTCCCCTTCCAGGGAGAAACTTTTAAAAATATAAAAGTTCCTACGTCGAATGCACGATCTTGTCTATGTTGATCAGCATACTTTTTCTGTCTGTCTTGGGCTGCTACTAATCTTGTCCTGATGAGTTTAAAAACGCCAACAGTTTGTTGTACCACTTCTGGTCCTAACAGTTGACGTTCACCGACTTTATCCCAGCACAGTGGAGTTCTGCACTTTCTGCCGTACAATGCCTCGTAAGGTGGCATGTCGATGCTCACGTGGTAACTGTTATTGTAATCAAATTCCACCAATGGTAAATGTTCTTCCCAGCTTCCTTTAAAGTCCATGACACATGCTCTCAGCATATCTTCTAATGTCTGAATTGTTCGTTCGCTTTGGCCATCTGTTTGTGGATGATAAGCCGTACTCATTCGCAACTATGTCCCCATGCATTCTTGTAGTCTCTTCCAGAAATTTGATGTAAATCATGGATCTCTATCGGACACAATTGATACTGGCACTCCATGCCTCGAAACGATCTCTTTAATGTACAATCTTGCCAACTGATCAAGATTGAATCTAATCTTTATTGGTAGAAAGTGTGCTGATTTTGTCAGTCTGTCCACTATCACACAAATCGCATCGCATCCTCTCTGAGTAGTTGGAAGACCCACCACAAAATCCATCGTGATGTGTTCCCACTTCCATTCTGGTATTTCCAACGGTTGGAGTAATCCGCTGGGTCTTTGATGTTCGATTCTTACTCTTTGACATGTCAAGCATTTTCCTACGCATTCTGCAATGTCCCTTTTCATATTCGGCCGCCAAAAATGTCGGCGCAAATTTTGATACTTTTTCGTGCTTCCTGGATGAATTGAATATTTTGAGCTATGAGCTTCAGTCAAAATTTCTTCTTTTAATTCTAGCACTGCTGGAACCCAAATTCTTCCCTCGAACCGTAGTAATCCTTTGGTATCGACCTTGTATTTTACATCATCGCCTTCAACCAGATTCTCTTTGATTTTCCCACATTCTTCATCTTGTAGTTGAGCATTCTTCACTTTGTTCACTAAAGTTGGACCAGCTTCTATCTGGAATAATTGTTCGTCAAATTCTTTTGGAAATTTGATTTACAACTCCAGTTTTGTCATTGCTGAAATGAGCTCCCCTTGAGTTGTTATCAGCATCAGCTTCTCTCGACCTTTCCTGTTTAAAGCATCTGAAACCACATTCTCTTTGCCCGAATGATAAAAGATCTCACAATCGTAATCTTTTATCAATTCCATCCACCTTCTCTGACGCATGTTCAAATCCTTCTAAGTGAAAATATACTTCAGACTTTTGTGGTATGTGTAGATTTCACATTTCTCTCCATAAAGATAGTGTCTCCATATCTTCAGAGCAAATACAACTGCAGCCAATTCCAAATCATGAGTCGAATACCCTTTCTCATAATCCTTTAGTTGTCTTGATGCATAGGCAATAACTTTGCCGTTCTGCATAAGAACACAACCCAACCCTTTATGTGAGGCATCACTATACACCACAAAATTTCCTGTATTATCTGGTAATGTCAACACAGGTGCCATACTTAACTTCTTCTTCAAATCTTGGAAACTCTCTTCACATTTCTCTGTCCAAACGAATTTTACCGCTTTCCTTGTCAAATTTGTTAGCGGAGTGGCTATCTTAGAAAAATCTTGAATGAATCTTCTATAATAACAGGCTAGTCCCAAGAAACTCCTCACTTCTGATGGTGTTCTTGGTTGTTCCCAATTGATCACAGATTCCACTTTTGACGATCCACTGAAATCCTATCTTTGTCAATAACATGACCCAAAAATTGTACACGGTCGAGCCAAAATTCGCACTTAGAGAATTTCGCGTACAGCTTTTCCTTCCTTAGTGTTTCCAATGTCAAACGTAAATGTTCTACGTGTTCTTCTTGAGTTTCGGAATACACCAGAATGTCATCAATAAATACCACTACAAACTTGTCTAAGAATGGTTTAAACACCCTGTTCATCAAATCCATAAACGCAGCAGGGGCATTAGTTAAACCAAAAGACATCACTAGAAACTCGTAATGTCCGTACCGAGTTCTGAATGCCGTTCTAGGTATATCCTCCTTTCTTACCTTCAATTGGTGATACCTACTTCTCAAATCAATTTTTGAGAAATATTTAGCACCCTTCAGCTGATCAAATAAGTCATTTATTCTAGGCAACGTATACCTATTCTTAATAGTGACTTTATTTAACTCTCTATAATCAATGCAAAGACCCATTGTTCCATCCATCTTCTTAATGAATAAAACTGGCGCTCCCCACAGTGATACGCTTGGTTGAATATATTTCTTGTCCAGCAACTCTTGCAACTGTACCATCAGTTCCTTCATTTCTGTCGGAGCCATTCTGTACGGGGCCTTCGATATCGGTGTTGTTCCCGGCGCTAAGTCAATTACGAACTCAATTTCTCTATCAGGCGGAAGTCCTGGCAAATCTTCTGGAAACACGTCTTTGAATTCTCTCACTACCAGTATTTCTTCTAGTTTCACACCCTTCTTCTGAGTATCGACTATGTAAGCTAAATAGCCCACACAACCTTGACTCAACAATTTCTTGGTCTGCATAGTCGTCAGACATTTCATTTGTCTAGGCGACTTGCTACCATAAAATACTACCTTTGACGGAGTCATAAGGTTTACACACTTCTTGTGACAATCGATTACTGCTCCATATTTGAACAGCCAATCCATTCAAAAAATTACATCAAACTCCCCGAGTCTAATCAGAATCAAATCTACCAATAAGATATTATCCTTAATGTTCACCCTACAGTTCTTGTATACGAATCTAACAGGGATTACTTCCGTATTCGCAATTTCTATGTTCAAAGGAAAATTCAGTTCTTCTCTAGGCAATTTTAACCTCTTAGCAAATTCATCAGATATAAACGAACAGGTAGCACCCGAATCGAATAATACATAAGCATTTATATCATTGATTGGGATAATACCTGACACTACATCTTTTGATTGCACAACATCTTGCACAGTCATGTTGAAGGTTCTGGCTGTGGGTTTGTTTGATGCTGCAGGTCCTGCAATGGCCCATGTACTTCCATTGTTACCTCTATTGCTTCTGGTTGTCACTCCTTCTCTCTTCTTAGGGCATTCACGAGCAAAGTGATCCTTGGATTCACACGTGAAGAATACATTCTTCTTCGGTTGAGTGAAATTTGGGGCGATGTGACCCTCCTGGCCATAATTGTAGCATACTCGCTTCCCCATCAAGCACGCACCCTTATGGAATTTCCCGCATGTCG
The DNA here is from genome assembly GCA_020205505.1 of Panax japonicus. Lineage (NCBI taxonomy): Eukaryota > Viridiplantae > Streptophyta > Magnoliopsida > Apiales > Araliaceae > Panax > Panax japonicus. Next base: position 64,119,288 of record CM035113.1, read on the forward strand.
CACATGCTTCAAACTTTTTGTTTTGCTGGTTACCCTGCTGGTGTCCAGGACCCATGCTCCCATTCCACTTCCTCTTCAAGTTGTTGTTGTTGGTGTTGTTATTGTTGTTGTTTCCACTGCTACCACCTCCATTCTTAGTCTCATTCTCATTCCTCTTCTTCTTTTGTTCTTGGTTGAACTTTTTCACTGCCTCGCCTCCACCTTCAGTGAGTACTGCTTTCTCCATCACCGCTGCAAATGTCTTCAACTGGAACAGGGAGACCCTACTATACAGCCAGGGCTTCAGTCCCTGTTCAAATCTCTTCGCCTTACGCTCGTCTGTGCTGACTTGATATGGCGCAAACCTCGCCAATTCGTTGAACTTTGCGGAATACTTAGATACTGTCATCGTTCCTGTCTTTAGTTCTAGAAACTGTACTTCCAGCTGACTTATTGAACTCTCTGGGAAATAGGTCTCGAAGAACAACTCATTGAACCTATCCTAGGTCATCACTCCTAGCCCTTCACGAGTTTTATTGGCCTGCCACCAATAACTAGCTTCTGCTTTCAACATGAACGTTGCGAAAGCAGTCTTCTGATCATCCCCTACCCTAGAGACATCGAATACTTTTTCTATCTGTATAATCTAGGTTTGTGCTTCGACTGGATTCATAGACCCACAGAATTCAGGTGGTCCAACTGCCTTGAAATCCTTAAACGTTGTACCATGGTTTTGTGGTTGATTCTGCAATGCTCCTGTCAGTAGTGTCACTAGTTGTTGAACGGGGTTACCGTCAACATTGTCATTATTGGTAGTTCTCTCATTGTTTCTCTGTCGGGGTGGTTCACGTCTGGGAGGCATTTTCTGTTAAAACAAAACATCTATTAGACTATTACTCAACTTCTTTAAGTATTTCTAATTAACTTGCCTCCATAAAAGAAATAACCACATAACACATAACACTTTGAATAAAATAATAACTTTTATTTATTCATCATTACTTCGAAAAACATAAAAACAATAGCATCACTGCTATTTACATTCCTTTCCTGAACTACAAAAGTTACAGGACAACATCATTATTATCATATCTAATGGTTACTTAACACTAGGGATTTACACATTATATAATACTTATTACGTGCTTTACAGGCACATTTTCTACGATGATCTATTAAGATACTTCTTAGCCCTATCACGTTCTTCCTCCATGACTCGAAACATTGTCCTGCGATCTAATACATATGATGGCAGCGTCTCGAACTGAATCGGATATCCCATGACCCGATCTTGAGCTCGATTAATTGCAATATCAAATAATTTATCCATCTCTTCCATCTTCATCCTTTTCGCTTGTGAGTTCCTTACTGCTCTTCCAGTTCGTTGATAAGCTTTCTCGTATGCATCTCCAGCTCTTGCCGTCTTAGCAGCTTCTTCTCTCAGTTTGTTCTTTAGTTCAGCAACCTTCTCGATCAATTGTTCTTTCTCTCCTTCAGTCTGTATTAGTTTCCCCACGCTAGTCTGCCAGTAATTTTTCCACGCCCCAGCGCGGTCCGCGCTTGCCAGCCTATTGACGCAGTGCGCTCCACGCTAGATAGTCAGCAGCTTCACATGTTGCTCCAAAATGTCCTCAAATGCTCCAAATTGCTACATGAGTCAGAATTACCTACAACAAACGCAAACCCTGTCAGAAATAACATGAAAGTACCCAAAAACTAATAAGATAGCAAGCCATATAAACATAATTCATGTGTTAAAACCCACTCATTAGTAATCTTTCAACTTTAACTTTAACAGTCATACTTAGGGGGATCAACCCTTCGTACAATGTATTGTGCACAACTATTTCAATGCTAAGCGTAAACCTCTATTAAAAGAGTTGTTCATCTCATTATTTAGAATACAAGTCCACACCAAAGTAAGTTTGGTTTGGATACATTACAGAGTAATTTAGAATTCAACGGTAATCAACTAAGGATTAGTTAATTACAAAAGAAATAAATGTATGCTATGGAATAATCATAACTGAATTGATATTTGTAAATTAACATTGTGATTTAGGAATAATCTAATAGCATAAGTATTGAATAATCATAAAATTTAAGGTTATTGAGAATTTGGGTACTAAACATGCATATTGAATAGTAATTTGAACGATAGAGTTGTTCAATACTAGAATATTAAAATAGAATAACTCGTATGCTAAATCACGAGTTACATATTAAAGAACTTGCTCAATAATATAAGATTTGGAATACTTGTATTCTCATGAACCAATGGATACAAGAGTTTTATCAATAATAAACAATCTAACTCTACGAAAGTGTAAAGTTAGCAACTTGTATAAATGAAATGGAATTAAAAGTAATAATGTGCTCAACGAAATTAAACTTCTACAACGAAGTTTTAGAGTTAGAAAACTTGCCTTTATCACAAGCTAAACCTTACAACTTGAATCAATACCCTATACATATGTCATCATGACATAATTAGTCATTACAAACATTTTATATCTATATAAACAAAATATATACATCATGTAGGTTAAATTACCAATTCACATAATCAAACTACGTTAATACTAATTAACTCTTGATAACATGCTCATTCATAGTTTAATACTACTGAAATCATCATTTAACATTCAAATTATTAACACATAACATTTATTTTCAAAATTTGTATACTTAAACAAAACTGTCAGAACCTACTGCTAACTCGCGCTGCGACGCCACAGTTTACACTGTGGTTCGCGCTGCGGCGCTGCGGCTCGGGTCACAGACCATTTTTTGGCGCTGCGGCACGAGAGTTGTACTGCTGGGGCGCGCTGCGGCGCCAGAATCCACAATTCGGCGACCAAACTCGGCAACAGCATGAACAAAAGCCAAATTGGCCTAAAAGCACGAATCTAATAGACTGATTATCATGTAATTTACATATAAACTTCATATAAACATATTGTGAAGACTTCTAACATGTTTCTACTCATAAAATAACTTAAACATCAAATATACAACACCCAATTTCAATGTTTTCGGCAAAAACTCCATTTTTGATATTTTCAATGAAAATCAACACTGTGATTTTGTTTTTCAATCAAAACAGAAATTTCAAAACATCATAGGTATGGTTATACATACTCTATCAATTTCAATAATCAATTACTCAATTTAACAACTAATAAAACCTAAATTTCTATTTTAAACTAAACCATGTTCATATATATATTTTCATGTAAACACTATAATATATTTTCTTCACAATTTGCATACATACATGACTTAATTTCTCTATAATCACATACAAATTCATCAAACAACCTTTTACAAACAATTATTATACTAAACTATATAATATCAACAATTCCTCTTTTACAAATATTTTACAGAGACTTTTTGGGAAGAGGAAAACTAAACTTTTAAAGAAAGATATTGAGTTCCTACCTTTGATTAAGAAGATGATATCCTAGAGTTTGATTATTCTTTTGATTATCAAGCTTCTTCTTCTTCAATCTCTAGCATTTCTTCCTCTCTTCTCTTCTTCTTCTCTTCTTCTTCCTCTGAGTTTTTCTTTTCTTCTCTCTAACCTCTCTCGTCTATTCTTACGTACTTAGGATATAACGTATAAGATATAATATATATTTATTATATGATATAAATATAAACTTATAACTGATATCAGTTATTTGAGTTTTGAAAATCAAAAGCCATAAGGCTTGTTTGGCTAATCACTAAAAACATAACCAATTATTCCTTATGCCTTGTTTGGAAAAACACAATTATATTAAAGACTTAATAGGCATTAGGCCTTGTTTGGCAAAACTGAATTAAAACTCCTTTAATTTATTTTAATAACTCCTTTATAGCAAGGTTATTAGTCACACTTTTATTTAATTAATAAATCAATTAAAACATTAATCTATTAAATTACTTTAGCACATAATTTAATATCACATAACTATAATTTTTTTTATAATTATAATTTTATTTAACCAACTAATATTTTAAATTACAATTCCCCATTTAAAATATTATAATTTATTTAAATCACTATAAGCTCTCTAGCTTACTTATTAAATTAAATTGATATATAATCTCATAACAATTAATTTTCTTAGCTCCTTAATTATTTATTCAACAAATAATTAACTACACCACATCAACTCAAATTGTCATTAAATACGTATATAATTCAATAAATATTTAATATTGTAAATAAATATTTAATATTTAATTATTTATTCAACAAATAATTAACTAATTAATCACAACAACTCAAATTGAACAATTATTTATTCAACAATAAACATAATCCATTAAATACTTATATAAATCAATAAATATTTAATATTACACTTTAAAATTCTGGAATGTTACAGAACCTGCATAGAAAGAATTACAAGAAAATACTTGATGACTTGGGTGGTCAAGATATACCTCCAGTGTGAAAATAAGAACAAGTTCTAAGAAAGGTAAACAATAGAGAAGCAAGTATCTAGTATGCTAAAATGCGTGTCATGTACCTCTATTTTTCACCTGTATTTATAGTTCAACTACACCATCTCGATACAGTTACAACTCCTTATTAGAATTATATAGAGAGATTATATTAGAAAATGTAAGTACTACACATGAGTTACTATTGGATATGATAACTGCATGATGTCTTTGTTGGCAAGATAGTGACCCAAGTCTGTTAGGGCTAGGAATCTATCATATGCGCTTAGGATATAAAAGACTGGAATAAGGCCCATCAGACAACCCATTATATAAAGGGTCCTTAACACTAATATACAACAATTAGAAAGTATTTACAAAAATAATACATACAAAAATAATTACAAAAATGACACAATTCACATTAATAAGGAAACCTAAAATTAAGGAGAAATAATTGTCATAATTAATAATTCAAATTCAAATATCTGGGATCTATCCACAAAAAAAAAATCAAATTCAAAATAATAATTCGAATTCAAATCTTCATAGGAATGACGGCACAAATTTTGTACTTTAGAGGAGGTAGCGGAGGGCGGAGGCAACTTTGGAGGAGGTGGAAGCTTCGGAGGAGGTGGTAGTGGTGGCTTCGGAGGCGGCGGTGAAGGCTATGGAGGAGGTAACAATGGCGGTGACGACGGTGGCGCTGGTGGCTCAGGTGGTGGTTACAGAAACGGTGGAGGCTGGGGCGGTGGTGGCGGGAGCAACCATTTTCCGATAATAAAAGAAAATTCTCGAGATACTGCAGAGGAGAAAATCATTATTAATGCCATGACACCAGAGAACAATTAGAGTTCATGACATGAGTAGAGATAAAGGCATAAAATTGGTGTCATCATGTAATAAGCTAGCTAGCTACTTAATAATACCACTGGAACACCTTCAGTTCTGGTTTTATAAATAAATTTTGTTTTCTGAATAGGAAAGAGAGAGATAAGAGAGTGATGTGTAATGTAATGTTGATAACCAAATTCGTATCAAGGTAACCAAACTTTTATACCAAGGTAACCAAACATTTATACCAAGGTAGCCAAACATTTATACTAAGGTAACCTTGAGATGAAAGTTTAGTTACCAACTGCACTATGAAAAAACTGCAAATGTGAATTGGTTACCTTGTTATGAAGGTTTGGTTACCTTGGTAAGGAGATTTGGTTACCTTGGTATAAAGGTTTGGTTACCTTCGTATGGAGGTTTGAATTGGTTACCTTGGTAACCAAACTTTTATACCAAGGTAACTTTGAGATGAAAGTTTGGTTACCAACTGCACTATGAAAAAACTGCAGGTGTGAATTGGTTACCTTGGTATAAAGGTTTGGTTACCTTGGTATGAAGGTTTGGTTACTTTGGTATGGAGGTGTGTATTGGTTATCTTGGTATGACAGTTTTGTTACCTTGGTATGAAGGTTTGGTTACCAACTACACTGTGAAAAAACTGCAGGTGTGGATTGGTAAACTAGAGAATGCAATTTGTGATTTAGTAAATCTAGAAAGAGTATTTAAGGGTAATACACAATGGCATGACATGAAGAACAACAATTCTACAATATTAAAATCCATATTAACCATTACACAGAGCACTAAATGCAACACCGCCCTAAAATGAACACACAAGCCAGAGGCAGAAGTATCCAATCAGTTTTCTCACACAAGAAAAAGAGTAGTAGAAGAAGAGTCTTCACATTTTCCCATCAAAAAGCTACAGTATCCGGAGACAGAAGTATCCAGAGGCTCAATTCGGTTGAGCATACTGGCAATCACAGAGCATACTGGAATATGGACGAAGGGTTGGTGGGTGGAGCTATCACGTAATTCTCTCTTAATTCTTACCCCCTCTCTCTCTTTTAAGCCTACCAAATTGTTTGTTGACTAAAAGAGTGGGATGTATAAAAACCCATGTTAGTACCGGAATTTACAGATTCGCAACAGATACGAACAAGAAGAATATTCGAGAGAGAGTGATTAACGGGAAGAGATAAGAGATCACGATTAAAGGATACTCAAATGTATTATTTTTGTAAATAAATATGGAAAAATATATTACTTTTGTAATTATTTTGTGGATGTTTTATTTTTGTAATTACTTTTAAATATGTACTATAATATGTAATTAATCCTTATATAAAATACGCAGCCCAACAATGCCCCACACTCCTTCAAAAAATGGAATGAAGTGGAGGAATAAAATAAATAAAAAGCTTCGGGAGCTCGAAAGAGCTATCAAGACCGAAGGCAGAGCCTACTTAGAAGGAATCCAATTTATTATTGGATGAGTCACCCTCAATTTGAAGTGATTCTATTATTCCTTTTAAAAAGAGGGATCCACTTGATTTGTGTGCTATTAGTAGATGTTCACTGAGCCCATTATAGGGGCTTTTGCTAAAATGAACACACATGGCTTATTGGATCCAACGTAAATGACATTATTTAGGAAGTGAGGCCTTATTTTACTTAGGCGCGTGCAGGTGTTATAAAGCCATGACAACTCAATGGGAAGGATAACAATGCCACACACATATATTTTGGGATAGGTGCCCCATTACTACCCAACCGTTAAATCATCATTCAAGGAATGCCAATTTTAAGTATAAATAGTGGGGGAGTGGAATTTACTCCACTTTTTGGCATTTATAAGATCAAACCCTTAAAGAGAGAATTAAGCTCTAGTTTCCTTCTAATAGCAAATTAGGTGTCGATTTCATCCTCACTATTCAACTTTCATCTTATTCTCAGTAAGATCCCTCTCTTGTGCTTAATTTCACTTTCCATTATCTGTAAATGGTTACTTCTTCTCAAATATTAGGCCCATATTCATCCTCCTGTGTTGAGGATGAAGATACCGTGGTGGTAGAGGGATTCCCGAAGGGAAAACTTATCATGGAGCGTGTTAGGACTATTGCTGATGTAGAGACCCATAATAGGACTAAATACGCTAGAGATGTCTATAGGGTTACTAATACCCCCTCCAATATTTTTGACGAGATTATAGAACTACTCAAGACAGAGTTCTTCATCCCAAAGTGTTATGATATGAAGAAACCTAAGGAGGAAAAGAGAGAATGTATTGGTAGTTCCACGATGGTAGAGTTGCTATGTCAAGGCTCCTCCTCATTTTTATCCTCATATTCCCACTTCAGGAGTTCTTTCTTGAACAACTTCACACCACTAGTTTGAGTCTGAACCAATTAGTTTCCAATTGTTACATTAATTAATCTCCACAGTTTCAAAGCCTTCTGCTATAATCAGGGGGTCAAGCTTTTCCTTAGATTTCTTGTATCAATTCTTCTCAATAGGGGTGATGACAGACTGATCGGGTCAGAAATTTTCATTAATGAAACAACTCGGGTCAAATCCCGAGTCCGGAACAAATCTTGGGTCAAACTAGTCATTTATTTTGGGCTAAAAAGTTAAAGTGTTGGATAAATTAATTTAGTAAAAATTGGGCCTTAAAACTAATTGAATTTAATTTATATGTGGGTAATATTAATCCTATTCTAATTAGGAGAATTAATAAGACAAAATAATAAGTAAACGTATATATAAAACCTACTCTTATTTCATCACGTCAGTCGTCAAATAAGAATTGTGGAAAAAGGAACGGTGCAAGGAGACGAGATTGTGAAGACCGAAGATCAGATTTTTTTTTTCCCATACATGTAAGTCTATCTATTATTTCGTATTGAAAGCATGTGGAGGTTTTTTTTCTTCATGGTTTTGTTTTGATTGAGCTTGTATTGGAACGGAGGGCATTAGCCTTAATTATATATATATAAGGAGTACTGTTCAATCATGATTTGGAAGGGAACAAAAATCTGCAATCTTGAAGTTGTTTTCATTTTAGAATATAATAATTATATATATATACTTTGATGTTGAGAATTGAAGTTAAAATTTATAATATACTACCTGCATGTCGGCTAAATTAGTTAACAGATTTTAACTTAAATGAATGTTCTAGTTTAACAATAATTGACCTGCATAAATATTATAAAAAAAATTATGAAATATAATAATAAGGTAACATAATTAGTTAATCAAAATGTGGTGGTAATAATTATAAAATTTTGAAATCTTGATGATTAACAGAATTATAAAATTTGATGACTATTAATTAATATTTTATAATTTTATCAAACTTATATTAATTATTATTTTGTTTAATTAGATCGAACGGGAGGAATTTAACGAACTATATTGGGATAATAATTTTGGGTGTTACATTGCTTAATCTAGGTACGGATTCCGTACTTTTTCAGCGAGACTCATTTATTCTTGATTTGATCGTTTCGTTAATCGTTTCGAAATTTAGTATTGTCTCTCATGATTATTCCTTGTCAATTTATTTTAATAGTTCGTTTGGTGTTTATAGTTGGAACTTATATTTGTACTCTTTAGACTAGTACAACATGTCTTAATTTATTTTGATAGTTCCGTCTTGATATTGATACTTGGAACTCGTGTTTGTACTCTTGATCTAGTGTATCATCTTTTGTATTTATTTTGATTCTCGTAGAAAGTACATGTTAATATTTTTGGAGACTTTGAGTTGATAATTCATTTCAGTTTAACATGTACATATTAGAAACCCTTTGGTTGATATTATGTCGCATATGTTGTGACATGGTATCCTTGTTAGAATACCGTAGGGTATACCTGAGCTATAACCATCTGTGGGGGTACCACAGGCATGTCCTCTTGGCACCGAGGCATGACACCTTCCGTGGCGGTGTGATCAGTCCACGGCGTCTCCGTTTTGTGCTCCGGTGGGAGTTGGCCATTTGGTGTTTTGTTGTGGGAGGCGTATGGGTCGATCCTAGTTTTCTGTTCTGTTCTGCGGATTGGTGATGTTTGTGCCAAACACACCTTCCGATTTTACACGCATCTGGATTGCGCAGTCCGATGTGTGATTGCCTGTGTGGAATTATTTGACTTGCCTGTGTGGCATTATTTGACTTGCCTGTGTGGCAAGGTATATTACTATTTATTTTGAGCTCGGTATGATATACACCCAGCCATTTGATTCAGCCTATTATTTCGTTGTGTTAGTTTTGTTCGTTTCGTTTCAGTTCATTTCATCTCATTTCATTTAATTGAGTTAGTTATTTCGGTTTATTAATTGTATTCTATATCCGTACTGGGCATTTGGCTCATGCTGTGTTTTCTTCCGGCAGGTAATCAGGGGGATCAAGGGCAAGTGTGACGAGAGCTTCCTTTAATCCAATGATTTAGAAATGTTCTGTTTAGGCTTGATATGTCATTTATTTAGAACTGTAATAAATTATTTAGATTATGGTTTGAGCCAGTATGGCATTTATTATGGTTTGTCTTGTGATATTGAATTATTATGAGATTACTCTTTTGTGGTTTAGAGCCTTGTGATCTTCCTTAGTTATGTTGTGTTTTGAGTAATCTCTCTTTCTATTTTGGAAAGGAGGTGTTACATTAATCTATTAACTCGAGCATAAAGAGTTCAACAAATGATCTTAAGTGATTGTGCTAAAGTCTACTTAAGAATGCTTACATTGGATCTCAATTCAAGTGAACCGCGAGGAGATGATCAATAATATGATTTTGAATTGCTAGATATGATCTATTTAGTGAAATAAAATCAACATAAGCAAAATCATCAAAGCCGTGTTCAATTGTGTTGTCTAATCCACGAAAAAATTATTTTTCAATTCATGGAGGGATTACCAATCGCGCGATGTTGTGGATGTCCAAGCATGTCCAAGAGATTACAATTCGTCACGCGATAACACAAGGTTGCAATGCACAACAGAACAATGGAGAAGGATTCAATATTAAAGGCAAAACGTTCATGGTGGAATATGATTTTAAGCTCATTAATTTGATTCAAGTTTGATAGAGGGAGTGAGAGAGGAGCAAAGGCCCATGTTTGAGACTTAAACATGTTCCCTCAGTCAAACGAGACCCCAACCTAGACTTCTCTTTCCAACCAGACCTCAACCTCATTTTTAGCTACAAAAAGAGGCCCCATCCCAGTTCTCTCCGTCCAACCAGGCCCCGACCATATTTTCAGTTACAAAATGAGGCCCTAGAGTCATAACGTAGATTTAGCATATTTGTACGAGATTTAAGGGATTTTAGTTATATTTTTCAAGTTCTAATGTAATTAGGATGTTTGTTAGATAGGATTTGATTTCCTTATTGGTTAGTAGCTAAGATTTCATTTTTCCATTCAAATTGTTTATTCATTATAAGATTATGGTTTCATATTGTTACTAGTATATACATAATACATAGCTTATGTAATGAAGACAACTTTTGATAAATAAAATTTTGGTGAGATTTTTTTTTGGTTCTTTGAGAACTCTCGAACTGTTCATGGTTTTTCTGTGAGGTTCAATTTGAATTATCATACAATAATACATAGTTTTGTGTGGCATCTTCTACCGCATCAATCACTGATTGTATCGAGGTTCTTGTTTCATTATAAACACTGGGTGTAGGTGTTGTTGGTGTTCTATTCAACACAGATTTCATTGTTTGATCAATTGTACCAAGGTTTTCATCTTTTTATAGGCGTTAGGTGTGACAACCCGAGAAATTAGACAATTTACGAAAATCTCAAATGATTGATTTAAGGTCAAATATTAGACCTAGACAGAAAATAAGTGTATGCGTATGATGTTATTAGGGTGGAATTTTGAGGATTTCAAAATTTCGTGAAGGCTTTTAGGTGAATTATTCAGGATTAAGTGTTTATGTGAATATGCTCTGTGCATATGGTTAATGATGAGTTCAGAATGTGGTTAAGGTTTATGGGTTGACCAGATAAATTACATCTGTGACAAACCCTATGTATATATTAAGAACGTCAACGTTCAGTTAGAAAATTCTAACGTCTGATAAGAAACCCTAGCAATCGGTTCTGTAAACCTTAGTTTCAGTTCCGGGAGTCTGAAACCCTAATTCGGATATTGAAAACCCTAGATTGGGAAAGCAATGTTATGTACAAGGTTAAACGTCATTAATTAGGAAAAACCCTAATTAATTACTGGAAATTCTAATTGATTATTAGGAAACCCTAATACCAGATCTGAAAACCCGAATTTCAGATTCTAATAAAATGAAACCCTAATCTGGGAATGGAAAGGATAATTATAATGCTTTAGTGCTATTAATTAAGTACTAATTAGGGTAAAGGTTAATTAATTAACAAACTCTAATTTTCAATTTATGGAACCTTAATTGTAGCGTCAGAAACCCTAATATTCAATGGTAGATTTAATTGCTATAATTGCAATGTTAATTAGGATATATAAATCCTAATTCACAAGATATTAGAAACCCTAATCTAATTGGGAAATTTAATTTTAAAAATTGAAATATTATTTTATTTAAACCATAAAATGTGGTTTTATAACATAATGTACAAATTTGATCCTAAGTGCTAAATTAGCAATTTTAATTAGGATAAAATAGTCCTAATTAGCAAATAATGATTCATGATTAGGAAATTACAAAATAATTAGGAAGCCCTAATCATAATTTAGAGATCAAAATTTTCTATTTTTATATCTAATTAGAAAATTTTGGAAATCCAAGTTGTTAAATATTTGAGGGTTAAAACTTAAACCCTAAATTTTTCCAAACCCTAAACCCTAACAAACCCTAAACCCTAATGGTTTCATCAATTGAGAAATCTAGAAAAAAATGGAAATGACCATAATGCTCTTTTGAGCATTATTTTAGTTTGCTTGCAAAAATGGCCATGACTTTAGTTGTTGAGCTAACCCTTGACTTTGTTTAGCCTACAAACACAGCACATCAGTCTACCTAGCCAGCCAAATCATCAAATTCATTGCACTTGTATAATATATAAGGAATCAAGAGAGAGAAAATGAATAGAATTTGCTTATTTTGCATTTTGCTCTCACCAACTCTTTCTCTCTTTCACAAACCCACGAAAATCAGTAGTGGATCAGTCCTAGAAACAGCCCCAAGATCATCCATAAACAGATTGGAGAGCCAAGATCAAAATCAAAGCATAAAGAGGTATAAAACCCTAATTATGAAATCATTTGATTCCTTGTTAATTGATGAATTTGATTGTTCAAAGTTGTGTTATAAGGTGTCAATTGATGATCTGAGTTGATAAATCAGGAACCCATAACATCGAAGTACACGAATTTAAAGTTTTTCAAAATATGGAAATCTGGAAAACTGTGTTTTTCAGTCAAATGTCAGATCTTATAACTCCGTGTGTAATAAGTGTTTTTGATGTTTAAAGCTTGTAACTTGTAGCCTGATATGTGGTCTTTAAGATGCAAAAAGAATGAAAGCCAGATCATTTGTAGATAAAACGTTATAGGCGGTCAAAACCTGTTGACCGAAATCTGTCAAGAACATGAACCCAGAAAATTTAAGCTTAACCTCCGTGTTCAAGTTTGACAGGTCGGATCTAGCTCCTGTTTTGTTGTTTAAGTGTTGTTATGCTTTGTAGTTGTAGTATTACATGTTTTCTACAAACTGGAGGTGATAGATCACGTAAATCATGGACAGAACATAGATTAATTTAAGTTTGAAAGTGATCACTTGAATCTGTTTTGGCCTAGAATCCACTTGTCAGAAAGTTTGGAGGTTTAGATCTCCTTGTTATGATGTTGTTTAACCAAAGTGTTGGTTGGATGTTGTAGTGTGACATATTGTCTACACGTCCAAAGTTTTAGTTAGCCCAGAACTTGATCATTCCGTGAATTAAAGCCGGTAAAACCATGTCTCTCACGACTGCCGGAAAATCTGGGCAGGCCTCAAGAACACCTATAGCGACAGAAAGCGTCGCTATAGGCCTTTAGCGACAGTTTTAATTATTATTTTCCGGAAAATGATTAAAAATTTGAAAAAATTAGTTTTTTATTATTAAAAATACATAATAAATTATGAAAAATTATTTTAAAGCATTAAAAATAGTTTTTAACTATTTTGAGTATATTTCAAAAATAATTAATATTTTTTGAATATAAATGGTATTTATTTATTTAATTGAAATATTAAATAAATTATTTAAAAAGAGTTTTTAATTCATGAAAAAATCATGAAAAATAATATTATGGTATAAGAAAATATTTTAAGTTATTCTTGATAACTTTTGATATTTTGTGATGAGTTTCATTAATAATTTATTATTAATGGTAATTAATTTATTTAATGAATATATTAAATAAATTATGGAAAAATAGTATTAATGATTTAAAAATCATATAAAAATGATTTACGTGTAATAAAAATATTTTAAGTTATAAAATATAACTTTTGATATTTTGACATGAAAATATTAATATTAATTATCGGATAATGGATTTAAGTGTTTAAAATTCATATAATTATGATTTTAAGGTATTAAAAATACTTTGATATATTATAATTATATTATAATATTATGTAATGATTTTCATTAATATTTTATATTAAATGAATATTAATGATTATGAAATTATGTTGTATTTAATTCATTTAAATACGGTTTTAATGATTGAAAAATGTGGTAAATGGTAATAATTATCCGAAAATTATTACGAGCTTAGGAAAAATGTTTTGACTGATAAAGAAATTATCGGTGTTAATGGTTAAGTGTTCAGGAAGAGTTTAACTGAACTTAAACTCAAGTATTGACCGACTAGATTGTTGGGATGTTAGAATTGCGTCGATTTCAAGTCAGACTGAAATAGTTTGACCTGATACTAAGTATTATGTGTTGTATAGACTGATAGGGTTATTTTGTGGATATAAATATAACAATAGTATACTTTGATGATACCATTCTAATATTGGAGATCTATATTGCTAATATTAGGTCTTCGAGTAAAGCGTTATAAAATGCATTGCGGTAATCAACGGTGCAGGCAAGTTTTTCAGTTCTATTATGTTTGAGGATGGAATGTGATTATATGTTAAATTACATATCATGTTCTATGAATTGTTAAAAGTCAAAATCTGACTAAGTTAATTGGGTTATGGAACTCAATCTAAATGTGATTACATGTTGTATGATGTAATTCGATAAATTAGAAATGTATAATGCATGAATGTATGTTTTGAAAGGAATCATTGATGCATGTAAGATATGCATAGTAAAGAATATATGTTACATGTATAGATGCATATTAATGGAAAGGTAGTGCATATAGAATTGTGTGCTATGTGAAACATGATAGATTGTTAAATTTGCTGGGCTGTCGAGCTCAATCTTGCAAAAACAAACTTTTTGCAGGTTAATGATGTTAGACAATATTAATTGTTATACGGATGATGAAGATTGATCAATGCGCAAATGAATACATTTTCTTGAATTAGAAATGGTATAATTTATGATTGATAGTTTTGTCAATTGTAATTGACAGCTATGTACGGTTTAAAATGTTGAATAGATAAAGAAGATTTAAATTGAATTGAGATTAGATATGATTCTTAAATAAATGAATCATCGATAGAAAAGATAATGTCAAGTTCAGCTTGGAATATAAAGTGCAGCTATTTTGTAATAAAATAGTTTGATAAATGTGTTATAAAGATTATGAATTGTATTTAAGTTAAGGTTACTCGACCTTGGGGATAAATGTGTAAAGTTTAATGTATAAACAAATTTGTGTTTATATATTCCGCAAATAATGATAGAAATAGTGTACCGGATCCGAGGTGATTTGGGGCCCGGGTTCGGGGATACTACAGTTGGTATCAGAGCTGTTGGTTATGAAGCTTAGGTAAGAATACCTGAGACCAATAACCGCAGTGATTAGGATTAAGTACTAACTCAAATCGAGTTAGAATGTCGGTAAGATTCAAAGATGAATCTCGGCGAATGTAAAGACACAGAGTTCCCTAACTCTGATAATAAAGTTGAACAGTAAAGGAAAATAGATCGAGTCTAAGAGACTGAAAGTGCAGGAATAGGAGATCGTAAAACAAAACGATCAATGCATAGAAATAAATCGTAATATATACGATATGATCACCCCGTGATCTGATAAGGTTATGATATGGGATAAGAATCAATCTGATGATTGAAAAGTTTACAGCAAGATGCTGTGTATCAGTTGTACTATGAAATAATACTATGAAAACTCATAAAAGAGTTATGGATTATGAATACGAATTGAATTCGTATTAAAAAAAAGTGTAAAGATTAGGTGGGAATTTCAATTGAGGACTCATGTCGGCAGCTGAGTTGTATGATTCCTTGTATGGGCGGGGAATTTGTACTTGGTTTTAGAATCACTTAGCTTCCTGGTCGATGTAGTGGTTAGGTTGATCAATTCTTAGTATGGGCGGGGAATTGTTCGCTTAGCTTCCTATATTGATTAGTGGCCGAGTTTGGTTTGACAACCACTTAGTTTCTAGCACTGATAATCATTGAAATGTTTGTGTCGCGCTATTTGCTATATGCGTGTTAAGAGGGTGATTCCTTTCTCATGTGTGACAGATAGATAGGTCATAGGTAGAGTATATAAGGTTAAGTACGAGTTCTTAAAACTCATACTTATGTGACATTCTTGATTCATAGTTATATGAAATGAGAGGGTGATTCCTTTCTTAAACTCATATGATTGGGGTAATTTATGAACTCATAAGTGTGGTTTTATGGACTGGGTATAGTTATGTGTGAATGGAGTATTGAGGATAATAGGAACAGATAGAATGTTAAGCAAATGATCATTTGTGGAGAATTAGGTTTTCCTAAACCCCTATCTATGCCAGATTTCAAAATTTTTGACTTCAAGCTAAATACGCACTATGTGCTTTTTAAAAAAAAATTGTTTTTATTTATCACTTATGTACCATGTGACCTGGTACAGAGATGATAAAAATGATGGAGTCATCAATGCAGTATTACTTCGTGTTGATTTGACTTAAAGTCACTATTCCACTATGGTATGATGTAGCATGATAAAATCATCAAATGACGGAATCCTCAACGGACTGTAAATACAGTACGGCATCATAACGTCATTCTCGAAAATGTTTTCAAAAACTCCAATTGTTTATTGAAAGAAATTTCCCGAACCAAATTATTTTGGTGCTGAATCCTATGATAAGACTGATGTGAACTATGTTGTTCGGATAAATAAATCCAATCTAGTAGCGTAAATATTCGCTAAAAATAAATACGTTATGCATGACGTAATCATACGATGGGCTAATCACCTAAAGTACTAGTAATGGTAGTTTACCTTCTTTGTGATTGTAAACAGACCAAGTAATGTTTTGTTTTGCGGTATGAATACCGTCAAATCTATGTGTTCATGGTCTATATGACCCCTCAGCATAATTTTAAACCTTTTACCCTTGTGAGTGGTGTATTGGGTAGTATGTAATATGTGTGAATGGTGTAAGGTGCACGGTGTAAGGTGTAAGGTGAATTTCGGGGAAGAAATTCTTATAAGGATGGGTGAATGTGACAACCCGAGAAATTAGACAATTTATGAAAATCTCAAATGATTGATTTAAGGTCAAATATTAGACCTAGACAGAAAATAAGTGTATGCGTATGATGTTATTAGGGTGGAATTTTGAGGATTTCAAAATTTCGTGAAGGCTTTTAGGTGAATTATTCAGGATTAAGTGTTTATGTGAATATGCTCTGTGCATATGGTTAATGATGTGTTCAGAATGTGGTTAAGGTTTATGGGTTGACCAGATAAATTACATCTGTGACAAACCCTATGTATATATTAAGAACGTCAACGTTCAGTTAGAAAATTCTAACGTCTGATAAGAAAACCCTAGAAATCGGTTCTGTAAACCTTAGTTTCAGTTCCGGGAGTCTGAAACCCTAATTCGGATATTGAAAACCCTAGATTGGGAAAGCAATGTTATGTACAAGGTTAAACGTCATTAATTAGGAAACACCCTAATTAATTACTGGAAATTCCAATTGATTATTAGGAAACCCTAATACCAGATCTGAAAACCCTAATTTCAGATTCTGATAAAATGAAACCCTAATCTGGGAATGAAAAGGATAATTATAATGGTTTAGTGCTATTAATTAAGTACTAATTAGGGTAAAGGTTAATTAATTAACAAACTTTAATTTTCAATTTATGGAACCCTAATTGTTCCGTTAGAAACCCTAATATTCAATGGTGGATTTAATTGCTATAATTGCAATGTTAATTAGGATATATAAATCCTAATTGTCAAGATATTAGAAACCCTAATCTAATTGGGAAATTTAATTTCAAAAATTGAAATATTATTTTATTTAAACCATAAAATGTGGTTTTGTAAAATAATGTACAAATTTGATCTTAAGTGCTAAATTAGCAATTTTAATTAGGATAAAATAGTCCTAATTAGCAAATAATGATTCATGATTAGGAAATTACAAAATAATTAGGAAGCCCTAATTATAATTTAGAAATCAAAATTTTCTATTTTTATATTTAATTAGAAAATTTTGGAAATCCAAGTTGCTAAATATTTGAGGGTTAAAACTTAAACCCTAAATTTTTCCAATCCTAAACCCTAACAAACCCTAAACCCTAAGGGTTTCATCAATTGAGAAATCTAGAAAAAAAATGGAAATGACCATAATGCTCTTTTGAGCATTATTTTAGTTTGCTTGCAAAAATGGCCATGACTTTAGTTGTTGAGCTAACCCTTGACTTTGTTTAGCCTACAAACATAGAACATCAGTGTACCTAGCCAGCCAAATCATCAAATTCATTGCACTTGTATAATATATAAGGAATCAAGAGAGAGAAAATGAATAGAATTTGCTTATTTTGCATTTTGCTCTCACCAACTCTTTCTCTCTTTCACAAATCCACGAAAATCAGTAGTGGATCAGTCCTAGAAACAGCCCCAAGATCATCCATAAACAGATTGGAGAGCCAAGATCAAAATCAAAGCATAAAGAGGTATAAAACCCTAATTTTGAAATCATTCGATTCCTTGTTAATTGATGAATTTGATTGTTCAAAGTTGTGTTATAAGGTGTCAATTGATGATCTGAGTTGATAAATCATGAACCCATAACATCAAAGTACACGAATTTAAAGTTTTTTAAAATATGGAAATCTGGAAAACTGTGTTTTTCAGTCAAATGTCAGATCTTATAACTCCGTGTGTAGTAAGTGTTTTTGATGTTTAAAGCTTGTAACTTGTAGCCTGATATGTGGTCTTTAAGATGCAAAAAGAATGAAAGCCAGATCATTTGTAGATAAAACGTTATAGGCGGTCAAAACCTGTTGACCGAAATCTGTCAAGAACATGAACCCAGAAAATTTAAGCTTAACCTCCGTGTTCAAGTTTGACCGGTCGGATCTAGCTCCTGTTTTGTTGTTTAAGTGTTGTTATGCTTTGTAGTTGTAGTATTACATGTTTTCTACAAACTGGAGGTGATAGATCACGTAAATCATGGACAGAACATAGATTAATTTAAGTTTGAAAGTGATCACTTGAATCTGTTTTGGCCTAGAATCCACTTGTCAGAAAGTTTCGAGGTTTAGATCTCCTTGTTATGATGTTGTTTAACCAAAGTGTTGGTTGGATGTTGTAGTGTGACATATTGTCTACACGTCCAAAGTTTTAGTTAGCCCAGAACTTGATCATTCCGTGAATTAAAGCCGGTAAAACCATGTCTCTCGCGACTGCCGGAAAATCTGGGCAGGCCTCAAGAACACCTATAGCGACAGAAAGCGTCGCTATAGGCCTTTAGCGACAGTTTTAATTATTATTTTCCGGAAAATGATTAAAAATTTGAAAAAATTGGTTTTTAATTATTAAAAATACATAATAAATTATGAAAAATTATTTTAAAGCATTAAAAATAGTTTTTAACTATTTTGAGTATATTTCGAAAATAATTAATATTTTTTGAATATAAATGGTATTTATTTATTTAATTGCAATATTAAATAAATTATTTAAAAAGAGTTTTTAATTCATGAAAAAATCATCAAAAATAATATTATGGTATAAGAAAATATTTTAAGTTATTCTTGATAACTTTTGATATTTTGTGATGAGTTTCATTAATAATTTATTACTAATGGTAATTAATTTATTTAATGAATATATTAAATAAATTATGGCAAAATAGTATTAATGATTTAAAAATCATATAAAAATGATTTACGTGTAATAAAAATATTTTAAGTTATAAAATATAACTTTTGATATTTTAACATGAAAATATTAATATTTTAATATTAATATTAATTATCGGATAATGGATTTAAGTGTTTAAAAATCATATAATTATGATTTTAAGGTATTAAAAATACTTTGATATATTATAATTATATTATAATATTATGTAATGATTTTTATTAATATTTTATATTAAATGAATATTAATGATTACGAAATTATGTTGTATTTAATTCATTTAAATACGGTTTTAATGATTGAAAAATGTGGTAAATGGTAATAATTATCCGAAAATTATTACGAGCTTAGGAAAAATGTTTTGACTGATAAAGAAATTATCGGTGTTAATGGTTAAGTGTTCAGGAAGAGTTTAACTGAACTTAAACTCAAGTATTGACCGACTAGATTGTTGGGATGTTAGAATTGCGTCGATTTCAAGTCAGACTGAAATAGTTTGACCTGATGCTAAGTATTATGTGTTGTATAGACTGATAGGGTTATTTTGTGGATATAAATATAACAATAGTATACTGTGATGATACCATTCTAATATTGGAGATCTATATTGCTAATATTAGGTCTTCGAGTAAAGCGTTATAAAATGCATTGCGGTAATCAATGGTGCAGGCACGTTTTTCAGTTCTATTATGTTTGAGGATGGAATATGATTATATGTTAAATTACATATCATGCTCTATGAATTGTTAAAAGTCAAAATATGACTAAGTTAATTGGGTTATGGAACTCAATCTAAATGTGATTACATGTTGTATGATGTAATTCGATAAATTAGAAATGTATAATGCATGAATGTATGTTTTGAAAGGAATCATTGATGCATGTAAGATATGCATAGTAAAGAATATATGTTGCATGTATAGATGCATATTAATGGAAAGGTAGTGCATATAAAATTGTGTGCTATGTGAAACATGATAGATTGTTAAATTTGCTGGGCTGTCGAGCTCAATCTTGCAAAAACAAACTTTTTGCAGGTTAATGATGTTAGACAATATTAATTGTTATACGGATGATGAAGATTGATCAATGCGCAAATGAATACATTTTCTTGAATTAGAAATGGTATAATTTATGATTGATAGTTTTGTCAATTGTAATTGACAGCTATGTACGGTTTAAAATGTTGAATAGATAAAGAAGATTTAAATTTAATTGAGATTAGATATGATTCTTAAATAAATAAATCATCGATAGAAAAGATAATGTCAAGTTCAGCTTGGAATATAAAGTGCAGCTATTTTGTAATAAAATAGTTTGATAAATGTGTTATAAAGATTATGAATTGTATTTAAGTTAAGGTTACTCGACCTTGGGGATAAATGTGTAAAGTTTAATGTATAAACAAATTTGTGTTTATATCTTCCGCAAATAATGATAGAAATAGTGTACCGGATCCGAGGTGATTTGGGGCCCGGGTTCGGGGATACTACAGTTGGTATCAGAGCTGTTGGTTATAAAGCTTAGGTAAGAATACCTGAGACCAATAACCGCAGTGATTAGGATTAAGTACTAACTCAAATCGAGTTAGTATGTCGGTAAGATTCAAAGATGAATCTCGGCGAATGTAAAGACACAGAGTTCCCTAACTCTGATAATAAAGTTGAACAGTAAACGAAAATAGATCGAGTCTAAAAGACTGAAAGTGCAGGAATAGGAGATCGTAAAACAAAACGATCAATGCATAGAAATAAATCGTAATATATACGATAAGATCACCCCGTGATCTGATAAGGTTATGATATGGGATAAGAATCAATCTGATGATTGAAAAGTTTACAGCAAGATGATGTGTATCAGTTATACTATGAAATAGTACTATGAAAACTCATAAAAGAGTTATGGATTATGAATACGAATTGAATTCGTATTAAAAAAAAAGTGTAAAGATTAGGTGGGGATTTCAATTGAGGACTCATGTCGGCAGCTGAGTTGTATGATTCCTTGTATGGGCTGGGAATTTGTACTTGGTTTTAGAATCACTTAGCTTCCTGGTCGATGTAGTGGTTAGGTTGATCAATTCTTAGTATGGGCGGGGAATTGTTCGCTTAGCTTCCTATATTGATTAGTGGCCGAGTTTGGTTTGACAACCACTTAGTTTCTGGCACTGATAATCATTGAAATGTTTGTGTCGCGCTATTTGCTATATGCGTGTTAAGAGGGTGATTCCTTTCTCATGTGTATGACAGATAGATAGGTCATAGGTAGAGTATATAAGGTTAAGTACGAGTTCTTAAAACTCATACTTATGTGACATTCTTGATTCATAGTTATATGAAATGAGAGGGTGATTCCTTTCTTAAACTCATATGATTGTGGTAATTTATGAACTCATAAGTGTGGTTTTATGGACTGGGTATAGTTATGTGTGAATGGAGTATTGAGGATAATAGGAACAGATAGAATGTTAAGCAAATGATCATTTGTGGAGAATTAGGTTTTCCTAAACCCCTATCTATGCCAGATTTCAAAATTTTTGACTTCAAGCTAAATACGCACTATGTGCCTTTTAAAAAAAAAATTATTTTTATTTATCACTTATGTACCATGTGACCTGGTACAGAGATGATAAAAATGATGGAGTCATCAATGCAGTATTACTTCGTGTTAATTTGACTTAAAGTCACTATTCCACTATGGTATGATGTAGCATGATAAAATCATCAAATGACGGAATCCTCAACGGACTGTAAATATAGTACGGCATCATGACGTCATTCTCGAAAATGTTTTCAAAAACTCCAAGTGTTTATTGAAAGAAATTTCCTGAGCCAAATTATTTTGGTGCTGAATCCTATGATAAGACTGATGTGAACTATGTTGTTCGGATAAATAAATCCAATCTAGTAGCGTAAATATTAGCTAAAAATAAATACGTTATGCATGACGTAATCGTACGACGGGCTAATCACCTAAAGTACTAGTAATGGTAGTTTACCTTCTTTGTGACACTACAACAAAAAAGCCTATCAGCGACCACCTATCAGCGACCGCCTGTGGTCGCTGTTACATATCTGCGACCGAATGCGGTCGCTAAAAGGCGTCACACAAAATCTGGTCGCTAAAATGCACATCAGCGACCACTTTTAGCGACCGATTATTCGCGACCGCTATCAGCGACCGAAATAGCAAATCCGGTCGCTAAGCTGAGTCAGCATGGGCCATGGCCAAAGCTGACGTGTTTCACGTGACGTGTCAGCGACCGATATCAGCGACCGCATGCGGTCGATGATATTAAAAAAAAATAACAGAATCTTGCTGTTTTTGCATAAATCCCAAAAACCTGTACCTGTTTTGTACCTGTTTTATCCCAACACACATACACAATAACAGCATACACAACAATATAAACATCCATCGTCCATCATATAACACATACACTAAACTAGAATATAAACCATTCAAAACCAATATGATTTTGAATAAAAATAATAACATTTTAAAAATTGTTTAAGTAACAATATACAAACATCCTAAGAATGAAACAAGTACAAACTTATATTATAACTATAAAACTAATCTAAAGCAGGTACTAATCAAGCATCACCGCCTCCTTGATCACCCTGTAATATTAACAAAATAATAAAACAAGTTATAAATATTTACTAACTATGTTAATATTGGTATATTACGATAATATACAACAAATTGATTTTATACCTCGTCGCCATCCCCGTGTTGTGATGCTGCTGCTGCCGCTACTGCTTCAGCTAACTCCTCAGTACTCAGAGCCCCCAGATGTCCGCCCAGTATCTTCAGAAGATCCCGATCTTGACATATATCTCTCACACAGTCAGCCGGAGTATGAACAGCTGGATGGCTAGATGACTGTGTAGACTGGGTAGAAGAGCAGCATGAGCCACTGTAGGATGGGCGTCGTCGTTGTCCTTGACCTTTAACGTAGTTCTTCTTCACAACAGACGCCCTCTCCCACAACTCTTGATCGATAGACGGACGTGGAGTGCCTTCAGGATAGCGCTCATTCAATAAACGCTTATAAGTGTCCTGCATGTCATCATGTTAACAATTAAATAGTTAAAAATAAATTAATTTTGTAAGCATTAATTAAAGATCAAGTTGTTAAAATTTATTACCGCTATCTGGATAGCCTCAGGCAGACCATCACGGGTGGCCACGTACACATCCAGCCAATGGATAGGCTGACCTTGAGACTGAGACTCCTGTACAAAAATAACACAATATTACTAAGTAAAAATGGGATATATTTTCCACAATTCATGATTGAAAACATATTAAAACTTGTAAATACGTACCCTGGCAGTGATATGCTGCAACTGTGAAATACTGCCGCCCTTGTATGTTCCTTTAGCCTTTTTGCCTTCGGATACACCCGAGGCTCTGTTGGTGGCGGCAGTCTTTCGTCTTTTCACCCAGCTCTCAGCTCTCCATTGGGTACACATCTCAGCCCATATGGACTGGGTGCACCACCAGGGGCTATGCTCGTGCATATAATCTTCTCCCTGGCCTGGATGGTCGATCTCGGCATTGTGAATGGCTTTTTGTCGTTCTTTATTTAAGTTATCCTTGGTACGGACCGCGCACTTCTGCCAGAATAATGTCTGAATCACCGAAGCCTGCGCGTCCTCCCATCTATACCTTTTCTGCAAATAAAACAACAATAATAACATTACTAAAAATTATCCTTTGAATATTATATTAATATAATCTGTCATAATTAATAAAAACATACCTGAAATTCAGTCCAAACTGCATCCTTATGGGCGAGAGGTGTGCTCGCCCATGTAATCACTGGCGTAGGCCAGTTCTGTAAGCATAATTGTGAAATGCATTTCACAATTTTACTATCTTGAAAATCACTACAATATACAGTAATTTACATTAAAATATATTTATAACAATGAAAATATTAAACTCTTATATATACACGATGTTTAACTTACGTGCTTTCTGGAGGAGGACGGATCTGTATAAGAATGCGATCATCCGGATTAGCCGGGGCCTTCGGCACATGATTAGGGCCCCGACCCAACCCGCGCTTTCGTGCTGCAGGTTCAGAAGACATCTATAAATAAAAAAATTAGGATGTTAGTATGAAATTATGAATGACAATTAATTGTATGAAATAGTTAACTACGATTATCATAAGTGAAAGATACATAAACATGACTGCAAAATAGTTAACTACTATGAACTAAACATGAACATACATGAACATGAACATAAACATGAACATAAACATACATTTTGTACAATTATAACTACACATACATGAACCATTTCATTTGTTGTCTGATGAGTCAGAATCATTTTGTACAAGTATCGGAGATTCATAACCATCTTCTTCAGATTCTGTGTCAGTGTCAGTCAATAACTCTTCCTCAATATCACTGTCATCTGGCACAATAACTGTGTCGGGATCCAATTCATCAGGTTCATCTCCACCCTCTAACTGGATTACATCATTATTGTCCTCTATATTTATTATAGGAGGTCTCTGAAGCATTTCCTCTTGGTAGAAATCCTCGTCTATTACTTGGACATGACTACACTCATGGCTCATGTTGTGATCAGCCTTGATGTTAAGTAATGTCGCCACTGCAGACAATATAGTGTGTTTGGTGCAACCATGCCACAATGGCTCGCTACCCTCGTCTAACAACTTAAAGAAGTCTTTGGCATCAGAATTCATAGGTTGCTCTCTGCCTTGCTCCCAATCAAAATCTGGCCCTGCAATATCATGAACCATTTCATTCATTCGATGAGTACTACTGCCCGAATTGTGTACTTCTGTGATGCCACCATCTCTTCTCTGCCCATGTGCCCACCAGCATTCTTCGTAATTTCTCATGAACCCAGAAACAAGTAAATGATAGTTTACCATGTCTCTGTCCATATAATTTACATTCTTACACTTCAAACATGAACATCGTATCTGCGACTTACCATTCATACATTCCGGGTGACTATACGCATACTCCAAAAACACCTGGCAACCAGCTCTAAATTCAGCTGTAGCATCTATCTGGGCACTTAACTTTCGTCGTGCCATCCAACTACGGTCTGAATAGAGGTCCATGATTCCACGGTACCTACTACAGACAACATTATAAATGTTAACATATGACTTGAGCATACTTGTAAGCATGCATATGATTAACATTTAAGCATACTTGTAAGCATATGAGTTGAGCATACTTGTAATTATATGACTTGAGTATACTTGTAAGCATCTGATTAACATCTGAATATGTTAACAAATGATTAACGAACGAATGATTAACAGTCTCTTTATTGACCAAGTGTGTCTAGTTACCTTCTCTGTTGCACTAACAGTTCCTTAGCACTGCCTATTTTGGCTTAACAACCCCCTAATAGCTTACCATGCTAACAATCAAGCTTGGAGTGATAGTACAGTGTCGTATAATATGTGGGTTAATGAGACTAGTCCTAGCTAGGAAGTCAAATGAACAAGGATAGTTTAGCTGTCTTCATCAACAATTTATTTCTTTTTGGAAGTCTACGGAGTGGAGTTATAAAACTAGCAACTTTATATTGGCCCCATTTACATTGGCACAGCCCGAGAGTTCATAATTGTACATTTTATGTCTAAACAATCCACTAGTCATCTTCATTGTACCATCACTTGGGCTTATTTACCCATAGTCTTCATCCTCTTTCTCCCTTCCTTTTATATATATATATATATATAGAATGTTCTTGAGGTTAGTGTCAAATTCAAACATTTATTATACCAGACCAGCTGCTGGACTTTGAGATTGTTGGTTCCTGCATGCTGATTCCAAGCTAAGCTAAAAAAATAATATATGTTTTAACACACACTCCTATGTTATGGTGGTTTGTAGGTTGGAATCTTGTTTATGCTATAAACTCCACCAATTATGGGGTAATATAATACCTCACATTTGAGCCTCTGTCGGGATGATAGTATTTTAGTATTAAACTTCACGCTAACATTGATAATATTACTATTAATCACAAACCTCGCAGAACGTGAGAATCAACAGAATTAGTTATGCGTCATCTCAAGGACTGTTTCAAGACCTATTACTGTATTTGGAGAGGGAGGAAAATATGCTAATCCTCACATCTTGTCTTGGATAAAAGAGGTTATCCAATGAACTCTCCCAAACATACTGAATTTCTAATCGACTACAATTAAGTAACTCATAAATATAGCTCCTTATTAGGTGATACACAGACGCATAAGAAATCTTT
This sequence comes from Panax japonicus, assembly GCA_020205505.1. Taxonomy (NCBI): domain Eukaryota; kingdom Viridiplantae; phylum Streptophyta; class Magnoliopsida; order Apiales; family Araliaceae; genus Panax; species Panax japonicus. Next base: position 64,146,117 of record CM035113.1, read on the forward strand.
GCTAAAATCAAGGTGAGTCTCAAGAAATAACCCAATTTTGAATAACACACAAGGTTGAATAACACATATTAAAACACATATTCAGTATATTCCCAATTTCAACACATATTAAAACACATATTCAGTATATTAAACACATATTAACCCTAAAAATAATTTAACCTAAAAATTTCAGTAATCTCATAAAACTCTTTGCAACAATTTCAGTATATATTCCCAATTTCAATAAGAAGCTATAAATTTCAGTAATCCCAAATGCAATAATCCCAAATTCATACCACAACGAACTACTAGAATTCATACCCAAATTCATAGCTCTAAATTAACTCTTAAAACAAAAATTCAGTAGCAATATAAGATAATTTATTGTATGAACTAGCTTTGCCCCAAACTATTGTACAAGAAATTCAGTAGAAATTTACCTATGGGCGGCGGCAGCAACGATGGCAGTGGCGGTGGCGGTGGGTGGCGTGCGTGCGTGCGTCTTCCCCTTCTTCTCCTTTTTCTTCTCTCTCTCTTCTCTCTATTCGATCTCCCTCTTTTTTTTTTCTTTCGTTTCTGTTTCTGCGAATGACTGAAACCGTGTAAATTTATTTTGATCAGCGACCGTTATCCGCGACCGCATGCGGTCGCTAATTTTTAATGACATGGATTTATCAGCGACCGCATCCGGTCGCTGATATTAATTGGTCGCAGATACTCTTGGCGCCAACATTTCGTGCCAAATTTTACGAGGGAAATGTGTGTTAGCGACCTCTCAGCGACCGCATGCGGTCGCTGAAATTAATTAGCGACTAAGTTAATATTGGGTCGCAGATATCGGTCGCTACTAGTAATAACAGCGACCGAAATTGCGGTCGCTGATAAGGTTGGTCGCTGTTAAGCATTTTTCTTGTAGTGTGATTGTAAACAGACCAAGTAATGTTTTGTTTTGCGGTATGAATACCGTCAAATCTATGTGTTCATGGTCTATATGACCCCTCAGCATAATTTTAAACCTTTTGCCCTTGTGAGTGGTGTATTGGGTAGTATGTAATATGTGTGAATGGTGTAAGGTGCACGGTGTAAGGTGTAAGGTGTAAGGTGAATTTCGGGGACGAAATTCTTATAAGGATGGGTGAATGTGACAACCCGAGAAATTAGACAATTTATGAAAATCTCAAATGATTGATTTAAGGTCAAATATTAGACCTAGACAGAAAATAAGTGTATGCGTATGATGTTATTAAGGTGGAATTTTGAGGATTTCAAAATTTCATGAAGGCTTTTAGGTGAATTATTCAGGATTAAGTGTTTATGTGAATATGCTCTGTGCATATGGTTAATGATGTTTTCAGAATGTGGTTAAGGTTTATGGGTTGACCAGATAAATTACATCTGTGACAAACCCTATGTATATATTAAGAACGTCAACGTTCAGTTAGAAAATTTTAACGTCTGATAAGAAACCCTAGCAATTGGTTCTGTAAACCTTAGTTTCAGTTCCGGGAGTCTGAAACCCTAATTCGGATATTGAAAACCCTAGATTGGGAAATCAATGTTATGTACAAGGTTAAACGTCATTAATTAGGAAAAACCCTAATTAATTACTGGAAATTCTAATTGATTATTAGGAAACCCTAATACCAGATCTGAAAACCCTAATTTCAGATTCTGAAAAAATGAAACCCTAATCTGGGAATGGAAAGGATAATTATAATGCTTTAGTGCTATTAATTAAGTACTAATTAAGGTAAAGGTTAATTAATTAACAAACCCTAATTTTCAATTTATGGAACTCTAATTGTTCTGTCAGAAACCCTAATATTCAATGGTGGATTTAATTGCTATAATTGCAATGTTAATTAGGATACATAAATCCTAATTGTCAAGATATTAGAAACCCTAATCTAATTGGGAAATTTAATTTTAAAAATTGAAATATTATTTTATTTAAACCATAAAATGTGGTTTTGTAACGTAATGTACAAATTTGATCCCAAGTGCTAAATTAGCAATTTTAATTAGGATAAAATAGTCCTAATTAGCAAATAATGATTCATGATTAGGAAATTACAAAATAATTAGGAAGCCCTAATTATAATTTAGAAATCAAAATTTTCTATTTTTATATTTAATTAGAAAATTTTGGAAATCCAAGTTGCTAAATATTTGAGGGTTAAAACTTAAACCCTAAATTTTTCCAATCCTAAACCCTAACAAACCCTAAACCCTAAGGGTTTCATCAATTGAGAAATCTAGAAAAAAATGGAAATGACCATAATGCTCTTTTGAGCATTATTTTAGTTTGCTTGCAAAAATGGCCATGACTTTAGTTGTTGAGCTAACCCTTGACTTTGTTTAGCCTACAAACACAGCACATCAGTCTACCTAGCCAGTCAAATCATCAAATTCATTGCACTTGTATAATATATAAGGAATCAAGAGAGAGAAAATGAATAGAATTTGCTTATTTTGCATTTTGCTCTCACCAACTCTATCTCTTTCACAAACCCACGAAAATCAGTAGTGGATCAGTTCTAGAAACAGCCCCAAGATCATCCATAAACAGATTGGAGAGCCAAGATCAAAATCAAAGCATAAAGAGGTATAAAACCCTAATTTTGAAATCCTTCGATTCCTTGTTAATTGATGAATTTGATTGTTCAAAGTTATGTTATAAGGTGTCAATTGATGATCTGGGTTGATAAATCATGAACCCATAACATCAAAGTACACGAATTTAAAGTTTTTCAAAATATGGAAATCTGGAAAACTGTGTTTTTCAGTCAAATGTCAGATCTTATAACTCCGTGTGTATTAAGTGTTTTTGATGTTTAAAGCTTGTAACTTGTAGCCTGATATGTGGTCTTTAAGATGCAAAAAGAATGAAAGTCAAATCATTTGTAGATAAAACGTTATAGGCGGTCAAAACCTGTTGACCGAAATCTGTCAAGAACATGAACCCAAAAAATTTAAGCTTAACCTCCGTGTTCAAGTTTGACCGGTCGGATCTAGCTCCTGTTTTGTTGTTTAAGTGTTGTTATGCTTTGTAGTTGTAGTATTACATGTTTTCTACAAACTGGAGGTGATAGATCACGTAAATCATGGACAGAACATAGATTAATTTAAGTTTGAAAGTGATCACTTGAATCTGTTTTGGCCTAGAATCCACTTGTCAGAAAGTTTGGAGGTTTAGATCTCCTTGTTATAATGTTGTTTAACCAAAGTGTTGGTTGGATGTTGTAGTGTGACATATTGTCTACACGTCCAAAGTTTTAGTTAGCCCAGAACTTGATCATTCCGTGAATTAAAGCCGGTAAAACCATGTCTCTCGCGACTGCCGGAAAATCTGGGCAGGCCTCAAGAACACCTATAGTGACAGAAAGCGTCGCTATAGGCCTTTAGCGACAGTTTTAATTATTATTTTCCGGAAAATGATTAAAAATTTGAAAAAATTGGTTTTTAATTATTAAAAATACATAATAAATTATTTTAAAGCATTAAAAATAGTTTTTAACTATTTTGAGTATATTTCGAAAATAATTAATATTTTTTGAATATAAATGGTATTTATTTATTTAATTGCAATATTAAATAAATTATTTAAAAATAGTTTTTAATTCATGAAAAATCATGAAAAATAATATTATGGTATAAGAAAATATTTTAAGTTATTCTTGATAACTTTTGATATTTTGTGATGAGTTTCATTAATAATTTATTATTAATGGTAATTAATTTATTTAATGCATATATTAAATAAATTATGGAAAATTAGTATTAATGATTTAAAAATCATATAAAAATGATTTACGTGTAATAAAAATATTTTAAGTTATAAAATATAACTTTTGATATTTTGACATGAAAATATTAATATTTTAATATTAATATTAATTATCGGATAATGGATTTAAGTGTTTAAAAATCATATAATTATGATTTTAAGGTATTAAAATTACTTTGATATATTATAATTATATTATAATATTATGTAATGATTTTCATTAATATTTTATATTAAATGAATATTAATGATTACGAAGTTATGTTGTATTTAATTCATTTAAATACGGTTTTAATGATTGAAAAATGTGGTAAATGGTAATAATTATTCGAAAATTATTACGAGCTTAGAAAAAATGTTTTGACTGATAAAGAAATTATCGGTGTTAATGGTTAAGTGTTCAGGAAGAGTTTAACTGAACTTAAACTCAAGTATTGACCGACTAGATTATCGGGATGTTAGAATTGCGTCGATTTCAAGTCAGACTGAAATAGTTTGACCTGATGCTAAGTATTATGTGTTGTATAGACTGATAGGGTTATTTTGTGGATATAAATATAACAATAGTATACTGTGATGATACCATTCTAATATTGGAGATCTATATTGCTAATATTAGGTCTTCGAGTAAAGCGTTATAAAATGTGTTGTGGTAATCAACTGTGCAGGCAAGTTTTTCAGTTCTATTATGTTTGAGGATGGAATGTGATTATATGTTAAATTACATATCATGCTCTATGAATTGTTAAAAGTCAAAATATGACTAAATTAATTGGGTTATGGAACCCAATCTAAATGTGATTACATGTTGTATGATGTAATTCGATAAATTAGAAATGTATAATGCATGAATGTATGTTTTGAAAGGAATCATTGATGCATGTAAGATATGCATACTAAAGATTATATGTTGCATGTATAGATGCATATTAATGGAAAGGTAGTGCATATAGAATTGTGTGCTATGTGAAACATGATATATTGTTAAATTTGCTGGGCTGTCGAGCTCAATCTTGCAAAAACAAACTTTTTGCAGGTTAATGATGTTAGACAATATTAATTGCTATACGGATGATGAAGATTGATCGATGCGCAAATGAATACATTTTTTTGAATTAGAAATGGTATAATTTATGATTGATAGTTTTGTCAATTATAATTGACAGCTATGTACAGTTTAAAATGTTGAATAGATAAAGAAGATTTAAATTGAATTGAGATTAGATATAATTCTTAAATAAATGAATCATCGATAGAAAAGGTAATGTCAAGTTCAGCTTGGAATATAAAGTGTAGCTATTTTGTAATAAAATAGTTTGATAAATGTGTTATAAAGATTATGAATTGTATTTAAGTTAAGGTTACTCGATCTTGGGGATAAATGTGTAAAGTTTAATGTATAAACAAATTTATGTTTATATCTTCCGCAAATAATGATAGAAATAGTGTACCGGATCCGAGGTGATTTGGGGCCAGGGTTCGGGGATACTACATTAGGTTTTGGTGTCGAGAGAGTTCTACCCTTTTAACTTTGCTAGAAATGATCCGGGGAATGACCACCTCACGCAAGCTTGTCGTGTAGTTCATTATTTGGTATTAAGGCTAAGTCTTTCTAACGAGTTACTTATCGTTATTTTTTTGTTGAATATATGTTGAAAAAAATCGTGAGTAAAAAAAGGAGTAAAAAAAGGATAAAAAGGGAGGAAAATTATTATCTATTTTCAATTGCTTGATTTCTACGAATTTCGAGGATATTGAAGATTTATTCAAGAAGTGTAAAATTGGTTACTGTGAATTTTATAGGTTATCATACATCAAACCTTGCTATATTTTGTGTTATGATAAGTTCTTATTGAATTGAATAGTCAACTATGATTTTATTTGGTGAATTCAAAAAGAATTTATAAGAGAGATTAGTGAGCAGAAAAAGTCAAAAGTGTGAGCTTATTAAAGGGTAAAATCCATAGTGAGCGATACACGAGTGAATCATCTTTGTTTGAGCGAAACATATAAGGGAGTGTTAAGGAAATTTTTTATTTATTAACCATTTATTTGCGCAGTAAACATGTATGAATGCAATTATATGGGTCCTTCTGAAAGTCGAAAGAGTTCATTTCAAGGTAGAGATGATCCTGATGCATATTTGAAATGGGAGAAAAAGATAGAGCTAAAGTTTACCTACAATGATTATTACAAGTATATGAAGGTCAAATTGGCGATCCAAGAATTTTTCGGTCATGTAGCCGCATGGTGAGATCAATTTGTGCTTAACAGAAAAAGATGTGGAGAACGTCGGATCGAGACATGAGAGGAATTGAAAACTGTGATGAAAAAGCGGTTTGTTATGAGACAGCTAAATTGGAGTAAGGGAGATGTATATCCGAGGCATGTATATGAACCTTCAAGGTAATCAACTTAGGATGAAAGGAAGGATCATAAGCATGGAGATTCGCATTGGAGACAACCACGAGAAACCACTAAGGTGTATAGGGAAACATTATTTTCTAAGGAGTTCATTACGATGATGGACGATTGTTAGATGCAGCTATAATGCACTTCTAAGGCGCAAAAGGAACAAGATCAGCCGAGAGAGGTGGAAGATGAAAAAGAATATGCAATCCAAGGAGAACCTTTGGGTTCCCATGTGCAAGATGAAATCCATGATCAAAAGCAAGAAGGTGAACATCCGAAAAAGAGAGATCGAGAACATAAATTTGTAAAAGAAAATACATGTGAAAATGAAAGACAAAAAAAATTGTATAAAAGATTCATAGTGAAAAGGAAAAATCTGGAAAGAGTAAAGAAGAAAACAAAATGACAGATTGAAAATATAGAGAATGAAAAGAAAAGAGAAATTGAGAATAGAGAGATTGAAAATAATTAAGAGAGTGAGAAAAAAGAAGAGAGCGAAGAAATATGTGACTCTGAAAGAGAGCGTGAGTTGGGAAGTGAATTGTATTTTGAAAAGGCAATGATTGTACATTTATAGAAGACGACGCTTTTGATTACTAACCAAATTAACTCTGTTTTTTCTAAATTTGTTTTGTCTCTTATACAGGTGAAAGGTCATATACCCGATTCCATAATTCCATACCAATCAACCTTTAGCATTCTCGAGGAGATGAATGAGTCACCAAGGCAGGTTGGAGAGTTTGTGACTCCCCCAAATTCAGGTTCCCTAACCTCGGGTTCGGTGCTCACAAACCATCATACAAATAACATCTAACTACCCATTCATTTATGAATTACATCATTCATACAATTAATTAACATACTTAATACAATATCCCAGGTTATCTAACATTAATATATCTTATATACCTTCAGTTATACAAAAAGCTTTACATATAATAACATAATAATTAAAGTTATAATAACTACTCCTGTATTTTTCCATTGCTCTTGTCTTTCTCTGACCCTCCTGCTACCTCGTCCTTAGCTAAAATATTATATTTTAGCAAAGATGAGCTACAAGTTTGTCCCGCAAGTTAAAGCATACAATAAGTAATATGAATAAAGAATATTGTAGTCTAGATTCGATAGGGCTTCAACAATGTTCAAAGGACTTCTAAGTAGCTGAATAAATCATTTATCAATAACAAGACTTTATTAAATTTCACACTAATCAATAATTCAAATATATAAGAGTAAAACTCCTTCGAAGTTTTAATACTGTTCAATTGATTATCAAGATATAATACTACTATAATAATCTAGTGGGATATTCCCAGATTTCATGTTAAGTGATCACAATTGAATAATGAACTATTAGAGGAATTATCAGACATTCAATACTGAATTACCTCAAGTGTATCAGTTAACCATAAATATTAAATCATACTCTTCTGCAAGTACATGAAGTGATCAACTTTAGTGTACCCTATATTATGCATAATACTCAAAAATAGCGCAATAGCCGGATTGTCCGATAAAAAAGTCCCTTTTTTATAACGTTATTCATATCAGTCTTACATCATGAGTCCGTACCATGACATTATGGTTTGGATTACTTTTAAAGAAATGCTAAAGATTTCAACATATAATATCCATATTGATCTAGCCAAAATAATTGGCATTGATTTTTCAATAACAACTTAGTTCAAATATTAGAACATTTTATGTTTTAACAAATATTAGTCTCGCCAAAATAGTTAGCTGAGAAATAGCTCATAAACTGTTCAATAATAGACAGAAATCAATTACACTATGTGCAAATAATAATAATCATTATAGATGAATAACCAACAATAGTTTTTCATCAATCATGTTGTGAAACTCAATTTGAGTTAATGAACTTGAAATAAATGCAAATACTCAATAATAATTTAGATGTGGAATACTCAGTAATAATTATCCACTTAATATGCTGGTAAAATAATAACGCGAGTTTGAGTTAAGAAAACATGTCTTCGTCGTTAACTACTGCTACACAATCTAAGTTAGCTTTGTTTGCAAGACCTATCATATAATATTGATCTCATAGTTAGCGTAATATATCATGTCACAAAATATTGTTATTTAAAGTTGTTATATAACTTAGATACATTATTAAGTATTCACAACAGTGTTTAGAACCTATAAAAACATATATCAGGTCAAACTATTATAGTCTGGTTGGATTTCGGTATCAATTCGGTGTCCGGATTATCTTATCAGATAATTAACGAGTTTATTTTCAATAAAACTCTATTCCAAAGCTTCAATATTATTTTAGATAATTTAATTATCCTATATAATATTTTTTCGGAAACTCATAATAATTTTCAAATAATTAATATCTTTTATAATGATTTTTCAAACACTGATATCATTTTTAAGTGATTTAAATATTGAATAATTCTATTATCATTAATACTTTAATAATTTAAAATATTAATGAAATCCTTATCCAAATATTAAAAGTTTTTTTATAATAACTCAAAATATTTTTAAAACACTAATATAACCTTTAAATGATTTTTAAAGCATTTAAAATCATTTTTAAATAATTACCATTAATATTAAAATATTAATGTATTTTTCATCAAAATATTAAAAGTTATTTATTATAACTTAAAATATTTTTAAATCCTTTATATCATTTTTAAATGATTTTTAAAACATAAAAATAATTTTTAAACCATTTATTTAATAAAATTATTAAATAAATTTATTATCATTAATATTAATTTATTAATGAAATTAATATCAAAATATTAAAAGTTATTCATTATAACTTAAAATATTTTCTAACACTGTAATATCATTTTAAATGTTTTTTTAAAATATCAAAATCATTTTTAACTAATTTATTTAATATAATTATTAAATAAAGTTAATATCATTAATATTTAAATAAATTAAAATATTAGTGAAATTTATGTCAAATTATTAAAAGTTGATTTTTATAACTTAAAATAATTTTTAAAACTCATTTATTAATTATTTTCTATTTTTCTCTATTTATTGAAATTAATTATTTAAATTTTAAAAAAATTGTCGCTATAGACTTTAGCGACGAAAACTGTCACAATAGGTGTTCTTCATCAATGAATTACTAATTTCTAATTGGTTATGATTCTGGGCATGAGAGTGTATCCATGGTGTAGTACTGGTGTAATACTACAAGTACTAACCAATTTCAGGGTCTAACTACTTCAAAACATGAAGATCCATGCATCCAAAGTAGCTGTCAGGACTGTTCTTGAGTTTCTAGGTTACCCAGAAACCCAGATAGTGCTAGGTAGCTACTTTAGAGCTTCAACAAATGGATTTCTATGTATTGTTTGAGTGTTATAGAGTCACACTCTTCAAGTTTACATGTCAAGGTACAAAAGTACTACACTTAGGTAGGTTAACTACATCATAATAGGAAGATCTGGCTTGGTCAAAAGCTTGTCAGAAACATGTTCTTCAGTTTTCTGGAATTTCCAGAAAACTGGTTTTGTGCTTGGTCACCCTACTTTGACCACTAATAACTTGGATTCTGTTGATGATTTAGGTGTTTTGATGTCATGTTTCTATAATTCATATGTTAGGGTATATCAATGATACACTTACACAAGCTAAACACATAACATATGCAAGATCTAAGCACATCAAAACCTGTCAGACACTACTTTCTGGGGAATTTCTGGGTTACCCAGAAATTCATAAACATGACTGGTCAACCATGTTTGACCATTAATAACTTGGAATCTGGACATGATATGAACATGATCCTCTTCCAAATCATAGCATACTATAACAATGATACACTTAGCAAGTCCAACAATTAACAAATTTTAATCTATGACCTCTGACATTTGACTGTCAGGCCATATTTTAAGGTTCTTGACAGTTTATAAAATCTTCATTTTTATGCTCTTAGATGTTATTGATCCATGATATATCATCATAGATCACTATATAACATCATATAACACATATAAACATAAAAACATAAAATTTTTCTAAGCATATAAGATCTAGCTCTGTTAGGGTTTATACCTTTTCTTTGAACAACCTTTGATCTTCACTTCCTAGTCTTATCTTAGGGTGTTCTTGGCTTATCTTGGAACTAAATATCTATCTATATTTTGTGGCTTGAGAGAGAGATATAGAGACTTGGCAAAGTTAATGAACACAAATGAGCCTTCCTTGATATTCTCTCTTTCTTTAATCTATCAATCTTTGATCTTGTAGATGTTAATGTTGTTAGGTGGCATGTAATGGCTGATTCAAGTTAGATTTTGAACACATGGTGATATTTCAAGTGGTGAGTCACTAGATTTAGCTAAATCTCTTAACTTAAAAGTTAAATAAAGGGTATTTTAGTAATTTTGCATCCAAAAGGGTATTTTAAGAATTTCTGACATAATTTTAAGGGTAATTTGCTTATTTGACACAATTCCCTTTACTCTTAACCCTTAGGGTTGTTGGGTATATTTTATATTAAGCTCTACACTCAAGTATACTTGATTAACAAGTAATATAATGATGAATAAAGTATTGTTCCCACAGAGACTAGTATGAAATTTAATCTAATAATTACTGATAAGTGGATTTTATGTCCACGAATTGACATCCAATTTAAGCTTAATTGTTGTGAAATCCTTGTTTTATGTTTTTCTTTTACTTGTTTCTTGTTATATTATGTATAGGATGGGAGGAGTGGTGTATGATTGAAAAAGGAGAGCATTTGAAGCTATTTTCGAGCAAGTTTGAAATTCAAGCCAAGTCAGAAAACAGTAGCCATGCCTGTCGGGGTGAGCCTATTTTTCTTGTATACCCCCACCGGGGCTGGGGGTCACGAATCCTGACTCTCCTATTTGGTTTCGAATACTGCTGGAACATGGATTAGGGGATTTGCGTGGCACATTGACTCTATTATACATGGGGTTTTGGCCAAGACTTCATGGGGGATATATATTGCTCAACAAACAACGAATGTAGCATTATGCAAAGAAATTAACGAAGATTAATCACAGATTTTCATAGCGAGTAACGGAGTGGAGATTTTGAAGAACGATCATATTGATTGTGGGTGGAGACTAAAGTGAAGGGTGTTCTGTGTTATTATTCTACTTTTGTTTAATTTTGTAATTGGGAAGATGATATCTTTGATTTATTCAGTTATTATTTCGTTTATTATGAACTAATTACTTTTTAGGCTTAAGACGGATCTTTAAGTGGAACGATGGTTATGTAATCTTTGATTTTAGATTAATAAGCTATTATCCAATTTATCTATATTAATTTGAGCTTGAATTTATGAATTGCCTGATCAACTATTCTTAGTGGACTTGTATGAACTCGAGAGATGAAATACGAGTCTAGACTTAGTTAATATAGCGTGTGTTCTTGACTTTTGTGAATAAACAGAATCTTGATGAATGTTAGGGTAGAGATCTGCTTGACATCACATGTAATAAAATAAAGAACTTGACCTTCAACCTTCTTTAATGGTAATTCACATAAACATATAGTGAGTTAGTAAATTACGGTGTTTAACTTAATTCTATCTTAATTATGGATTTGGTTTAATACGGTATTAGTGCATCGAGAGGTGGCTAGTTCCACATGCGTGTTCTTGATTAATAAACTGGGATAGTGAATTAAACTGGAATAAAAGTGTAATAATCTAAGTGATGCTTAGGGTGAAGTCGAAAGCCTAATTCTCCATTACTTGTTTGAAAATTCAGTTTTTAGCATTAATTGATTGTGTGGTGATTTTAATAATCTTTATACTTAGTTACCAACTAGAAATTGATTAGTTTAATAAAATTAGGATTAATAGGAAATTGGTAATTGTGAGGTTTAAATTCTTACTAAGTCTCCGAGGGAACGATACTCTACTTACTATTATATTGCTTTTTGACCACGTATACTTGCGTGCTGTGTGTAACTAGATTTTACCCAACAAGTTTTTGGCGCCGTTGTCGGGGACTTTAGTATAGATTTTATTACTTTGCAATATCAGTTTAATTAGTCCAGTTTTACTTAAACATTTTTTATTTTTGTGTTGTTCTTCTTATTTCAGGTTTTTGAAGTTGGTTTATGCAAACTCGATCCAAAAATCTAGACTTGCTTCCTTTTGAGGACAACATTGAGAGAATGTTTTAGAGGTTAAGTAAGTGGATCAAGGAAGCAATGGTTGCCGAAGACCAAAAAGTGTTGAGGGATTTTGCGACACCCAAGGTGACTGAGCTGCAGTCGAGTATCACCAGGTTTGCTATAGCTGCGAATACATTCGAGATTAAGCCTGGGACTATTCAAATGATCCGAAATTTAGTTCAGTTTGGGGGACTTATAAATGACGATCCTAACGAGCATTTGATCAGTTTTTTGGAAATATGCGACACTTTCAAGTACAATGGGGTGTCGGATGAAGAAGTTAGACTTCACTTGTTCCATTCACTTTGCGGAACAAGGCGAAGAATTGGTTACATTCTCTACCAGCGGGTTCGATAACGACATGGGATGACCTGGCTCAGAAATTTTTAGCAAAATTCTTCTCGCCAGCGAAAACTGCAAAGATGAGGAACGAGATTACCATGTTTGATCAGCAACATGAGGAGTCATTGTATGAGGCATATGAGAGATACAAGGAATTGCTAAGAAAATGCCCACATCACAGATTGCCTTAGTGGTTACAGATGAATACATTTTACAACGGACTACATGGGAATCTCAGGACGAGTATTGATGCGGCATCGGGGGGAGCTTTCATGGCGAAGAACTATGAGGAAGCATATCAGTTGATAGAGATAATGGCTGCTAACAACTATCAGTGGCCTACAGTAAGAATGACACAACCTACAGTCGTTGGAGTGTTAGAGGTAGATGGAGTGACAACAATATTAGCACAGATTTCAGCACTCTCTAAGAAGTTCGATGTTTGGTCAGGGGGACAGACACAACAAGTTGTAATTATTTGTGAGTTGTGCGCGGGTGAACATTCGACGGATCAATGCGCTATCAATCCAGAGTCAGTACAATTCATGAGTAGCTACAACAGAATTCCTCAGAATACATATTAGAATGCATATAATCAGAGAAATAGGAATCATCCAAATTCGTCGTGGAATAATAATCAGAATCAACATGCTCTATGACCATCGTATCCCCCAGGATTTTAGAATCAACAACAACCAGTTCAACATCAAGAGAGGAAATCAGATTTAGAGGAGTTGCTATCAAAGTATATAACGAGCAATGAGGCAGCGATGAAAAACCAAGCAATGGCCATCAAGAATTTAGAAAATCGGATGGGAAAAATTGCCTTAGCATTGAACAACAGACCACAAGGGACTCTAACGAGTGACATTGAAAGAAATCCAAAAGGAAATCACGAGCAATGTAATGCTATTACGCTCAGGAGCGGTACAGAGTTGACTTCTAAATTGGATAAGAAAGCCAAAACAGGAGATGAATGTAAGGACGAAGAGAGGGAAATTGAAAAGAAATATACAAAGAACATGGTGGAAAAAGAAGATAAACAAATGAAAACTACACCACCTATGCCATTTCCTCGAAGGCCAGAAAGTGACAAGATGAAGAATTTGTTTTTGAGGTTTATGGATATATTCAAACAATTACATTTCAATATTCCATTTGCCGAAGCACTTGAGCAGATGCCGAGTTACATTAAGTTCATAAAAGACATACTGTCGAAGAAACGCAAGCTCCAGGATTTCTAAACAGTGGCATTAACCGAAGAATAAAGTGCAATAATATAGAAAAAGCTTCCTCATAAATTAAAAGATCCAGGGAGTTTCACAATTCCATGTGCAATTGGGAATCAAGATGTGGGGAAAGCGCTATGCGATCTAGGAATGAGTATTAATCTTATGCTACTATCTATTTACCGAAAGCGGGGGTTAAAGGAAGCAAAACCGACCAACATTAGTCTACAGCTTGCAGATCGATCATTAACATACCCATTAGGAATAGTTGAAGACATATTGGTTAAGGTTGATTCATTGATTTTTCCAGCTGATTTTATGGTACTAGACTTTGAAGAAGATAAAAACATCTCCATCATCTTGGGACGACCATTCCTGGCCACTGGATAAACACTGATTGACATGCCTAACTAAGAACTGATTATGAAAGTGTTTGATCAGGTAGTAAAGGTGAAGGTGTTCAAGGAAATCCCAATCCCGACTGACAAGGAAGAGTGCGAATGGATCGAGAAATCTACACGTGTCAAATTCTAGGATTGCAAAAAGAATAGCGGTCTTAGGTCGTTAATTGATGATAGAAAGTCATTGTCATCATCCAACACGCAAGTGAATGAACATGCAATACAAAATTGTTGGTGTTATGTGATGAATAAACATCATGCCGCGGATAGCCCAACCGATCCGGGTTGACACATGGAGTAGTCATGCTAAATGACTTAAAATAAAGAGCTAAGACAACCAAATTATTTCTTTTTATTTCTTTTATTATATTTTTTTCTTTTTTTATTCATACTATTTATATTATAGCTTAGATTAATAATTAGGAAATAATAATTTCATTATGTAAGTTTTATTGTTCTAGATAATCTAATCTCCCTTGGTCAATATACATTAGATCTAATGATGCTTATATTGCATAATGTGCAGGTCATAAAGATATTAAGAGAGGACTTAAGGAGCAAGGAGTAGCATCATGATTGGAACATTCAGCAAAACAGAGGCCAACTAACAGAAGGTAGGCCCGCCGGGGCGGGCTTATATAGCCTTGCACCCCCCGCCGAGGCGGGGGTCCTTGAATCTGGAAAATCAATTCAGCAGTTACAAACTCGATTTAACCCACTACTTTCCCTTAATCCTGCATAACGAATTAAACTCCATTGCACCCACTCTCCACCCACGTTTCTGGCATCCTAAACTACTCATCATCATTACTTCTCCCCGCCACTCCAATCCACTACCACATTATTTCACACCACCATCTCTATATATTCACACCCTCACAACCTAATTTCCTCACAATCTTTCAATTACATCTCACAAGGCTACGAATTAGGGATTTTAGTGTAGCAAGTATATACCAACTGACACTCAGTGCTTTGTGTTCTAGTTTTTCACTTTTTAGTACCATAATAGATAAAAAATCGACAAGTTTAGTGGAATAAACATCTGTGCACACCAAGTGTTTGATAGTTTGTGTGAACTAAGTTTAAGGGGAAGGTAGTGTGTTTGACAGTGGGTTAATGTATCCAGAAGTCAATGGCTTCTCAACCTACATCCCAACGACAAAGGGGAGAGACTTCAAGGCCAACTCCACCATCACGAACATTCGACCGACGTAAGTTCAAAAGTGCCGCCGACCGCTACGACTACATGGTCACAAAGGCGCTTACACTGGAGCGGAGGTTGGCACCGGATGCTCATGATGGGAAAATGATGCAACAAATTTATTATAAAGGGTGGATCAAGTCCACTGAGGAGCTCATGGCCGCCTCTATCAACGTGTTCAAAGAGTTCTATGCTAATGCTGAGGATAAGGCACATTTCAACGCATTTGTGCGAGATCGATTGGTCCCGTTCAGTGCTGGTGCCATCAACACATATTATCAGTTGCGGGTGCCTCGACAGTGCCAATATGCTCATTTGAGGGATTTTGATCTTGACTTTGAGGCCGTTCTTAAAGAAATGACTAAGCCGGGAACAACGTGGATCAAGGGTCGGAAAGAAGGTACATCTTTTCATAGCAAAGATCTCAGCCGGTATGGGAAGATTTGGTATGCCTTCTTATGTGCAAAATTGTTGCCATCAACGCACACCTTAGATGTCACCAAGGAGAAGGCACTACTTCTATATGCAATTGTGAAAGACTTTATCATCGACGTCGGGACCATAATCAATTTTTCCATTTGCCAATTCTTGCGAGGCAATATTTCGGGCGGCTTGCCAAACCCATCCCTCATTTGTGGGTTGTGTAGCCAAGCAGGAGTTCGATGGTGTGATGATGAGCCCACGCAGATGTCACTGTAGCTACTAGACAACAGAATGATCTCATGGTATTCGGTGTGGGCCGGAGGTGAATCTCATCCTAGAGGTTTAGGTTTTATATTTCCATCATCTTCAAAGGACGAAGCTGACGCAAAAGATTTCTCAAATGATGAGGACGAGACTATGGGGGAACAAGGAACTTAGGTGAAACCATCTTTCGACGCCATATCTAGCCCTCAGTTTCTTGAATTTCAACGACAAATGGAGGAACACTACAAGGCAACACGAAGGGAGATGCAGCGGCTTGCTGCGAGACAAGACCACATGTTTGATGCAATGAACTTGTTGTTCGCATCTTTGAATACGACACTCCAGAGCTTTAATCCAGCTGGACAATTTCTATATCAGCAACCCATGCCAATGCCAAGGTTTCCACCAAGTGACTCCGAGGGAGAAAATCAACCACCACCACCCCAGAGTTAAGCAATTACAGGGAAGTCCTCACTCGTTTTATTGTTATATCCTTACAATGAGGACATTGTTGTATTAAGTTTGGGGGAATTAGTTTTATTTTGCATTTTATGTTACATGCATATTGGCATTAGTTAGGTTTGTATTTAGTATTGCATATTAGTTTTAGCATTGATGTAATCATATAGTTGCATAGTAGCTTAGGATCATATTTGGTTTTAATTATGTTGTTTTATGTTTGCAGTCATGTTATGTTTCACAAAAAAAAAAGATTTTTAATTTAGTTAGCTATTGTGTTCATTTTGCATATGTCCAGCAGTGTTGCAGCATGTTTATTATGGCCAATAATGAAATTGAGATTAAGAAAATAAATACAATATTCAGTAGTAAAACTAGGATGTAATTTTGAATCATGACTCGGATTGTGCTTGTTTGAAGCTGGTATAAAAAGGGTAGCACGTAACACATATGTGTTGACTGATTGGATTAAATCAATACATAAATAGTTTATAGAGGATAAGGCTAGTATAGATAAGATAATGACAATAATAGGCAGTGAAGACAACAAATTAGGCAAGAACCTAAGTTTGGGGTAAAACGTAGGGTGTATAAGCTTCAGAAAAGAAAAAAAAGAAGAGAAAAAGGAAATGGAAACGAGTTGTGTCTTGTGGTGGGTTGAGAAGAATTACTCCCCATAAACACAAGAGTGAAATGGAGCATAAAACGCACTCACCAACCATCTATAAAAAAAAAGAAAAAAAAGTAAAATAAAGAGAATACGAGAAATAAAGACAAAGAGTCCCTGTCAATGAAAAAAAGCATAAATACCATATTCGGAACCCTAATCTTGGTAATTTTTTGATTTGAGTTGGAACTTGTTTGTTTTTTGAAATTTTAGAGTTTATTCTGTATGAATCCTAATAAGAGATTGGTTATGTGTTGAGTTTGAATTTAAATCAGTTAGCATGGATGTTACACACACACACACTATATCAGTGATGACAGTCTAAGAATCAAGGATTGATAAGAAGTTAGTGATTGGTTTTAATATGAAGTGTAGTAATGTTTGCTTGATTTTTTTTGAGTCCGGATGAATAAATTGATTCTGTGATATTGTTGGATTCGTAATCATATAGTTAGATACATTACATCTCATTGCCTTGCATTTCGTAGTATGTAGTTTGTTTTGTGCTTGGGGACTAGCACAGTTTAAGTTTGGGGGAATATGATAAGTGGATTTATATCCACGAGTTGACGTCCAATTTAAGCTTTATTGTTGTTAAATCCTTGTTTTATGTTCTTCTTTTACTTGTTTCTTGTTATTTTATGTATATGATGGGTGGGGTGGTGTATGATTGAAAAAGTAGAGCATTTGAAGCAATTTTAGAGCAAGTTTAAAATTCAAGCCAAGTCAGAAAATAGTAGGCATGCCCGCCAGGGCGGGCCTATTTTGCTTGTAGACCCCCGCCGGGGCGGGGGGTCACGAATCCTGACTCTCCTATTTGGTTTCGAATACTGCTGAAACATGGATTAGGGGATTTGCATGGCACATGGACTCTATTATACATAGGATTTCGGCCAAGACTTCATGGGGGATATATATGGCTCAACAAAAAACGAATGTAGCATCATGCAAAGCAATTAACGAAGATTAATCACATATTTTCATAGCGAGTAACGAAGTGGAGATTTTGAAGAAAAATAATATTGATTGCGGGTTGAGACTAAAGTGAAGGGTGTTCTGCGTTAGTCTTCTACTTTAGTTTATTTCTGTAATTAAGAAGATGATATCTTTGATTTATTCAGTTATTATTTCATTTATTATGAACTAATTACTTTTTAGGCTTAAGATGGATCTTTAAGTGGAACGATGTTTATGTAATCTTTGATTTCAGTTTAATAAGCTATTATCCAGTTAATCTATATTTATTTGAGGTTGAATTTATGAATTGTCTGATCAACGATTCTTAGTGGACTTGTATGAACTCGAGAGATGAAATATAAGTTTAGACTTAGTTAATATAGCGTGTGTTCTTGACTTTTATGAATAAACAGAATCTTGATGAATGTTAGGGTAGGGATATGATTGGCATCGCATGTAATCAGATAAAGAACATGAGCTTCAACCTTCTTTAATGGTAATTCACATAGACATATAGTGAGTTAGTTAATTACGATGTTTAACGTAATTCTATCTCAATTGTGGATTTGGGTTAATATGGTATTAGTGCATTGAGAGGTGGCTAGTTCTACATACGTGTTCTTGATTAATAAACTGGGATAATGAATTAAAATGGAATAAAGGTGTAATAATCTGAGTGATGCTTAAAGTGAAGTTGAAAGCCTAATTCTTCAGTATTTGTTTGAAAATTCAGTTTTTAGCGTTTATTGATTGTGTGGTGATTTTAATAATCTTTATACTTAGTTACCAACTGGAAATTGATTAGTTTAATAAAATTAGGATTAATAGCAAATTGGTAATAGTGAGATTTAAATTCTTACTAAGTCTCCGAGGGAACGATACTCTACTTACTATTATATTACTTGTTGACCACATATACTTGCGTGCTGTGCGTAACTAGATTTTACCCAACAATTATCTGTTTTATATTATTTCAATTTTATTAAACTATTTGAATTAATGATTATAATTAATAAAAAAAATCAAAATAAAAACAAATCAACACAAATTAATAACCGTAATTTTAATCAGATAATGGAGAATTAGGCTTACAATTTAACTTTAAGTTTCAGTATGCTTATCACACCTTTTTCTAGTTTAATTTACTATCTCAGTTTATTAATCAAGAACACTCAAGTAGAATTAGACATCTCTCGATGCACTAACACCGTATTAACTTAAATTCACAAATTGATAGAATTAAGCCAAACACCTTAATTAACTAATTCACTATTGTTGGGTAAAATCTAGTTACGCGCAACACACAAGTATACGTGGTCAATAAGTAATAAAGTGAAAGTAGAGTATCGTTCCCACGAGGAATTATTTAATAAAAAATCACCAAGTACTAACCCGTAACCAACTCAATCTTATTTAAACGAATGAATTTCTAATTATATAAATTAAATTATTTAATTAAACTAATTCGAATTACCACTAATTAAAAATCAGATTACGGAGATTTAAGATCACAACTTCCCTTATTGCTTCATTTAAGTTAACACTGTTGGGAGAGTGCATATTTTGATTTGATGTTTAAATATAAATGCTAATGATTATTTGTAAAGTACTTCAAGGAATATGTGTATAAGGACTTAGTAATAGATCAAGTTTGTTAGGTTGATCTAAACTCTCAATGTATATCATTATGTAAATGAATGTATAGAAAAGAAGATCAAACTTGTTAGGTTGATCTTAATATGTAATAGATAGGCTTCGAAGAGGTCGCAGTGTATAAAGCTGATCAAGATTACAGAAGACAAGGCAGGAACGTAGAAGCATCGAGAATCGTAGTGTGCCTGCCTTGAAGGGCCTCTTCGAAAATCATAGAGTGGTCCCAATGTTTGCCGAGCCAACTCAGAGATCGTAGTGTGCTCTCAGAGACGTAGAGTTTACAACTCAAGCAAGTGAAAATCGTAGTGTGCAAGTGTTTAAGAGAAATCGTAATGCTCTTTGCTGATAGCATTAGACCAAGCACCAAGGCGACAAGACACCACGACCTGAATCGTAAAGTATCATCTTCCTTGTGTCAGAAGCATCAAGCCTCACATTTTGTGTGGAGACAAACTCCAATAAATATGGAATGGGTTCTAAACATTGTAGTACTCACCAGTCCCAAAGGCATATAAGATATCCTTATTATGCAATAAAGAAGCGTATTGAAGAAGCTAAGGAAAGTACCATTGGTAAGAGGAAAAACACCTTTTCAGGTGTTAGGTGAGAAAGAAGTCTGCTACGTCAGTGGGCCAGAATGTAACTCAGAAGATGTGCAGAAAAGTCTCCATCAAATAACAAAAAATGTCAAGCCCATTTAATGCTTCAACGGATGGATCCAATGGATAGATTTCAAGATCACATATATGCAAATCAAGTAGATGAGAGTATTAAGCAAGCATTTAACAAAAACGTACAAGAACTCTCAACGCTAAACTTTACGATCTTCAAAAGAAAAGTTTGCTCAGCTACTCGGCTGTCTCGAATAAGTGCTTAACAACAACTAAGTAGCAACCATCAAGAACTCAATAACTACCAATCAATTGAAGAAAGAGTTCAAAGTCAAGAGGACTTGAAGAGTTCTAAGTGAACTGTGAAGATCCAAGTTTGCTTAACTTGAAGAGTTCAAGAGTAAACTAAGAAGTTCCTAGACTGCTGGTCTAGAAGGAATCTGAGTGATTCAAAAAAGTGTATAAGTCATCCTTAGTGAATTTCATACTCGAGGAGTAGAATAGTGTACTAGGAGCTTTAAGTGCTCTAAACCACTTAAAACGACTGTGTCTATTACATTCTTGCTATAACTGCCATATCTGCCATAACTGCTATAACTGCCTCACTCTCATAAACTCACTATCTTAAGGGAGATTAAAACAAATATTAATTCCGCTAAGTTTTAATCATTATCAACTAACAAGTTAAAATGATTTTTTTTAAGTATCTATTCAACCCCCCTTCTAGATAACTATTGTGCCTCCAGGAACTAACAATTGGTATCAGAGCAGGTTCAATTATATAGCCTACAAAGCCTGAGTAGATCCAATGGCACACTTCGAAGCGAATTAAGGACAGGAGGAGGCAGCAAACCACCAATGTGCAACAAAGATAAATTTTCAAACTGGAAGGTTTGGATGCAAGCATACATGGACTCAATAGATGAAGATCTATTTGAGACTGTTCAAAATGGGCCCTATATTCCAACAAAGCTTTCACCAACTACAGACGATCCAAACAAAATACAATTCAAAGTCAAAGAAGAATGGGCTGACAACGAGAAAAGAGCTGTCCAACTCGACAAGAAGGCCAAGAACATTTTGTTTCAATCCTTAGTAGACGATCTGTTCAAAAATGTTGTCAACAGAAAAACTGCGAAGGAGGTTTGGGAAGCACTACTCATCATGCACGAAGGAATAGAAGAAGTAAGAGAAAACAAACAATCTCTCCTGTGACATCAGTATGCAATGTTCGCTCATGTTTAAGGAGAAAACGTCACTGCCACTTATGAGAGATTCAATGTTCTGCTCAACTATCTACGAGCCTATGGGAAGATCTATCCAAACAAAGATCTAATCATAAAATTCATGAGAGCCCTACCAAACAGGTGGGATGCCAAAACCACTGCTATTAGAGAGTCAAAGAATCTCCATGAGATGACAGTTCAACAGCTATATGGCAACCTTCTGATATACAAATTGGAGCTGAGTCAACGAGCTGAAACCCTATCAGAAGGAAGAAAGAATGATAAGGGTGTTGCTCTCAAAGAAACTGAAAGTACCTCAAAGGTCAACACTTAAATTGACTCTGACTATGATGAAGACGATGATGAGGACTTTGCAATGCTGGTAAAAAGACTAAGAAGAGGTTCATGTGTCAAGGAAAAAATTGCAAGCCAAAGAAGGTAAGCAATTACAACAGCCAGGAGCAAGTGAATGATCTATGCTACAACTGCAAGAAGCCTGGCCATTTCATTGCCAACTGCAACAAACCTCTCAAAGAAAAACTAAAGAAGAAGTCACATGCAAAGAAGGAATACAAAGGCAACAAAAGGACTCAGAAGAGAGAAAAAGGCCTTGTAGCTGGAGGATCGTGGAGTGATTTAGACAATGACTCAACTCCCGAATCTGGAGATGATGAAGATCCTCAAATGGCTAACCTGTGCCTAATGGCCAAACATGAAAAGGACAAACTGAACTCCAACATACAAGAAGTAAGTATCGATGAGGTATTTGACTTCAACTCACCTGATGTAGACATTAATTATTTGAGAACTGCACTACATGGCATAACAAATGATCTGCATCAATACATGAAGTGGTTCAGAGTTTTGTCAAAAAATTACACACTTCTTCAAGAGGAGAAAAAGAAAGTTCAAGAAGAGCTAGAAATAGCTCTTCTATGTACTAACTTTCTCTCCAAGCTTGAGGCTGAGAATGAGATCTTAAAACAGACCAATGAGCTTAGTGCACAAAGAGAGTCCAATCTAACCTCTAAAATTGAGAAACTAGAAAATACTATCTTTACATAGAACAAATCATCATCATCCATGGACTCCTTGTTCTCTAGTCAAAGAAGTGCATTTGACAGAATATGCTTAGGCTTTGGGGAATCCACCTCAAAGCCATGTGTGGAAAAATTAAAGGAAACAAGCACTAATAATGCCTCAGGTTTTAATATAGGCATTACATTTATGAAATCCTCATAGAAGGAAGAACTAGCCCAACCCTGTTCTACCGAATCAATCCATAGTCCAAGGAGTAAAGGATCTCACGCTGGCCTGGGTTTCAGAAAAGAAAAGATTAACCCATCCTCTCCTCACCAACCTCGAAGGATCGTAAAGTCGAGTAAGACCAACTCTATGAATCAACTGGAAAGGTACAGTAGAGGTAAGGTACACTGTAACATTCCAGAATTTTAAATGTAATATTAAATATTTATTGAATTAAATAAATATTTAATGGATGTGTTTATCGTTGAATAAATATTTTTTAATTAATTTAATTTGGAGAATTATTTGTTAAATAAATAGTTGATGAATTAAGGAAATTATTATTATATTGATATTTCAATTTAATGGTTAATTATTTGTATTGTGTTATGTGATTAAAGGATTTATTTATTTAATTGTTATTTGAATTAATTAAATTCATTATGAAAACTTGATTACATATAGTGCGACAAATAACTATATTATAAGGAGTTATTAAAATAAATTAAAGTAGTTTAATTTAGTTTTTGCCAAACAAAGCTTAATATATTAATTCTTTAATATTTAAAGGGTTTTTGCCAAACAAGTCTTATGGCTTTTGGGATTTCTAGTCTCTAAAATTAAATAAAATAAATAAAATAAAATAATAAATATAATATATTTATATTATATACATTAGTAACTGATTTTGCAAATAGTAATATTAAGTTATCAGTTTTGTTTCTTTGCGCTTAAGTGTTAGCTAGACTACGTGACTTGGTATTTGGCTTAAACTAAGAAGAGTCTGAGAAGGAGGGTTACAGTGAATTACAGAGAAAATTAAGAGAATTTGAGAGTGAAACCTGAGAAATTGTCTGCAATTGCAAGATTGTGCAAGCTAACTTGAAGGTATGTTCACAACTTTGATATTATATATGCATATATGGGTTTCATGGCAAAAATTGCATGTTCTGTAAATTTCATCTCTTCGAATTATTGATATATAGTTGGTAATTGTGATTATACATGTTTATGATGCTAGAGAGTATGTTCAATCAAGGAAATTGCATGCTAAATTCGTTTGACAGTAGGAACAAAATTTAACATTATAAGTATTTTTTTTGTATGGCTTAGGTAAGTACCAATTTAGATGGTCAATTCTTATGTTAAACTATAAATTGAAGCTTGTATATATTAGTTCACTGACATACGAGCATAACGTAGTTTGAATGAGATGATTTGGTCATATATTGAATTCACAGTGATGATTTTTAAGATGAATGTCAAGAAAATTGAGTTTTTATGAAAAACGTGAAAATTGAGAAATTAAAATAGTTTTAGTTGTTTATAAATTATGCTAAGTGGTTGTAAATGTTAGCAAACTTGTTTATGATATTGTTATATTTATCTTACATGTTATTCCCACTGTTTGGTCGGTAAAATTCGTGTTAGTTGGCTTAAGAAAAGTGCTGAAGCTCTATCTGAAAAAACTGAGTTCTGTACGTCTCGCGATCGCTCAACCCTTAGGCGCAGGCGCGCCGCTGCCGCACGGGCGCACCACATCCCGATATAAAACTAGCGCGGCCGTGCCAGTGCCCATTTCTAGACATTGAAGTCTGCTAATTCTGTAGACTTTGGTCGTTCTTTGTAGCTTAACTAAAGGTTATGGTACTGTATCCAACATGTAATAACAAGGCTAAAACAAAGTTGTGTTATATGGATTATGAATTCAAAGTTGTAAAAGAGATTAGTAGGTTACAAACGCATTATGTGATAACTTAGTTTATACAATGAATGTTAGATAGGTGTTGTGATGTTAACACTTGGGAATTCTAAAATATATATAGTAGCATAAGACTTGTGCTAAGATGATAAGCTTAGCTAGAAATGTATATGTTATGGTATGTTAGCATATCTAATAGACAATGTGATTCTAAACCAATGTGTAGGTGAACATGAGTTTAATATTGTAGCTTACGCTCGAGGTAAGTTTATAAACTTTCTTTTTACGTTGAGCAAGTTTTCTAACTCTACACTTTCGTTGAGTTAGTTCTATTATTATATTGTGTAACTTCATTCTTTTGATTGAGCAAGTTTTTATATCCTAACTATTATTGAATAAGTTAATTGTTCCTAAAATTCATTCGAGCAAACTCTAACTCTAATGTTATTGGAAATTCTTAGTTGATTGATTCATTCTAACTTGTTACAGTTAAGCAAGTTTCTTAAGTTCTATTATTGTATAATGAACGTAGTTTTTGAACTCTCGTCTCTATTATTGAACTGTTTTAATTCTTTACATGAGTTAATACCTTGTTCGGCAAGTTTTTAGTTTCCAACTTGCTATCAGTTAAATTTACGTTCAAGAATTTCATTTCTAATGATTATAAGACTCGAACCTTAGCTTATTTTATTGTTCAATCAAAGGTTAACCATCTTATTCATTTTATTGAATGCTTATGCTCTATAGTAATTTCAAGCATGAGTTTGTTATGTATAATCAGTTCATTTATGATTCTCAAATGTTCTAAGTTACGTTGTTATTAAAGAACGATTGTGTTATCAAGCATTGTTGATTCAACTAGTTCCCTAGTTGATGATCATTAAAATTCAATAACCCTTGAAAGCTTATCCAAACCAAACTTTCTTTGGTGCGGACTTGTACTCTAAATACTGAGATGAACAACACTATGTTTAGGGGTTTACACTTAGCGTTAAAATGGTTGTTCACAATACATTGTGCGAAGGATTGATCCCCCTAAGTACGTGGAGTCCTTATAGTCATATGACTGTAAAAGTTAAAGTTGAAAGATTACTTATAACTGTGGACATGGTTCGTGGTCATTAGACGCTCAGTAGTATGTTTAAAAATGTTAATAGAACATATCATTCAGTTTTATTGAGCCTATGATTTAGCAAATGTTGTAATGTTAATAGAACATATCATTCAGTTCTATTGAGCCCATTATTTGGCAAATGCTGTAACGATATTTATTCTTATTTCAAGTGAGCCTTGTTTGCTCACTCTTGCATAATTATACACTTATTGCATCTATGGTTGAGAAGGTAGATAAACCTACAACTAGCAAAGGAAATGGAAAAATGTACAAGTGATGAAGACTTGTAATTTTACTTTATTGTTATAATGATAGACTTTTATCAATGATGTGATGTAATAATTTTATTTCTGCACTTATATGATGTTTAAAGGTTAGATAACCAGGGAGATAATGTTTTTATTAAAGTAATCATGTATAGGCATCTTTTATTATTCAATTTATTATGATTGGGTAGTTAGATATGAATATTTTGATTACGTGAACACCAAATCTTGAGGTATTGAAGTACTGGGATTTGGGGATGTCACATATAGTCCTCACAATTCGTGAAACCCAAGGACATATGGAAGAAGGAAAATTAGGTTAACAGGAGAATGATTAAAGAACCACAAAAGTCCAAAAGGAGAATGAATTCTCACACACACACAAGCATGCATCATATTAAATGTTTTGTATGCTACAAAATTGGTCAG
Source organism: Panax japonicus (assembly GCA_020205505.1). Classification (NCBI taxonomy): domain Eukaryota; kingdom Viridiplantae; phylum Streptophyta; class Magnoliopsida; order Apiales; family Araliaceae; genus Panax; species Panax japonicus. Next base: position 64,172,652 of record CM035113.1, read on the forward strand.
AAGGCTGCAAAGTGCTATTATAATTCCATGCATGTGAGACCCAAGTTCGAACAGATTTGGGTCCCCAAGGGTACTAACAAAATAGGACCCATGCAAATATGGGTACCAAAATGAAGGTTTGATGTTACCACAGGAAAATAGCTCCATGATCACGACCTAGTATCTGGACAGTGGATGCTTAAGGCACATGACTAGGAACAAAGCCCTTTTTTCTAACTACATAGAAATGGAAGGTCCCTCATTCATCTTTGGAGACAATGGCTTTGGAAAGACAAGAGGATATGGCTCAGCTGGAAATGGAGCAGTGTCCTTCAGTAGAGTGACCTATTTAGAAGGACTACAACATAATCTTCTAAGCCTTAGCCAACTCTGTAACAAGGGTCATCAAGTAACATTCCTCAACAACCAGTGTCAAGTCAGAGATTTGAAGACATCTGCTGTAAAGCTAACCGAAACAAGAGAAGGAAATGTATATACATTGAATCTTGGACAGCTAAGCTCAGTTGAAACAATATGCTTTCTGGCTAAAGCGTCTGAAGAAATGAGATGGCTATGGCATAGACAATTGTCTCATTTAAACTTAAAAAGCATGTCCAAGTTGGCCTCAAAAGATCTTGTTGCAGGCCTACCCAAGTTCAATGTCATGAAAGAAAGGCCATGCAATGCCTGTTAGCTTAGAAAGCAAACTAGAAGCTCATTTAAGAGCAAAACTGCTAAGTCAATTGACAAGCCCCTGCAGTTGCTGCACATGGATCTATTTGGGCCAATTCCAACTACAAGTCTCGGAGGGAAAAGATACTCACTTGTTATAGTCGACGATTACACCAGGTCACATGGGTGTTCTTTCTAACCTCAAAGGATGAAACTAGCTCCCAACTGATCAAGATGTTCAGGATGGTGATGAACGAGAAAGGAGAGAAAATCAAGGCTATAAAGAGTGATCATTGCAGAGAATTTGACTTCTCAGAAATGGACTAGTTCTGCATAGACAATGGCATCCGTCATAAATTCTCAGCTCCACGAACTCCTCAACAAAATGGAGTAGCTGAAAGAAAGAACAGAACTTTGATAGAAGCTGGAAGAACGTTACTAGCAGTAGCCCATATGTTAGAGTTTATGCTCTAGAGGCCAATTATTTAATATAATTGCTTAACGTTTTGATATTATATTTGATTGAATAAATGAATGATTTTATTATGGTTTTATTTACTGCGTTATATAAATGTTAACATAATAAAAATCCTTAGAATATTGATACAAATTATATAGTTTCAAGTATGTGACTTGAACGTGAGATTATATAATTACAACTAGTATCATTGTTCTTAAATGTTCCTTGTCGAGTATCATTGTTGATGGGACAACATTGATGCATTAAGACTAGTATGTGGATTGACTGATGACCAAATCTCATTGGTCGTAAATATATGAGATATTAAGTCAATGCATAGGTACATGTTAGAGAACGATGTACTAAACAGACCCACCATGAGAATTACATGTTATGCGAAGTGTCATTAGCAATTCTCATAGTGACAATGATGTAATGGTCCTCCGACCTGAAATCACTATATTTCTACATGGGAATTTATGTACTTTGATATCATCAAATGTCACCTTTAATAGGGTGGACTATAAAGGTGATTATTGGGTACATCATGAATCGTGTGAGGAATATGAGTGATCTAGATGGAATTTAACCATCCTATATATTAGGGGTTATATCCATAGGCCTCTTGATTGAGTAGGACTATGAAATGCATGGCCATGCTCAAATAGTGATTTGTTTCATATAGTCTACTCATTGATCAAGAAAAACTCAGATTAAATTATGAAGAGTATGACACATTCCATGACTCGAGTTTAATATAGGATATTAAGGTTAAAAGGATTAAATTACATTGAAACATTGGTCACGAAAAAGTTGCATCAAATCATCGATCTTATTATTACTTGGATAGCAGTGATGCATTACTAGATGCTGCTCACTATTTATAATTTTATAATATGATTTTAAAATTATTGCCAACGTAATAATAACCTATAGGGTCACACACATAGAACGTAATTAAAAAAGGAAATTAATTTAAATTGTAAAGATTTAAGTATATCAATATGATTGATAGTATTTAAATTAGGAATTTAAATTAATAGGATAATTTATATATAGGTATATTAATTAAGTAAGACTTAGTTAAGGTATATATATAAATTTGGATTTTATTTTAATGAGATTAGGGTTTTGATTAATTCCGATTTACTGCTATATATATGATATATCAGCATATTAGGGAAGTTAATCATAACCTAAAACCCTAGCCGCTCTTAGAGAGTGACTAGAGAAAACAGTTTCAAAAATCCTCATCCTTGGTGGCTAGTATCGAAGTTCCTTTTTACTACAGATCGTACGACGGTTCGTGGGGCGTTCGTGTGGATACCATAGAGATGTTGTTCCGTTGGATTATGTTGGAGATTCGACCGCTTCGTTTCTAGCTTTCATAATTGGTATAATATCTAATCCACTGAATTAATTTCTATTTTGCATGGATCCTGTTTTGGGTTTCGGAAATTGCTTTGATTATTTTATATTTCCGCTGTGTTTTTGTACCAAAAACCCTACACCATCTACCTTAATACTTCTAGACAGAAGCCTTCAACACTGAAAGCTACACGCAGAACAGATCACTGATACACTCTACGATCAAGAAGACACCCTACGAACTGTGGAAAGGAAGAAAGCCAAGTGTAAACTACTTTCATGTATTCGGTTGTGCATGCTACATTCTCAACAATGGAAAGCAATACTTGACAAAATTTTAACCCAAGTCAGACGAATGAATCTTTCTTGAATATGCCATAGACAGTAATGCCTACACAGTGTTCAACAAGAAGACGCTGAGTGTTGAAGTCTCGATTCACATCATCTTTGATGAAACAGACTTAGACAAAACAGTGCTTCAAGACACTACGACCGACAGTGCAGACACTACGAATGAAGTCGTCGAGCTCAACACTACGATCGTAGTTCCAGATAGTGAAATCGTTGAGCAAGAAAATGAGATCGTAGAGAGGCCTATGCAAGAGAACAAACCTCCACACCAAGAAGAGGAAAACGATCTTGAAGATTTAAGACAAGAAGGCATCAGGATAGATGTCCCAACCAGAAACAGATGGGCTAGAGATCACACTCAAGATCTAATCATTGGAGATCCGAGTGCAATAGTCAAAACAAGAGCTGCCACCCAGAATGAATGTTTTTATCTAAGCTTTCTGTCACAAATGGAACCAAAGAAGATAGAGGATGCTATGGAAGACTTCAGTTGGATAGAAGCCATGTAGGAGGAACTCAACCAATTTGAACGAAACAAAGTATGGAGATTGGTACCAAGACCAAAGAGTCATCCTGTCATTGGAACCAAGTGGGTCTTCAGAAATAAGATGGATGAAGATGGAGTAATAACCAAAAATAAGGCAAGACTGGTGGCTAAGGGTAACTCTCAGGAAGAAGGCATTGATTATGATGAGACATTTGCACCAGTTGCCAGACTAGAAGCCATCAGAATATTGCTTGTGACAACCCGATATTTTCTTATAAATAAATCTTAAATTTTTGCGTATAATTTTTTTTTTATTTTAAGGATGAGGATTTGTACAAGATTATGTGTATATGTATTTATGTGGTAAATGAAAATATATTTATTACATGAATATTTACAAGTAAATTTATTTTAGAATTATTGATTATTATAAAGTATATTTTTATAATAATTAATTTTAAGATAGAAATTTTTTTATTAATTATTTTCCATAAATATATAATCATATAATATTTAAATAATATATGAAGTGATTTTTTTAGAATAAATATAATAATTATTTTATTATATGAATTTTTGTACAGATTATTAAGTTAAATATTTTACCCTAATTGTTAAGGTTAAATATGAAAGAATAATCAGATATGGAATCCAAACCCTAATTTTGGATTATTGTCAAGGTATGAGAATAATAATATAATATTAATTATATTTTGATTTTTCAGTGCTATGAATATGTACAGTATTACCGTATTGATAATGGTTGGTCAATTACGGTGTATTTTGACACCAAACCCTAGTAATAATGTTAAACCCTAATTTGAGATCCAAATTAGAAGTGTGAAATTTTTTTATAAGTGTGTTAGATAAATTATGTCGTGTATTAAATGTATTAATTGGGTAAACCCTAACTAAAATCTGGAAACCCTAATTACTATAATTAGTAACCCTAATTTGAAATTAGAGTTTGAGATTGTTGGTAAGTATTGATAATGCGATTAATTAGCAAGTATTATGATTATAATTATTAAATTTAGAAACCCTAATTGTAATTTGGTAACCCTAATTACCAAAAGAATAAACCCTAATTGCTAAATTAGCAAAGTCAACAATAATTATATGATCTAAACCCTAATGTCCATTTGTTAGATAATTACAAACTTACTTTAATTAACAAAGTTATTATTTTCAAAATTTAGAAACTAAAATTTAGTTATTTTATTTTAATTTTATTATTTTTGTGCAAACCCTATTTGAAAAATCTTATAATTTGTGCTAAACCCTAAGGGTTTGCATGATTACAATTTTGCCATTAATTGGAAAATTAAAAGACCAAAATACCCATTTTAGCATTAAAGAGGCTAGCTTATAGGTTTTGACATTAGGGGAGGTGGTTCACCAAACCAACAACTCCACATGCTCTTTATTTGACAGTAACAAGCAACAACTCAGCTCATTCATGCACCATAATGGCCTACATATAGATTGAGAGAGAGAGAAAAATCCTTTTGTTCACTATATTTTGCACAAAAACTTACTAAACTCTTTCAAGTCCCAAACCTCTGAAATTATCTAGCAATTCAGTCACATAAACAAGCCCCACGTCCATCCCTAACGAATCAGAAGCATAGAAATCAAAATCGATCAAGAAGGTATAAAACCCTACCTTGAATTTCTGTCCAAAATTTGTTGTTAGATGTTGTGTTTAAGTGTTAGAATATATTGTTTATGTTGTCTAGAGATGATCTGGGTTGCTAGATGTTAGATCCATAACATCTAGAGGCTCAGATTTGAAGATTTGTCGAATCTGGAAAATTATTTTTTTGTTCTCTGACATCGAATGTCAGAGGTTGTAGATTGTTGTGTGTTTATTATTTTTGTTGTTTAATTGTTAAATTTTGTAGTCTTGTATGAGATCTTTCATCTAGTACAAGAATTAAAGTCAGATCTGTTGTGGATATGAAGTTATGAACGGTCAAACCTAGTTGACCAATCACAAAAAAAATTACTTTCTGGGCAGCCCAGAAAATTTCCAGAAATGTCTATGTTGTCTGACAACTTTTTGAAGCTCTTGATCTTAATACTGGTAGTGGTTTATGACATGTTGTTAGTTTGATGTTATAGCTGGACATATGGACTACACGTATATGCTGTCATATTACTCAGATCCTTAACTGATTCGTAGATAATAATGGTCAAACGACCGTTGACCGTATGACCTGATGAAGATTCTGGGAAAACCCAGATCTTCAAGACCCGTTTACTGACCCCTTGTTTAACTGGCCATAATCACTTTGATTTGGTGTTGATATGATGTTCTGATTTTATGTCGTTATACTCTGTCATGTGGTCTACAAGATTGGATCAATAGATTACACAAAACAAGTCCAGGATGTTATAATTTAAAGCTGAAAACTAGCTCCCGCGTCTGTTCTTCATTTTCTGGAAAACCCAGAAAATGAAGAACATCGTTGTCAGACATTTGGCTAGCTTAGATCTTGCATTGTATTGATGTTATGGCCTAGATAAAAGTTGTATCATGTAGTATTACATCAATACTACATGATGAATGTCTAACATTATCCAGAAGCTTTATAATCTGTTAGATAATTGTGGTCAAAGGAGACCACTCGGTAACTGTGTATGAAGATCTGGGTTGTATGAAGAACATGAAGAACACCTATAGCGACGGTTCTGTCGCTATAGGTGGTCTTTAGCGACAGACAATTTATATTTTCCGGAAATTAATAAAAAATAGAAAAAAATAGTTTTTAATTATTAAAAATACAAAATAAACTATTAAAAATTATTTTAAATTCTAAAAATTAGTTTTTAATTATCCCTATTCGACTTGGGGAATTTGACGTTATATTGGGAATGGACTGGTTATTCAATTACGGGGCTGTAATTGATTGCCAAAAGAAGTGTAGTAACCTTATGACTCCGTTAAAGGTTGTGTTTTATGGTAGCAAGTCGCCTAGACAAGCGAGTTGTCTGACGATGATGCAGGCCAGGAAGTTATTAAGACAAGGCTGTGTAGGATACTTAGCTTAAATAATCGACAGTCGAAAAGAGAATCCGAAGGTAGAAGAAATACCGATTGTGAGGGACTTCGTCGACGTATTTCCAGACGATTTGCCAGGACTTCCATCTGATAGAGAGGTAGACTTCATGATCGATTTGGCGCCCAGAACTGCTCCAATATCGAAGGCACCATACCGAATGGTACCAGTAGAGATGAAAGAACTAATGGTAACAAAAATTACTGGACAAGAAGTACATTCAACCGAGCGTATCACCGTAGGGAGCGTTGGTGTTATTTATGAAAAAGAAAGACGGATTGATGCGGCTCTGCATTGACTACAGAGAACTGGATAAGGTCACAATTAAGAACAGATATCAATTACCGAGGATCGACGACCTGTTTGATCAATTGAAGGGAACGGGATACTTTTCCAAGATAGAATTGAGAAGCGGTTATCATCAACTGAAGGTGAGGCCAGAGGATGTACAGAAGACAGCGTTCAGAACGCGATATGGTTACTATTAATCTTTAGTAATGTCGTTTGGTCTTACGAATGATCCTGCAGCATTTATGGGACTAATGAATGGTGTGTTCAAGCCATTTTTGGACAAGTTCGTAGTGGTATTTATAGATGACATTTTGGTCTATTCGAAAACCAAGGAAGAACATGAAGATCATTTGAGATTAACATTGGAAGTATTGAGAAGGGAAAAGTTGTATGCTAAGTTTTTGAAATGCAAATTTTGGATTGAACAGTGCAATTTCTTGGGCACGTGATTGATAAAAACAAAATTTCGGTAGATCCATCCAAAGTCGAAGCCGTGATTAACTGGGATCAACCGAGGATGCTGTCAAAAGTATGAAGTTTTCTTAGATTGGCAGGATATTATAGAAGGTTCATATAAGACTTTTCCAAGATCGCAACTCCGTTAACGAATTTAACTCGAAAAGCTGTGAAATTTGTTTGGACGGATAGGTGTGATGAAAGTTTTTGAGAATTGAAGAAGAGGTTGGGTACATCACCTGTGTTGTCTCTTCCGGACGATACAAGAAATTTTGTTGTTTATAGTGATGCGTCGCATAAAGGACTTGGCTGTGTGCTTATGCAAAGCAGAAAAGTCATTGCGTATGCATCACGATAATTGAAGGATTACGAGAAGGGATATCCGACCCATGACTTGGAGTTAGCTGCAGTTGTTTTTGCTTTGAAAATTTGGAGGCACTATCTCTACGGGGAGAAGTGTGAAATATATACAGACCACAAGAGTCTGAAATATATTTTCACACATAAGGATTTGAATATGCGTCAAAGAAGATGATTGGAATTAATTAAGGATTACGACTGTGAGATATTATACCATCCGAGTAAAACAAATGTGGTTGCCGACGCCTTAAGTAGAAAGGGTCGTGAGAAATTGATGATGTTGACTGCTCAGGAGGAGCTAATTGCAGAAATGGAGAAACTGGAGTTAGAAGTGAAGTATCCTAGAGTGATTGATGAGAAGCTATTTCATACACAATCTGGTACAACTCTACTAGATAAAGTAAATGAGGCTCAGCTTCAAGAAGAAAATGTAAAAAGGTGACAAAGAAGATATTTGAAGGAACTGAACTGAGATTTAAGATTGATAAGGAAGGAAAGATGTGATGAACGAGATTTTTGTAATTTAATTCTAAATATTTATTGAAATAAATAAATATTTTCGATGATTTAATTATTAGATTGAATAATTAATTGATGCAATTGTGGTAGATTAATTTAATTATATGTGTGACATTAATTAAATTAATGTGGAGAATTTGATTATTCGATGTACGTAATTATGTGAGCTTATGGTATTAAAGGAAATATTTAATAAGCATATTGGTATTTTAATTAATTTAATTATGAATTAAAGAGTTAATAATTTGACATTATTTATTAATGAGAAATTTAATTATGTGACTAAGTGAATTTATGAGAAATTATTATATTTAAATTAAATTAAATAAAATATTTGATTTATTGTGTAAAGGTGTGGCATGATTTAAAACTATAGTATAAAAGATTAATTAAAATAATTAGAAGAATTATTCATGTTGCTAGCCAAACAAGGCCTTAAAGGGAGTTATAGCAGTTAACCCATGATGGGTAACTGACCTCCACTCACGTACGCATCCTTCTTTATTATTCAGTCTTATTGAGAAGACACATTATTTTATGAGTTAACATTAAGAGAACTCAGAGAGAATTTCAGTGAAATAGAGAGAAACAATGTGAATTATTGTGGTATTTTAGAAGTACGTGAAAGTCAGAGAAATTGTTTTAAGGGTAATCTTCTCCTCCCCAAAGTTTCAATTTACGTTGTTAAGTTTTCACGAAAATGACTTTCAAAAATTCTGTAAAGTCTCTGTAAATTGGAAGGAGTATGGATTATGTACATATATGTGTTAAGATGTTGTTTTAATGTGTTTCTCTATTGTATATGATTCCATATCATAAGTTTCATAATACTATGACTTGTTATTTCAAAATTTACATTGTACGTTATATGGCTATATGGCCCTTATACGTAACTTTAATGTGTCAAACATAAATGATTTTGTAAAATTCATACTCGTATATTATTATGCATGTTAATACGAAGAGACAAAACTTTAAATGAACGGATTCAGTGTTATAACGAATCCGTAATATTAATTTTCATGATTTATGTTCAAAACCTTCAAGAACAACAAGAACAGTAAAATTTACATATTTTAATTATGTAATTATGTGTTTTAAATGGTTAAAGTCACTCTATAAATGTTGGGTAATGATTATATATTAATCCTAACACATGGGTATGATTAAATTCGTGTAGTAATAATTTAATTGAAGTTTTTGGATGTGTTCTACAATTTTCGCGAATTGCAGAACAGTTTCTGGTTCGTCGCGCCGCAGTGCCAGTCTCGTGCCTTAACATCCGCGCCGCAGCGCCAAGAGTCCGACCGCAGCTCCATCGCGCCGCAGCGCCGAGTACCAGTACAACAGTGGCGCCGCAGCGCCACTCTCCAGAAAGTCCAGAAATGAATTATTTTTAAATGTTCAAGTCTAGCAATGTGATAGCAACTTGATTTAAAGAACATAGTGATATGTTAGAAATATAATGAGATATTAAAATAGATGCTTAGCATGTAAATAACATAATTACATGTGGACTGAATTATTAAATAAATAGTTAGCTTAGTATTCGTGAAGTGTTCATTATATGACAATGAATGTGATAAAAATTGACTAAGTATAGTCATAATTCGAGTTAGACAAAAAGAATGAACGTTTGATGATTAGTTAAGTTATAATTAACTGATATTGTGAATGTAATGGTATGTAGGATTAAATTCAAGGAACATATTTAATTAAAGTGTAATCTATGCATGAGGCAAGTTTCCTAACCCTACTTGTTATCATTGTTCAAGTTTATTATTTACTTTGAGTAAATTCTAATTACTATTACTCAAGTTCGAATTTTTATATTAAAGATTGATTATCTTTTCAAAGTATGAATCTGTTATACAATATTTGTCCTATTGTATACTTCTCGAGATTATTATTCAATTTGAATATCATTATTGTTGAACCTTGTTAGACTAGTGAACCTTATTGATTCAACTAGTCCATAGTTGATGAACGTTCTAAATTTCAGAACCCTTATTGAATTATCCAAACCAAACTTCATTTGGTGCGGACTCGAATGTCAAACTAAGATGAAAAACCCTACAAAGGGATTTACTTATGCGTTAGCGCTAAGATATTGTGCACAGTATGGTACTAAGGGTTGATCCCTTAAGTACGAGTAGAAAGGTCCATAGTCTTATGACTGTTAAAGGTTTCAAGTATAACCCTTGATAACCTAGGACATAGTTCAAGGTCTTATGACTCTCAGAAATCTTTTGATTCTTGTTATTCATTCTTGATTCAAAAGTTGAGCTTTTATTTTAGAAGTCTTTGATTCCCTCGCATGTTATTATACATTGTTATTTCATTATTGCTTACTCTTGCTTACTCAAAGGTCCATAGTCTTATGCTCACTCTTGCTTAATAATAACATTGCAGTGAAGAACAAAAGAACCGATGAGCCTTCTACTAGTAAAGGCAAGTGCAAGATTAACAAATGTTGAAGACTTGTATTTATGAGATGTTGAATTTATGTGTTAAGACTTGATGTTGTTTAAGACTTATTGTTTATGTTTCCGCACAGATGTTTAAGGTTAGCTTAACCTGGGATTGTATTATTATTCGGATGTTGTAACCCCTTAAGGGGAAGATTTTATTTCTATCTATTGCATGGTTTGCTTTTATTATGGGTAGATAGATAGATAATATTTGTACAGTGCCAAATCCCATGGAATCGAAGTACCCGGATTTGGGGGTATCATAGCTAGTAAAGCAGACTGATGAAGGAATCTTTATAAACCGAGCCAAGTACATCAAAGACTTACTCAAGAAGTTTGGCATGGAATCAGCCTCTCCCATGAAAACCCCATTTTCTCCTGCAACCAAGTTTGACAAAGATGAAAAAGGTAGAAGTGTTGATATAACTCAATACAGAGGTATGATAAGATCTCTTCTATATTTAACTGCCAGTAGACCATACATAATGTTTGCAACATGCATATGTGCTATATTTTAGGCTAACCTTAAAGAATTACATTTATCTGCTATAAAGAGAATTTCCAGGTATCTCAAGGGTATAACTTAGTTAGGGCTTTGGTACCCCAAGGAGTCCTTATTTGAACTAACAGGATACACAGATGCTGATTTTGCAAGCTGTAAAATAGATAGAAAGAATACAAGTGGCACATGTCAATTGCTAGGAAATAGACTTGTGTCCTGGTTTAGCAAAAAGCAAAACTCAGTATCTACTTCAACTGTAGAAGCTGAATACATTGCTGCTGACAGCTGTTGTGCTCAGATCCTATGGATGAAAAATTAGCTAGCTGACTATGAGTCTGAATTCAAATCCATACACATTCACTGTGATAACACAAGTGCAATAGCAATTACTCATAATCCTGTCATACATTCTAGGACCAAGCATATAGAAATAAGGTATCACTTTATTAGGGATCATGTACAAATTGGAACTATATCTTTACAATATATCCCTACAGAAAATCAACTTGTTGATATCTTTACAAAACCTCTAGATGAATCCAAGTTTAACAAGTTAATAAGTGAGCTAGGCATGCTTAATTTACAACCATGAAATATATGCTCTAGTCTGTGATAACCATACATATATAAAAGGCTATGTTCAAAATCGTAGACATGATCAAAGGAAGTCCACTGTAAAGTCCCCGAACCCGGATACTTGAAACCCGAACTCGGTACTTCACGATACCATTTCTATGAGCGGAAATATTACTAATAACAATAACACTAAAATAAATTACAAACTTATCTTACTTTTATCAGAGTTTAATCCCAAGTAAGCAACCTTTACTTATATGACACCGTAATCCTATTCTGTTTGCTTTCCTTTTCTCTTGTTCTTGACCGATCCTTCTGATTGTTTACACTTATCTGAAAATATTTAAATTAAGCAAGGATGAGCATTTGAGTGCCCAGCAAGTATTATATATATATATATATATATATATATATAAGTTGAAAGAATTTAAATGTTTTCTTTATAATATCCATCTACAACAAGTCAATAGTTGTGAAGTATTCTGAATTGATATTAATAACATAATAACTCTCTTTCAAATTTTGAAACTACGTACTGGCTATAAATAAGGTTTAAGTGACATTTTATGAACATTGTTTTTATTTTCGAAAAGGTTTAACAGAACTTCATCTGCAAACCGTCATAACTTACGGACACGGGGGTGATCAGCCCGTTGTGTCCTGTATTGATCAATACTACATTACAAGAATGATGTTATCATTTACTTGATCCGCCTTGGGCGCATAAAAGTTTATCCGCCTTGGATGTTCATATTTGTCAGGGTTCCAGACAAAAGGTTTTATTTTATCCAACAATAATCTATAATTCAACATATACATATAACAAAGGTGTATCAACATGTGATTAAATATAATAGTTATGCAAGTGAGGACACTTGTATAATCATTTCTAGAAATTAACGAACATAATATATATATCTGAATTATCATATACTAACATGTTGATAATCAAAGGGTGTATATAATATAGGTTTAACCATCTGTACATTAATAATAATAATTCTGAACTTCTCACTTCTGTCCATTGCATAAAGAAAATGCAAAGTTAGGATACTTGCCTGATGCGCTGCTTACAATTACGCAACTTAGATTTATCTTTTCTATCACGACCTATCATTAATCAAATCATTCGTTCGATTAGAACAATATAATATAACACATAGTACTGCATTTCGCAGTCAGCACATAACCTAATCATCTTATCACACTTGTTCAACAACCATGACATCACAAACTAATATTAACTCATTCCTAATCACATTGTCACACAACTTTAACAACCATTGAATCACAAATAAACAGTTAACTAATCACATTATCTAAGTCCAGATCAATTTCTGAAATATGTCTGTCTACCGACATCTTTATCGAGTAATTATCGAGTCTAAGACTCTAAACAGTTGACCAATACCCATTTAGACTAATTAAATAACAGTCATATCATTTTTCATGACCTTATAATAATTATAAAATAATTATTATCATTTACCATAATTTTTGAAATATCAGAATCATTATTAAATGATCTAAATATCCAACAATTCTATTGTCATTAATATTTAATTAATATTAAACTATTAATGAAACCATTGCCAAAATATTAAAGTTATTTATAATAACTAAAAATATTTTTAACGTACTTATATTACCCTTAAATGATTTTTAAAACTTCTAAAATCATTATTAAATAATTACCATTAATATTTAAATATTAATGAACTATTATCTAAATATTAAAAGTCATTAATTATAACTTAAAATATTTTTAATTCATTTATATCCCTTTTAAATGATTTAAAACCCTTTTTAAACTATTTATTTAATATAATTATTAAATAAACTTAATATCATTAATATATCATTAATATTAAATTATTAATGAAATTATCCTTTAAATATTAAAAGTTATATTTTATAACTTAAAATATCTTTAAACACTTTATTTTCATTTAAAATGATTATTATAATATAAAAATAATTTTTAAACTAATTTATTTAATATAATTATTAAATAACTTTAATATCATTAATAATCATTAATTAATGAAATTAACCATTAAATATTAAAAGTTATATTTTATAACTTAAAATATTCTTAAATACTTTATTATTATTTAAAATGATTTTTAATATAATAAAATCACTTTTAATTCATTTATTTCATTCATTTAATAAATAACTTAATTATCATTAATATTAATTTATTAATGAAAATTATCACAAAATATTAAAAGTAATCAAATATAACTCAAAATTATTTTCTAACACAATAATATAATTTTTCATGATTTTTCATGAATTAAAACCATTTTTAAATAATTTATCTAATATTGTAATTAAATAAATAAATACCATTTATATTCCAAAAATATTAAAAAATTTCGAAATATACCCAAAATGGTTAAAAACTATTTTTCAGACTTTAAAATAATTTTTCATAATTTATTATGTATTTTTAATAATTAAAAACTATTTTTATCAATTTATTTATTAATTTCTGGAATTTATAAATAAAACCGTCGCTAAAGGCCTATAGCGACACTTTCTGTCGCTATAGGTGTTCTTGAGCCCAAGAACACTGACAGATCAGTGTTCAAGTTGCTCCCTTTGACCGAGTTTAATTCACAGTGTAATCGCGTTCTGAGTTAGCTCAAACTTTAGTTATATAGTACTCATGTAGCACTACAACATCCAACACTCACTTTGATCAATCAATAATACAATAAAAAGATATGATCTGCCAAACATGCTGTCAGACCAAATCTGGGCTTCATCAGAAACCCAGAAATTCGAGCAGCTACTTTTCAGCTTAAATTACTTTCGATTCAGGTGGTTGTTTAAGTTATTTTTTACATTATAATGGTAGTATATATGTCAATGAACACCGAGATAACAAGATCTCAGTCCAAATACAATACATGTGCCAGATCTAACTCGGTCAAAGTAGGTCAGACGGTGGCGTCCTTAATTTTCTGGGTTTTCCCAGAAATGCATAAGTCCGTTCGAGTGGTCTACTTTGACCACCTTTCACGATCGATTTATTGAGTTTACAAGATATTAAAAGACCCAGATCTATACTACACATACCCAGCTACAACATTAACCAAACAACAACAACAAAACATCAAAAACATGTCAGATATAAAGCTCACAAAACATTGTCAGAGGCTGTTCATGCTGTTCTTCATTGCCCAGATTATCCTTGGTCATGGTCGGTCAACCGACTTTGACCGAGTATAACTTGGAATCTAGCTATTAACAATTTTCCATTTCACTTCCAGAGTAAAGATATTACATCATACTACAATAATCAACACTTAAAACACAGAAATCAAACACGTACAGAGATCTACACGACCTGACATTCGTTGTCAGACAACAGATTAAAAATTTTCCAGAATTTGTAGATCTTCAAATCCGAGCATCTAGATATTATGGATCTAACATCTAGCAACCCAGATCATCATAAGACAACATAAACAACATATTCTAACACTTAATCATAACACCTAACACCGAATTTGGACAGAAATTAAATCTAGGGTTTTATACCTTAGATGAACAATTCTTGATCTTGGCTACTGATTTATTTGTGGTGTTCGTGGGGCTGTATTAAGGGACTGATATACTAGTATTTTTCGTGGGATTGGAGAGAGAGAGGTCTTGGTAGAGAATTGGTGCTCAAATGGCCAAAAAAATGAACTTTTTCTCTCTTCCAATCTATATATAATGTGTTGTGATGCATGTATGGCTGCTGATAATGGATGATATGAAAAGATCTTGGCACATAGGATAATCTAGGGTTGGTGAACAACCCAAGATTTGGAAAGATTTGCAAGAAAGCTTAATTAAATAAATCAAAAATACTATTTTAGTAATTTAACAAAATAATTAAGGGTATTTTTGTCCATGGTACTTGAATCTAGATTATAATCACTAGATTTTAAATCCTTAAGGTTCCCAAAAATTTCTAGGGCTTGAACAATTAAGACTAAAGCTCAATAAAATTTTAATTATAACTTACTAATTAAAATTTAAGGTTTTAATAGAAAATTATGGTTTTCATTTTTTATATTACCAGACGTTAATCACATTATTGGGATTACATAACGGCTTAACCAATTCTCAAAGTCGTAAGTGACTTTCGCATTAGGGTTTCTAATCAATTACGGTTTCAAGAAATTAATTTAGGGTTCTAGATTTTAGGGTTTTAATCTATTAATTAAATTTATTTTAATTAGCAATTAAAGTCTATCACACTTGATATTAATCATAGTAACACTATTTCTGACTGATCAAACCTCCAGTTTAGGTTTCCGGATTAGGGTTTCTAATTATTAGAAAATCAAATATAATTAGGATTTACATTTAAAGCTAGGGTTTTCTATAATTAGCAAAATATTAAATAACACATAACATATATCATATAACATTGTCATATAACAGTCTTAAACTCACAATTTATTTTCAAATTAGGGTTTTCCACAGAAAACTAGGGTTTAACCAATTAACATTAGGGTTTTTAAAATTAAACACCATAATTGACCAATCATCATCAACACGTACATATGGCACATATTTATAGCACTGAAAAATCAAAATATAATTAATATTATATTATTATCACCATTCCTTATTTCAGAACCAGAAATAGGGTTTATAAAATATTATTAGGGTTTGGTCGTAATATAATAAAACTGTTCCACACATTAACATTACACACATAACCATACTTATCTATAACACTGAAAAATAATAATATAATATTTTTATTCTCATTCCTTAATCAAAACCCGAAATTAGGGTTTGGATTCCATATCTGATTTATCTTACCTAAATAACCTTATTAAGTTAAAATAATTAACTTAATAATCTGTACTAAAATTCATATAATAAAATAATTATTATAATTATTCCAAAATCATTTCATATATTATTTAAATAATATAAACATATAATTATCATGGAAAATAATTAATAAAAATATTTCTATCTTAAAATTAATTATTATAAGAATATACTTTCTAATAATCAATAATTCTAAAATAAAATTATTTTTAAACATTTATGTAATAAATATATTTTTATTTACCACACAAATACATATATACATTATCTTGTACAAATCCTCATTAAAAAAAACATTATACGCAAAATTTCAGTTTTATTTATTTAGAAAATATCGGGTTGTCACATCCACGATCGTAGAGCTGAAGTGACAAAAGACAATGATCATAGTGCAGACTCAACGATGGCAGAGCCCCATCAACAAATCAAAGAAGGATCCCGTGTTGATAAAGCTCAAAACAAAGTAATCTCTCCGAATAAGCGCCTCAGGAACAAACCTAACCCTTGAGTCACTCTATGAGGTTGGCCCTTCCTGAGTTACCTTATATCAAGAAGAATGCCAAGTCAATAATTCATCATAAGGATTCGGACAGAATCGAAGATCGTAGTTCAGACACGACGACTGCTGGACAGACTCGACGATCGTAGTTCAGAAACGACTAATGAAGTTCAGACTCAACGATCAAAAAGGCTACCTCAACGATCGTAGTCCTCCCTAAGGACATAGTAGCTCAGAAGGAGTTAAGGGAAATTTAGTACAATCCTCCTAGGTCAAAATCGTAGAGCCAAGAAGATTTTGACACCTGCCCCACTAAATAAAATAAAGAGAGGGAAGTTACAAGCAAAGTTTAAAAATGCCTTTTTGAGATTAGAAGTTCAAAAAGCTTATCTCTCTCCCCTCTTCCTCTCTACAGGCAGAAACCCTAATCCCAGAAGAAAGCTCAAATAACCATACCCTCTTCAACAATAGAAATGGCAGCCTCCAATGTCGTCTCTGGATACGGTTTATGCTTCAATGAGTTCAAAACTGCTGAAACCAAATTTCACAAGATTCTTACATTGTTAAAGAAGGCTGGTCTTGAAGACGCTCTGGGTACTAGCACATTGATCTACCCAAAGTTAAGAGTTTTACAAAAATGGAGTCTACGAAAATGAAGTCCTCACAACGAGAGTCAAGGACATGGAAATCAAGCTAAAGGCTGAGGACATCAACCTAGCATTAGGCTTCAAATTCGAAGGTTTTTGGTTCTTAGATGGCATCGATTTCCATGTAGGGCTTAAGAAGATGAATCATAAGAGTTTCCTCAGATGTACAAATTTCTGGCTGACATTATTGGGAAGTGTATATATTGCAGGAGCACTGGGCACGATTCTGTAAATGAGGTGCAGCTAAAGCTCATGACTGCCATAAGCTGTGGGATACAGCTTAACTATGGAGCTCTACTGCTGGAATGGATAGGAAAATGGATTCTCAACTCGAAGAAGACAAAAGAATCTTAAAAGATGCTCTACGGTCTATTTATAAGCATCATCTTACAATCTGCTCTGGGTGATAAAATTTGGGACGATGAAGGAGAGTCCATCAACCCAAACAGACGAATGTCCCAACAACTATTTGAGAATTGGAAAAGGAATCCATCTGAGTATGTACGCATGATGACTGAGTCCAGTGGAAGAACTAGTGATCTAAAGGAATTAGGGATTCCAGGAAACATGTCAGTCGTCAAAGAGACTGCAGAAGAAGAAGAAATCAACAAGGGAGAACCCACTGCCCTTATCAAAAAAAGTAAGGTCAAGAGGAAGCTAAAGAATAGGATGGTAGAAGATCTTCAAGGGTCTACCACTGACATCCCTATAGAGTCCTTTGATATTGAGGCTCTGAGGTTACTAAGAAGAAAACAACAGAAGGCTGAGGTAGATGAAGATAGAGCAACCATAACAAAACTGCTGAAGAAGAACAAAATCAGTCACAAAACCAAGAGGCCACCTGTCTCTTCTATCGTAGAGCATCTACCTATCGAAGAGACCAGGCCAAACACCTCGAGCAAAGAAGCTGCTACACTAGATGGTCTGGCTGATCATCAGGACAGAGCTAAAGAAAGTTCTGTGGCTGTGGCTCAGCCTAGAAAACTAAGACAAAAATTGGTTAAGAAATATATCCTTGTCAATGAAGGACTACTCAAGGAGGAAGACAAGAGAATGGCTGCCAACAAAGAACTGTCCAAAGAAAGCCAAGAAGGCAGTGCTCCAGATGAGGGGGAGATACCTGAAGTTCTCACCTTAGAAAATACTCAATCTGAGGGGGAAATACCAGAAATCCTAATGATAGAAAATGCTCCAGCTGAGGGGGAGCTATTAGTCTTGTAGATGGATGATCATGCTGAGGTGGAACCTCATGATATCCCCTTGACAGAAGAAGCTACTCCTACAGAAAATGAGGGAGAGCTTGAGCAGGAATAATAAAAAGAATTCATTGAACTAGTGGAATCCTCAAAAGGAGATAGAGAAGAAGAGGAAGACAAAGATGATGATGAACTTGAGATCACAGGTGTAGGCCATGACAGTTATAGGAGTTATCTCTATAATCAGTTGTTCTCCTATCTACCCATGATGCCATATCATCAGGCTCAAATCTTAAACTCATGGAATAACATGTTTTGGAGCTTCAAAGGATATCTAGTCATCTCTGTGCTAGCTCATGGATTTCCAGGCAACTATAACTTTGCCAAAAGGTTGATCACCAATGGTCCCTCCTCAAGAATGGTGCATAAGGTATTAACTATCCCAATTACTTTTCGAGTGAATCATTACCCACTGTCTTTTTCCAGCCAATTTTATGAATTTCCAAGTTGGTTGGAAGTGGTTCTAAATCCACCAAGTCAATCCCCAGTTATAGAATCCCAAAATTCTGTAACTGATGAACCAAATGTGCCAAACTTCATATTGATCCCAACTCCCATCATCTCTACGATCACTAACTCTAGCCCCATCGTAGAGTCCCAAGGAGAAATTGTAGAGTCACTTACTCCAGAAACCCAAACACAGGATCCTCCATCAGATATTCCCTCTTCATCCACAAATGAATACTTCAACCTTGATCTTTCCCTCTACTCCTCGCAAGATCAATATAAGAAACCATCCCCTCCTCCACACATTCCTCAACTCAGGGAACTACTTTCAGATCTGCCCACCAAAGTTGAGCTGAAGGAAGTATCAAACAAAATAATCAAGGACATCGATGAAAGTCTGGAAGCTCACTCAGAATTCATTCATCTCAGGCTGACAAAAATGATCACTACTGCAAACAATCTCTCAGGCACCCTAAATGCTGAGCTTACAAAGAAGCTAAGGGAGATCATCAAGGAAATGATTAAAAGCATAAAGGACAGAGATGATATTCATTTCCTGGTAGCCAATAAACAAAGAAAGGTTGTTCTTGCATTACAACGATCTCAAGAAGCCCAGAATATCCTTATGATGAAGAACATCATTAGTTTGAAAATTACAGTCAAAGAATTTCAAAAAGCCTACGTAAACAAATAACATCAAACTGACAGTGTTCTAGCCGTCCTCCGAAACAGAGAAGGTCGATCTGAAGCTCTGATCAAGGAAAATCAAGAGGACATTGCTCAAACTCAAAGACAACTCAACGAGCTCATCTAAGGAGTGACTCGACTATCTAAAGACATTCAAACCCTTGATGCTGACATAAAGGGGGAAAATAAAGGGAAAGGAGAAGGAGGTCAGGGAAGAGGAAGAAGACAATTCCACACTCAAATTTCGAGAAGCCCTCCTACAAGGTAATTCCACCAATAGACTCCACGATCAAGCAATCAGACTCAATGATCTAATCAACAGGAAGTCTTAATGGCTTAGCCAATAAGGAGTCAAGGGCCAGCTACCAGCTCACAAAATGTGACCACCACAGGCCTTAGAATGCCAATTGGAGATCTTGCATTCATGAACAGACGTGATCAAAATCCTAGGCTAAGCCCAAGTGAGCTGGAAGATATAGCCAGGTGGGATGAAACAAACAGGAAAAGAAGGGCTGAGGAATATGCCAATCCTCCACGCAAAAGACCAAGGAAATAGAGATAAGTTGAAACTTTAAGTCTTATTAATGTAAAGCTTAACTGTAATATCTATTCCTCAACATCAATAAATTCATGCTTATTCTCTAGAAATTTTAGCTGCTCACTGAAATACTAAGTTATGTTTACTATCCTGCAATTGCATCTAGAAACTAATAATCATGACAACAAATCTCCTTGGTTATGTCAACATCAAATAGGGGGAGATTGTTGAGAGAGTGCATATTTTGATTTGATGTTTAAATATAAATGCTCATGATTATTTGTAAAGTCCTCCAAGGAATATGTGTATAAGGACTTAGTGATAGATCAAATTTGTTAGTTTGATCTAAACTCTCAATGTATATCATTCTGTAAATGAATGTATAGAAAAAAAGATAAAACTTGTTAGGTTGATCTTAAGATGTAATAGATAGGCTTCGAAGAGATCGCAATGTATCAAGCTGATCAAGATTGCAGAAGATAAGGCAGGAACGTAGAAGCATCAAGAATCGTAGTGTGCCTGCCTTGAAGGGCCTCTTCGAAAATCGTAGAGTGGTCCTAACATTTGCTGAGCCAACTCGAGAATCGTAGTGTGCCTGCATGTCGGCTAAATTAGTTAACAGATTTTAACTTAAATGAATGTTCTTGTTGAACAATAATTAACCTGCATAAATATTATAAAAATATTTATGAAATATAATAATAAGGTAACATAATTAGTTAATCAAAATGTGGTGGTAATAATTATAAAATTTTGAAATCTTGATGATTAACAGAATTATAAAATTTGATGACTATTAATTAATATTTTATAATTTTATCAAACTTATATTAATTATTATTTTGTTTAATTAGATCGAACGGGAGGAATTTAACGAACTATAATGGGATAATAATTTTGGGTGTTACATTGCTTAATCCAGGTACGGATTCCGTACTTTTTCAGCGAGACTCATTTATTCTTGATTTGTTCGTTTCGTTAATCATTTCGAAATTTAGTATTGCCTCTCATGATTATCCCTTGTCAATTTATTTTAATAGTTCGTTTGGTGTTTATAGTTGGAACTTATATTTGTACTACTTAGACTAGTACAACATGTCTTAATTTATTTTGATAGTTCCGTCTTGATATTGATACTTGGAACTCGTGTTTATACTCTTGATCTAGTGTATCATCTTTTGTATTTATTTTGATTCTCGTAGAAAGTACATGTTAATATTTTTGGAGACTTTGAGTTGATAATTCATTTTAGTTTAACATGTACATATTAGAAACCCTTTTATTGATATTATGTCGCATGTGTTGTGACATGGTATCCTTGTTAGAATACCGTAGGGTATACCTGAGCTATAACCACATGTGGGGGTACCACAGGCATGTCCTCATGGCACCAAGACATGACACCTTCCGTGGCGGTGTGATCATCAGTCCACGACGTCTCCGTTTTGTGCTCTGGTGGGAGTTGGCCATTTGGTGTTTTGTTGTGGGAGGCGTATGGGTCGACCCTAGTTTTCTGTTCTGTTATGCGGATTGGTGATGTTTGTGCCAAACACACCTTCCGATTTTACACGCATCTGGATTGCGCAGTCCGATGTGTGATTGCCTGTGTGGCATTATTTGACTTGCCTGTGTGGCATTATTTGACTTGCCTGTGTGGCAAGGTATATTACTATTTATTTTGAGCTCGGTATGAAATAACACCCAGCCATTTGATTCAGCCTATTATTTCGTTGTGTTAGTTTTGTTCGTTTCGTTTCAGTTCATTTCATCTCATTTCATTTAATTGAGTTAGTTATTTCGGTTCATTAATTGTATTCTATATCCGTACTGGGCATTTGGCTCATGCTGTGTTTTCTTCCGGCAGGTAATCAGGGGGATTAAGGGTAAGTGTGACGAGAGCTTCCATTAATCCAATGGTTTAGAAATGTTTTGTTTAGGCTTGATATGTCATTTATTTAGAACTGTAATAAATTATTTAGATTGTGGTTTGAGCCATTGTGGCATTTATTATGGTTTGTCTTGTGATATTGAATTATTATGAGATTACTCTTTTGTGGTTTAGAGCCTTGTGATCTTCTTTAGTTCTGTTGTGTTTTGAGTAACCTCTCTTTCTATTTTGGAAAGGGGGTGTTACAGAGTTGGCATCAAAGTCGACTCTCGAAAGCTCGGGTCGGGTCATCCGATCGGGTTGCCAGAGGTGAGGACACGAAGGCTGGTGGTATTATCTCACAATGGAGAGATGAAGGTCCGGAGGTGGGGACACGAAGCCAGCCGGTATTATCCCACAATGGCTAGAGAGGCAAAAATCTTTGGGCCGTGTGTGTGATCGGTTCTGACGGGGACGTCAAAAATTTAAGTTACTACCAATAGTACCTTCAAGTCATGACCTTTTGGGAGCCTGTGGTGGGCTAAGATGACCCAAGAAGATACTATTGGGCCAGTGGTTTGAGGCCTTATTTGGATGGATTTGATTCAATCCGGACTTGGGATTTGACCCGGGTTGTTTCATATGGTATCAAAGCTTAGGTTCTTTCTTGTAGAAAACCTATTTAGGTTTGACCTATGAGTTATGGGTAGACTTCTGGGTTAGGTTTTTGTTCAGTTTGATTTTTTGTTCAGCTATATTCAAATCTGTTTTAATCTGTTCTGTTTATATTCATTGATCTCTTTCTTAGATGGCTCGTCGATACGCCAGAGTTGCTGGGAGGAGAGGTAACAATAGGGGAAGGGGTGATGTTCAGCCCAATAAGCAACCTAATTATCAGATAAATGCTCAACTGGCTAACTTGGTGAATCAGGCGGTTAATCAGGCTTTACCGCAGTTGGTGGCACAGGTTGTACAGGCAATGCAACAGCCGCCAGAAATTCCTAAGCACGGGCACTCGGGAAATAATGGTGCACAAACAAACGAAGACGAAGGAAATGTGGATGGCTTTGATCAGCAGGTGGTTCCAATGTATGTGTGGTTGGAGAGGTTTCAGAAACAGAAGCCATAGTTTTGCAGTTCTGCTCCAACTCCAATTGATGCGGAAAATTAGATTGCTCACTTAGAGAAGATTTTTGATGTGTTGGGATGCTTAGATAATCAAATAGTGTTGCTTGCTGCTTAAAAACTAGAGGGGGATGCACAGAAGTGGTGGAAAGCACTGAAGACAACCAAGGGTGATGGTTATGTCGAGACACTTAGTTGGGCGGAGTTTTGTGAGGTCTTTTATCAACAGTACTTCCCAGTTGCTGATAAAGAGGCCTATGCTAGAGATTATCTGTCTATTCGGCAGAAATATGACTAGTCCATCACAGATTTCATGACGAGGTTCACCAGGTTGGCAGGATTTGCGGGAACTTTTGCAGGGACTGCAGCGGAACAGGCGGAGAAGTTTAAGTGGCGGATTCATTATAGGTATCGCCAGCATCTCATTAACACTAAGTTTGCAGATGTATCGGCGGTGGCTAATGCGGCAAAGAACATTGAGATGGAGCAGCAGGACTTTCAGACTTCCAAACCGGAAGGGAGTCAAAAGAGGGACAGAGATGACCAGCAGGGTCAAGCTTCGGGTCAGAATGGGAGAAATCAAGGTGGTCAGTGGAACAGAAATCGTGGTGTTCAGCAGGGGCAGTGGCGTGGTCAGAATCAGAACATGGGTTATCAACAGATGCCTCAGCAAGGGCAGAATTGTCAGCTTCAGTTACCTTGGTATGGACAAAATCGTCAGTAGGGACAGAATCGTCCGCAGGGGAAAAATCAGGGTCGTTACCCAGGACCAGCTGGTGGGGGTAACCCGAATCTTATTCTGATAGCTCCTTGTGCTACTTGTGGGGCTAATCATCCGGGGAGGCAGTTCCACAGACTCACCGGTGCATGCTTCTTGTGTGGACAGATGGGTCACATTGCTAGGGATTGTACCGGTCCACGCGAAAATGGTGGAGGTGGTAATAATGGTGGCAATGGAGGTCAGCGTCAAGGTGGTCGAGTGTTTGCCTTGACGTATAACCAGGCGGAAGGTGCACCAGGTACTAGTTCTGGTACTCTTTTAGTTGGAAATCGTGATGCGTCTATTTTGTTTGATACGGGTTCTACTCATTCTGTTGTTGCTCAGTCTTTTGTTCGGCACCTAGGAGTGCCATCTCAGTCTTTGAATTCTGTTATGTCTATTGCTACCCCGATGGGGACTTCAGTTGTTATTTATGATTTATATCGAGGTTGTCCGATCAGTTTTAGGGATAAGATTCGTAGGGCTAATCTCCTTCCGATGTGTATGCACGATTTCGATATCATTCTTGGGATGGACTGGTTGGATAAGCACCGTGCCACTATCGATTGTCAGGCGAAGAAGGTTATATTTGGAGATGTGAAGTCTTCGGAGTTCGTGTTTTAGGGTTCACAAACGAGTAGGGTGTTGAAGTTAATTTCAGCTTTGAAGGCTGGGAAGTTGGTAGCAAAGGGTTGTGAAGGGTATTTGGCGTTTGTGAAGGATACCTCTAAGGGTGAGTCTCGTATTGAGGATGTTCCAATTATCCGTGATTTTTCCGATGTGTTTCCTGAGGAGTTGTCAGTGTTGCCACCACAGCGGGAAGTGGAATTTTCTATTGAGCTTGTTCCTGGTGCGGAGCCTATTTCTAAGGCACCGTATCGGATGGCACCATTGGAGTTGCAGGAGTTGAAGGAGGAGTTGCAGGAACTGTTGGATCGTGGTGTGATTCGGCCGAGTGTTTCGCCGTGGGGTGCTCCAGTCTTGTTTGTGAAGAAGAAGGATGGATCTATGAGATTGTGTATAGACTACAGAGAGTTGAACAAGATCACCATCAGGAATCGGTATCCATTGCCGAGGATTGATGACTTGTTTGACCAACATGAGGGGGCAAAGTATTTTTCGAAGATAGACTTGAGGTCGGGATATCATCAGTTGAGGGTAAGGGATGAAGATATCCCTAAGACAGCTTTTCGTACTCGGTATGGGCATTACGAGTTTCTGGTGATGCCATTCGGTGTGACTAACGCTCCGGCGGTGTTTATGGATTTGATGAATCGGGTGTTCAGGGAGTACCTGGACCAATTTGTCATTGTCTTTATTGATGACATTTTGGTTTACTCTAAGTCTAAGAAAGAGCATGAGGAGCATCTTCGCACAGTGTTAGGAATTTTACAGAAAGAGAAGTTGTATGCTAAATTCTCTAAATGCGAGTTTTGATTGGAGCAGGTCGCATTTTTGGGACATGTTGTTTCTGCTAAAGGCATTAAGGTGGGTCCTGTAAAGATTGAGGCTATCACCAAATGGCCAAGACCTACTACAGTGACGGAGATTAGGAGTTTCTTGGGTTTGGCAGGGTATTATAGGCGGTTTGTGGAAGGGTTTTCGTTTCTTGCCTTACCATTGACTCAGTTGATGAGAAAGGGGACAAAGTTTGTGTGGAATGAGGAGCGTGAGAAGAGTTTTGAGGAGTTGAAGAAACGACTTGTATCAGCTCCTATACTTGCATTGCCGTCGGGGACAGGAGGCTATCAGATTTATAGTGATGCTTCTAAGAAGGGCTTGGGGTGTGTTTTAATGCAACAAGGTAAGGTGATTACTTATGCTTCTATGCAGCTTAAACCTTACGAGGTGAACTACCCCACACATGATTTGGAGTTGGCAGCGGTGATCTTTGCCTTAAAGATTTGGAGGCATTATTTGTATGGAGAGACTTGTGATATCTTCACTGATCACAAAAGTCTTAAATACATTTTCACTCAGAAGGAGCTCAATATGAGGCAGAGGCATTGGTTGGAACTTCTAAAGGATTATGATGCTAGAATTCAGTATCACCCGGGGAAAGCAAATGTGGTTGCAAATGCTCTTAGCCGAGAGAGTTCAGGGAGTGTAGTTGCCCTTATTACACAACCTCAGTTTATTTCGGATATGGAGCAGATTGAGTTGGAGTTGTATGTACGAGGTTCAGATGGGCTTTTGGATGGTATGAGAGTGGAACCCTCTCTTATCTCGCGAGTCAAGGAAGCTCAAAAGGAAGATGGGGAGTTGTGGAGTATGACGCAGAATTTAGAGGAGGGCAAGCATTCCGAGTTTCGTATTGATGACCATGGTGTGATTTGGTTGGGTGAGCGATTGTGTGTACCGTCAGATCCAATCATTCGAGAGGCTGTGCTAACTGAGGCTTATAGTTCAACATTTTCAATTCATCCAGGTTCTACGAAGATGTATAGGGATTTGAAGAAGAATTTTTGGTGGAATGGGATGAAACGAGACGTGGCTGAATATGTTGGAAAGTGCCTCACTTGTCAACAAGTGAAGATAGAACATGAACAAGCTAGTGGGTTCTTGCAACAGTTAGACATTCTAGTGTGGAAGTGGGAGGACATCACGATGGACTTTGTGACTGGTTTGCCAAAGACTTTCAAGAAGAATGATGCCATTTGGGTAGTGGTGGACCGACTGACCAAATCGGCACACTTTTTAGCTATCCATGAGGGTTACTTGGTGGATAGGTTGGCACATATCTTTCAGCAGGAGATTGTTAGACTTTATGGTACTCCGGTGTCTATTGTTTCGGATCGGGATCCGCGGTTCACTTCACGATTCTGGAAAGGATTTCAACGAGCTTGGGGTACTCGTCTCAACTTTAGTACTTCTTTCCATCCGCAAACTGATGGGCAATCTGAAAGGACTATTCAGACGTTGGAGGACATGTTGAGGTCTTGTGCACTTGAGTGGTCGGGTAATTGGGATGATTACTTGAGTCTAGTTGAGTTTGCTTATAACAACAGTTGGCATGCCAGTATTGGAATGGCACCTTTTGAGGCATTGTATGGTAGGAAATGTCGGGCACCCACTTGTTGGGATGAGGTTGGTGAAAGGGCATAGAAGGGCCTGAGTTAGTTCAAATCACTACAGAGAAGATAGCGGTGGCTAAGGAGAAATTGAAGGCGGCTCGATCACGACAGAAGTGTTATGCCGATAAGCATTGGAGGAATTTAGAGTTTGAACCCGCAGAGCATGTGTTTCTAAAAGTTTCTCCTTGGAAAGGTATTCGGCGATTTGGGTTGAAAGGGAAGCATAGTCCGCGTTATATTGGCCCATTTGAGATTCTGGAGAGCGTTGGTGAGGTTGCATATCGGTTAGCCTTGCCTCCGCAACTAGCTCATGTTCACAATGTATTTCATGTGTCGTCGTTCAGGAGTTATCATTATCATCGGTTGCACGTGGTGTAATATCCATTTGATAAGATTCGGGAGGATCTTACTTGTGAGGAGAAAGCTGAGGCGATTTTGGATCGTCAAGAAAGGATTATGAGGAGGAAGACTATTCCGTTTGTTAAGGTTCTGTGGAGGAACCATTCGGAGCAGAAAGCCACTTGGGAGATTGAGGAGTCTATTCGAGCGGAATATCCGCATCTCTTCCAAAATTAGGTGTGTTCCATTCTTTTGATTCCGGGGACGGAATTCTTTTAAGGGGTAGGTGATGTAATACCCGGTAAAAATAAATAAATAAATAAATATTGAATAATTAATATTATTTTGTTTTAAAATATTTTAATTGGACTTTATCTTTTATTTGGGTCAAACTAGTCATTTATTTTCGGCTAAAAAGTTAAAGTGTTGGATAAATTAATTTAGTAAAAATTGGGCCTTAAAACTAATTTAATTTAATTTATATGTGGGTAATATTAATCCTATTCTAATTAGGAGAATTAATAAGACAAAATAATAAGTAAATGTATATATAAAACCTACTCTTATTTCATCACGTCAGTCGTCAAATAAGAATTGTGGAAAAAGGAACGGCGCAAGGAGACGAGATTGTGAAGACCGAAGATCAGAATTTTTTTTTCCATACATGTAAGTCTATCTATTATTTAGTATTGAAAGCATGTGGAGGTTTTTTTTTCATGTTTTTGTTTTGATTGAGCTTGTATTGGAACGGAGGGCATTAGCCTTAATTATATATATATATATATATATATATATATATATATATATATATATATATATATATATATATAAGGAGTACTGTTCAATCATGATTTGGAAGGGAACAAAAATCTGCAATCTTGAAGTTGTTTTCATTTTAGAATATAATAATTATATATATATATATACACTTTGATGTTGAGAGTTGAAGTTAAAATTTATAATATACTACCTGCATGTCAGCTAAATTAGTTAACAAATTTTAACTTAAATGAATGTTCTTGTTTAACAATAATTGACCTACATAAATATTATAAAAAAAATTATGAAATATAATAATAAGGTAACATAATTAGTTAATCAAAATGTGGTGGTAATAATTATAAAATTTTGAAATCTTGATGATTAACAGAATTATAAAATTTGATGACTATTAATTAATATTTTATAATTTTATCAAACTTATATTAATTATTATTTTGTTTAATTAGATCGAACGGGAGGAATTTAACGAACTATATTGGGATAATAATTTTGGGTGTTACATTGCTTAATCTAGGTACGGATTCCGTACTTTTTTAGCGAGACTCATTTATTCTTGATTTGTTCGTTTCGTTAATCGTTTCGAAATTTAGTATTGCCTCTCATGATTATTCCTTGTCAATTTATTTTAATAGTTCGTTTGGTGTTTATAGTTGGAACTTATATTTGTACTCTTTAGACTAGTACAACATGTCTTAATTTATTTTGATAGTTCCGTCTTGATATTGATACTTGGAACTCGTGTTTGTACTCTTTAGACTAGTACAACATGTCTTAATTTATTTTGATAGTTCCGTCTTGATATTGATACTTGGAACTCATGTTTGTATTTATTTTGATTCTCGTAGAAAGTACATGTTAATATTTTTGGAGACTTTGAGTTGATAATTCATTTCAGTTTAACATGTACATATTAGAAACCCTTTTGTTGATATTATGTCGCATACGTTGTGACATGGTATCCTTGTTAGAATACCGTAGGGTATACCTGAGCAATAACCACCTGTGGGGGTACCACAGTCATGTCCTCTTGGCACCGAGGCATGACACCTTCCGTGGCGGTGTGATCAGTCCACGACGTCTCCGTTTTGTGCTCCGGTGGGAGTTGGCCATTTGGTATTTTGTTGTGGGAGGCATATGGGTCGACCCTAGTTTTCTGTTCTGTTCTGCGGATTGGTGATGTTTGTGCCAAACACACCTTCCGATTTTACACGCATCTGGATTGCGCAGTCCGATGTGTGATTGCCTGTGTTGCATTATTTGACTTGCCTGTGTGGCATTATTTGACTTGCCCGTGTGGCAAGGTATATTACCATTTATTTTGAGCTCGGTATGAAATAACACCCAGCCATTTGATTCAGCCTATTATTTCGTTGTGTTAGTTTTGTTCGTTTCGTTTCAGTTCATTTCATCTCATTTCATTTAATTGAGTTAGTTATTTCGGTTCATTAATTATATTCTATATCTGTACTGGGCATTTGGCTCATGCTGTGTTTTCTTCCGGCAGGTAATCAGGGGGATCAAGGGCAAGTGTGACGAGAGCTTTCTTTAATCCAATGGTTTAGAAATGTTCTGTTTAGGCATAATATGTCATTTATTTAGAACTGTAATAAATTATTTAGATTGTGGTTTGAGCCAGTGTGGCATTTATTATGGTTTGTCTTGTGATATTGAATTATTATGAGATTACTCTTTTGTGGTTTAGAGCCTTGTGATCTTCCTTAGTTCTGTTGTGTTTTGAGTAACCTCTCTTTCTATTTTGGAAAGGGGGTGTTACATTAATCTATTAACTCGAGCATCAAGAGTTCAACAAATGATCTTAAGTGATTGTGCTAAAGTCTACTTAAGAATGCTTACATTGGATCACAATTCAAGTGAACCGCGAGGAGATGATCAATCATATGATTTTGAATGGCTAGATATGATCTATTTAGTGAAATAAAATCAACATAAGCAAAATCATCAAAGCCGTGTTCAATTGTGTCGTCTAATCCACGACTAAATTATGTTTCAATTCATGGAGGGATTACCAATCGCGTGATGTTGTGGATGTCCAAGCATGTCCAAGAGATTACAATTCGTCAAGCGATAACACAAGGTTTCAATGCACAAGAGAACAATGGAGAAGGATTCAATATTCAAGGCAAAACATTCATGGTGAAATATGATTTTAAGCTCATTAATTTGATTCAAGTTTGATAGAGGGAGTAAGAGAGGAGCAAAGACTCATGTTTGAGACTTAAACATGTTCCCTCAGTCAAACGAGACCCCAACCTAGACTTCTCTTTCCAACCAGACCCCGACCTCATTTTCAGCTACAAAAAGAGGCCCCATCCCAGTTCTCTCCGTCCAACCAGGCCCCGACCCTATTTTCAGTTACAAAATGAGGCCCTAGAGTCATAACGTAGATTTAGCATATTTGTACGAGATTTAAGGGATTTTAGCTATATTTTCCAAGTTCTAATGTAATTAGGATGTTTGTTAGATATGATTTGATTTCCTTATTGTTTAGTAGCTAATATTTCATTTTTCCATTCAAATTGTTTATTCATTATAAGATTATGGTTTCATATTGTTACTAGTATATACATAATACATAGCTTATGTAATGAAGACAACTTTTGATAAATAAAATTTTGGTGAGATTGTTTTTTGGTTCTTTGAGAACTCTCGAACTGTTCATGGTTTTTCTGTGAGGTTCAATTTGACTTATCATACAATAATACATAGTTGTGTGTGGCATCTTCTACTGCATCAATCACTGATTGTATCGAGGTTCTTGTTTCATTATAAACACGGGGTGTAGGTGTTGTTGGTGTTCTATTCAACGCATATTTCCTTGTTTGATCAATTGTACCAAGGTTTTCATCTTTTTATTGGCGTTAGGTTTTGGTGTCGAGAGAGTTCTACCCTTTTAACTTTGCTAGAAATGATCCGGGCAATGACCACCTCACGCAAGCTTGTCGTGTAGTTCATTATTTGGTATTAAAGCTAAGTCTTTCTAGCGAGTTAGTTATCGTTATTTTTTTGTTGAATATATGTTGAAAAAAAATTGTGAGTAAAAAAAAAAGGAGTAAAAAAAGGATAAAAAGGGAGGAAAATTATTATGTATTTTCAATTGCTTGATTTCTACGAATTTCGAGGATATTGAAGATTTATTCAAGAAGTGTAAAATTGGTTACTGTGAATTTTATAGGTTATTATACATCAAACCTTGCTATATTTTGTGTTATGATAAGTTCTTATTGAATTGAATAGTCAACTATGATTTTATTTGGTGAATTCAAAAAGAATTTATAAGAGAGATTAGTGAGCGGAAAAAGTCAAAAGTGTGAGCTTATTAAAGGGTAAAATCCATAGTGAGCGATACACGAGTGAATCGTCTTTGTTTGAGCGAAACATATAAGGGAGTGTTAAGGAAATTTTTTATTTATTAACCGTTGTTTTGCGTAGTAAACATGTATGAATGCAATTATATGGGTCCTTCTGAAAGTCGAAAGAGTTCATTTCAAGGTAGAGATGATCCTGATGCATATTTGAAATGGGAGAAAAAGATAGAGCGAGAGTTTACCTACAATGATTATTACAAGTATATGAAGGTCAAATTGGCGATCCAAGAATTTTTCGGTCATGTAGCCGCATGGTGAGATCAATTTGTGCTTAACAGAAAAAGATGTGGAGAACGTCTGATCGAGACATGGGAGGAATTGAAAACTGTGATGAAAAAGCGATTTTTTATGAGACAACTAAATTGGAGTAAGGGAGATGTATATCCGAGGCATGTATATGAACCTTCAAGGTAATCAATTTAGGATGAAAGGAAGGATCATAAGCATGGAGATTTGCATTAGAGACAACCACGAGAAACCACAAAGTGTATAGGGAAACATTATTTTCTAAGGAGTTCATTAAGATGATGGACGATTGTTAGATGCAGCTATAATGCACTTCTAAGGCGCAAAAGGAACAAGATCAGCCGAGAGAGGTGGAAGATGAAAAAGAATATTCAATCCAAGGAGAACCTTTGGGTTCCCATGTGCAAGATGAAATCCATGATCAAAAGCAAGAAGGTGAACATCCGAAAAAGAGAGATCGAGAACATAAATTTGTAAAAGAAAATACATGTGAAAATGAAAGACAAAAAAAATTGTATAAAAGATTCATAGTGTGAAGGAAAAATCTGGAAAGAGTAAAGAAGAAAACAAAATGACAGATTGAAAATAGAGAGAATGAAAAGAAAAGAGAAATTGAGAATAGAGAGATTGAAAATAATTAAGAGAGTGAGAAAAAAGAAGAGAGAGAAGAAATATTTGACTCTAAAAGAGAGAGTGAGTTGGGAAGTGAATTGTATTTTTGAAAAGGCAATGATTGTACATTTGTAGAAGACGACGCTTTTGAATACTAACCAAATTAACTCTATTTTTTCTAAATTTGTTTTTTCTCTTATACAGGTGAAAGGTCATATACCCGATTCCATAATTCCATACCAATCAACCTTTAACATTCTCGAGGAGATGAATGAGTCACCAAGGCAGGTTGGAGAGTTTGTGACTCCCCCAAATTCAGGTTCCCTAACCTCGGGTTCGGTGCTCACGAACCATCATACAAATAACATCTAACTACCCATTCATTTATGAATTACATCATTCATACAATTAATTAACATACTTAATACAATATCCCAGGTTATCTAACATTAATATATCTTATATACCTTCAATTATACAAAAAGCTTTACATATAATAACATAATAATTAAAGTTATAATAACTACTCCTGTATTTTGCCATTGCTCTTGTCTTTCTCTGACCCTCCTGCTACCTCGTCCTTAGCTAAAATATTATATTTTAGCAAAGATGAGCTACAAGTTTGCTCCGCAAGTTAAAGCATACAATAAGTAATATGAATCAAGAATATTATAGTCTAGATTCGATAGGGCTTTAACAATGTTCAAAGGACTTCGAAGTAGCTGAATAAATCATTTATCAATAACAAGACTTTATTAAATTTCACACTAATCAATAATTCATATATAAAAGAACAAAACTCCTTCGAAGTTTCAATACTGTTCAATTGATTATCAAGAGATAATACTACTACAATAATCAAGTGGGATATTCCCATATTTCATGTTAAGTGATCACAATTGAATCATGAACTATTAGAGGAATTATCAGAAATTCAATACTGAATTACCTTAAGTGTATCAGTTAACCATAAATATTAAATCATACTCTTCTGCAAGTACATGAAGTTATCAACTTTATTGTACCCTATATTATGCATAATACTCAAAAATAGCGCAATAGCCGGATTGTTCGATAATAAAGTCCCCTTTTTATAACGTTATTCATCTCAGTCTTACATCATGAGTTCGTACCATGACAATATGGTTTGGATTACTTTTAAAGAAATGCTAAAGATTTCAACATATAATATCCATATTGATCTAGCCAAAATAATTGGCATTGATCTTTCAATAACAACTTAGTACAAATATTAGAACATTTTATGTTTTAACAAATATTAGTCTCGCCAAAATAATTAGCTGAGAAATAGCTCATAAACTGTTCAATAATAGACAGAAATCAATTACACTATGTGCAAATAATAATAATCATTATAGATGAATAACCAACAATAGTTATTCATCAATCATGTTGTGAAACTCAATTTGAGTTAATGAACTTGAAATAAATGCAAATACTCAATAATAATTTAGATGTGGAATACTCAGCAATAATTATCCACTTAACATGCTGGTAAAATAATAACGCGAGTTTCAGTTAAGGAAACATGTCTTGGTCGTTGACTACTGCTACACAATCTAAGTTAGCTTTGTTTGCAAGACCTATCATTAAATATTGATCTCACAGTTAGCGTAATATATCATGTCACAAAATATTGTTATTTAAAGTTGTTATATAACTTAGATACATTATTAAGTATTCACAACAGTGTTTAGAACCTATAAAAACATATATCAGGTTAAACTATTTTAGTCTGGTTGGATTTCGGTATCAATTCGGTGTCCGGATTATTTTATCAGATAATTAACGAGTTTATTTTCAATAAAACTCTATTCCAAAGCTTCAATATTATTTTAGATAATTTAATTATCCTATATAATAATTTTTTTGGAAACTCATAATAATTTTCAAATAATTAATATCTTTTATAATGATTTTTCAAACACTTATATCATTTTTAAATGATTTAAATATTGAATAATTCTATTATCATTAATACTTTAATAATTTAAAATATTAATGAAATCCTTATCCAAATATTAAAAGTTTTTTATAATAACTCAAAATATTTTTAAAACACTAATATAACCTTTAAATGATTTTTAAAGCATTTAAAATCATTTTTAAATAATTACCATTAATATTAAAATATTAATGTATTTTTCATCAAAATATTAAAAGTTATTTATTATAACTTAAAATATTTTTAAATCCTTTATATCATTTTTAAATGATTTTTAAAACATAAAAATAATTTTTAAACCATTTATTTAATACAATTATTAAATAAATTTATTATCATTAATATTAATTTATTAATTAAATTAATATCAAAATATTAAAAGTTATTCATTATAACTTAAAATATTTTCTAACATTGTAATATCATTTTAAATGATTTTTTAAAATATCAAAATCATTTTTAACTAATTTATTTAATATAATTATTAAATAAAGTTAATATCATTAATATTTAAATAAATTAAAATATTAGTGAAATTTATGTCAAATTATTAAAAGTTAATTTTTATAACCTTAAATAATTTTTAAAACTCATTTATTAATTATTTTCTATTTTTCTCTATTTATTGAAATTAATTATTTAAATTTTAATAAAACTGTCGCTATAGACTTTAGCGACGAAAACTGTCGCAATAGGTGTTCTTCATCAATGAATTACAACCATGTTCAATGCCCTGGGGGTATTTTGACCATGGTTAATTTCTAATTGGTTATAATTCTGGGCATGAGAGTGTATCCATGGTGTAGTACTGGTGTAATACTACAAGTACTAACCAATTTCAGGGTCTAACTACTTCAAAACATGAAGATCCTTGCATCCAAAGTAGCTGTCAGGACTGTTCTGGAGTTTCTAGGTTACCCAGAAACCCAGATAGTGCTAGGTAGCTACTTTAGAGCTTCAACAAATGGATTTCTATGTATTATTTGAGTGTTATAGAGTCACACTCTTCAAGTTTACATGTCAAGGTACAAAAGTACTACACTTAGGTTGGTTAAATACATCATAATAGGAAGATCTGGCTTGGTCAAAATCTTGTCAGAAACATGTTCTTCAGTTTTCTGGAATTTCCAGAAAACTGGTTTTGTGCTTGGTCACCCTACTTTGACCACTAATAACTTGGATTCTGTTGATGATTTAGGTGTTTTGATGTCATGTTTCTATATTTCATATGTTAGGGTATATCAATGATACACTTACACAAGCTAAACACATAACATATGCAAGATCTAAGCACATCAAAACCTGTCAGACACTACTTTCTGGGGAATTTCTGGGTTACCTAGAAATTCATAAACATGACTGGTCAACCATGTTTGACCATTAATAACATGGAATCTGGACATGATATGAACATGATTCCTCTTCCAAATCATAGCATACTATAACAATGATACACTTAGCAAGTCCAACAATTAACAAATTTTAATCTATGACCTCTGACATTTGACTGTCAGGCCATATTTTAAGGTTCTTGACAGTTTATAAAATCTTCATTTTTATGCTCTTAGATGTTATTGATCCATGATATATCATCGTAGATCACTATATAACATCATATAACACATATAAACATAAAAACATAAAATTTTTCTAAGCATATAAGATCTAGCGCGGTTAGGGTTTATACCTTTTCTTTGACCAACCTTTGATCTTCACTTCCTAGTCTTATCTTAGGGTGTTCTTGGCTTATCTTGGGACTGAATATCTATCTAAATTTTGTGGCTTGAGAGAGAGATATAGAGACTTGGCTAAGTTAATGAACACAAATGAGCCTTCCTTGATATTTTCTCTTTCTTTAATTGTCAATCTTTGATCTTGTAGATGTTAATGTTGTTAGGTGGCATGTAATGGCTGATTCAAGTTAGATTTTGAACACATGGTGATATTTCAAGTGGTGAGTCACTAGATTTAGCTAAATCTCTTAACTTAAAAGTTAAGTAAAGGGTATTTTAGTAATTTTGCATCCAAAAGGGTATTTTAAGAATTTTTGACATAATTTTAAGGGTAATTTGGTTATTTGACACAATTCCCTTTACTCTTAACCCTTAGGGTTGTTGGGTATATTTTATATTAAGCTCTACACTCAAGTATACTTGATTAACAAGTAATATAATGATGAATAGAGTATTGTTCCCACAGAGACTAGTATGAAATTTAATCTAATAATTACTGATAAGTTGATTTTATGTCCACGAATTGACATCCAATTTAAGCTTAATTGTTGTGAAATCCTTGTTTTATGTTCTTCTTTTACTTGTTTCTTGTTATTTTATGTATAGGATGGGTGGAGTGGTGTATGATTGAAAAAGGAGAGCATTTGAAGCTATTTTGGAGCAAGTTTAAAATTCAAGCCAAGTCAGAAAACAGTAGCCATGCCTGTCGAGGTGAGCCTATTTTGCTTGTATACCCCCACCGGGGCTAGGGGTCACGAATCCTGACTCTCCTATTTGGTTTCGAATACTGCTGGAACATGGATTAGGGGATTTGCATGGCACATTGACTCTATTATACATGGGGTTTTGGCCAAAACTTCATGGGGGATATATATTGCTCAACAAACAACGAATGTAGCATTATGCAAAGAAATTAATGAAGATTAATCACAGATTTTCATAGCGAGTAGCGGAGTGGAGATTTTGAAGAACGATCGTATTGATTGCGGGTGGAGACTAAAGTGAAGGGTGTTCTGCGTTATTATTCTACTTTTGTTTATTTTTGTAATTGGGAAGATGATATCTTTGATTTATTCAGTTATTATTTCGTTTATTATGAACTAATTACTTTTTAGGCCTAAGACGGATCTTTAAGTGGAACGATGGTTATGTAATCTTTGATTTTAGATTAATAAGCTATTATCCAGTTTATCTATATTAATTTGAGCTTGAATTTATGAATTGCCTGATCAATTATTCTTAGTGGACTTGTATGAACTCGAGAGATGAAATACGAGTCTAGACTTAGTTAATATAGCGTGTGTTCTTGACTTTTGTGAATAAACAGAATCTTGATGAATGTTAGGGTAGAGATCTGCTTGACATCACATGTAATCAAATAAAGAACTTGACCTTCAACCTTCTTTAATGGTAATTCACATAGACATATATTGAGTTAGTTAATTACGGTGTTTAACTTAATTCTATCTTAATTATGGATTTGGTTTAATACGGTATTAGTGCATCGAGAGGTGGCTAGTTCCACATGTGTGTTCTTGATTAATAAACTGGGATAGTGAATTAAACGGGAATAAAAGTGTAATAATCTAAGAGATGCTTAGGGTGAACTCGAAAGCCTAATTCTCCATTACTTGTTTGAAAATTCATTTTTAGCGTTAATTGATTGTGTGGTGATTTTAATAATCTTTATACTTAGTTACCAACTAGAAATTGATTAGTTTAATAAAATTAGGATTAATAGGAAATTGGTAATTGTGAGGTTTAAATTCTTACTAAGTCTCTGAGGGAACGATACTCTACTTACTATTATATTGTTTGTTGACCACGTATACTTGCGTGCTGTGCGTAACTAGATTTTACCCAACAAGTTTTTGGCGCCGTTGCCGGGGACTTTAGTATAGATTTTATTACTTTGCAATATCATTTTAATTAGTCCAGTTTTACTTAAACATTTTTTATTTTTGTGTTGTTCTTCTTATTTCAGGTTTTTGAAGTTGGTTTATGCAAACTCGATCCAAAAATCCAGACTTGCTTCCTTTTGAGGATAACATTGAGAGAATGTTTCAGAGGTTAAGTAAGTGGATCAAGGAAGCAATGGCTGCCGAAGTCCAAAAAGTGTTGAGGGATTTTGCGACACCTAAGGTGACTGAGCTGCAGTCGAGTATCACCAGGTTTGCTATAGCTGCAAATACATTCGAGATTAAGCCTGGGACTATTCAAATGATCTGAAATTTAGTTCAGTTTGGGGAACTTAAAAATGACGATCCTAACGAGCATTTGATCAGTTTTTTGGAAATATGCGACACTTTCAAGTACAATGGGGTGTCGGATGAAGAAGTTAGACTTCACTTGTTCCATTCACTTTGCGGGACAAGGAGAAGAATTGGTTACATTCTCTACCTGCGGGTTCGATAACGACATGGGATGACCTGGCTCAGAAATTTTTAGCAAAATTCTTCTCGCCAGCGAAAACTGCAAAGATGAGGAACGAGATTACCATGTTTGATCAGCAACATGAGGAGTCATTGTATGAGGCATGTGAGAGATACAAGGAATTGCTCAAAAAATGCCCACATCACAGATTGCCTAAGTGGTTACAGATGAATACATTTTACGACAGACTACATGGGAATCTCAGGACGAGTATTGATGCGGCATCGGGGGGAGCTTTCATGGAGAAGAACTATGAGGAGGCATATCAGTTGATAGAGTTAATGGCTGCTAATAACTACCAGTGGCCTATAGCAAGAATGACACAACCTACAGTCGTTGGAGTGTTAGAGGTAGATGGAGTGACAACAATATTAGCACAGATTTCAGCACTCTCTAAGAAGTTTGATGTTTGGTCAGGGGGACAGACACAATAAGTTGTAATTATTTGTGAGTTGTGCGCGGGTGAACATTCGACGGATCAATGCGCAATCAATCCAGAGTCAGTACAATTCATGAGTAGCTACAACAGAATTCCTCAGAATATATATTAGAATGCATATAATCTGGGAAATAGGAATCATCTGAATTCGTCGTGGAATAATAATCAGAATCAACAAGCTCTATGACCATCGTATCCCCCAGGATTTCAGAATCAACAACAACCAGTTCAACATCAAGAGAGGAAATCAGATTTAGAGGAGTTGCTATCAAAGTATATAACGAGCAATGAGGCAGCGATGAAAAACCAAGCAATGGCTATCAAGAATTTAGAAAATCAAATGGGACAAATTGCCTTAGCATTGAACAACAGACCACAAGGGACTTTAACGAGTGACACCGAAAGAAATCCAAAGGGAAATCACGAGCAATGTAATGCTATTACGCTCAGGAGCGGTACAGAGTTGACTTCTAAATTGGATAAGAAAGCCAGAACAGGAGACGAATGTAAGGACGAAGAGAAGGAAATTGAAAAGAAATATACAAAGAACATGGTGGAAAAAGAAGATAAACAAATGAAAACTACACCACCTCTACCATTTCCTCGAAGGCCAGAAAGTGACAAGATGAAGAATCATTTTTTGAGGTTTATGGATATATTCAAACAATTACATTTCAATATTCCATTTGCCGAAGCACTTGAGCAGATGTCGAGTTACATTAAGTTCATAAAAGACATACTGTAGAAGAAACGCAAGCTCCAGGATTTCAAAACAGTGGCATTAACCGAAGAATGAAGTGCAATATTACAGAAAAAGCTTCCTCATAAATTAAAAGATCCAGGGAGTTTCACAATTCCGTGTGCAATTAGGAATCAAGATGTGGGGAGAGCGCTATGCGATCTAGGAATGAGTATTAATCTTATGCTACTATCTATTTACCGAAAACGGGGGTCAAAGGAAGCAAAATCGACCAACATTAGTCTACAGCTTGCAGATCGATCATTAACATACCCATTAGGAATAGTTGAAGACATATTGGTTAAGGTTGATTCATTGATTTTTCCAGCTTATTTTATGGTACTAGACTTTGAAGAAGATAAAAACATCTCCATCATCTTGGGACGACCATTACTGGCCACTGGATAAACACTGATTGACATGACTAACTAAGAACTGATTATGAAAGTGTTTGATCAGGTAGTAAAGGTGAAAGTGTTCAAGGAAATCCCAATCCCGACTGACAAGGAAGAGTGCGAATGGATCGAGAAATCTACAAGTGTCAAATTCTGGGATTGCAAAAAGGATAGTGGTCTTAGGTCGTTAATTGATGATAGAAAGTCATTGTCATCATCCAACAGGCAAGTGAATGAACATGCAATACAAAATTGTTGGTGTTATGTGATGAATAAACATCATGCCGCGGATAGCCCAACCGATCCGGGTTGACACATGGAGTAGTCATGCTAAATGACTTAAAATAAAGAGCTAAGACAACCAAATTGTTTGTTTTTATTTTTTTTATTTTATTTTTTTCTTTTTTTATTCATACTATTTATATTATAGCTTAGATTAATAATTAGGAAATAATAATTTCATTATGTAAGTTTTATTGTTCTAGATATTCTAATCTCCCTTGGTCAATATACATTAGATCTAATGATGCTTATATTGCATAATGTGCAGGTCATGAAGATACTAAGAGAGGACTTAAGGAGCAAGGAGTAGCATCATGATTGGAACATTCAGCAAAACAGAGGCCAACTAACAGGAGGTAGGCCCACCGGGGCGGGCTTATATAGCCTTGCACCCCCCGCCGGGGCGGGGGGTCCTTGAATCTGGAAAATCAATTCAGCAGTTACAAAATCGATTGAACCCACTACTTTCCCTTAATCCTGCATAATGAATTAAACTCCATTGCACCCACTCTCCACCCACGTTTCTGGCATCCTAAACTACTCATCCCCATTACTTCTCCCCGCCACTCCAATCCACTACCACATTATTTCACACCACCATCTCTATATATTCACACCCTCACAACCTAATTTCCTCACAATCTTTCAATTACATATCTCACAAGGCTACGAATTAGGGCTTTCAGTGCAGCAAGTATATACCAACTGACACTCAGTGCTTTGTGTTCTAGTTTTTCACTTTTTAGTACCATAATAGATAAAAAATCGACAAGTTTAGGGGAATAAACATCTGTGCACACCAAGTGTTTGATAGTTTGTGTGAACCAAGTTTAAGGGGAAGGTAGTGTGTTTAACAGTGGGTTAACGTATCCAGAAGTCAATGGCTTCTCAACCTACATCCAAATGACAAAGGGGAGAGAGTTCAAGGCCAACTCCACCATCACGAACATTCGACCGACGCAAGTTCAAAAGTGCCGCCGACCGCTACGACTACATGGTCACAAAGGCTCTTACACCAGAGCGGAGGTTGGCACCGGATGCTCATGATGGGGAAATGGTGTAACAGATTTATCAGAAAGGGTGGATCAAGTCCACTGAGGAGCTCATGGCCGCCTCTATCAACGTGGTCAAAGAGTTTTATGCTAATGTTGAGGATAAGGCACATTTCAACGCAATTGTGCGAGATCGATTGGTCCCGTTCAGTGCTAGTGCCATCAACACATATTATCAGTTGCGGGTACCTCGACAGTGCCAATATGCTCACTTGAGGGATTTCGATATTGACTTTGAGGCCGTTCTTAATGAAATGACTAAGCCGGGAACGACGTGGATCAAGGGTCGGAAAGAAGGTACATCTTTTCACAGCAAAGATCCCAGCCGGTATGGGAAGATTTGGTATGCCTTCTTATGTGCAAAATTTTTGCCATCAACGCACACCTTAGATGTCACCAAGGAGAAGGCACTACTTCTATATGCAATTGTGAAAGACTTTATCATCGACGTCGGGACCATAATCAATTTTTCCATTTGCCAATTCTTGCAAGGCAATATTTCGGGCGGCTTGCCACACCCATCCCTCATTTGTGGGTTGTGTAGCCAAGTAGGAGTTCGATGGTCTGATGATGAGCCCACGCAGATGTCGCTGTAGCTACTAGACAACAGAATGATCTCGTGGTATTCGATGTGGGCCAGAGGTGAATCTCATCCTAGAGGTTTAGGTTTTATATTTCCATCAGCTTCA
The DNA here is from genome assembly GCA_020205505.1 of Panax japonicus. Lineage (NCBI taxonomy): Eukaryota > Viridiplantae > Streptophyta > Magnoliopsida > Apiales > Araliaceae > Panax > Panax japonicus. The sequence continues at coordinate 64,215,048 of CM035113.1, forward strand.
AAGGACGAAGCTGACGTTGAAGATACCTCGAATGATGAGGACGAGACTATGGGGGAACAAGGAACTCAGGCGAAACCATCTTTCGACGCCATATCTAGCCCTCAGTTTCTTTAATTTCAACGACAAATGGAGGAACACTACAAGGCAACACGAAGGGAGATGCAGCGACTTGCTGCGAGACAAGACCACATGTTTGATGCAATGAACTTGTTGTTCGCATCTTTGAATATGACACTCAAGAGCTTTAATCCAGCTGGACAATTTCTATATCAGCAGCCCATGCCAATGCCAAGGTTTCCACCAAGTGACTCTGAGGGAGAAAATCAACCACCACCACCCCAGACTTAAGTGATTACAGGGAAGTCCTCACTCGTTTTATTGTTATATCCTTACAATGAGGACATTGTTGTATTAAGTTTGGGGGAATTAGTTTTATTTTGCATTTTATGTTACATGCATATTGGCATTAGTTAGGTTTGCATTTAGTATTGCATATTAGTTTTAGCATTGATGTAATCATATAGTTGCATAGTAGCTTAGGATCATATTTGGTTTTAATTATGTTGTTCTATGTTTGCAGTCATGTTATGTTTCACAAAAAAAAAGATTTTTAATTTAGTTAGCTATTGTGTTCATTTTGCATATGTCCAGCAGTGTTGCAGCATGTTTATTATGGCCAATAATGAAATTGAGATTAAGAAAACAAATACAATATTCAGTAGTAAAACTAGGATGTAATTTTGAATCATGACTTGGATTGTGCTTGTTTGAAGCTGGTATAAAAAGGGTAGCACGTAACACATATGTGTTGACTTATTGGTTTAAATCAATACATAAATAGTTTCTAGAGGATAAGGCTAGTATAGATAAGATAATGATAAGAATAGGCAGTAAAGACAACAAATTAGGCAAGAACCTAAGTTTGGGGTAAAACGTATGGTGTATAAGCTTCATAAAAGAAAAAAAAGAAGAGAAAAAGGAAATGGAAGCGAGTTGTGTCTTGTGGTGGGTTGAGAAGAATTACTCCCCATAAACATAAGAGTGAAATGGAGCATAAAACGCACTCACCAACCATCTATAAAAAAAAGAAAAAAAAGTAAAATAAAGAGAATACGAGAAATAAAGACAAAGAGTCCCTGTCAATGAAAAAAAGCATAAATACCATATTCGGAACCCTAATCTTGGTAATTGTTTGATTTGAGTTGGAACTTGTTTGTTTTTTGAAATTTTAGAGTTTATTCTGTATGAATCCTAATAAGAGATTAGTTATGTGTTGAGTTTGAATTTAAATCAGTTAGCATGGATGTTACACACACACACACACTATATCAGTGATGACAGTCTAAGAATCAAGGATTGATAAGAAGTTAGTGATTGGTTTTAATATGAAGTGTAGTAATGTTTGCTTGATTTTTTCTGAGTCCGGATGAATAAATTGATTCTATGATATTGTTGGATTCGTAATCATATAGTTAGATACATTACATCTCATTGCCTTGCATTTCGTAGCATGTAGTTTGTTTTGTGCTTGGGGACTAACACAGTTTAAGTTTGGGGGAATATGATAAGTGGATTTATATCCACGAATTGACGTCCAATTTAAGCTTTATTGTTGTTAAATCCTTGTTTTATGTTCTTCTTTTACTTGTTTCTTGTTATTTTATGTATAGGATGGGTGGGGTGGTGTATGATTGAAAAAGTAGAGCATTTGAAGCAATTTTGGAGCAAGTTTAAAATTCAAGCCAAGTTAGAAAACAGTAGGCATGCCCGCCAGGGTGGGCCTATTTTGCTTGTAGACCCCCGCCGGGGCGGGGGGTCACGAATCCTGACTCTCCTATTTGGTTTCGAATACTGCTGAAACATTGATTAGGGGATTTGCATGGCATATGGACTCTATTATACATAGGATTTCGCCCAAGACTTCATGGGGGATATATATGGCTCAACAAACAACGAATGTAGCATCATGCAAAGCAATTAACGAAGATTAATCACATATTTTCATAGCGAGCAACGAAGTGGAGATTTTGAAGAAAAATAATATTGATTGCGGGTTGAGACTAAAGTGAAGGGTGTTCTGCGTTATTCTTCTACTTTAGTTTATTTCTGTAATTAAGAAGATGATATCTTTGATTTATTTAGTTATTATTTCGTTTATTATGAACTAATTACTTTTTAGGCTTAAGATGGATCTTTAAGTAGAACGATGGTTATGTAATCTTTAATTTTAGTTTAATAAGCTATTATCCAGTTAATCTATATTTATTTGAGCTTGAATTTATGAATTGCCTGATCAATGATTCCTAGTGGACTTGTATGAACTCGAGAGATGAAATATAAGTTTAGACTTAGTTAATATTGCGTGTGTTCTTGACTTTTATGAATAAACAGAATCTTGATGAATGTTAGGGTAGAGATATGCTTGGCATCGCATGTAATCAGATAAAGAACATGAGCTTCAACCTTCTTTAATGGTAATTCACATAGACATATAGTGAGTTAGTTAGTTACGATGTTTAACATAATTCTATCTTAATTGTGGATTTGGGTTAATATGGTATTAGTGCATCGAGAGGTGGCTAGTTCTACATACGTGTTCTTGATTAATAAACTGGGATAATGAATTAAACTGGAATAAAGGTGTAATAATCTGAGTGATGCTTAAAGTGAAGTTGAAAGCCTAATTCTTCAGTATTTGTTTGAAAATTCAGTTTTTAGCGTTTATTGATTGTGTGGTGATTTTAATAATCTTTATACTTAGTTACCAACTGGAAATTGATTAGTTTAATAAAATTAGGATTAATAGCAAATTGGTAATAGTGAGATTTAAATTCTTACTAAGTCTTTGAGGGAACGATACTCTACTTACTATTATATTACTTGTTGACCACATATACTTGCGTGCTGTGCGTAACTAGATTTTACCCAACAATTACCTGTTTTATATTATTTCAATTTTATTAAACTATTAGAATTAATGATTATAATTAATAAAAAAAACAAAATAAAAACAAATCAACACAAATTAATAATCGTAATTTTAATCAAATAATGGAGAATTAGGCTCACAATTTCACTTTAAGTTTCACTATGCTTATCACACCTTTTCCCGTTTAATTTACTATCTCAGTTTATTAATCAAGAACACTCAAGTAGAATTAGACATCTCTCGATGCACTAACACCGTATTAACTTAAATTCACAAATTGATAGAATTAAGCCAAACACCTTAATTAACTAATTCACTATTGTTGGGTAAAATCTAGTTACACGCAACACACAAGTATACGTGGTCAACAAGTAATAAAGTGAAAGTAGAGTATCGTTACCACGAGGAATTGTTTAATAAAAAATCACTAAGTACTAACCCGTAACCAACTCAATCTTATTTAAACGAATGAATTTCTAATTATATAAATTAAATTATTTAATTACACTAATTCTAATTACCACTAATTAAAAATCAGATTACGGAGATTTAAGATCACAACTTCCCTTATTGCTTCATTTAAGTTAACACTGTTGGGAGAGTGCATATTTTGATTTGATGTTTAAATATAAATGCTAATGATTATTTGTAAAGTCCTTCAAGGAATATGTGTATAAGGACTTAGTAATAGATCAAGTTTGTTAGGTTGATCTAAACTCTCAATGTATATCATTCTGTAAATGAATGTATAGAAAAGAAGATCAAACTTGTTAGGTTGATCTTAAGATGTAATAGATAGGCTTCGAAGAGATCGAAGTGTATCAAGCTGATCAAGATTACAGAAGACAAGGCAGGAACGTAGAAGCGTCGAGAATCGTAGTGTGCCTGCCTTGAAGGGCCTCTTCGAAAATCATAGAGTGGTCCCAATGTTTGCCGAGCCAACTCAGAGATCGTAGTGTGCTCTCAGAAACGTAGAGTTTACAACTCAAGCAAGTGAAAATCGTAGTGTGCAAGTGTTTAAGAGAAATTGTAATGCTCTTTGTTGATAGCATTAGACCAAGCACCAAGGCGACAAGACACCACGACCTAAATCATAAAGTATCATCTTCCTTTTGTCAGAAGCATCAAGCCTCACATTTTGTGTGGAGACAAACTCCAATAAATATGGAATGGGTTCTAAACATTGTAGTTGTGACGCCCCCAAAATTAGGTATACATCACCCATCTTGAGTCGTCAGATACATGGTACAGAATTCAAATACAACTTACTAATACCACTGTCGTGTATAATACGAAAAAATACAACTGTGAGTTTGAATACAATAATTGTCTACTAGAGATCATACAAACTCAAAAGGAGTCCTCAATACAATTATTGTCACACTATTTCACAGAATAGTGAGGACTACTAATGCTATCCTCTGGACCATTACTCTGTTCCCCAACTCGTCCCTGCTATGTTCTCATTTCCTGAAGAGAACAGTGAAAGAAAGGGTGAGCTCAACTAGCCCAGTAAGAAATATTATGACTAAGATAATGCAGAATAAATTATCATTAGTCTCCAACAATGTTAAACTGATAAAATATAATAGACATCAAGTTTAACTGCAGCGGGATAAGCAATCCATTAAAAGAGTCAAGTAGAGAGAATTGAATCTACTATCTTTTATGATTTAAAAAGTTTTTCATCACTTTTATTGCTGAGACTCAGCTCAATAAATAATCCACATCATTAAATTATCCCTGCACTACAGGCCAAGGATATTCTTTAGTATCACGACCACGAATTATCCATGCACTACGGGCCAAAGATAATCGTGTTTTCATCAACGGTCCTGATCATGCCATAAAACAATTCATCTTTGCACTACGGCCAAAGAGAATCCATAGCCATGATAATACCAAAAACTGTCCATCAATGCACTACGGGCCAATGAGGACTTTTTCCATAACATTTGTAATATTACGATCATGATTATACCGAATAATCCCTGGTCATAATCATACCAAGTCCATCTATGCACTACAGGCCACAGATGACTTTCAACATAACATAAACATGAGGATGATGACAATGATATAAGAATTTAATAAAACAAGTTCAAGAATTAATTTGTCCATGAACCAATAACGTCCAAATTGTCCACACGATACTGTTTTGTGGTGTAAAATTCAAGAACGCTCAGAAGAATATTTTCCTGAAAAGATACTGGATGAAGCGCAAATATCAAGGATATTCTACTAATTTCATGGAGTATAGAAGTCAAAACTTTAACCAACTGAGTATAATAAAGAATGGAATAACAACAGAAATCACCATGCATGCGGAACTTCCCACAGGCAGGTTATTCCAACAGAATACTAAATAACGGAACCAGGTCAGGTGAAATTCACACCGACAGGATGTTCCAACAGAATAATAAATGCGGAATAATAAATGATGGAACCAGGTCCGGCGTATAGCACAGACAGGATATTCCGACAGAATAATAAAGACGGAAACAGGTCCGGTGTAAAACACACAGACAGGATGTTCCAACGGAATAATAATAAAGACGGAACCAAGTCCGGTGTAAAACAAACAGACAGGATGTTCCAACAGAATGATAGAAGAATGTCACCAAGTATAGGGTAGACCGCGTATACAGGTTATTCCAACAGAATAATAAGAAATGGAATAACAATAGTTCTCTTCATGAATAAGAAAGAATAACACCCCTTACCGTAACAGAAACTGGATATAGAAGTAGTGAAGTAGCAGGATACTCTTCTTCTTTCTCTCTATAATTTTCTCTCTATAGCTTCTCTCTATAATTTCTCTCTCTAGAGTTTCAATGATTCGTAAGAAAATAATGAAGGAATGAGCTTCTATTTATAGGAAAATGGAATGCATAGTAACTAATCCATGAACGGTCCAGATTGATTTACTTTAATCTTACGGTCCATATTTAAAGAAAAATCTTTTAAATAAAATATAATATATTCTATTTATATAAAAAGATTTTTACTATGCAAACACTATGCAACACTATGCGACACTATGCATAATAAAATATAATATATTCTATTTATAAAATAACTTTAATAAAGTATTCTGTTTTATATAAAAAGATGTTTCTGTTTTATTACGTTAATAATACGAATAAAACAAAACGTCATCATCGCTATAATAATTCATATTATTAATCGACAATAATTGAATCAAACTGAGCGACTTCTCACATAAATATCAATAATCAATACCGTGTGCTACTATGCAACAACGCGTATTACTGTACTTTTACTACCCAGTAGTTCAACAGTATCAACGGTAAAACTTCCGCCGTTATTTTCAATAAAATATTTTTGTAGTTTTCTCAATCCGACAATAATTCTGTTGTGGGGTCCACCAATAATTGTACCGTCGTACGAATATTTTCCGACACAAAGAATATTCCCTGACCAATCGAATATAATATAACAACTTGCATACTTTGCAAAATTTATAAATACTACCCACAACTATAATATTATCTCAAATTCACACCATAATATAAAAATTATTTCAAGAAAATTAATTCTTTATTCATAAAATCTGGGGTTTCACAATCTCCCCTCCTTATGGAATTTCGCCCTCGAAATTTATGTACGTACCTGGTATGCCGAACAGGTGAGAATACCTTGACTTCACTTCCAATTCTAACTCTTTAGATATAACCTTTGAGTGTTGAATACGATTCTTCTTATCCAAGATTGTAACACGTATCTCTTCAAACGTTAAATCTTCCGCTATCTCATCCGGTTCTAAATTAATAATGTGGTTCGGGTCGTCCACATATTTACGTAACATCGATACGAAAGAAAAAAAAATGTTATGAACACGCAATATATTTGGCGGTAAAACGAGTCTATAAGTCACAGTTCCTACTCAATCAAGGATTTCAAATGGGCCAGTAAAATCAAGCGTTTAGACTTCCTCTATTCGTCAATTCTTGCTTCTAAAATAACGCCCTCTTGAACCTTCTTAATTCTTCACATTCTTCAGCTCCGAGTGTGTAGCTTGAGCGACTTTAACTTTGTCGATTAAAGTCGATTCTACTTGTATATTCGTTATCTTCACGTGAGTTCGTATATTAAAACTTGTAAACGCATACGATCTTCTACTCACACGTCAGCTACCATGTTTGCTTTCCCACGATAATATTGCATGGTACGATCATAATCTTCAACAGCTCGAGCCAACATCTTTGGCATGTTATACGTTCGTTTTAGGTGAAGAAAATATTTGAGGGTTTAAGAAATGGGTTTTGTACTGGTGTCAATACCAAATTCGATTTCACACTCTGGGGTAAGCTAAGAATTCATCAGGAATACGTCAAGAAATTTATTAATGATAAAAATATCATTCAAAACTGTTACTCCCATTCAAGACTTGGATAGTACGTCACATTGATACCAACTGTGACTTCTATCCCTTAACCTAGATAGCACCTCACAATGATACCTATCAACTTGTTATCGTTATTCACGACGTCGCCTACAGAAAGTCTGGCTTCGGTCCATTCCACACAAGGAAGTCATCAACAAAAGGATCGGGGGCTATTTACTTATGGCTTGATATGACAATGATTGAATTTAGTGGTTTGATTGCTTAAATTCGCATAATAGGTTGGTTAGGAATATGAAAGATAACAACCTTACGAAAAACATGATGAGTAGTTAACCAATCATTTCCTAAAATAGCATCAAAGACAAGTATTTTCAAAGAGACAAGATCAACACGTAACGTGAAAGTGTCGTTTTGAATCAAATAAGATTTATAAACAGTGGAGGTAACGAAGGTTTCTCCCAATGGAGTTTCAATAGCTAAATCAAAGTTTAACTTCTCTGGAGTTAAGTACAAACAGTGAACACAACTAGGTGAAATAAAAGAGTGAGTAAAACCGGTATCTAACACGGTATAGACTTCGTAAGAGCTTATGATTAACTTACCCGTGATAATTTTATTCAGGTTCCTCGTCACAAGAGAGAAAAAAAAACGCTCTCTCTTAAACTACCGGCTTTGGCTTGTCTGGGACATCCTTTGGCATCATTATCCCAGCAGGAATTGACTTCATCATACGACAGAATCGAGCTAGGTGACCTTCTCTTCCGCAATTAAAGCATGCTTTGGACTGCTGCGTACAGTTTGGACGGATGTGTCCCTCCTGTCCGCATCTGAAACATACGACCGGTGGTCGTTCTTCTTCCTTAACAACGGTTGCTGGTGCTGACGTCTTTACGTCATTGTTGAACCTTCTCTTCTTGAAATGTCCATTCTTATTATTTTGGCCATGATTACCACCGAAGTGGTTACCATTCTTGGTATGATAATTTCCCCCGCGATGGTTATCATTGTTCCGATGGCCGTTGCCACCAGTATGATTATTATCGTGTTGCTGGTCATTACCTTTTGGTTGTGATAACTCATTATCGCGCTCCACTAACTGAGCTCTATTCACAATATCTGAATATAAACAAAGTTTGTGAGAAATGAGGTATTGACGTATATCGGGTTTCAAACCTCGCAAAAACATTCGAGCCATTCGCTCCTCATTATCGACCAAATGGGATGCAAACCGGGACAACTCCACAAACTTAGCCTCATACTGCAACACGGTCATATTGTTTTGCTCCAGCTTGATAAGCTCTACCTCCTTCATGTGACGAATACTTTCAGGAAAGTACTTGTCGTTGAACAGCTCTTGGAACTTCTCCCAAGACATCTTGAGTGCGTCAGTCTGGGTACGTTTTACAGATTCCCACCAATGATCTGCTTCTTCACGCAACATAAAGGTGGCAAAAGGAACCTTTTGCTCCTCGGAGCATCCCAAGACATCAAATATCTTGGTGATCTGCTTTAACCACGTCTCCGCCTTAAGTGGTTCTGGCTTTCCCAAAAACTCCGGTGGTCCCAGCTCCTTGAACTGCTTAGCAGTGACCAACCGTGGGTTGCCATTGTTTTCTCTTGCATTATAAACAGGAGCCGCCTTCTCCCGTTGTTGTATGAATTGCTCCTTAAACTGCTTAGCGGTGACCGTCCGAGAGTTATCGGTATTTCTACCTGCATTTTGGACAAGAGCTGCCTTAGCCTGTTGTTGCATGAATTGCATAAAGTCTCTGGCCATCCCATTATTCACCATTTCATCGGTGTTATTATTTTCATGAGGAGTATTGTCCTCTAGTTGCACATTATCCTGATTATTGATCTGTGGAGACTCAACGGTCTCCTGTGCTCCATTGATAATCTCAACATTCTCGGATGCCATTTTCAAACACTGCCACAAAACAAATATTAATTGACATGTAACATAATATCTCTAAACTTTGACCAACTAATTTAAATACAAAATAAATTTAAGTAGGTCATACTAGCGAAGGAATTCCCCGTCTCTCCCCTCCTAGTTCTAGTCTAACATCTTAGCCAGGGATCATATCCCTAAGCTCTGATACCAACTGTGACGCCCCCAAAATTAGGTATACATCACCCATCTTGAGTCGTCAGATACATGGTACAGAATTCAAATACAACTTACTAATACCACTATCGTGTATAATACGACAAAATATAACTGTGAGTTTGGATACAATAATTGTCTACTAGAGATCATACAAACTCAAAAGGAGTCCTCAATACAATTATTGTCACACTATTTCATAGAATAGCGAAGACTACTAATGCTATCCTCTGGACCATTACTCCGTTCCCCGACTCGTCCCTGCTATGTTCTCATTTCCTGAAGAGAACAGTGAAAGAAAGGGTGAGCTCAACTAGCCCAGTAAGAAATATTATGACTAAGATAATGCAGAATAAATTATCATTAGTCTCCAACAATGTTAAACTGATAAAATATAATAGACATCAAGTTTAACTGCAGCGGGATAAGCAATCCATTAAAAGAGTCAAGTAGAGAGAATTGAATCTACTATCTTTTATGATTTAAAAAGTTTTTCATCACTTTTATTGCTGAGACTCAGCTCAATAAATAATCCACATCATTAAATCATCCCTTCACTACAGGCCAAGGATATTCTTTAGTATCACGACCACGAATTATCCATGCACTATGGGCCAAAGATAATCGTGTTTTCATCAACGGTCCTGATCATGCCATAAAATAATTCATCTTTGCACTACGGCCAAAGAGAATCCATAGCCATGATAATACCAAAAACTGTCCATCAATGCACTACGGGCCAATGAGGACTTTTTCCATAACATTTGTAATATTACGGTCATGATTATACCGAATAATCCCTGGTCATAATCATACCAAGTCCATCTATGCACTACAGGCCACAGATGACTTTCAACATAACATAAACACGAGGATGATGACAATGATATAAGAATTTAATAAAACAAGTTCAAGAATTAATTTGTCCATGAACCAATAACGTCCAAATTATCCACACGATACTGTTTTGTGGTGTAAAATTCAAGAACGCTCAGAAGAATATTTTCCTGAAAAGATACTGGATGAAGCGCAAATATCAAGGATATTCTACTAATTTCATGGAGTATAGAAGTCAAAACTTTAACCAACTGAGTATAATAAAGAATGGAATAACAACAGAAATCACCATGCATGCGGAACTTCGCACAGGCAGGTTATTCCAACAGAATACTAAATAACGGAACCAGGTCAGGTGAAATTCACACCGACAGGATGTTCCAACAGAATAATAAATGCGGAATAATAAAGACGGAACCAGGTCCGGTGTAAAACATACAGACAGGATGTTCCAACGGAATAATAATAAAGACGGAACCAAGTCCGGTGTAAAACACACAGACAGGATGTTCCAACAGAATGATAGAAGAATGTCACCAAGTATAGGGTAGACCGCGTATACAGGTTATTCCAACAGAATAATAAGAAATGGAATAACAATAGTTCTCTTCATGAATAAGAAAGAATAACACCCCTTACCGTAACAGAAACTGGATATAGAAGTAGTGAAGTAGCAGAATACTCTTCTTCTTTCTCTCTATAATTTTCTCTCTATAGATTCTCTCTATAATTTCTCTCTCTAGAGTTTCAATGAATTCGTAAGAAAATAATGAAGGAATGAGCTTCTATTTATAGGAAAATGGAATGCATAGTAACTAATCCATGAACGGTCCAGATTGATTTACTTTAATCTTACGGTCCATATTTAAAGAAAAATCTTTTAAATAAAATATAATATATTCTATTTATATAAAAAGATTTTTACTATGCAAACACTATGCAACACTATGCAAAACACTATGCGACACTATGCATAATAAAATATAATATATTCTATTTATAAAATAACTTTAATAAAGTATTCTGTTTTATATAAAAAGATGTTTCTGTTTTATTATGTTAATAATACGAATAAAACAAAACGTCATCATCGCTATAATAATTCATATTATTAATCGACAATAATTGAATCAAACTGAGCGACTTCTCACATAAATATCAATAATCAATACCGTATGCTACTATGCAACAACGCGTATTACTGTACTTTTACTACCCAGTAGTTCAACAGTATCAACGGTAAAACTTCCGCCGTTATTTTCAATAAAATATTTTTGTCGTTTTCTCAATCCGACAATAATTCTGTTGTGGGGTCCACCAATAATTGTACCGTCGTACGAATATTTTTCGACACAAAGAATATTCCCTGACCAATCGAATATAATATAACAACTTACATACTTTGCAAAATTTATAAATACTACCCACAACTATAATATTATCTCAAATTCACACCATAATATAAAAAATTATTTCAAGAAAATTAATTCTTTATTCATAAAATCTGGGGTTTCACAGTAGTACTCACCAGTCCCAAAGGCATATAAGATATCCTTATTATGCAATAAAAAAGCGTATTGAAGAAGCTAAGGAAAGTACCATTGGTAAGAGGAAAAACACCTTTTCAGGTGTTAGGTGAGAAAGTAGTCTGCTACGTCAGTGGGCCAGAATGCAACTCAGAAGATGTGCAGAAAAGTCTCCATCAAAGAACAAAAAATGTCAAGCCCATTTAATGCTTCAACGGTTGGATCCAACGGATAGATTTCAAGATCACATATATGCAAATCAAGTAGATGAGAGTATTAAGCAAGCATTTAACAAAAACGTACAAGAACTCTCAACGCTTAACTTTACGATCTTCAAAAGAAAAGTTTGCTCAGCTACTCGGCTGTCTCGAATAAGTGCTTAACAACAACTAAGTAGCAACCATCAAGAACTCAATAACTACCAATCAATTGAAGAAAGAGTTCCAAGTCAAGAGGACTTGAAGAGTTCTAAGTGAACTGTGAAGATCCAAGTCTGCTTAACTTGAAGAGTTCAAGAGTAAACTAAGAAGTTCATAGACTGCTGGTCTAGAAGGAATCTTAGTGATTCAAAAAAGTGTATAAGTCATCCTTAGTAGATTTCATACTCGAGGAGTAGAAGAGTGTACTAGGAGCTTTAAGTGCTCTAAACCACTTAAAACGACTGTGTCTATTACATTCTTGCTATAACTGCCATATCTGCCATAACTGCTATAACTGCCTCACTCTCATAAACTCACTATCTTAAGGGAGATTAAAACAAATATTAATTCCGCTAAGTTTTAATCATTATCAACTAACAAGTTAAAATGAATTTTTTTTAAGTATCTATTCAACCCCCCCTTCTAGATAACTATTGTGCCTCTGGGAACTAACAATTGGTATCAGAGAAGGTCTTATTATATAGCCTACAAAGCCTGTGTAGATCCAATGGCACACTTACGAAGCGAATTAAGGACAGGAAGAGGCAGCAAACCACCAATGTGCAACAAAGATAAATTTTCAAACTGGAAGGTTCGGATGCAAGCATACATGGACTCAATAGATGAATATCTATTTGAGACTGTTCAAAATGGGCCCTATATTCCAACAAAGGTTGCACCAACTACAGACGATCCAAACAAAATACAATTCAAAGTCAAAGAAGAATGGACTGACAACGAGAAAAAAGCTGTCCAACTCGACAAGAAGGCCAAGAACATTTTGTTTCAATCCTTAGTAGACGATCTGTTCAAAAATGTTGTCAACAGAAAAACTGTGAAGGAGGTTTGGGAAGCACTACTCATCATACACGAAGGAACGGAAGAAGTAAGAAAAAACAAACAATCTCTCCTGTCACATCAGTATGAAATGTTCGCTCATGTTCAAGGAGAAAACGCCACTGCCACTTATGAGAGATTCAATGTTCTGCTCAACTCTCTACGAGCCTATGGGAAGATCTATCCAAACAAAGATCTAATCATAAAATTCATGAGAGCCCTACCAAACAGGCGGGATGCCAAAACCACTGCTATTAGAGAGTCAAAGAATCTCCTTGAGATGACAGTTCAACAGCTATATGGCAACCTTCTGACATACAAACTGGAGCTGACTCAACGAGCTGAAACCCTATCAGAAGGAAGAAAGAATGATAAGGGTGTTGCTCTCAAAGAAACTGAAAGTACCTCAAAGGTCAACACTTAAATTGACTCTGACTATGATGAAGACGATGATGAGGACTTTGCAATGCTGGTAAAAAGACTAAGAAGAGGTTCATGCGTCAATGCAGAAATTGCAATCTAAAGAAGGTCAGCAACTACAACAGCCAGGAGCAAGTGAATGATCTATGCTACAACTGCAAGAAGCCTGGCCATTTCATTGCCAACTGCAACAAACCTCTCAAAGAAGAACTAAAGAAGAAGTCACATGCAAAGAAGGAATACAAAGGCAACAAAAGGACTCAGAAGAGAGACAAAGGCCTTGTAGCTGGAGGATCGTGGAGTGATTCAGACAATGACTCAACTCCCGAATCTGGAGATGATGAAGATCCTCAAATGGCTAACCTGTGCCTAATGGCCAAACATGCAAAGGACAAACTAAACTCCAACATACAAGAAGTAAGTATCGATGAGGTATTTGAATTTAACTCACCTGATGTAGACATTAATGATTTGAGAACTGTACTACATGGCATAACAAATGATCTGCATCAATACATGAAGTGGTTCAGAGTTTTTTCGAAAAATTACACACTTCTTCAAGAGGAGAAAAAGAAAGTTCAAGAAGAGCTAGAAATAGCTCTTCTAAGTACTAACTTTCTCTCCAAACTTGAGGCTGAGAATGAGATCTTAAAACAGACCAATGAGCTTAGTGCACAAAGAGAGTCCAATCTAACCTCTAAAATTGAGGAACTAGAAAAGAATATCTTTACATAGAACAAATTATCATCATCCATGGACTCCATGTTCTCTAGTAAAAGAAGTGCATTTGACAGAATATGCTTAGGCTTTGGAGAATCCACCTCAAAGCCATGTGTGGAAAAATTAAAGGAAACAAGCACTAGTAATGCCTCAAGTTTTAATATAGGCATTACATTTATAAAATCCTCACAGAAGGAAGAACTAGCCCAACCCTGTTCTACTGAATCAATCCATACTCCAAGGAGTAAAGGATCTCACACTGGCCTGGGTTTCAAAAAAGAAAAGAGTAACCCATCCTCTCCTCACCAACCTCGAAGGATCGTAGAGTCGAGTAAGACCAACTCTATGAATCAACTGGGAAGGTACAGTAGAGGTAAGGTACACTGTAACATTCCAGAATTTTAAATGTAATATTAAATATTTATTGAATTAAATAAATATTTACTGGATGTGTTTATCGTTGAATAAATATTTTTTAATTGATTTAATTTGGAGAATTATTTGTTAAATAAATAGTTGATGAATTAAGGAAATTATTATTATATTGATATTTCAATTTAATGGTTAATTATTTGTATTGTGTTATGTGATTAAATGATTTATTTAATTAATTGTTATTTGAATTAATTAAATTCAGTATGAAAACTTGATTACATATAGTGCGACAAATAACTATATTATAAGGAGTTATTAAAATAAATTAAAGTAGTTTAATTTAGTTTTTGCCAAACAAGGCTTAATATATTAATTATTTAATATTTAAAAGGTTTTTGCCAAACAAGTCTTATGGCTTTTGGGATTTCTAGTCTCTAAAATTAAATTAAATAAATAAAATAAAATAAAATAATAAATATAATATATTTATATTATATACGTTAGTAACTGATTTTGCAAATAGTAATATTAAGTTATCAGTTTTGTTTCTTTGCGCTTAAGTGTTAGCTAGACTACGTGACTTGGTAATTGGCTTAAACTAAGAAGAGTCTGAGAAGGAGGGTTACATTGAATTACAGTGAAAATTAAGAGAATTTGAGAGTGAAACCTGAGAAATTGTCTGCAATTGCAAGATTGTGCAAGCTAACTTGAAGGTATGTTCACAACTTTGATATTATATATGCATATATGGGTTTCACGGCAAAAAATGCATGTTCTGTAAATTTCATCTCTTCGAATTATTGATATATAGTTGGTAATTGTGATTATACATGTTTATGATGCTAGAGAGTATGTTCAATCAAGGAAATTGCATGCTAAATTTGTTTGACAGTAGGAATAAAATTTAACATTATAAGTATTTTTTTGTATGGCTTAGGCAAGTACCAATTTAGATGGTCAATTCTTATGTTAAAGTATAAATTGAAGCTTGTATATATTAGTTCACTGACATACGAGTATAACGTAGTTTGAATGAGATGATTTGGTCATATATTGAATTCACAGTGATGATTTTTAAGATGAATGTCAAGAAAATTGAGTTTTTATGAAAAACGTGAAAATTGAGAAATTAAAATAGTTTTAGTTGTTTATAAATTATGCTAAGTGGTTGTAAATGTTAGCAAACTTGTTTATGATATTGTTATATTTATCTTACATGTTATTCCCACTGTTTGGTCGGTAAAATTTGTGTTAGTTGGCTTAAGAAAAGTGCTGAAGTTCTATCTGAAAAAACTGAGTTCTGCACGTCTCGCGACCGCTCAGCCCTTAGGCGCAGGCGCGCCGCTGCCGCACGGGCGCACCACATCCCGATATAAAACTAGCGCGGCCGTGCCAGTGCCCATTTCTAGACACTGAAGTCTGCTAATTCTGTAGACTTTGGTCGTTCTTTGTAGCTTAACTAAAGGTTATGGTACTGTATCCAACATGTAATAACAAGCCTAAAACAAAGTTATGCTATATGGATTATGAATTCAATGTTGTAAAAGAGATTAGTAGGTTACGAACGCATTATGTGATAACTTAGTTTATACAATGAATGTTAGATAGGTGTTGTGATGTTAACACTTGGGAATTCTAAAATATATATAGTAGCATAAGACTTGTGCTAAGATGATAAGCTTAGCTAGAAATGTATATGTTATGGTATGTTAGCATATCTAATAGACAATGTGATTCTAAACCAATGTGTAGGTGAACGTGAGTTTAATATTTTAGCTTACGCTTGAGGCAAGTTTATAAACTTTCTTTTTACATTGAGCAAGTTTTCTAACTCTACACTTTCGTTGAGTTAGTTCTATTATTATATTGTGTAATACTTCATTCTTTTGATTGAGCAAGTTTTTATATCCTAACTATTATTGAATAAGTTAATTGTTCCTAAAATTCATTCGAGCAAACTCTAACTCTAATGTTATTGGAAATTCTTAGTTGGTTGATTCATTCTAACTTGTTACAGTTAAGTAAGTTTCTTAAGTTCTATTATTGTATAATGAACGTAGTTTTTGAACTCTCGTCTCTATTATTGAACTGTTTTAATTCTTTACATGAGTTAATACCTTGTTGGGCAAGTTTTTAGTCTCCAACTTGCTATCAGTTAAATGTACGTTCAGGAATTTCATTTCTAATGATTATAAGACTCGAACCTTAGCTTATTTTATTTTTCAATCAAAGGTTAACCATCTTATTCATTTTATTAAGTGCTTATGCTCTATAGTTATTTCAAGCATGAGTTTGTTATATATATTCAGTTCATTTATGATTCTCAAATGTTCTAAGTTACGTTGTTATTAAACAACGATTGTGTTATCAAGCATTGTTGATTCAACTAGTTCCCTAGTTGATGATCATTAAAATTCAATAACCCTTGAAAGCTTATCCAAACCGAACTTTCTTTGGTGCGGACTTGTACTCTAAATACTGAGATGAACAACACTATGTTTAGGGGTTTACGCTTAGCGTTAAAATGATTGTGCACAATATATTATACGAAGGATTGATCCCCTTAAGTACGTGGAGTCCTTATAGTCATATGACTGTAAAAGTTAAAGTTGAAAGATTACTTATAACTGTGGACATGGTTCGTGGTCATTAGACGCTCAGTAGTATGTTTAAAAATGTTAATAGAACATATCATTCAGTTTTATTGAGACTATGATTTGGCAAATGTTGTAATGTTAATAGAACATATCATTCAGTTCTATTGAGCCCATTATTTGGCAAATGTTGTAAAGATATTTATTCTTATTTCAAGTGAGCCTTGTTTGCTCACTCTTGCATAATTATACACTTATTGCAGCTATGGTTGAAAAGGTAGATAAACCTACAACTAGCAAAGGAAATGGAAAAATGTACAAGTGTAATTTTACTTTATTGTTATAATGATAGACTTTTATCAATGATGTGATGTAATAATTTTATTTCCGCACTTATATGATGTTTAAAGGTTAGATAACCTGGGAGATAATGTTTTTATTCAAGTAATCATGTATGGGCATCTTTTATTATTCAATTTATTATGATTCGGTAGTTAGATATGAATATTTTGATTACGTGAACACCAAATCTTGAGGTAATGAAGTACTGGGATTTGGGGGTGTCACATATTGTCCTCACAATTCGTGAAACCCAAGGACATATGGAAGAAGGAAAATCAGGTTAACAGGAGAATGATTAAAGAACCACAAAAGTCCAAATGGAGAATGAATTCCCACACACACACAAGCATGCATCATATTAAATGTTTTGTATGCTACAAAATTGGTCAGAAGGCGGCAAAGTGCTATTATAATTCCATGCATGTGAGACCCAAGTTCGAACAGATTTGGGTCTCCAAGGGTACTAACAAAATAGGACCCATGCAAATATGGGTACCAAAATGAAGGTTTGATATTACCACAGGAAAATAGCTCCACGATCATGACCTAGTATCTGGACAGTGGATGCTTAAGGCACATGACTAGGAACAAAGATCTTTTGTCTAACTACATAGAAAAGGAAGGTCCCTCAGTCATCTTTTGAGACAATGGCTCTGGAAAGACAAGAGGATATGACTCAGCTGGAAATGAAGCAGTGTCCTTCAGCAGAGTGGCCTATTTAGAAGGACTACAACACAATCTTCTAAGCCTTAGCCAACTCTGTAACAAGGGTCATCAAGTAACATTCCTCAACAACCAGTGTCAAGTCAGAGATTTGAAGACATCTGCTGTAAAGCGAACCGAAACAAGAGAAGGAAATGTATATACATTTAATTTTGGACAGCTAAGCTCAGTTGAAACAATATGCTTTCTGGCTAAAGCATCTGAAGAAATGAGATGGCTATGGCATAGACAATTGTCTCATTTAAACTTAAAAAGCATGTCAAAGTTGACCTCAAAAGATCTTGTTGCAGGCCTACCCAAGTTCAATGTCATGAAAGAAAGGCCATGCAATGCCTGTTAGCTTGGAAAACAAACTAGAAGCTCAATTAAGAGCAAAACTGCTAAGTCAATTGACAAGCCCCTGTAGTTGCTGCACATGGATCTATTTAGGCCAATTCCAACTGCAACTCTCGGAGGGAAAAGATACTCACTTGTTATAGTCGACGATTACACCAGGTCACATGGGTGTTCTTTCTAACCTCAAAGGATGAAACTAGCTCCCAACTGATCAAGATGTTCAGGATGGTGATGAACGAGAAAGGAGAGAAAATCAAGGCTATAAGGAGTGAACATTGCAGAGAATTTGACTTCTCAGAAATGGACCAATTCTGTACAGAAAATGGCATCCGTCATAAATTCTCAGCTCCACGAACTCCTCAACAAAATGGAGTAGCTGAAAGAAAGAACAGAACTTTTATAGAAGCTAGAAGAACGTTACTAGTAGCAGCCCATATGTTAGAGTTCATGCTCTAGAGGCCAATTATTTAATATAATTTCTTAACGTTTTGATATTATATTTGATTGAATAAATGAATGATTTTATTATGGTTTTATTTACTGCGTTATATAAATGTTAACATAATAAAAATCCTTAGAATATTGATACAAATTATATAGTTTCAAGTATGTGACTTGAACGTGAGATTATATAATTATAATTAGTATCATTGTTCTTAAATGTCCCTTGTCGAGTATCGTTGTTGATGGGACAACATTGATGCATTAAGACTAGTATGTGGATTGACTGATGACCAAATCTCATTGGTCATAAATATATGAGATATTAAGTCAATGCATAGGTACATGTTAGAGAACGATGTACTAAACAGACCCACCATGAGAATTATATGTGGAGCATTATGCGAAGTGTCATTAGCAATTCTCATAGTGACAATGATGTAATGGTCCTCCGACCTGAAATCACTATATTTCTACATGGGAATTTATGTACTTTGATATCATCAAATGTCACCTTTAATAGGGTGGACTATAAAGGTGATTATTGGGTACATCATGAATCGTGTGAGGAATATGAGTGATCTAGATGGAATTAACCATCATATACATTAGGGGTTATATCCATAGGCCTCTTGATTGAGTAGGACTATGAAATGCATGGCCATGCTCAAATAGTGATTTGTTTCATATAGTCTACTCATTGATCAAGAAAAACTCAGATTAAATTATGAAGAGTATAACACATTCCATGACTCGAGTTTAATATAGGATATTAAGGTTAAAAGGATTAAATTACATTGAAACATTGGTCACGAAAAAATTGCATCGAATCATCGATCTTATTATTACTTGGATAGCAGTGATGCATTACTAGATGCCGCTCACTGTTTATAATTTTATAATATGATTTTAAAATTATTGCTAACGTAATAATAACCTATAGGGTCACACACATAGAACGTAATTAAAAAGGAAATTAATTTAAATTATAAAGATTTAAGTATATCAATATGATTGATAATATTTAAATTAGGAATTTAAATTTATAGGATAATTTATATATAGGTATATTAATTAAGTAAGACTTAGTTAATGTATTTATATAAATTTGGATTTTATTTTAATGAGATTAGGGTTTTGATTAATTCCGATTTACTGCTATATATATGATATATCAGCGTATTAGGGAAGTTAATCATAACCTAAAACCCTAGCCGCTCTTAGAGAGTGACTAGAGAAAACAGTTTCAAAAATCCTCATCCTTGGTGGCTAGTATCGCAGTTCCTTTTTACTGCAGATCGTACGACGGTTCGTGGGGCATTCGTGTGGATACCGTAGAGATGTTGTTCCGTTGGATTGCGTTGGAGATTCGACCGCATCATTTCTACCTTTCATAATCGGTATAATATCTAATCCACTGAATTAATTTCTATTTTGCATGGATCCTGTTTTGGGTTTCGGAAATTGCTTTGATTATTTTATATTTCCGCTGCGTTTTTGTACCGAAAACCTTACACCATCTACCTTAATACTTCTAGACAGAAGCCATCAACACTGAATGCTACACGCAGAACAGATCACTGATACACTCTACGATCAAGAAGACACCCTACGAACTGTGGAAAGGAAGAAAGCCAAGTGTAAACTACTTTACATTCTCAACAATGGAAAGCAGTACTTGACAAAATTTCAACCCAAGTCAGACGAATGAATCTTTCTTGAATATGCCACAGACAGCAATGCCTACATAGTGTTCAACAAGAAGACGCTGAGTGTTGAAGTCTCGATTCACATCATCTTTGATGAAACAGACTTAGACAAAACAGTGCTTCAAGACACTACGACCGACAGTGCAGACACTATGAATGAAGTTGTCGAGCTCAACACTACGATCGTAGTTCCAAATAGTGAAATCGTTGAGCAAGAAAATGAGATCGTAGAGAGGCCTATGCAAGAGAACAAACCTCCACACCAAGAAGATGAAATAGATCTTGAAGATTTAAGACAAGAAGGCATCAGGATAGATGTCCCAACCAGAAACAGATGGGCTAGAGATCACACTCAAGATCTAATCATTTGAGATCCGAGTGCAATAGTCAAAACAAGAACTGCCACCCAGAATGAATGCTTTTATCTAAGCTTCCTGTCACAAATGGAACCAAAGAAGATAGAGGATGCTATGGAAGACTCCAGTTAGATAGAATCCATGTAGGAGGAACTCAACCAATTTGAACGAAACAAAGTATGGAGATTGGTACCAAGACCAAAGAGTCATCCTGTCATTAGAACCAAGTGGGTCTTCAGAAATAAGATGGATGAAGATGGAGTAATAACCAAAAATAAGGCAAGACTGGTGGCCAAGGGTAACTCTCAGGAAGAAGGCATTGATTATGATGAGACATTTGCACCAGTTACCAGACTAGAAGCCATCAGGATATTCCTTGCCTTTGCTTCTCACATGAAGTTCAAGGTCTTCCAGCTGGATGTCAAAAGTACATTCCTGAATGGAGAACTCCAAGAAGAAGTCTATGTAGAGCAATCTCCAGGTTTCATCAATCCATTTCTTTCCAATTATGTTTATAGATTAGACAAAGCCTTATATGGTCTTAAACAAGCACCAAAAACATGGTATGAAACACTGACTAATTTCCTTATTGAAAATGGGTTCACAAGAGGTAGAGTAAATACCACATTATTTCTTAAAAAGCATAAAGACAAAGTCTTATTGGTTCAAATATATGTTGATGATATTATTTTTGGCTCTACTGACGAAAAGTTATGCAAGAGATTCTGCAAGCTAATGCAGAGCAAGTTTGAAATGAGCATGATGGGTGAGCTGAATTTCTTCCTTGGACTGCAAGTATGACGAACGAGATTTTTGTAATTTAATTCAAATATTTATTGAAGTAAATAAATATTTTTGATGATTTAATTATTATATTAAATAATTAATTGATGCAATTATGGTAGATTAATTTAATTATATGTGTTACATTTATTAAATTAATGTGGAGAATTTGATTATTCGATGTATGTAATTATGTGAGCTTATGATATTAAAAGAAATATTTAATAAGCCTATTGGTATTTAAATTAATTTAATTATTAATTAAAGAGTTAATAATTTGACATTATTTATTAATGAGAAATTTAATTATGTGACTAAGTGAATTTATGAGAAATTATTATATTTTATTTAAATTAAATTAAATTAAATATTTGATTTATTGTGTAATGGTGTGGCATGATTTAAAACTATAGTATAAAAGATTAATTAAAATAATTAGAAGAATTATTCATGTTGCTAGCCAAACAAGGCCTTAAAGGGAGTTATAGAAGTTAACCCATGATGGGTAACTGACCTCCACTCACGTACACATCATTCTTTATTATACAGTCTTATTGAGAAGACACATTATTTTATGAGTTAACATAGAGAGATGTCAGAGAGAATTTCAGTGAAATAGAGAGAAGCACTGTGAATTATTGTGGTATTTTAGAAGTACGTGAAAGTCAGAGAAATTGTTTTAAGGGTAATCTTCTCCTCCCCAAAGTTTCAATTTATGTTGTTAAGCTTTCAAAACTTCTGTAAAGTCTCTGTAAATTTGAAGGAGTATGGATTATATACATATATGTGTTAAGATGTTGTTTTAATGTGTTTCTCTGTTGTATATGATTCCATATCATAAGTTTCATAATATTATGACTTGTTATTTCAAAATTTACAGTGTACGTTATATGGCTATATGGCCCTTATACGTAACTTTAATGTGTCAAACATAAATGATTATGTAAAATTTACACTCGTATATTATTATGCATGTTAATACGAAGAGACCAAACTTTAAATGAACGTATTCAGTGTTATAACGAATTCGTAATATTAATTTTCATGATTTATGTTCAAAACCTTCAAGAACATCAGAAAAATTAAAATTTACATATTTTAATTCTGTAATTATATGTTTTAAATGGTTAAAGTCACTCTATAAATGTTGGGTAATAATTATATACGAAGTCTAACATGTGGGTATGATTAAATTCGTGTAGTAATAATTTAATTGAAGTTTTTGGCCGTGTTCTGCAATTTTTGCGAATTGCAGAACAGTTTTTGGTTCGCCGCGGCACGGCGCTAGTCTCATGCCTTAGCATCAGCGCCGCAGCGCTAAGAGTCTGGATGCAGCGCCATCGCGCCGCAGCGCCGAGTACCAGTACAACAGTGGCGCCGCAGCGCCACTCTTCAGAAAGTCTAGAAATGAATTATTTTTAAATGTTCAAGTCTAGCAATGTGATAGCAACTCGATTTAAAGAACATTGAGATATGTTAGAAGTATACTGAGATATTAAAATAGATGCTTAGCATGTAAATAACATAATTACATGTGGACTAAATTATTAAATAAATAGTTAGCTTAGTATTCGTGAAGTGTTCATTATATGACAATGAATGTGATAAATTGACTAAGTATAGTCATAATTCGAGTTAGATAAAAAGAATGAACGTTTGATGATTAGTTAAGTTATAATTAACCGATATTGTGAATGTTAATTGTATGTAGGATTAAATTCAAGGAACATATTTAATTAAAGTGTAATCTACGCATGAGGCAAGTTTCCTAACCCTACTTGTTATCATTGTTCATGTTTATTATTTACTTTGAGTAAATTCTCATTACTATTACTCAAGTTCGAATTGTTATATTAAAGATTGATTATCTTTTCAAAGTGTAAATCTATTATACAATATTTTTTTTATTGTATACTTCTCGAGATTATTAT
Source organism: Panax japonicus (assembly GCA_020205505.1). Classification (NCBI taxonomy): domain Eukaryota; kingdom Viridiplantae; phylum Streptophyta; class Magnoliopsida; order Apiales; family Araliaceae; genus Panax; species Panax japonicus. The sequence goes on from CM035113.1 coordinate 64,238,802, forward strand.
TCAATTTGAATATCATTATTGTTAAACCTTATTAGACTAGTGAACCTTATTGATTAGACTAGTCCATAGTTGATGAACGTTCTAAATTTCAGAACCCTTATTGAATTATCCAAACCAAACTTCATTTGGTGCGGACTCGAATGTTAAACTGAGATGAACAACCCTCCAAAGGTATTTACTTAAGTGTTATCGTTAAGATATTGTGCACAGTATGGTACTAAGGGTTGATCCCCCCAAGTACAAGTAGAAAGGTCCATAGTCTTATGACTGTTAAAGGTTTCAAGTATAACCCTTGATAACCTAGGACATAGTTAAAGGTCTTAAGACCCTCAAAAATCTTTTGATTCTTGTTATTCATTCTTGATTCAAAAGTTGAGCTTTTATTTCAGAAGTCTTTGATTCCCTCGCATGTTATTATACATTATTATTTCATTATTTTATTTGTGGGCAGTCATGCTCACTCTTACTTAATAATAACATTGCAGTTAAGAACGAAAGAACCGATGAGCCTTCTACTAGTAAAGGCAAGGGCAAGATTAACAAATGTTGAAGACTTGTATTTATGAGATGTTGAATTTATGTGTTAAGACTTGATGTTGTTTAAGACTTATTGTTTATGTTTCTGCACAGATGTTTAAGGTTAGCTTAACCTAGGATTGTATTATTATTCGGATGTTGTAACCCTTTAAGGGGAAGATTTTATTTCTATCTATTGCATGGTTTGCTTTTATTATGGGTAGATAGATAGATGATATTTGTACAGTGAACACCAAATCCCGTGGAATCGAAGTACCCGGATTTGGAGGTGTCACAAGTTGGTATCAAAGCTGTAGGTTATGAACCTTAGGTGGGGGAACAACCTTAGGTAATAGCCTTATAGAAAGAACATAGTGATGAAAAACTCTTATCGAGTTCTAGGAAATGAACTTTTGTAATTCATTGAAGATAATAAAAGACTTTATGTGTTTATGTGTTAAATTATGCGGTCACTAGTATGACTTTGTTGTCAGGATGTCGGATGTTGGAGGAACTAGTCGAGCAAGGGAGGAGGAACCCCGAGTACCTATAGTACCTATAGAGGAGGAGCCCAGAGACATTCATGTCATTAGGGAACAGTTGGTACAGAGGGAGTCATCTCCATTGATCACCATTGTTGGTCAGGAGCATGAACCTGAGACTGATCCTGAGGAGGAATTTGACGAGGAAGAAGAAGAAGAGGAGTTTTCACAGCACTCCATTGATGCTGAGATGTACGACACATTATACGACCGTAACGTGGAGTTACGAGATGAGGTACAGGATCTGACTGAGCGAGCTATTATTCAGCAGATTACTCTAGAAGAGAAGGAGAGGGAGATTTCGACTCTTCACTCATGATTGGGAAATGTAGAATGGGATTTGGTCCACGAGAAGGGTCAAACTGAAGATAAGACCGCATAGATAGAAAAGTTGAAGAAGGATCTGAAAGAGAGTTCAGAGAGGCTTGCCATAACAGAGGATGGTTGGGTAAGAGAGTCACGTCGTGCTGATCTTGCGGAAGAGGATGGTCATGCAAAGAAGGCAACGCTTAGAGATACATATTCTACACTTAATCATGCAATGGATGAGGGCCAGGATCGAGCTTTGAGGTACCCCATCCAGTTCGAAGGACTTCCATCGTACATGCTGGATCGCAGGACGATGTCTCGTATCATGGAAGAGGAGCGTAACAAGGCTATTCAGTGCCTTGATAGACAGTGATAGTATTAGTTTAATTATGTGAAAACTATTTGGTATTGAATGATGTAAATTCCGATGTGATTATAAATAAAGGAATATTTTGTCGTTTTAAATCCTGCAGATTCTTATCTCGTGATAGTTGATGTAAATAGTAGTGATGCTATCTTATGATGTTAAAACTTTTGAATTAAATGAAATGTCAAAGTTTATTTAAATTGACGTGTTAAGTGAATTATGATTAAATGTTCTAGCTAAGCCTTAAAGGTTTGAAGAATTGAATAAAGACCTAATAAACGAATATTCTTAACAGAATTATGCCGCCAAGAAGAAGACAACAACGTTAACCAGCTCAAGAAGAGTCTACGAATAACAACAATAACACCAATGCTAATCCTGTTCAGCAGTTGGTTAACATACTGACTGGAGCAATGAATAATCAACCTCAAACTCCACCAAATACTACGTTTAAAGATTTCAAGGCGGTGGGACCGCCAAAGTTTAAAGGTTCCATGAACCCGATCGAGGCTCAAATGTGGGTTATGGAAATGGAAAAGGTTATCGACGTTGCTAGGGTTAGAGAAGACCAGAAGACCACTTTTGCAACGTTTATGTGAAAGTCTAAAGCTAGCTATTGGTGGAAAGCAAACAAAGTTCTAGGAGGTGAAGGTGTAATTACTTGGGAGAGATTTAAAGAGATATTTTTAGAGATGTACTTCCCAACAGGCTCACAGAAGCAGATGGAGGTTAAATTTCTGGAATTGAAGTAGGGAAATATGAGCATACCTGATTATGCAGCTAGATTCAATGAATTAGCAAGGTTTGCCCCGTATCAAGTACACACGGACGAGAGAAAAGCCAGAAGATTCAAACAAGGACTAAAGCCTTGGGTATACAGTAAAGTATCAATGTTTCAGATAAACAATTTTGCTGGAGTACTAGAAAAGGCCATCCTCGCTGAAGGTGGAAGCGATGCGGTGACCAATTACAATCAAGATCAGAAGAAGAAGAAGACTGAAAGTGAAGGAAATAACAAGACTAGTGGAAGTGGCACAGGAGGTGGTAATTTTAATCAGAAGAAAAGGTGGAATGAAAACTCATCATCGGGGAATCAACTAGGAAGTCAGAAGAAAAGAATCGAAGCATGCCCGACCTGCGGGAAAGCTCATCTGGGAGTTTGTATGAAGGAAAAAAGTGTGTGCTACAATTGTGGTCAAGAAGACCACATAGCACCTAACTGTCCTAACCCAATAAAGGGTGCTTGTTTCACTTGTGGTTCGAAGGACCATCTGGCAAGAGACTGTCCTAAGAAGGGACCGGGAGGGTCAGGATCAAGAGGAAACCGGGGAAACAACAGTGGAAATGCCTTAACTATCACCGAACCAACCGTTACAAACTGACCGACTTCCAAAACTTTCAACATGACGGTGCAGGATGCAGTTCAGTCTCAGGATGTAGTGTTAGGTATCATTCCGATCAATAAAATTAATCCTTATGTTTTATTTGATTCAGGTGCTACTTGTTCCTTTATATCCGATGACTTTGCTAATAGTTTAGATTTGCTTAAGGATGAGTTGGAATATCCCATGAACATAGAAATTGCGAATAAAGAGATAATCCATGTTAAGTACGTGTATAAGAACTGTAGAGTAGATATTAAGGGTAATATCATGAACGTAGATCTTATCCCTATTCGACTTGAGGAATTTGACGTTATATTGGGAATGGACTGGTTATTTAATTACGGGGCTATAATTTGGCGCCCAGAACTGCTCCAATATCGAAGGCACCATACCGAATGGTACCAGTAGAGATGAAAGAACTAATGGTACCAAGAATTACTGGACAAGAAGTACATTCAACCGAGCGTATCGCCGTAGGGAGCGTTGGTGTTATTTGTGAAAAAGAAGGACGGATTGATGCGGCTCTGCATTGACTACAGAGAACTGGATAAGGTCACAATTAAGAACAGATATCCATTACTGAGGATCGACGACCTGTTTGATCAATTGAAGGGAGCGAGATACTTTTCCAAGATAGACTTGAGAAGCGGTTATCATCAACTGAAGGTGAGGCCAGAGGATGTACAGAAGACAGCGTTCAGAACGCGATATGGTCACTATGAATTTTTAGTAATGTCGTTTGGTCTTACGAATGATCCTGCATCATTTATGGGACTAATGAATGGTGTGTTCAAGCCATTTTTGGACAAGTTCGTAGTGGTATTTATAGATGACATTTTGGTCTATTCGAAAACCAAGGAAGAACATGAAGATCATTTGAGATTAACATTGGAAGTATTGAGAAGGGAAAAGTTGTATGCCAAGTTTTCAGAATGCGAATTTTGGATTGAACGAGTGCAATTTCTTGGGCATGTGATTGATAAAAACAAAATTTTGGTAGATCCATCCAAAGTCGAAGCCGTGATTAACTGGGATCAACCGAGGACGCCGTCAGAAGTACAAAGTTTTCTTAGATTGGCAGGATATTATAGAAGGTTCATATAAGACTTTTCCAAGATCGCAACTCCGTTAACGAATTTAACCTGAAAAGCTGTGAAATTTGTTTGGACGGATAGGTGTGAGGAAAGTTTTCGAGAATTGAAGAAGAGGTTGGGTACATCACCTGTGTTGTCTCTTCCGGACGATACAGGAAATTTTGTTGTTTATAGTGATGCGTCGCATAAAGGACTTGGCTGTGTGCTGATGCAAAGCAGAAAAGTCATTGCGTATGCATCACGATAATTGAAGGATTACGAGAAGGGATATCCGACCCATGACTTAGAGTTAGCTGCAGTAGTTTTTGCTTTGAAAATTTGGAGGCACTATCTCTACGGGGAGAAGTGTGAAATATATACAGACCACAAGAGTCTGAAATATATTTTCACACATAAGGATTTGAATATGCGTCAAAGAAGATGGTTGGAATTAATTAAGGATTACGACTATGAGATATTATACCATCCGAGTAAAACAAATGTGGTTGCCGATGCCTTAAGTAAAAAGGGTCGTGAGAAATTGATGATGTTGACTGCTCAGGAGGAGCTAGTTGCAGAAATGGAGAAACTGGAGTTAGAATTGAAGTATCCTATAGTGATTGATGAGAAGTTATTTCATACAGAACCTGGTACAACTCTACTAGATAAAGTAGATGAGGCTCAGCTTCAAGACGAAGAATGTAAAAAGGTGACAAAGAAGATATTTGAAGGAACTGAACCGAGATTTAAGGTTGATAAGGAAGGAAAGATGTGATGAACGAGATTTTTGTAATTTAATTCTAAATATTTATTGAAGTAAATAAATATTTTCGATGATTTAATTATTAGATTGAATAATTAATTGATGCAATTAGGGTAGATTAATTTAATTATATGTGTTACATTAATTAAATTAATGTGGAGAATTAGATTATTCGATGTACGTAATTATGTGAGCTTATGGTATTAAAAGAAATATTTAATAAGCCTATTAGTATTTTAATTAATTTAATTATTAATTAAAGAGTTAATAATTTGACATTATTTATTAATTAGAAATTTAATTATGTGACTAAGTGAATTTATGAGAAATTATTATATTTAAATTAAATTAAATTAAATATTTGATTTATTGTGTAAAGGTGTGGCATGATTTAAAACTATAGTATAAAAGATTAATTAAAATAATTAGAAGAATTATTCATGTTGCTAGCCAAACAAGGCCTTAAAGGGAGTTATAGCAGTTAACCCATGATGGGTAACTGACCTCCACTCACGTACGCATCCTTCTTTATTATTCAGTCTTATTGAGAAGACGCATTATTTTATGAGTTAACATAGAGAGAACTCAGAGAGAATTTCAGTGAAATAGAGAGAAGCAGTGTGAATTATTGTGGTATTTTAGAAGTACGTGAAAGTCAGAGAAATTGTTTTAAGGGTAATCTTCTCCTCCCCAAAGTTTCATTTACGTTGTTAGGTTTTCACGAAAATGGCTTTCAAAACTTCTGTAAAGTATCTGTAAATTGGAAGGAGTATGGATTATGTACATATATGTGTTATGTTGTTTTAATGTGTTTCTCTATTGTATATGATTCCATATCATAAGTTTCATAATACTATGACTTGTTATTTCAAAATTTATAGTGTACGTTATATGGCTATATAGCCCTTATACGTAACTTTAATGTGTCAAACATAAATGATTTTGTAAAATTCACACTCGTATATTATTATGCATGTCAATACGAAGAGACCAAACTTTAAATGAACGGATTCGGTGTTATAACGAATCCGTAATATTAATTTTCATGATTTATGTTCAAAACCTTCAAGAACATCAAGAACAGTAAAATTTACATATTTTAATTATGTAATTATGTGTTTTAAATGGTTAAAGTGACTCTATAAATGTTGGGTAATGATTATATATGAATCCTAAATGTGGGTATGATTAAATTCGTGTAGTAATAATTTAATTGAAGTTTTTGGTTGTGTTCTACAATTTTCGCGAATTGCAGAACAATTTCTGGTTCGCCGCGCCGCAGCGCCAGTCTCGTGCCTTAACATCCGCGCCGCAGCGCCAAGAGTCCGACCGCAGCTCCATCGCGCCACAGCGCCGAGTACCAGTACAACAGTGGCGCCGCAGCGCCACTCTCCAGAAAGTCCAGAAATGAATTATTTTTAAATGTTCAAGTCTAGTAGTGTGATATCAACTTGATTTAAAGAACATAGAGATATGTTAGAAGTATAATGACATATTAAAATAGATGTTTAGCATGTAAATAACATAATTACTTGTGGACTGAATTATTAAATAAATAGTTAGCTTAGTATTCGTGAAGTGTTCATTATATGACAATGAATGTGATAAATTGACTAAGTATAGTCATAATTCGAGTTAGATAAAAAGAATGAACGTTTGATGATTAGTTATGTTATAATTAACTGATATTGTGAATGTAAATGGTATGTAAGATTAAATTCAAGGAACATATTTAATTAAAGTGTAATCTACGCATGAGGCAAGTTTCCTAACCCTACTTGTTATCATTGTTCAAGTTTATTATTTACTTTGAGTAAATTCTAATTACTATTACTCAAGTTCAAATTGTTATATTAAAGATTGATTATCTTTTCAAAGTATGAATCTGTTATACAATATTTGTCCTATTGTATACTTCTCGAGATTATTATTCAATTTGAATATCATTATTGTTGAACCTTGTTAGACTAGTGAACCTTATTGATTCGACTAGTCCATAGTTGATGAACGTTATAAATTGCAGAACCCTTATTGAATTATCCAAACCAAACTTCATTTGGTGCGGACTCGAATGTCAAACTGAGATGAACAACCCTACAAAGGGATTTACTTATGCGTTAGCGCTAAGATATTGTGCACAGTATGGTACTAAGGGTTGATCCCCTAAGTACGAGTAGAAAGGTCCATAGTCTTATGACTGTTAAAGGTTTCAAGTATAACCCTTGATAACCTAGGACATAGTTCAAGGTCTTATGACCCTCAGAAATCTTTTGATTCTTGTTATTCAATCTTGATTCAAAAGTTGAGCTTTTATTTTAGAAGTCTTTGATTCCCTCACATGTTATTATACAATGTTATTTCATTATTTTATTTGTTTGCCATCATGCTCACTCTTGCTTAATAATAACATTGCAGTGAAGAACAAAAGAACCGATGAGCCTTCTACTAGTAAAGGCAAGTGAAAGATTAACAAATGTTGAAGACTTGTATTTATGAGATGTTGAATTTATGTGTTAAGACTTGATGTTGTTTAAGACTTATTGTTTATGTTTCCGCATAGATGTTTAAGGTTAGCTTAACCTGGGATTGTATTATTATTCGGAAGTTGTAACCCCTTAAGGGGAAGATTTTATTTCTATCAATTGCATGGTTTGCTTTTATTATGGGTAGATAGATAGATGATATTTTTACAGTGAACACCAAATCCCGTGGAATCGAAGTACCCAGATTTGGGGGTATCACAGCAAGTAAAGCAGACTGATGAAGGAATCTTCATAAACCGAGCCAAGTACATCAAAGACTTACTCAAGAAGTTTGGCATGGAATCAGCCTCTCCCATGAACACCCCATTTGCTCCTGCAACCAATCTTGACAAAGATGAAAAAGGTAGAAGTGTTGATATAACTCAATACAGAGGTATGATAGGATCTCTTCTATATTTATCTGCCAGTAGACCAGACATAATGTTTGCAACATGCATATGTGCTAGATTTCAGGCTAACCTTAAAGAATTACATTTATCTCCTGTAAAGAGAATTTCCAGGTATCTCAAGGGTATAACTTAGTTAGGGCTTTGGTACCCCAAGGAGTCCTCATTTGAACTAACAGGATACACAGATGCTGATTTTGCAGGCTGTAAAATAGATAGAAAGAATACAAGTGGCACATGTCAATTGCTAGGAAATAGACTTGTGTCCTGGTTTAGCAAAAAGCAAAACTCAGTATCTACTTCAACTATAGAAGCTGAATACATTACTGCTGACAGCTATTGTGCTCAGATCCTATGGATGAAAAATCAGATAGCTGACTATGAGTCTGAATTCAAATCCATACACATTCACTGTGATAACACAAGTGCAATAGCAATTACTCATAATCCTGTCATGCATTCTAGGACCAAGCATATAGAAATAAGGTATCACTATATTAGGGATCATGTGCAAAATGGAACTATATCTTTACAATATATCCCTACAGAAAATCAACTTGTTGATATCTTTACAAAACCTCTAGATGAATCCAGGTTTAACAAGTTAATAAGTGAGCTAGGCATGCTTAATTTACAACCATGAAATATATGCTCTAGTTTGTGATAACCATACATATACAAAAGGCTATGTTCAAAATTGTAGACATGATCAAAGGAAGTCCACGATCGTAGAGCTGAAGTGACAAAAGACAATGATCGTAGTGCAGACTCAACGATGGCAGAGCCCCATCAACAAAACAAAGATGGATCCCGTGTTGATAAAGCTCAAAACAAAGTAATCTCTCCGAATAAGCGCCTCAGGAACAAACCTAACCCTTGAGTCACTCTATGAGGTTGGCCCTTCCTGAGTTACCTTATATCAAGAAGAATTCCAATTCAAGAATTTATCATAAGGATCCGGACAGACTCGAAGATCGTAGTTCAGAAACGACTAATGAAGTTCAGACTCAATGATCACAAAGGCTACCTCAATGATCGTAGTCCTCCCTAAGGACATAGTAGCTCAGAAGGAGTTAAGGGAAATTTAGTACAATCCTCCTAGGTCAAAATCGTAGAGCCAAGAAGATTTTGACACTTGCCCCACTAAATAAAATAAAGAGAGGGAAGTTACAAGGAAAGTTTAAAAATGCCTTTTTGAGATCAGAAGTTCAAAAAGCTGATCTCTCTCCCCTCTTCCTCTCTACAGGCAGAAACCCTAATCCCAGAAGAAAGCTCAAATAACCATACCCTCTTCAACAATAGAAATGGCAGCCTCCAACGTCGTCTCTGGATACAGTTTATGCTTCAATGAGTTCAAAATTGCTGAAACCAAATTTCACAAGATTCTGACATTGTTAAAGAAGGCTGGTCTTGAAGACGCTTTGGGTACTAACACATTGATCTACCCAAAGTTAGGAGTTTTACAAAAATGGAGTCTACAAAAATGAAGTCCTCACAACGAGAGTCAAGGACATGGAAATCAAGCTAAAGGCTGAGGACATCAACCTAGCATTAGGCTTCAAATTCGAAGGTTTTTGGTTCTTAGATGGCATCGATTTCCATGTAGGGCTTAAGAAGATGAATCACAAGAAATCCCCCACTGTCAGAGGATATAAGAAGAAGGAGTTTCCTCAGATGTACAAATTTCTGGCTGACATTATAGGGAAGTGTATATATTGCAGGAGCACTGGGCACGATTCTGTAAATTAGGTTCAACTAAAGCTCATGACTGCCATAAGCTGTGGGATACAGCTTAACTATGGAGCTCTACTGCTGGAATGGATAGGAAAATGGATTCTCAACTCGAAGAAGACAAAAGGATCTTAAAAGATGCTCTACGGTCTATTTATAAGCATCATCTAATGGTGTTAGTAGAGATTATCAAGCTAATTGAATGTATTGTTCATAGCTTTAACATTATATATATATACACACACACACACACACACACACACACACACACATATTTATGAGTTTTACGGCATGAAGTTTCATACTCTGTGAATTTCATAGGTGTAGAATTGTTGCTATATAATCCAATTATGATAATTACATGTGTTTATCATGATTAGAGATTATGTTAAACAAGAATTGCATGCTAGTTTGGGTTAATAGTAGGAAAAATTAACGACAATGTATGTTTTATGCATATTTGTCATATGGCTTGTATATGTATCAATTGTTGATGGTCAATTCGAAAGCTAAACTGAAAATTAAAGCTTGTTTATGCTAGTTCATTAAGAAACGAACATAACATAATTTGAACGAATCAATTTGGCCAAGTATAGAGTTATAGTGATAATTTTGGTGAAGAAACTCAAAAATGGAGTTTTAGTATAAAAATATGAATTTTGAGAAATTAAAATAGTTAGAAATGTTGTTAAATTGTTCTAATTGATGGAAAATGTTAGCAATCATGTTTATGATATTTTTATATTTATCTTACATGTTAATTTCACTATTTGGTGGGTAAAATACGTATCAGTTGGGCTAAAAATGACAATTGTTCATGCCGAGTCTGCCTCTATCTGTGCACCAGCGCAGCTGCGCTGGTGCCAAGGCTAAAAACTACGTAACCGTGCAGGCGCAGCTGCTCCACACACTGATATGAAGTAGAGAAGTCTGCTGCTGCTGCATTCTTCGGGATAGCGACATATGTTGGTCTAATGATGTGTTAGTATAATAAACATGTACTAATATAGCTAAAACAGAATCGTGTTATGTGGTTAGTAGATTCAAAGTTTAAATGATTAGTAAGTGATGAACGTGGTATGTTAGGACTTAGTGAGCATGATGAATAGTAAACATGTGTTGTGAGGGTTAACACTTGTAATTTCTGATATTTGCATGGTATCTTAAGACTTGTGCTAAAATAGCAAGTCTAACTAGAAATGTGTGTTTTGTTGGAACGTGAATGTTAGTATATCTAATGGATGATGGTTCTAAACCTATATGTAGGTGAATGTGAGTTAATATTATAGCTTACACCCGAGGCAAGTTTCTAAACCTATCTTTTTATATTGAGCAAATTCTCTAATTCTACTTTTACAATTTAGCAAGTTTTCTAACTCTACACTTTCGTTGAGCTAGTTTGTTTATTGTTATGCAAGTTTACTTGTCTTATTTAAACTGTAAATTTGCAAGCTCTTGTATCTAGTTTGTTCACGACGATACAAGTTCTCTAAACCTTAGTTTTATGTTAAGCAAGTTATTCTTGAATCTAACTTGTCAAATAGCATGCAAGGTTATTTAATCCAATATACTGTTGTTGAATAGTTATTATTATTCAAATTGTTTTTTGTTATGCATGCTTAGTATTTAATTCTAAATGACCTTGGCTTAATATTGTTCAAGCAAGGTATGTGATAATTATTCAATATTTATGCTATTAGCTTATTCCTAAAGCATAACTTTAATATACATTATTAATCCACTTATGATTTATTCATAGCATAGTTTGATTTCATTTTTATTCAATTAATCCTTAGTTGATGTTCGTTGAACTCAAAATTACCTTGAAATGTATCAAAACCAAACTTACTTTGGTGCGGACTTGTAATCTAAATACTGAGATGAACAACCTTATTTTTAGGGGTTTACGCCTAGCGTTGAAATGTTTGTGCATAATACATTGTACGAAGGATTGACCCCCCTAAGTACGTGGAGTCCTTATAGTCATATGACTATTAAAGGTAAAATTGAAAGATTACTTATAACTGTGGACATGGTTCGTGGTCATTACACCCTCAGTAGTATATTTCAAAATGTTAATAGAACATATCATTTAGTTCTATTGAGCCTATTATTTTGCAAATATGGTAAAGTTATTTATTTTTATTTCAAGTGAGATTTATTTGCTCACTCTTATTTATATAACCATCACAGCTAAGGATGCGAAGGTAGATGTACCTAGCACCAGCAAGGGCAAGAGGAAGATGAACAAATTTTGAAGACTTGTAATATGTTGATAGTTTTATCAGTCTTTAATTTGATTGATGTAATAAAGTATTTATTTAATTTTCGCATTTGAATGATTATAATTAAAGGTTAGATAACCCAGGATATAATGTTTTTATTAACGTAATCCTGTATGGGCAGGTTTTATTATTCAATTAAATTATGATTTGGTAGTTAGATATGAATGTTTTGATTAAGTGAACACCAAATCTTGAGGTAATGAAGTACCAAGATTTGGGGGTGTCACAAGTTGGTATCAAAGCTTTAGGTTATGAACTTTAGGTGGGGAAAAGCCTTAAGAAGTAACCTTTGAAAAGATAGTGGCGATTAACTCTTATCGAGTTTTAAGGAAAAGGTAATAAAACACTTATGTGCTTATGTGTTTATAACTTTTGTGTTCGTGAGTGTCGAGTAGTAATGATTAATAATCAAAACTTAAAATTTTGTTGTCAGGATGACTAATGTCGGAGAATCCAGTCAGGCTAGGGAGGAGGGACCACTGATGCCTATAGAGGAGGAGCCTCGCGACATTCCGGTTATTTGGGAACAACTACTGCCACGGGAGTCAGCCCCGTTGGTCACAGTAGTTGAAGATGAGGATGATGACGTGGAGACGGGTGAGGATGTTCCTGTTGAGTTGCCACAGGAGGATGAGGATGACGAGGATGAGGAGGAAGAGACTCACTAACCTCGATAGCTGCTCGTATGTACGATGAAGTCTACGACCGTAACGTGGAACTTCAGGATACAGTCGAGGAATTGCAAGAGATAGTAGCTGAACAACAGGCTATAATGACACAGAAAGACAACGAGATCCAGGATCGTGAGGAACGATTGACTAAGTCGAGGAGAAGCTAGTACATACAGAAGGAGACAAAGAACAATTGATCGACGTGATCGCTGAACTGAAGAACAAATTGAAGGAAGAAGCTACTAAGAGAGCAAAAGCTGATGATGCCTACGAGGAAGCTTTTCAACGAACCAGAATAGCGGCGAGAGACGTACAGGAAGAGAGGATGAAGATGTAGGAGACATATAAAGTATTCAACACCATGATTAATCGAGCTCAAGATCGGGTCATGGGATATCCTATTCAGTTTGAGACACTGTCATCATTCGTATTAGATCGTAGAACAATGTTTCGGATCATGGAGGAAGAACGTAGTAAGGCTAAGCAGTATCATAGTAGAACATCATAGTTGTTATACGATTAATAAATGTTGAATAAATTGTAAATCCCAAGTGTTATGTAACCTATGGGATATGATGATGATGTTGTCCTGAAACTTTTGTAGTTCAGGAAGGTTAATGTAAATAGCATAGATGCTATTCTTTTAAAGAGATTAGGAATAAATAAAAGTTATTATTTCATTCAAAGTATTATGTGTTATGTGGTTGTTTCTTTTGTGGAGGCAAGTTAAGTAGAAATTAATTAAAAGAGTTTAATAATAATCTAATGAGTGTATTTTTAACAGAAAATGCATCCCAGACGTCAACCACCACGACAGAGAACCACTGAAGGAAATAATAACAACAATGTTGAAGGTAACCCCATTCAACAACTAATGACGCTACTGACAGGAGCGTTGCAGAATTAACCACATAACCAAGGGACAACGTTTAAGGATTTCAAGGTGGTTGGACCACCTGAATTCCGTGGGTCCATGAATCTAGTCGAAGCACAAACTTGGATTGTGGAGTTAGAAAAGTTGTTAGATGTTGCTAGGGTAGGGGATGATCAAAAGACTGCTTTCGCAACATTCATGTTGAAAGCAGAAGCTATTTATTGGTGGCAGGCCAATAAAACTAGTGAAGGGCCAGGGGTGATGACCTGGGATAGGTTTAAGGAAATATTCTTCCAGACCTATTTCCTAGAGAGTTCGAAGAGTCAGCTAGAAGTGCAATTTTTGGAACTGAAGTAGGGAACGATGATGATATCTGAATATGCCGCTAAATTCAACGAGTTGGCAAGGTTTGTGCCATATCAAGTCAATACGGACGAACGCAAGGCGAAGAGGTTTGAACAATTACTGAAGCCCTGGTTTTACAATAAGGGTTCCCTGTTCCAGTTGAAGACTTTCGCATCAGTGATAGAGAAAGAAATACTCGCTGAAGGTAGAGGCGAGTCAGTGACAAAGTTTAATCAGGAACAGAAGAAGAAGAAGAATGAGGTGGAGATTAAGAATGGAGGTGGTAGTGGTTGAAACAACAACAACAACTTGAAGAGGAAGTGGAATGGAAACGTGGGTACTGGAAACCAGCAGGTTAACCAGCAAAACAAGAAGTTTTAGCCATGTGTTACATGCGAATAGTTTCACAAGGGTGCGTGCTTGATGGGGAAATGAGTATGCTTCAATTATGGCCAGGAGGGTCACATCGCCCCAAATTGCACTCAACCTAAGAACAACATGTGCTTCATATGCGGATCCAAGGATCACTTTACTCGTGAATGCCCTAAGAAAATGACTGGAGAGATAACCAGAAGTAATGGAGGTACATGGGCTATTGTTGGACCTATAACATCAAACAAACCCACAGCCAGAACCTTCAACATGACTGTGCAAGATGTTGTGCAATCAAAAGATGTAGTGTCAGGTATTATCCCAATTAATGATATAAATGCTAATGTATTATTTGATTCGGGTGCGTGCTACTTGCTCGTTTATATTTGATGAATTTTCTAAGAGGTTAGGATTGCCTAGTGAAGAACTAAATTTTCCTCTGAACATAGAAATTGTGAATAAGGAAGTAATCCTTGTTAGATTCGTATACAAGAACTATAGGGTGAACATTAAGGAGAATATCTTGATGGTGGATTTGATTCTGATTAGACTTGGAGAGTTTGATGTTATTTTTGGAATGGATTGGCTATTCAAATATGGAGCGATGATTGATTGCAAAAAGAAGTTTGTAAACTTTATGACCTCGTCAAAGGTAGTATTCTATGGTAGCAAATCGCCTAGGCAAATGAAATGTTTGACGATTATGCAGGCCAAGAAATTGTTGAGTCAGGGATGTATGGTCTATTTAGCTTACATAGTCGACACGCAGAAGAAGAATATGAAACTGGAAGAGTTACCAGTGGTGAGGGAATTTGAGGACGTGTTTCCAGAAGATTTGCTAGGACTTCTGCCTGACAGAGAAATTGAGTTTGGGATCAACTTAGAGTCGGGAACAACACCGATATCGAAGGCCTCGTATAGAATTGCTCTGGTAGAAATGAAGGAACTGATGGTACAATTGCAAGAATTACTGGATAAGAAGTATATTCAACCGAGCATATCACTGTGGGGAGCGCCGATGTTATTCGTGAAGAAAAAGGATGGGTCGATATGTCTTTGCATTGATTATAGAGAATTAAACAAAGTCACAATTAAACACAAATACCCATTGCCAAAAATAGATAACTTGTTTGATCAGTTGAAGGGTGCTAAATACTTCTCAAAAATAGATTTGAGAAGTGGGTATCACCAATTAAAAGTGAGGAAGGAGGATATATCTAGAACGACATTCAGAACTCGGTATGGACATTACGAGTTTCTGGTGATGTCTTTTGGTTTGACCAATGCCCCTGCTGCATTTATTAAAATCATAAATGATTGATTTAAGGTCAAATAATAGACCTAGACAGGAAATAAGTGTATGGAATTGACAGTTATGTAATGAAATTTTAAGAATTTCAAAAGTTTTGAACAAAACTTAAATTATGTGATAGACTGTAAGTGATAGTCTAGTAATGACGTATAAGATTATGGTAGATTTAAAATTCTTTTGAAGAATTATCAGGGATAAGTATCGAAGTGAATACTAGTCGGTATATTTGGTTACATATGTGAACCATAATGATTTGAGATCAAGGATTGATCATATAAGTTATAACTTTAGAAAACCCTAAAGTTATGTTAATCATACGTTTATTAAGTTAGAAAAATCTAACGGATTGTTAGAAACCCTAACGGTACGCTCAGAAACTTTAGTTTCAGTTCCGGGAATTCGAAACCCTAAATTCATGATATGAATATGGTGATTAAGTTAGAAAACTCTAATGATATATTCTGAAACCCTAGTTTCAGTTTTGAAAATTTAAACCCTAATTTGGGAATCCTAATGCGAAGTATTAAACCCTAAGGGTTAAAAAGTTGTGTGTAAGGAATATGAACATTAGGTGATGGTTTATATTTGTTTATTATATAAACAAACAAAAGAAACCAGTGTAATCCTAATTATATATTAGGAATGAAGGATTTAATAACTTAAGGGTTATGGAAAAGAGAATTTTGGTATTTAGAATACTTGTTAATTCTAGGAGATTTATTCTATATATCTCAAATGATTAATTTTATAACCTAATTATAGCAAGTCTAATTGGGTTAAGGAAATAGATGTGCATGATCAAGGATTGATGTTATAATTGAGGAAGTAAAAACCCTAAGTAAATGATTTGGGTTGGATAACAATTTAAGGAATTGGACTATGTATATTTTATAGCTCTAGTTTTGGTGAATGAAATTGGGTAGAGGACCAAGCAATACATTAAAAGAATGGCTCAATTTTTAGCCAAGTGGGAGAAGAATTTTTGGACATTTGTAAAATCAAATAAGAGATAAGATAGAAAGCAAACTTGGAGCAATTTTTAAGGCACATGGCCGACTATGAGGAGCAATAGAAAGGGGGAATGAATGGTGCATTAATGTCTCACTTTAGTTGGTGACCAACCCTAACCCTAACCTAGTTCTAGCCTAGAAATGTGTCCAACACATTAGCAATTCTTTCAAGCAATCCTTGGCAATTAAAGAGAGAAAGTAGTAAGGCACATGGCCGGTTATTTAGAGAATGAAATAAGAGGGAAATGAATGTTGCATTTATGGCTCACTTTAGTGGTTTACCAACCCTCAACAACCCTTACCATGTGTCACTTGTTTATTTAGCCAACATATTAACATTTCTTGCAACAAAAGCTTGGAAATTAATAAGGGAGAAAGAGAGAATTATTGTGAGCATTGGAGAGGCCATATGGCCGGTTATTGCATGAAGTAGAGAAGGGAGTGAGTGTGGTCATTTGATTAATGAAAAGCTACATAAAAGTCTAGCTTTTATTTTTCTTTCTTTCATCTCTTTATCCTTCCAAGTTGCTAAGAAATAGAGAAAGGGAGAGAGAGTGAGGCCATGTTCGGCCACTCTAAGAGGAGAAGGAGGGGAGATTTTGACCTTCCATGCCAATCAAGATCCATGATCAAGCTATGAAGAAGAAGAAGATGGAGATCAAGTAAGCTAAGGTATAAAAAAAATTTCTTCTTATGTAGGCTAAGTTTCCTTGGTAGTTTGATTAGATTTTGGTCAACTTGAAGTTATGATCTTGAGGTTATAACCCTAGATCTTGGTGTTTAAAGGTGTTCTATGTTTAGATCCAACTCTTTTATGGATCAAAAGTTAGATCTATAGCATGAAATGGAGGATAGGTTTTCAAAAGATAGAAAACCTAATTTTTTTCTTAAGATTTGATTGTGTTGATGCTTGTTTGATGTGATAAGGAATTTTGTTTCTAAACTCAAAAACTAAGGATATACATGTTAATAAGTGTTTATTGTTTGGATCTACCCATAATGGGTGTTAAATTGGTGGAAATCAAAGGAATAGAAAAAAAATGGAAATTTTCTAGAAAAGTTAAAGTGTTTTTGATATGGTGTTTTAGATCAAGTGTTGAACTTATGATTTTGAACCATGAAGTTTATGATCTTGAACATGAGAACTATAGATCTACATGATATATGATATTTTATGGTTAGATCTTGCCATTTTTGGGTTGATAAGCTTGAATAAAGAAGATTAACCAAAACAGTTTGTTTGTTTTAAATGAGTTAGTGGACTGCTGTCCTAAAAGAGAAATTCCGGATCTGTTAGGTTGCTCTAAAACTTTTGGACTTGTGATATGTTGTAGTACACTCAATAAGCTTTCCATAGACTCTGAAACGGACTAAATCCGGCATCGGAGGAGAGAGTTATGGGATTTCTCCCAAACTACACAAAATTAAGAAAAACTGTTAAAAGGACAGATTTGAACAGTCACTTCCGGGCTAATATCCGGGAGCTTAGTATGTCCAAATATGGATTGTGATATATGAAAACTGTATTTCAGAAAGATACGAACCCAAAAAAAGTGACGGATCATTAATCGGAATTACATAACTCGTTTTATATAAGTTTTAGCAAAGGACTCTAAAACTGCCAAACGACAAAAAGTTTCTGCCCAAAATTTTCCGAGGGCTGTTTCTGACATTTATTTAATGAGAAAACTTTCAGGCTTTTGGGAAATGAAAATATATGGTAATATGTAGCTCTTGTCCAAAAATGAGCTGATTCCGAGTTAAAATGACCAAGTTATGGCCATTACAATTTTTGTGATTTTCCGACAGAAATCGCTATAATCGGAGTTCTACAACTCCGATGTCCACGAAATTTAAAATGGAGTATCACGTTAACATATATAAGGTTATGCCAAAAGATGGGAATTACTGGAGTTAAGCACGAGGTAGCTAATTTCTTAAGCTACGCACTAAAAATTAATTTTTGAAAAATACCAAAGGATGTTGGAAAATTATGGAAAAATAATTTTTATGCATAAAATACATGTATATATGTTTGACCAAAGGATAGGAGAATAATTCACTGATTTGGTATTTTCGTGATATGGATATAGAAAACAGTTTGATGAATTGAATCCGGTTTGCTGGATTAAGGTTTAAATTGATGGATTTGGAATTCAAGTTGCTGAATTATAAATTTGGTTGTTAGATATAGAATCCAGGGTGCTGGATTAGTGTTTGTCGTATTACATGTTAATGAATAATTTATGATATGAAAAGCGAGTGTTAAATCATAAGTGATAGGATATAGTGATTGAATAATTATCACAAGATGATAATAATATTAATGTGTTAAGCTGTTATCTAATATTTGATTAGATATTAGATAGTATTATGGATTAAAGTATGTTATACTGATTAAAAGATCAATCTTATAACTGATAGGTCTTTCGTGAGAGATTAAATTAATTTGCATTGCGGTAATCAACGGTTCAGGCAAGTTTTCTTGTACTTAACTCTAATAAGAGTAGTTCTTCAAGCATATGGTTAATCATTGCTGAATGCCATGAAAATTTGTAGTCTGTACATCTTGCATGTATAAGTCAGGTATGAAAGGCTGATCACCTTCATTACCAGTTGGTTCAGAAATATTTGTTCATGTAAAATACTTGTTCAGTCAAAACTTTGTTTCTGCTAGTTCACAATTATATTGTTGAATTATAGCTAGCCAATTATTCTTACTCTTCAATCATGATATATCGTTATGTTATTGTATATAAACTTGTTGGGCAATTTTTATGCTCACCCTTGCTATATCATGATAAAACATTGCAGATTAAGGTGAATGCGTCGGAAACAAGGAAATGTCCAAGACAGTTCCAGCTTTAGTAGACGTGTGCAGTTAGACTTGTATTGTATGATATTAATTATGTTATGTGTTAGATAACTTATTAATCATGTAACAAGTTAAGGTTATTCGACCTTGGGTAATAGTGTGTAATGTAATGTATAAACAATTTATGTTTATATCTTTCGCAAATAGTGAAAGAATTAGTGTACCGAGTCCGCGGCGATTCGGGGCCCGGATTCGGGAATGCTACATTTGGTATCAGAGATGTTGGTTATGAAGCTTAGGTAGGAATACCTGAGACCAATAACCGCAGTGTTTAGGATTAAGTACTAACTCAAATCGAGTTAGTGTGTCGGTAAGATTCAAAGATGAATCTCGGCGAGTGTAAAGCACAGAGTTCCCTAACTCTGATAATAAAGTTGAACAGTCATGGTGAATAGATCGAGTATAAAGGACTGAAAGTGCAGGGATAGAAGATCGTAAAACAAAACGATCAAGTCATAGAATTGAATTGTAATATATACGATAAGATCACCCCGTAATCTGATAAAGGTTATTACAGCTAGAAAGAATCAATCTAATGATTGAAAACGATCAAGACATGGAATTGAATCGTAATATATACGATAAGATCACCTCGTGATCTAATAAGGTTATGATATGGGATAAGAATCAATCTGATGATTGAAAAGTTTTTAACAAGATGTTGTGTATCAGTTGTACAATGAAATTGTACTATGAAAACTCATGAAAGAGTTATGAATTGTAAATACGGATTAAATAAAATTCGTATGGAGTAAGTGTGGGGTTAGTATTAGGTGAGGATTCAATTGAGGACTCTTGTCGGCAGCTGAGTTGTATGATTCCTTGTATGGGAGGGGAATTGTACTTGGTTTTAGAATCCCTTAGCTTCCTGGTCGATGTAGTGGTTAGGTTGATCAATTCTTTGTATGGGAGGGGAATTGTTCACTTAGCTTCCTATATTGATTAGTGGCCGAGTTTGGTTTGACAACCACTTAGTTTCTGGCACTGATAATCATTGAAATGTTTGTGTCGCGCTATTTGCTATATGCGTGTTAAGAGGGTGATTCCTTTCTCATGTATATAACAAATAGATAAGTTATAGGTAGAGGATATAAGATTAAGTACGAGTTCTTAGAACTCATACTTATGTGACATACTTGACGCATAGTTATATGAAATGTTTATGAACCCCTCAGCGAATGGACGCCAAAGGTATGTCTAGGAAAGTTCTTAAACTCATATGACTGTGGTAATTTATGGACTCATAAGTGTGGTTTTATGAATTGGGTATAGTTATGTGTGAATGGAGTATTGAGGATAATAGGAACAGATAGAATGTTTAAGCAAATGATCATTAGTGAAGATTTAGGGTTACCTAAACCCCTATCTATGTTAGATTTCAAAATTTTTGACTTCAAGCTAAATGCGCACTATGTGCCTTTTAAAAAAAATTATTTTTATTTATCACTTATGTACCATATGACCTGGTGCAGAGATGATAAAAATGATGGAGTCATCAATGCAGTATTACTTCGTGTGAATTTGACTTAAAGTCACTATTCCACTATGGTATGATGTAGCATGATAAAATCATCAAATGACGGAATCCTCAACGGACTGTAAATACAGTACGGCATCATGACGTCATTCTCGAAAATGTTTTCAAAAAACTCCAAGTGTTTATTGAAAGAAATTTCCTGAACCAAATTTTTTTTGTACTGAATCCTATGATAAGACTGAGGTGAACTATGTTGTTTGGATAAATAAATCCAATCTAATAGCGTAAATATTCGCTAAAAATAAATACGTTATTTATAACGTAATCGTACGATAGGCTGATCACCTAAAGTTCTAGTAATGGTAGTTTACCTTCTTTGTGATTGTAAACAGACCAAGTAATGTTTTGTTTTGCGGTATAAATACCGTCAAATCTATGTGTTCATGGTCTATATGACCCCTCAGCAAAATTTTAAACCTTTTACCCTTGTGAGTGGTATGTTGGGTAGCATGTGATATGTGTGAATAGTGTAAGGTGCATGGTGTAAGGTGTAAGATGAATTTCGGGGATAAAATTCTTATAAGGAGGGGTGAATGTGACAACCCGAGAATTTGGAGAATTTATTAAAATTATAAATGATTGATTTAAGGTCAAATAATAGACCTAGACAGGAAATAAGTGTATGGAATTGACAGTTATGTAATGAAATTTTAAGAATTTTAAAAGTTTTGAACAAAACTTGAATTATGTGATACTGTAAGTGATAGTCTAGTAATGAGGTATAAGATTATGGAAGATTTAAAATTCTTTTGAAGAATTATCAGGGATAAGTATCGAAGTGAATACTAGTCGGTATATTTGGTTACATATGTGAACCATAATGATTTGAGATCAAGGATTGATCATATAAGTTATAACTTTAGAAAACCCTAAAGTTATGTTAATCATACGTTTATTAAGTTAGAAAAATCTAACGGATTGTTAGAAACCCTAACGGTACGCTCAGAAACTTTAGTTTCAGTTCCGGGAATTCGAAACCCTAAATTCATGATATGAATATGGTGATTAAGTTAGAAAACTCTAACGATATATTCTGAAACCCTAGTTTCAGTTTTGAAAATTTAAACCCTAATTTGGGAATCCTAATGCGAAGTATTAAACCCTAAGGGTTAAAAAGTTGTGTGTAAGGAATATGAACATTAGGTGATGGTTTATATTTGTTTATTATTTAAACAAACAAAAGAAACTAGTGTAATCCTAATTATATATTAGGAATGAAGGATTTAATAACTTAAGGGTTATGGAAAAGAGAATTTTGGTATTTAGAATACTTGTTAATTCTAGGAGATTTATTCTATATATCTCAAATGATTAATTTTATAACCTAATTATAGCAAGTCTAATTGGGTTAAGGAAATAGATGTGCATGATCAAGGATTGGTGTTATAATTGAGGAAGTAAAAACCCCAAGTAAATGATTTGGGTTGGATAAGAATTTAAGGAATTGGACTATGTATATTTTATAGCTCTAGTTTTGGTGAATGAAATTGGGTAGAGGACCAAACAATACATTAAAAGAATGGCTCAATTTTTAGCCAAGTGGGAGAAGAATTTTTGGACATTTGTAAAATCAAATAAGAGATAAGATAGAAAGCAAACTTGGAGCAATTTTTAAGGCACATGGCCGACTATGAGGAGCAATAGAAAGGGGGAATGAATGGTGCATTAATGTCTCACTTTAGTTGGTGACCAACCCTAACCCTAACCTAGTTCTAGCCTAGAAATGTGTCCAACACATTAGCAATTCTTTCAAGCAATCCTTGGCAATTAAAGAGAGAAAGTAGTAAGGCACATGGCCGGTTATTTAGAGAATGAAATAAGAGGGAAATGAATGTTGCATTTATGGCTCACTTTAGTGGTTTACCAACCCTCAACAACCCTTACCATGTGTCACTTGTTTATTTAGCCAACATATTAACATTTCTTGCAACAAAAGCTTGGCAATTAATAAGGGAGAAAGAGAGAATTATTGTGAGCATTGGAGAGGCCATATGGCCGGTTATTGCATGAAGTAGAGAAGGGAGTGAGTGTGGTCATTTGATTAATGAAAAGCTACATAAAAGGCTAGCTTTTATTTTTCTTTCTTTCATCTCTTTATCCTTCCAAGTTGCTAAGAAATAGAGAAAGGGAGAGAGAGTGAGGCCATGTTCGGCCACTCTAAGAGGAGAAGGAGGGGAGATTTTGACCTTCCATGCCAATCAAGATCCATGATCAAGCTATGAAGAAGAAGAAGATGGAGATCAAGTAAGCTAAGGTATAAAAAAAATTCTTCTTATGTAGGCTAAGTTTCCTTGGTAGTTTGATTAGATTTTTGTCAACTTGAAGTTATGATCTTGAGGTTATAACCCTAGATCTTGGTGTTTAAAGGTGTTCTATGTTTAGATCCAACTCTTTTGTGGATCAAAAGTTAGATCTATAGCATGAAATGGAGGATAGGTTTTCAAAAGATAGAAAACCTAATTTTTTTCTTACGATTTGATTGTGTTGATGCTTGTTTGATGTGATAAGGAATTTTGTTTCTAAACTCAAAAACTAAGGATATACATGTTAATAAGTGTTTATTGTTTGGATCTACCCATAATGGGTGTTAAATTGGTGGAAATCAAAGGAATAGAAAAAAAATGGAAATTTTCTAGAAAAGTTAAAGTGTTTTTGATATGGTGTTTTAGATCAAGTGTTGAACTTATGATTTTGAACCATGAAGTTTATGATCATGAACATGAGAACTATAGATCTACATGATATATGATATTTTATGGTTAGATCTTGCCATTTTTGGGTTGATAAGCTTGAATAAAGAAGATTAACCAAAACAATTTGTTTGTTTTAAATGAGTTAGTGGACTGCTGTCCTAAAAGAGAAATTCCGGATCTGTTAGGTTGCTCTAAAAATTTTGGACTTGTGATATGTTGTAGTACACTCAATAAGCTTTCCATAGACTCCGAAACGAACTAAATCCGGCATCGGAGGAGAGAGTTATGGGATTTCTCCCAAACTACACAAAATTAAGAAAAACTGTTAAAAGGACAGATTTGAACAGTCACTTCCGGGCTAATTTCCGGGAGCTTAGCATGTCCAAATATGGATTGTGATATATGAAAATTGTTGTTCGGAAAGATACGAACCCAACAAAAGTGACGGATCATTAATAGGAATTACAGAACTCGTTTTATATAAGTTTTAGCAAAGGACTCCAAAACTGCCAAACGACAAAAAGTTTCTGCCCAAATTTTTCCGAGGGCTGTTTCGGACATTTAGTTAATGAGAAAAATTTCAGGCTTTTGGGAAATGTAAATATATGGTAATATGTAGCTCGTGTCCAAAAATGAGCTGATTCCGAGTTAAAATGACCAAGTTATGGACATTACAATTTTTGTGATTTTCCGACGGAAATCACTATAAACGGAGTTCTACAACTCCGATTGCCACGAAATTTAAAATGGAGTATCACGTTAACATATATAAGGTTATGCCAAAAGATGGGCATTACTGGAGTTAAGCACAAGGTAGCTAATTTCTTAAGCTACGCACTAAAAATTAATTTTTGAAAAATACCAAAGGATGTTGGAAAATTATGGAAAAATAATTTTTATGCATAAAATACATGTATATATGTTTGACCAAAGGATAGAAGAATAATTCACTGATTTGGTATTTTCGTTATATGGATATAGAAAACAGTTTGATGAATTGAATCCGGTTTGCTGGATTAAGGTTTAAATTGATGGATTTGGAATTCAAGTTGCTGAATTATAAATTTGGTTGTTAGATATAGAATCCAGGGTGCTGGATTAGTGTTTGCCGTATTACATGTTAATGAATAATTTATGATATGAAAAGCGAGTGTTAAATCATAAGGGATAGGATATAGTGATTGAATAATTATCACAAGATGATAATAATATTGATGTGTTAAGCTGTTATCTAATATTTGATTAGGTATTAGATAGTATTATGGATTAAAGTATGTTATACTGATTAAAAGATCAATCTTATAACTGATAGGTCTTTCGTGAGAGATTAAATTAATTTGCATTGCGGTAATCAACGGTTCAGGCAAGTTTTCTTGTACTTAACTCTAATAAGAGTAGTTCTTCAAGCTTATGGTTAATCATTGCTGAATGCCATGAAAATTTGTAGTCTGTACATCTTGCATGTATAAGTCAGGTATGAAAGGCTGATCACCTTCATTACCAGTTGGTTCAGAAATATTTGTTCATGTAAAATACTTGTTCAGTCAAAACTTTGTTTCTGCTAGTTCACAATTATATTGTTGAATTATAGCTAGCCAATTATTCTTACTCTTCAATCATGATATATCGTTATGTTATTGTATATAAACTTGCTGGGCAATTTTTATGCTCACCCTTGCTATATCATGACAAAACATTGCAGATTAAGGTGAATGCGTCGGAAACAAGGAAATGTCCAACACAGTTCCAGCTTTAGTAGACGTGTGCAGTTAGACTTGTATTGTATGATATTAATTATGTTATGTGTTAGATAACTTATTAATCATGTAACAAGTTAAGGTTATTCGACCTTGGGTAATAGTGTGTAATGTAATGTATAAACAATTTATGTTTATATCTTCCGCAAATAGTGAAAGAATTAGTGTACCGAGTCCGCGGCGATTCGGGGCCCGGATTCGGGGATGCTACATTTGGTATCAGAGCTGTTGGTTATGAAGCTTAGGTAGGAATACCTGAGACCAATAACCGCAGTGTTTAGTATTAAGTACTAACTCAAATCGAGTTAGTGTGTCGGTAAGATTCAAAGATGAATCTCGGCGAGTGTAAAGCACAGAGTTCCCTAACTCTGATAATAAAGTTGAACAGTCATGGTGAATAGATCGAGTCTAAAGGACTGAAAGTGCAGGGATAGAAGATCGTAAAACAAAACGATCAAGTCATAGAATTGAATCGTAATATATACGATAAGATCACCCCGTAATCTGATAAAGGTTATTACAGCTAGAAAGAATCAATCTAATGATTGAAAACGATCAAGACATGGAATTGAATCGTAATATATACGATAAGATCACCCCGTGATCTAATAAGGTTATGATATGGGATAAGAATCAATCTGATGATTGAAAAGTTTTTAACAAGATGCTGTGTATCAGTTGTACTATGAAATTGTACTATGAAAACTCATGAAAGAGTTATGAATTTTAAATACGGATTAAATAAAATTCGTATGGAGTAAGTGTGGAGTTAGTATTAGGTGAGGATTCAATTGAGGACTCTTGTCGGCAGCTGAGTTGTATGATTCCTTGTATGGGAGGGGAATTGTACTTGGTTTAGAATCCCTTAGCTTCCTGGTCGATGTAGTGGTTAGGTTGATCAATTCTTTGTATGGGAGGGGAATTGTTCACTTAGCTTCCTATATTGATTAGTGGCCGAGTTTGGTTTGACAACCACTTAGTTTCTGGCACTGATAATCATTGAAATGTTTGTGTCGCGCTATTTGCTATATGCGTGTTAAGAGGGTGATTCCTTTCTCATGTATATAACAAATAGATAAGTTATAGGTAGAGGATATAAGATTAAGTACGAGTTCTTAGAACTCATACTTATGTGACATACTTGACGCATAGTTATATGAAATATTTATGAACCCCTCAGCGAATGGACGCCAAAGGTCTGTCTAGGAAAGTTCTTAAACTCATATGACTGTGGTAATTTATGGACTCATAAGTGTGGTTTTATGAACTGGGTATAGTTATGTGTGAATGGAGTATTGAGGATAATAGGAACAGATAGAATGTTTAAGCAAATGATCATTAGTGGAGATTTAGGTTTTCCTAAACCCCTATCTATGTTAGATTTCAAAATTTTTGACTTCAAGCTAAATGCGCACTATGTGCCTTTTAAATAAAAAATTGTTTTTATTTATCACTTATGTACCATGTGACCTGGTGCAAAGATGATAAAAATGATGGAGTCATCAATGCAGTATTACTTCGTGTGAATTTGACTTAAAGTCACTATTCCACTATGGTATGATGTAGCATGATAAAATCATCAAATGACGGAATCCTCATCGGACTGTAAATACAGTACGGCATCATGACGTCATTCTCGAAAATGTTTTCAAAAAACTCCAAGTGTTTATTGAAAGAAATTTCCTGAACCAAATTTTTTTGGTACTGAATCCTATGATAAGACTGAGGTGAACTATGTTGTTTGGATAAATAAATCCAATCTAATAGCGTAAATATTCGCTAAAAATAAATACGTTATTTATAACGTAATCGTACGATAGGCTGATCACCTAAAGTTCTAGTAATGGTAGTTTACCTTCTTTGTGATTGTAAACAGACCAAGTAATGTTTTGTTTTGCGGTATAAATATTATCAAATCTATGTGTTCATGGTCTATATGACCCCTCTGCAAAATTTTAAACCTTTTACCCTTGTGAGTGGTATGTTGGGTAGCATGTGATATGTGTGAATGGTGTAAGGTGCATGGTTTAAGGTGAAAGGTGAATTTCGGGGACGAAATTCTTATAAGGAGGGGTGAATGTGACAACCCGAGAATTTGGAGAATTTATTAAAATCATAAATGATTGATTTAAGGTCAAATAATAGACCTAGACAGGAAATAAGTGTATGGAATTGACAGTTATGTAATGAAATTTTAAGAATTTCAAAAGTTTTGAACAAAACTTGAATTATGTGATAGACTGTAAGTGATAGTCTAGTAATGAGGTATAAGATTATGGTAGAATTAAAATTTTTTGAAGAATTATCAGGGATAAGTATCGAAGTGAATACTAGTCGGTATATTTGGTTACATATGTGAACCATAATGATTTGAGATCAAGGATTGATCATATAAGTTATAACTTTAGAAAACCCTAAAGTTATGTTAATCATACGTTTATTAAGTTAGAAAAATCTAACGGATTGTTAGAAACCCTAACGGTACGCTCAGAAACTTTAGTTTCAGTTTCGGGAATTCGAAACCCTAAATTCATGATATGAATATGGTGATTAAGTTAGAAAACTCTAACGATATATGCTGAAACCCTAGTTTCAGTTTTGAAAATTTAAACCCTAATTTGGGAATCCTAATGCGAAGTATTAAACCCTAAGGGTTAAAAAGTTGTGTGTAAGGAATATGAACATTAGGTGATGGTTTTTATTTGTTTTTTATATAAATATATAAACAAACAAAAGAAACTATTGTAATCCTAATTATATATTAGGAATGAAAGATTTAATAACTTAAGGGTTATGGAAAAGAGAATTTTGGTATTTAGAATACTTGTTAATTCTAGGAGATTTATTCTATACATCTCAAATGATTAATTTTATAACCTAATTATAGCAAGTCTAATTGGGTTAAGGAAATAGATGTGCATGATCAAGGATTGGTGTTATAATTGAGGAAGTAAAAACCCCAAGTAAATGATTTGGGTTGGATAAGAATTTAAGGAATTAGACTATGTATATTTTATAGCTCTGGTTTTGGTGAATGAAATTGGGTAGAGGACCAAGCAATACATTAAAAGAATGGCTCAATTTTTAGCCAAATGGGAGAAGAATTTTTGGACATTTGTAAAATCAAATTAGAGATAAGATAGAAAGCAAACTTGGAGCAATTTTTAAGGCACATGGCCGACTATGAGGATCAATAGAAAGGAGGAATGAATGGTGCATTAATGTCTCACTTTAGTTGGTGACCAACCCTAACCCTAACCTAGTTCTAGCCTAGAAATGTGTCCAACACATTAGCAATTCTTTCAAGCAATCCTTAGCAATTAAAGAGAGAAAGTAGTAAGGCACATGGCCGGTTATTTAGAGAAGGAAATAAGAGGGAAATGAATGTTGCATTTATGGCTCACTTTAGTGGTTTACCAACCCTCAACAACCCTTCCCATGTGTCACTTGTTTATTTAGCCAACATATTAACATTTCTTGCAACAAAAGCTTGGCAATTAATAAGGGAGAAAGAGAGAATTATTGTGAGCATTGGAGAGGCCATATGGCCGGTTATTGCATGAAGTAGAGAAGGGAGTGAGTGTGGTCATTTGATTAATGAAAAGTTACATAAAAGTCTAGCTTTTATTTTTCTTTCTTTCATCTCTTTATCCTTCCAAGTTGCTAAGAAATAGAGAAAGGGAGAGAGAGTGAGGCCATGTTCGGCCACTCTAAGAGGAGAAGGAGGGGAGATTTTGACCTTCCATGCCAATCAAGATCCATGATCAAGCTATGAAGAAGAAGAAGATGGAGATCAAGTAAGCTAAGGTATAAAAAAAATTCTTCTTATGTAGGCTAAGTTTCCTTGGTAGTTTGATTAGATTTTTGTCAACTTGAAGTTATGATCTTGAGGTTATAACCCTAGATCTTGGTGTTTAAAGGTGTTCTATGTTTAGATCCAACTCTTTTATGGATCAAAATTTAGATCTATAGCATGAAATGGAGGATAGGTTTTCAAAAGATAGAAAACCTAATTTTTTTCTTAAGATTTGATTGTGTTGATGCTTGTTTGATGTGATAAGGAATTTTGTTTCTAAACTCAAAAACTAAGGATATACATGTTAATAAGTGTTTATTGTTTGGATCTACCCATAATGGGTGTTAAATTGGTGGAAATCAAAGGAATAGAAAAAAAATGGAAATTTTCTAGAAAAGTTAAAGTGTTTTTGATATGGTGTTTTAGATCAAGTGTTGAACTTATGATTTTGAACCATGAAGTTTATGATCTTGAACATGAGAACTATAGATCTACATGATATATGATATTTTATGGTTAGATCTTGCCATTTTTGGGTTGATAAGCTTGAATAAAGAAGATTAACCAAAACAGTTTGTTTGTTTTAAATGAGTTAGTGGACTGCTGTCCTAAAAGAGAAATTCCGAATCTGTTAGGTTGCTCTAAAAATTTTGGACTTGTGATATGTTGTAGTACACTCAATAAGCTTTCCATAGACTCCGAAACGGACTAAATCCGGCATCGGAGGAGAGAGTTATGGGATTTCTCCCAAACTACACAAAATTAAGAAAAACTGTTAAAAGGACAGATTTGAACAGTCACTTCCGGGCTAATTTCCGGGAGCTTAGCATGACCAAATATGGATTGTGATATATGAAAACTGTATTTCGGAAAGATACGAACCCAACAAAAGTGACGGATCATTAATAGGAATTACAGAACTCGTGTTATATAAGTTTTAGCAAAGGACTCCAAAACTGCCAAACGACAAAAAGTTTCTGCCCAAACTTTTCCGAGGGCTGTTTCGGACATTTAGTTTATGAGAAAAATTTCAGGCTTTTGGGAAATGAAAATATATGGTAATATGTAGCTCGTGTCCAAAAATGAGATGATTCCGAGTTAAAATGACCAAGTTATGGCCATTACAATTTTTGTGATTTTTCGACGGAAATCGCTATAAACGGAGTTCTACAACTCTGATTGCCACGAAATTTAAAATGGAGTATCACGTTAACATATATAAGGTTATGCCAAAAGATGGGCATTACTGGAGTTAAGCACGAGGTAGCTAATTTCTTAAGCTACGTACTAAAAATTAATTTTTGAAAAATACCAAAGGATGTTGGAAAATTATGGAAAAATAATTTTTATGCATAAAATACATGTATATATGTTTGACCAAAGGATAGGAGAATAATTCACTGATTTGGTATTTTCGTGATATGGATATAGAAAACAGTTTGATGAATTGAATCCGGTTTGCTGGATTAAGGTTTAAATTGATGGATTTGGAATTCAAGTTGCTGAATTATAAATTTGGTTGTTAGATATAGAATCCAGGGTGCTGGATTAGTGTTTGCCGTATTACATGTTAATGAATAATTTATGATATGAAAAGCGAGTGTTAAATCATAAGGGATAGGATATAGTGATTGAATAATTATCACAAGATGATAATAATATTGATGGGTTAAGATGTTATCTAATATTTGATTAGGTATTAGATAGTATTATGGATTAAAGTATGTTATACTGATTAAAAGATCAATCTTATAACTGATAAGTCTTTCGTGAGAGATTAAATTAATTTACATTGCGGTAATCAACGGTTCAGGCAAGTTTTCTTGTACTTAACTCTAATAAGAGTAGTTCTTCAAGCTTATGGTTAATCATTGCTGAATGCCATGAAAATTTGTAGTCTGTACATCTTGCATGTATAAGTCAGGTATGAAAGGCTGATCACCTTCATTACCAGTTGGTTCAGAAATATTTGTTCATGTAAAATACTTGTTCAGTCAAAACTTTGTTTCTGCTAGTTCACAATTATATTGTTGAATTATAGCTAGCCAATTATTCTTACTCTTCAATCATGATATATCGTTATGTTATTGTATATAAACTTGCTGGGCAATTTTTATGCTCACCCTTGCTATATCATGATAAAACATTGCAGATTAAGGTGAATGCGTCGGAAACAAGGAAATGTCCAAGACAGTTCCAGCTTTAGTAGACGTGTGCAGTTAGACTTGTATTGTATGATATTAATTATGTTATGTGTTAGATAACTTATTAATCATGTAACAAGTTAAGGTTATTCGACCTTGGGTAATAGTGTGTAATGTAATGTATAAACAATTTATGTTTATATCTTCCGCAAATAGTGAAAGAATTAGTGTACCGAGTCCGCGGCGATTCGGGGCCCGGATTCGGGGATGCTACAGGTCGATATGTCTTTGCATTGATTATAGAGAATTAAACAAAGTCACTATTAAACACAAATACCCATTGCCAAGAATAGATAACTTGTTTGATCAGTTGAAGGGTGCTAAATACTTCTCAAAAATAGATTTGAGAAGTGGGTATCACCAATTAAAAGTGAGGAAGGAGGATATATCTAGAACGACATTCAGAACTCAGTATGGACATTACGAGTTTCTGGTGATGTCTTTTGGTTTGACCAATGCCCCTGCTGCATTCATGGATTTGATGAACAGGGTGTTTAAACTATTCTTAGACAAGTTTGTAGTGGTATTTATCAATGACATTCTGGTGTATTTCAAAACTCAAGAAGAACACATGGAACACTTACGTTTGACATTACAAACACTAATAACGGAAATATTGTACGCAAAATTCTCTAAGTGCAAATTTTGGCTTGATTATGTGCAATTTCCTAGGCACGTGATTGACAAAGATTGGATTTCAGTGGATCTATCAAAAGTAGAAGCTATAGTCAATTGGGAATAACCAAGAACACCATCGGAGGTGAGGAGTTTCTTTGGATTGGCCGACTATTATAGACGATTCATTCAAGATTTTTTTAAGATAGCCACTCCTTAACAAATTTGACAAGGAAAGCGGTAAAATTTGTTTGGACGGAGAAGTGTGAAGAGAGTTTTCAAGATTTAAAGAAGAAGCTAGGTGTGGCACCTGTGTTGTCATTACCAGATAGTACATGAAACTTTGTGGTGTTTAGTGATGCCTCACATTAAAGGGTGGGTTGTGTTCTTATGTAGAACGATAAAATAATTGCGTAAGCATTAAGACAACTGAAGGATTATGAGAAAGGTTAACTGGCTCATGATTTAGAATTCGCTGCAGTAGTATTTGCTATGAAGATATTGAGACACTATCTCTATGGGAAGAAATGTGAAATTTACACAAATCATAAAAGTCTGAAGTATATTTTCACACAGAAAGACCTAAACATGCGTCAAAGAAGATGGATGGAATTGATAAAAGATTACGATTGTGAGATCTTTTATCACCCGGGCAAAGAAAATGTGGTTGCAGATGCTTTAAGCAGAAAAGTTTAGGAAAAATTGATGTTGTAAACCAACTAGGAAGAGCTTATTTCAGAAATGGCAAGGCTAAAGTTGGAAATCAAATTTCCAAAAGAAACCGACGAAAAATTATACCAGATAAGAGCTAGTCCAACTTTGGTGGACAAAGTGAAGAACGCTCAACTACAAGATAAGGAATGAAAACGATCAAAGAGAAAGTGGTTAAGGGTAGTGATGTAAAATACAAGATCGATACCGAAGGACTACTACGGTTCAAGGAAAGAATTTGAGTTCCAGCTGTACCAGAGCTTAAAGACGAAATCTTGAGTGAAGCACACAACACAAGATATTCAATTCATCCAGGAAGTACGAAGATGTATCAAGATTTGTGGCGATGTTTTTGGTGGCCAAACATGGAAAGAGATGTTGCAGAATGTGTCGCGAAATGGTTAACATGTCAAAGAGTCAAGGACGAACATCAAAGACCAAGCGGATTACTTCAACCATTAGAAATACAGGAATGGAAGTGGAAACACATCACAATGGATTTTGTGGTTGGTCTTCCAACTACTCAGAGAGGATGCGATGCGATTTGGGTAATAGTGGACAGACTGACAAAATCAGCTCACTTTTTACCAATAAAGATTAGGTTCAATCTTGATCAGTTGGCAATGTTGTACGTTAAAGAGATCGTCTCGAGACATGGAGTACTAGTGTTAATTGTGTCAGATAGAGATCCACGATTTACTTAAAACTTCTGGAATAGACTACAAGAATGTATGGAACACAATTGCGGATGAGTACATCATACCATCCGCAAACCGACGGGCAAAGCGAACGAACAATCCAAACGTTGGAAGATATACTGAGAGCATGCATCAAGGATTTCAAAGGAAACTGGGAAGAGCATTTACCGTTGGTGGAATTTGCCTACAACAACAGTTACCATGCGAGCATCGACATGTCGCCTTAAGAGGCATTATATGACAGAAAGTGCAGAACTCCACTGTGCTGGGATGAAGTCGGTGAACGCCAACTGTTAGGATCAAAATTGGTACAACAAACTGCTGAGATTGTCAAACTCATCAGGACAAGATTGGTAGCAGCCCAAGATAGACAGAAAAAGTATGCCGATCAACACAAGCAGAATCGGGAATTTGAAGTAGGAACTTTCATTTTCCTAAAAGTTTCTCCTTGGAAGGAAAAAATTCTTTTTGGAAAGAAAGGAAAGCTCAGCCCAAGATTTATTGGACCTTTTGAGATACTACGAAGAGTTGGGGAGAGGCCTATGAGGTAGCTCTACCTTTAGAGTTGGAAAACATTCATAATGTTTTTTATATTTCGGTGTTACGACTGTATAAACCCGATTACAAGCACATGATCGACTACGAACCATTGCAATTCGATAAAGATTTGTCTTATGAAGAGAGTCCTATCCAGATAGTCAACAGGAAAGAACAAGTGCTCAGAAATAAAGTGATACCTTATGTGAAGGTGATATGGAGAAACCACAATGTCGAAGAGGCAACGTGGGAACTCGAAGATAAAATGATGAAGAATTACCCTAAGTTATTTGTTTAATCCGTGTCTTCAATTCCAGGGACAGAATCCTTGTAAGAAAGGAAGAATGTGACAATTTGATTGTTTGAATTGTGATTCTGAGCACATAATCCTTGTAAGGAGGGAATGATGTAACATTCCAGAATTTTAATTATAATATTAAATATTTATTGAATTATATAAATATTTATTTGATGTGTTTATTGTCGAAAATGATGAAATAAATATTTAATTGATATGTTTATCGTTGAATAAATATTTGTTTAATTGATTTGATTTTATTTGGTTAATTATTTGTTAAATAAATAATTAATGAGTTAAGGAAATTATTATTATATTGATATTTCAATTTGATGGTTAATTATTTGTATTGAGTTATGTGATTAAATGATTAATTTAATTAATTGATATTTGAATTAATTAAATTAAGTATGAAAGCTTGATTAAATATAGTGTGACAAATAACTATATTATAAGTAGTTATTAAAATAAATTAAAGTAGTTTTAATCTAGTTTTACCCAAACAATGCTTAAGGATATACACTCTTTAATTTTAAATGAATTGCCAAACAAAGCCCTATGACTTTTGGATTTCCTTTTTAATTTTAAATAATATAAATAAAATAAATAAAATATAATATATTTATAATATGTATGTTAGTTTTGTAACTGATATGTTATTAAGTTTGGCGTATTAAGGATTAACAGTTTTATTTTTACGCATTATAGCTATCAATTGTTTTCTTTTTACGCATTCTAGCTACTGGGAAAAGAGAGAAGAACATTCAGAGAGAATAGAGAGAGTTGAGAGGAAACCTGAGGATTTCATAGAAATTCCAATGGTGTTAGTAGAGATTATCAAGCTAATTGAAGGTATTATTCATATCTTTAACATTACATATATATATATATATATATATATAAGTAGAATAGTTGGCACACGCTAGTCAATCCAGTACGTACATCACTTTCATTCTTTCTATTCAGTCCTCTCCTCCGGTAATATGTCCTCCAGCCCTTCCTGCTCATCTGGAAACTCTCGCAAAGTCTCATCCCGCTGGGATAACGAAGTAAGCAATCAAAGGGATGACATTATCGTGCACTCATAGCGTCCTTGCTTTCTCTTAATCAGTAATTAAGGATCTCTCCCCCTTCTGGTAGGTGCAAGCAATAAAAGGAATATCATTTCAATAATACCATTCAAATAAGTAAAGGAAGAGTTATTCCCTTAATGATATATTAAAATCTATATTTTTTCATTCAAGGTTATGGAAGTTTAGTAAAGTCTTCTGTCAAGGTAGCATTTGCCTTCCCGAGAATCAATCCCTTTTGGTAGAGAGTCGAAAGTGTTAGTGAGAAGCCCTCTCAACTCTAGGACTATTCCACTCTTCTCTGAGTGCCTTCAACAGTGCTTAGGTAGCGTTCACAACGAGATAGGCAGGTCATCATAAACTTATTCCTACCCTAATGTGTCAAGAATAGAATAGGTAGCATAGGTTATTAAGCAAGGATAGCCAGATCTAAGGTATCCGGATCAGAAGGCCCCAACCTACCACTCGGATCGAGAAAGCGTAAGTAATCGATGTTATCTCAGAAATGAGTCTAATAAGGCGGGTGGGGACGCGCTACGGCCCCCTTTTTGGGGCCTCCGCTTGCTCCTTCGAAACTATACTGGCCATAAACCAATGAGCAAGCCAGCTACCTAGCCTGCCATCAAGCCTGTCGTACCTATTTCCCTGTGCCTATGGTCGAAAAAACTACTTATATTGACCTTATCCTACTCCATGCCCCGGTCAGCTATGCTCTCTCGTTAGCTATGGCAAGAACTCTTATCAGAGCCTTATCTTACTTTGATCTAAGAACCTGATCATAAGCTATCCTTTGACCTTTTGAACCTCTCCTTACGTAACCTGACGTAAGAAAATTTGCTTTATTTAATGCAGTAGCCACCTCTTTCTGGTGTACAGAGCTAGACTGAAGGCTTCTTAAGACATCGCTTTTATACTCCACTCTCTAGCTCACTGATTGATCCTTCCGCTTCTGTAACAGAGGCTAAAAGGTGTGGACGAAGAAAGCTTCTTCTCTATATTCCATAAGAAAGGGTGGAATCATACTTATACTATTTTTACTAGATTGGCAGGACGAGTGCCAGCCAAGTTATTAGTAATGTGGGTCCAAGTGTAAAATTAGGGTTCACATGACCTAATTGAATTAAGACAAAAAAGTCAGAAATAAATATGTTAGACCCGAGAGAAGCCTCCACGTGTCCCGAGGCAGAAGACTGGTGGAGGCGGCTCGATTTGGGAATTGATTGAGGGATTGGATTGGTGGCTAGAAGGACAGGGAAACATGGACATTATTCTAATGACTAAAGGGCATTTCTGGAATTTTCCTGAAAGCATGTGCCTCGCACATGACTACTTTCCAGAAGACCCTATAAATACCCCTTCCATTCCATTGGGAAGGGGACTTCTCTGAAGACAGAGGACTCAGATTCTTGGAAGATCAAGGAGACCCTTTTTGGTGACTTAAAGGCTTGGAGATTCCACCTAAAAGCACCAAAGGGGTTTGAACATTTCTCTAAACTCGAAGGACACTCAAGAAGGCTCTTGGAATCCCAATAACCCTAACACGATTCCCGGATTCTAGGGGTTCTGCCACGCGTCATTGGAGTAATCGCCCACCTGTCGTTCTCCCCTCTTCAATCAATCTATCAATTCCGTATTCTTCGTGGATTTCTCTCCTCCTCAACCAACACGAAACCCTAACCCTAGCAAGGTACGATTTCCTTGCCCACATTCTTTTGGCGACTCTGCTGGGGAGGTGTAGAATTCGTGAAGGGTATGCCCACAACTCGAAGTGGGAGAACTACAAGAAGAGCTGTTTCACCAATAAATAGTATTACCTCACCAAATCCAGTTCCAAGGCAAGCCACTCGAGCTTTCCAAGGCGTAAACTTGGATTTTGACCAACCACTTATTGAAGACGCTTCAGAAGGAAGTTCAACATCACCACATATGGCCAATCAACAACACACAAGCGCAGGAAGGCAAGGCGAGGATGCAGGTGGAGACCCGACGAATGCTGTGCAACTGGAGATGCTCAAGGCATTGAAGGAAGCACGAGAAGGGCAAGGAATGATGATGGCCATGATGCTGGAAATGCAGAGGAAAAAAGAGGAGATGGGGAATTTCCGCCAGCAGTTGATGCAGATTCCCACTTTCAAGGCCATGTTCCCAGGAAGTTCGCATGGGGAACAAGCAGGTGTGGAAGACAACAATAATGGTAGCAACAACAAAGAGAACCAGATTGTACCTCCATTAACGGAAAATCAATCGGTTCCAATAATAAACTTGGAAGCCCAGAACAGTGGCGACATGCCA
The DNA here is from genome assembly GCA_020205505.1 of Panax japonicus. Classification (NCBI taxonomy): domain Eukaryota; kingdom Viridiplantae; phylum Streptophyta; class Magnoliopsida; order Apiales; family Araliaceae; genus Panax; species Panax japonicus. The sequence continues at coordinate 64,276,369 of CM035113.1, forward strand.
CAACCTAGGATGGAAGCAAGCCAACCTCAGGCAAACATCATCTCAGCGACTATTCCATCATTTTCACAGGTGCAAATGCCAATCATTCCAAGCAATGTCCAGCGAATGAGCCAGCAACTTCCACCAGTGCCAGCTGTTCATGATGCAAGTGTTCATCAACCAATTTCTCTACCATACACACCGTCGATGCAGCAGTATATCACAACACCCCAGAGAGTTCACGCTACAAGCCCGTATGTGACGAAGGATGATATGATTGACGTGATCAATCAACTTCGCAGACAGACATCTCGACCCTCGGAGTTGGACTTTACTCCTCCTTACCCTGCACACATTCGGAGGCAGCCTTACCCAACAGGGTATATTGAGCACCCCCCGCAATTTCCAAAATACAACGGGGAGAAAGGAAATGCTAGGGAACATATTGCCAGGTTTGTAGAGTCAATGTCTCCGTGGCTCGGATATGACGAAGTGAACAATCACAACTTGTTGATGAGGGAATTCAACAAGACTTTGACGGATAGTGCCTTTAGTTGGTACTACAATTTGGAAAAGGGGTCAGTCCATGATTGGGATGACTTAAAATTACAATTTTTCAAGAAATTCTTCTATGTGCAGAAACAGGTAACCATTGTGGAGCTTATGCGGTTCAAGCAGAAACCGAATGAGGAGTTGTCAGATTATATATGTTGACAGATTCAGAGCCCAGGAACAGAAGTGTGCAGAACCGATCGAAGAAAAGAACTTAGTCAGCATTTGCAATAATGGTGCCTTGGATTCTTTCAAGCCCCACCTCATCACCAAGGCTTGTGATTCCTTCGCGACCCTCTCATCTTTTGCACAGGACTTGGGAGGAATCGTGACATTTCCCACTAACCATGCGACAGTTACATGGAAGGGTAAGAGGACAGCAACTGTGGCTTTGGCTGACTCTCAGTCAAAACCACAAGGGGGCAAGAGGGAGAAACACGAGAAAAGTTTTGACCGAAGCAGAGGAAAGCAAGGAAACAAATTTTGGGCAAGATACAGAAGGATTTCAGAAGATTTCTTAATATGTCCAAAGAAGAGCCTTACGAGGTCGAGCCTTTCTAGGGTTTAACTCTAAGGGTTTGGCCTAGGGGTTCCCTCTTCTAGGACCATTGTCTTCTAGACCTGTAAAGTGAAGTCCCGCAAAATCTTTCAAAGGCTTGCAGTTTTCTTGCACGATCGTCTATTTGGAAATGCGACTCTCGCACAGGGGGCAAATGTGGGTCCAAGTGTAAAATTAGGGTTCACATGACCTAATTAAATTAAGACAAAAAAGTCAGAAATAAATATGTTAGACCCGAGAGAAGCCTCCACGTGTCCCGAGGCAGAAGACTGGTGGAGGCGGCTCGATTTGGGAATTGATTGAGGGATTGGATTGGTGGCTAGAAGGACAGGGCAACATGGACATTATTCTAATGACTAAAGGGCATTTCTGGAATTTTCCTGAAAGCATGTGCCTCGCACATGACAACTTTCCAGAAGACCCTATAAATACCCCTTCCATTCCATTGGGAAGGGGACTTCTCTGAAGACAGAGGACTCAGATTCTTGGAAGATCAAGGAGACCCTTTTTGGTGACTTAAAGGCTTGGAGATTCCACCTAAAAGCACCAAAGGGGTTTGAACATTTCTCTATACTCGAAGGACACTCAAGAAGGCTCTTGGAATCCCAATAACCCTAACACGGTTCCCGGATTCTAGGGGTTCTGCCACGCGTCATTGGAGTAATCGCCCACCTGTCGTTCTCCCCTCTTCAATCAATCTATCAATTCCGTATTCTTCGTGGATTTCTCTCCTCCTCAACCAACATGAAACCCTAACCCTAGCAAGGTACGATTTCCTTGCCCACAAGTAACTAGGCAGCTAAGCCAGTAGTTGTTCAGTTCAGGCCAGGGCATGAAGCTACATGTTCTATTTGTGGTCGTGAGACAGAGGTTAGAGGAAACATGTTATAGACCTTACGTGTTAATAGATCTTCTTCTATACTAATACAGTAGTGGGTGAATCAGTTTCCCACAGAGTTTAGTTTCTTTATTAGAAGGATAAGCATGGTTATTGCTGTTTATCCCACCGAGGTAGGCTACTAACTTGCTCGTTAGAAGTAGTTAATGAACTGAAATAAGGTCATTGGATGTCTATAAGTGAAGATTGGATGGATGCCCGCTCCTTGGGTATGCTTTCAAAAGGGCTGTTTTCATGCTATCTCAGGAAAGCGACTCTTTTCTTTTTTTATTTTTTTTCCTATAGGAAGGTGCAATTCTCGGTCATAGGTAAAGATCTCGCTCCCATCCCCCTACCCAAACTATAACTCAAAGGAGTCCCTTAAAAAGGAGACTCGTTATAATGAAAGCTATGTGCGGGGAAAGCTAATTTCCATTCTATTGGTGCCTGATAGAGTAGCACCCATTTTACTATCATGAATTACTACTTCCCCTTTCATGTTCAAGGCCATCATCGTTCCTTCAAAGTCCACTCCGACGCCTACAAGGATGATTTTTCCCCTCAAGGGATATCTTTCGTCAAGTACGTACGTGTAGGATTCGTAATCCTCGGATTCATCTCCAGTAGATTAAGGGCTAACCCCTTCCAAGGGTCTCAACGTGGATAACAGAGGGGTAGGCTTGATGATCCAGCCTTTCCTGCAAGCATATTCTAGCCCCGGGATTCTTTCCTTGAGTTATGGGAAGACTCACTTTTCCAGAAGAAAGCGCAGTAAGACAAGGCCCAAGGGGGAGAAGTTGGCGAAGCCTGCCATGTTTCTCAGTTCTTCTTCTCCCCATTCTTCCAATTCATCGATATTCCTAATCGTCGACATTTCTAAGAATGCAAAAACTCAATCGAAGACCTCAGGATGTAAGTGAGGCTCAAGTCGTTCCAAAAGGGTTAGGTGATCTTTCCGCAAGTGGAGATCCAGGCTCTAATCCAGTCTCTGATGGCGTAGTGGGCTAACTGACTGACATAAAGCACTAGGCAGCTTAAGCTCCTATAACACAAGAACTGTATTCAATCAGAGAGGCTTTAACTCCCTCGTGCATCTCTAGCCACTTCCTATGAAGAAAGCGTAAGCCGATCTAAAAGGCCAACTAGTTGCCCGAAAGCCTGCCATCTAATGGAGCTATTACTTGTCTCCATCCCACCTATACCTGAATAGATTGATAACCAATTAAGTTCTCCAACCCTGGCTTGTTTAGACTTTGCGGAGCAAGCCTACACTGGCTAGGAAGTAGTTCTTTATAGAAGAAAGCCGCTTTCAGGCCGGTCTTGAAGACCGCATTTTCTATTTGGGAGTTCAGGGATAAGACCTCAACCTCCACTGAGTTTTACGGCATGAAGTTTCATACTCTGTGAATTTCATAGGTGTATAATTGTTGCTATATAATCCAATTATGATGATTACATGTGTTTATGATGATTAGAGATTATGTTTAAATAAGAATTGCATGCTAATTTTGGTTAATAGTAGGAAAAATTAACGATAGTGTATGTTTTATGCATATTTGTCATATGGCTTGTGTATGTATCAATTTTTATGGTCAATTCGTATGCTACACTGAAAATTGAAGCTTGTTTATGCTAGCTCATTAAGAAACGAACATAACGTAATTTGAACGAAGCAATTTGGCCAAGTATAGAGATTACAGTGATGATTTTGGTGAAGAAACTCAAAAATGGAGTTTTAGTATAAAAATAATAATTTTGAGAAATTAAAATAGTTAGAAGTGTTGTTAAATTGTTCTAATTAATGGAAAATGTTAGCAATCATGTTTATGATATTGATATATTTATCTTACATTTTAATGTCACCATTTGGTGGGTAAAATTCTTGTCAGTTGGGCTAAAAACGGCAATTGTTCATGCCGAGTCTGCCTCTGTCTGTGCACCAGCACAGCTGCGCTGGTGGCAAGGCTAAAAACTACGCAACTGTGCCACACACTGATATGAAGCAGAGCAGTCTACTACTGCTACATTCTTCGGGATAGCGACATACGTTGGTCTAATGATGTGTTAGTATAATAAACATGTACTAATATAGCTAAAACAGAATCGTGCTATGTGGTTAGTAGATTCAAAGTTTGAATGATTAGTAAGTGATGAAGGTGGTATATTAGGATTTAGTGAGCATGATGAATAGTAAACATGTGTTGTGAAGGTTAACACTTGTAATTTCTGATATTTGCATGGTATCTTAAGACTTGTGCTAAAATAGTAAGTCTAACTAGAAATGCGTGTTGTTGGAACGTGAATGTTAGTATATCAAATTGATGATTGTTCTAAACCTATATGTAGGTGAACGTGAGTTAATATTATAGCTTACACTTGAGGCAAGTTTCTAAACCTATCTTTTTACATTGAGCAAATTCTCTAATTCTACTTTTACAATTGAACAAGTTTTCTAACTCTACACTTTCGTTGAGCTAGTTTGTTTATTGTTATGCAAGTTTACTTATCTTATTTAAACTATAAATTTGCAAGCTCTTGTATCTAGTTTGATCATGACGAAACAAGTTCTTTAAACCTTAGTTTTATTTAAGCAAGTTATTCTTGTATTTAATTTGTCAAATATCATGCAAGTTTATTTAATCCAATATACTGTTGTTGAATAGTTATCACTCCCTCCGTCCCATGATAAAAGTCCTTATTACTATTTTGGGTTGTCCCATGTTAAATGTCATATTTCTTTTAATAACCAAATTTTTACACATTTTTTCCTATTATGCCCGTAGCATTAAATATCTTATACTTTTCTTATTCTAATTCTCTCTCCATATTTAATGACATTATTATGGGCAAGTTTATCATTTTATTTCTGTTCTTAATATGCGTGAAAAGTCCACCAGGACTTTTATCCTGGGACGGAGGGAGTATTATTCAAATTTTTATTCGTTATGCATGCTTAGTATTCAATTCTAAATGACATTGGCTTAATATTGTTCAAGCAATGTATGTGATAATTATTCAATATTTATGCTATTAGCTTATTCCTAAATCATAACTTTAATATACATTGTTAATCCACTTATGATTAATTCATAGCATAGTGTGATTTCATTTTTATTCAACTAATCCTTAGCTGATGTTCGTTGAACTTCAAATTACCTTGAAATGTATCCACCCCAAACTTACTTTGGTGCGGACTTTTAATCAAAATACTTAGATGAACAACCTTATTTTTATTGGTTTACGCCTAGCGTTGAAATGTTTGTGCATAATACATTGTACGAAGGATTGATCCCCCTAAGTACGTGGAGTCCTTATAGTCATATAACTGTTAAAGTTAAAGTTGAAAGATTGCTTATAACTGTGGACATGGTCCGTGGTCATTAGACCCTCAGTAGTATATTTCAAAATGTTAATAGAACATATCATTCAGTTCTATTGAGCCTATTATTTGGAAAATATGGTAAAGTTATTCATTTTTATTTAAAGTGAGCTTTGTTTGCTCACTCTTGCTTATATAACCATTACAGCTAAGGATGAGAAGGTAGATGTACCTAGCACAAGTAAGGGCAAGGGGAAGATGAACAAGTTTTGAAGACTTGGAATATGTTGATAGTTTTATCAGACTTTAATTTGATTGATGTAATAAAGTATTTATTTAATTTTCGCATTTGAATGATTGTAATTAAAGGTTAGATAATCTGGGAGATAATGTTTTTATTAATGTAATCCTGCATGGGCAGGTTTTATTATTCAATTATATTATTATTGGGTAGTAAGATATGAATGTTTTGATTAAGTGAACACCAAATCTTGAGGTAATGAAGTACCGGGATTTTGGGGTGTCACAGTGGCAGTCACCGTTGTAACACGGATGTCGGGGGGGTGCCTAACACCTTCCCTCTACATAATCAAACCCCCAAACCTAAATGAATATCGATTTCTTAGATCCATTTAGTAGTGTCACATCTCTGGGTCAATGTGAAATCCTTTTCTCGGTTGCATTGGTAACACCCCATTGTACTTAAAGGTGTCGAATATCTCTAGAAAACTGATCAAATGCTCGTTAGGATTGTCATTTACAAGTCCCCCAAACTGAACCGAGTTCTGTATCATTTGAATTGTCCTAGGTTTGATTTCGAAAGTATTCACAGCTATTGCAAGCCTGGTGCTACTCGACTGCAGCTCAGTCACTTTGGGTGTAGAAAAATCCCTCAACGCTTTCTGGTCTTCGGCATCCATTGCTTCTTCTTTGTCAGAGTTTTCGAATTTGTTCTTTGTTTCCTCGATCCACTTACTTAACCTCTGAAACCTTCTCTCAATGTCGTCCTCAACAAGAAGCAAGTCTAGATTTTTTGATCGAGTTTGAATAAACCAACGTCAAAAACTTGAAATAAGAAGAACAAAACAAAAACAAAAAGTGTTTAAGTAAAACTGGACTAATTAAACTGATATTACAAAATAATAAAATCTATACTAAAGTCCCCGACAACGGCACCAAAAACTTGTTGGGTAAAATCTAGTTACGCACAGCACGCAAGTATACGTGGTCAACAAGTAATATAATAGTAAGTAGAGTATCGTTCCCTCAGAGACTCAGTAAGAATTTAAATCTCACAATTACCAATTTCCTATTAATCCTAATTTTATTAAACTAATAAATTTCCAGTTTATAACTAACAGTAGTAAAACTATTAAAATCACCACACAATCAATAAACGCTAAAAACTGTTTTTCAAACAAATAATAGAGAATTAGGCTTTCGACTTCACTCTAAGCATTACTTAGATTATTATACCTTTATTCCAGTTTAATTCACTATCCTAGTTTATTAATCAAGAACACGTATGTAGAACTAGCCACCTCTCGATACACTAATCCCGTATTAAACCAAATCCAAAGTTAAGATAGAATTACGTTAAACACCTTAATTAATTAAATCACTATATCTCTATGTGAATTACAATTAAAGAAGGCTGAAGTTCAAGTTCTTTATTTGATATCATGAGATGCCAAGCATATCTCTACCCTAACATTCATCAAGATTCTGTTTATTCACAAAAATCAAGAACAAATGTTATATTAACTAAGTCTAGACCCGTATTTGATCTCTCGAGTTCATACAAGTCCACAAAGAATCTTTGATTAGGCAATTCATAAATTCACGCTCAAATTAATATAGATAAATCGGATAATAGCTTATTAACCTAAAATCAAAGTTTACATAGCCATCATTCCACTTAAAGATCCGTCTTAAGCCTAAAAAGTAATTAGTTCATAATAAATGAAATAAAAACTGAATAAATCAAAGATATCATCTTGTCAATTACAGAAATAAACTAAAGTAGAAGAATAACGCAGAATACCTTTCACTTTAGTCTCAATCCGCAATCAATATGATCGTTCTTTAAAATCTCTACTCCGTTGCTCGCTATCAAAATCTGTGATTAATCTTCGTTAGTTGCTTTGTATGATGATTAATTCGTTGTTTGTTGATGAATATATATCTAACATGAAGTCCTCACCGAAATCCCATGTACATTAGATTCCAAACGTATTCCACAAACTAAAATCCGTGTTCCAACAGAGTTTCAAGCAAAATAAGACACCCAGAAATCGGGACCCCCGCCCCGACGGGGGTATACAAGCCAAATAGGCCCGCCCCGGTGGGCTATCCTCATGTTAACTGACTTTTCTTATTTTCAACACTTGTTCCAAATGCCTCCTTTTCTCATCATTCGTCACACCAACCACCCTACACATGAAATAACAAGAAACAAGTAAGAATGAACATGAATGCAAAGATTTAACAACGATTATGCTTAAAATGGACATCTACTCGCGGATATAAAATTCACTTATCAAAATCCCCCAAACTTAAACCGTGCTATTCCTCAAGCACAAAACAAACTACATGTTATGCAATGCAATACAATGAAATGTATCTAACTAAATATCACTAAATCCAACAATATCACAGAATCAAAGTTATTCCTTCGGACTTAGAACAATTAAGCACACACTACAATACTTCATAATAAAAACCATCAATAACTTCTCATCAATTCCTCAAATCTTATACGTATCATCACCAATATCGTGTGTGTGTGGTCAACATTTATGCTAACTGATTTAAATTCAAATTAAACACATAACCATTCTCTTATTAGGATTCATACAGAATAAACTCAAAAATTTCAAAAACAAACAACTTCTAACTCAAATCAAACAATTACCAAGATTTAGGGGTCCGTAAAAGGTATGCATGCTTTCTTTTTCCGCTTACGAGGACTATTTGTCGTTATTTCCCGCCTCCTCTTTATTTTTTGTTATCTTTTTCTTTTTTTAGATATATGGTTGGTGAGAGCGTTTTACGCTTTATCTCACACTCGTGTTTATGGGAAGTATTTCTCCTCAACCAACCACAAGACTCAACTCTTTTCCATTTTCTTTTTCTCTTTTTTTTTTCTGAAGCTTATACACCCTTCGTTTTCCCCCAAACTTAGGTTCTTGCCTAATTTGTTGTCTTCACTGCCTATTCTTGCCATTCTCTTATCTATACTAGCATTATCCTTTAGAAACTATTTATGCATCGATTTAAACCAATCAGTCAACACAGATGTTATTAATGTGCTAACCTTTTTAAACCAGTTTAAAACACGCACAAAATCTGAGTCATGATTCGAAACTACATCACAGTTCTACTACTGAATACTATATTTGTTTACTTAATCTCAATTTCATCATTGGCCATAATAAACCTGCTACAACACTGTTGGACATATGTAAAATGAACACAATAGGAAACTAAATTATATATATATATATATGTATATATTAGACATATGCTTAACATGAATGCAAACATAAAACAACATAATTAAACTAACTATGTACCTGAGCTACAATGCAACTATATGATTACATAAATGCCAACACTAATATGCAAACTACAATGCAATACTAAATAAAGATATGATGCATTCAATAATGCAAAATAAAACTAACTCCCCCAAACTTAATAACAACAATGTCCTCATTGCATTGATATAGTAAAAAAAAATGAGTGAGGACTTCCCTGTAACTTCCTAAGTCTGGGTGGTGGTGGTTGATCTTCTCCCTCGGAGTCACTTGGTGGAAAACTTGGCATCGACATGGGCTGCTAATATGGAAATTGTGCAGCTGGATTAAAGCTGTGGAGTGTTGTATTCAAAGATGTGAACGTCATGTTCATTGCATCAAATATATGGTCTTGTCTCATTGCATGCCGCCTCATCTCCTGTCGTGCTGCTTTGTTGTGCTAGAAACTGAGGGTTAGATATGGCGTCAGAAGATGGTTCTGCCTTAGTCCCTTGTTCTCCCATAGTCTCGTCCTCATCATGCGAGGTGTCTTCAGCGTCAGCTTCGTCCTCCGAAGCTGATGGAAATACAAAACCTAAACCTCTAGGATGAGATTCATCTCCGGTCCACACCAAATACCTTGCGATCATTCTATTGTCTAGTAGCTGCAGTGGAATCTGAGTGGGCTCATCATCATACCATTGAACTCCTGCTTGATGACACAACCCATAAATGAGGGATGGGTGTGGTAAGCCTCCCGAACAATTACCCCGTAGACATCGACGAATGGAAAAACTGATTATGGCCCCAGCCTCGATGATGAAGTCTTGCACAATAGCATATAGAAGTAGTGCCTTCTCTTTGGTCACGTCCGAGATGTGCGTGGATGGCAACAATTTTGCACATAAGAAAGCATACCAAATTTTCCAGTATCGGCTGAGATCTTTGCTATGAAAAACTGTACCGCCTTTCCTACCCTTGATCCACGTTGTACCCGACTTGGTCATTTATTTGAGAACCTCCTCAAAGTCAAGGTCGAAATCCCTTAAATGAGCATATTGACACTGTCAAGGCACCCACTACTGATAATACGTGTTGATGGCATCGGCACTGAATGGGACCATTCGACCCCGCACAAAAGCGTTGAAAGGTGTCTTGTCTTCGACGTTAGCATAGAATTATTTGCCCACATTAACAGTGGAGGGTTCGGGCTCCTCAGTGAACTTGACCCACCCTTTCTGATAAATCTGTTGCATCATTTCACCGTCGTGAGCATCTAGTGCCAACCCCCGCTCCGGTGCAAGAGCCTTTGTGACCATGTAGTCATACCGGTCGGCGGCAGCGACACTTTTGAACTTGCGACGGTCGAAGGTTCGTGATGGTGGTGTTGGCCTTGAACTCTCTCCGCGTTGTCATTTGGATGTTGGTTGAGACTCCATTGATTCTCCGATGCCTTAGTAACAAAATTCCCTTCCAAACTGTACTCACACAATTTGACAAACACTTGGTGTGCACACTATTTTCTCCCCCCAAACTTGGCGATTTCTATGGCAATTATAGCGAGAGAAGATGAAGAACATGTAGAATTGTGACGTACACTCAATTGATCTACACTTGCCTAAGTAATTTATGTAATTCATAGCTTTTGGAGATGGAGATGGAAGGATGTGGTGAACTTGAGTTGAGAGGTTGTGTTTATATAGAAGTGGTGTGATGAAGAGTGTGACAACCCGAGAATTTAGACAAATTATGAAAATCTTATATGATTGATTTAAGGTCAAATAATAGACCTAGACAGAAAATAAGTGTATGCGTTTAATGTTATTGGAATGGAATTTTGAGGGTTTCAAAATTCTGTAAAGGATATAGGTGGATTATTCAGGATTAAGGATTTATGTGAACATGTTTTGTGTATATGGTTAAATGATGTGTTCAGAATGTGGTTAAGGGTCATGGGTTGATCAGATAATTTATATCTGTAACAAACCCTAAGTATATATTAAGAACGACAACGTTCGGTTAGAAAATCCTAACGTCTAATAAGAAACCCTAGAAATCGGTTCTGGAAACCCTAGTTTCAGTTTCGGGAAATATGAAATCCTAATTCGGATATTGAAAACCCTAGATTGGGAAGACAATGTATGTACAAGGTTAAACGTAATTAATTAGGGAAAACCCTAATGAATTATTTAAAATCTTAATTGATTATTTGAAAACCCTAATACCAGATCTGAAAACCCTAATTTCACATTCTGATAAAATGAAACCCTAATCTGGGAATATAACAGAAAATTTTAATGCTTTTGTGCTATGAATTAAGTAATAATTAGGGTAAAGGTTAATTAATTAACAAACCCTAATTTTTAATTTTTGGAACCCTAATTATTCCGTCAGAAACCCTAATTGTTCAGTGGTGAATTTAATTGCTAAAATTAGCAATGTTAATTAGGAAACTCTAATCCTAATTATTTTAAATTAGGAGTAATTAGAAAACCCTAATCTAATTACGAGATTTAATTTATAAATGAGAAAATTTAGCTTTTCTATTTAAAACCCTAAAATGTGGTTTTGAACCCTAATGACCATTTTGACCTTAATTGCTAAATTAGCGATTTTAATTAAGAAATATTAATCCTAATTAGTAAGATTTAATGTATGATTAATGAATTATAATATAATTAGTAAATCCTAATTATAAGTTAAAAATGTTAAATTTCTATTTTTGAAAATATGAATTTGGAAAATATTATAAACTAAGTTGCTAAATTTTTAGGGTCAAACCCTAAACTCTCTATGATCCAAATCCTAACCCTAATGGTTGGCCACACATGCAAAATCCTAGAAAATAATTGGAAAAGTCCATAATGCCCCTTTTGTGTATTATTTAAACAACTTGCAAATCTAGCCAATATCTTGGGTTGGTGATCAACCCTAACCCTAACCTAGCCCTAGCATTTGACAAAATGTCCAACAAATTCAGCAAAATCAGCAACATGCCATGTATCATATGATATTATAAGATTAAAGGAGAGAGAAAAAGGTTTCTTAAATTTTCATTTTCTCCCAACACTTCTCTCTCCTCAATTTCGAAAATGTAGAGTGTGAGTGAGAGGGAAGATGAACCATGATCAGTTTATAGCAAGTCAAGAACAAGATCAAAGATCAAAAAATCAAAAATCAAGTTAGAAAGAGGTATAAACCCTAATTTCGAAAATCTTATGATTTGTTGTAAAATGTTGTAATTGATTGGTTAAAGTTGTGTAATAGGGTGACAATTGATGATCTGGGTTGATAAATCATGAACCCATAACATCAAAGTACACGAATTTGAAGATTTGACAAATCTGGAAAATTTCATTTATGTGATTTTTGGTCAAATGTCAGATATGATAGATCCGTCTGTGTTATGAGTTTTTGATGTTTAAAACTTTTAACCTATAGCCTGTTATGTGTTCTTTAAGATGCAAAAAGAATCAAAGCTATATCACTTTTAGATCAAACGTTACAAGCAGTCAAAACCCGTTGACCAATTCTGTTAAATCGCGAACCCAGAATTTTCCAGATATGTTTCTGTGTTGTACTTTGACCGACCATTTACAGTTAGATCTGATGTTGTTATACTGATGTTAAGTGTTATAGTTATATTCATACATGTTGTCTACATACTGGAAGTGATAGATCGCACTAACATTTCACGATCACCAAGTTATAGAGGTCCAAAGTAGGTACCTCGAACTGTTCTTCATGAAGAACAGCTCTGACACCTACTTTGATGGATAATTTCTTCCAGATCTGATGTTGTTTAGAGGTTATGTTTGTTGTTAATTGTAGTCTGGTATTTCCTCTACAAGACCCAACTTACAGATTGTCCAAATTCGTTAATACCACAAAGTTATTGCCGGTCAAACCTAGCCCCTTGCAACTGGCCGGAAAATCTGGGTTTGGCTCAAGAACACCTATAGCGACAGAAAGTGTCGCTATAGGCCTTTAGCGACAGATTATTATTTTTTTTTTCCAGAAATTAATTTAAAATTAGAAAAAAATGGTTTTTAATTATTAAAAATACAAAATAAATTATGAAAAATTATTTTAAAGTCTGAAAAATAGTTTTTTAACTATTTTATGTATATTTTGAAAATATTTATTATTTTTGGAATATAAATGGTATTTATTTATTTAATTATAATATTAAATAAATTATATAAAAATAGTTTTTAATTCATGAAAAATCATGAAAAATTATTTTATGGTATAAGAAAATATTTTAAGTTATTTTTGATGACTTTTAATATTTTGTGAAAAATTTCATTAATTAATCAATATTAATGATAATTAGTTTATTTAATAGATATATTAAATAAATTATGGAAAATTAGAATTAATGCTTTATAAATCATATAAAAATTATTTAAGTGTTATAAAATTATTTTAAGTTATAAAATATAACTTTTGATATTTTGGTATGGAAATATTAATATTTTAATATTAATATTAATTATCGAGGAATGGATTTAAGTGTTGAAAAATCATATAAAAATGATTTTTAAAGTATTAAAAATACTTTGTGATATTATAATTATATTATAATATTATATTATAATTTTCATTAATATTTTATATTAAATTAATATTAATGATTAAGGAATTTTGTGGTATTTAATTCATTTAAATATAGTACTAATGATTAAAAGATGTTGATAAATGGTAATAATTATCCGAAAATTATTACGAGCCTAGGAAAAATGTTTTGACTGATAAGAGAGTTATCTGTGATATTGTTAAGTATTAAGTCAGAGTTTAATTGAACTTAAACTCGATTTTTGTTCGACTAGACCGTCGGGATGATAGAATTGTGTCGGTTTCAACTCAGACTGCAATAGTTTGACTTGATACCTAGTCTTATGTGCTGTAAAGACTGAAAGGGTTATGTGGTAATATGTTTAGGTTATTCTGTGGATATAAATATAACAGTAATATACTATGATGATATTATTCTAATATTGGAGATCTATATTATTAATATTAGGTCTTCGGGGTAAAGCGTTATAAATTGCGTTGCGGTAATCAACGGTGCAGGCAAGTTTTTCAGTTCTATTATGTTTGTGGATGGAATGTGGTTATGTGTTAAATTACATATCATGTTCTATGAATTGTTAAAAGTCAAAATATGACTAAGTTAATTGGGTTAAGGAACTCAATCAATATGTGATTACATGTTGTATGATGTAATTCGATAAATTAGAAATGTATAATGCATGAGTTAATGTTTTGTAAGAAATTATTGATGCATGTAGAATATGTTTAGTAAAGAATATGTGTTGCATGCAGATATGCATATTAAAGGAAATGTAGTGCATATAGAATTGTGTGTTATGTGAAACATGATAGATTGTTAAATTTGCTGGGCTGTCGAGCTCAATCTTGCAAACATAAACTTTTTGCAGGTTAATGATGTTAGACAATATTATTTGCTATACGGATGATGAAGATTGAACGATGCATAAAATGAATACATTTTCATGATTTAGAAATGGTATAGATCTATGATTGATAGTTTTATCAAATGTAATTTTCAGCTATGTACAGTTTGAAATGTTGTATAGATAAAGAAGGTTTATTTTGAAATGAGAATAGATATGATTCTTAAACAAATGAATTATTTATAGGAATGATAATGCCAAGTTCAGCTTGGGACATAAAGTACGGCTAGCTGTATTAGCATATTGTGATAAATATTGTTGTGTAATAGATAATTGATGAATTGTATTTAAGTTAAGGTTACTCGACCTTGGGGATAAGTGTGTAAAGTTTAATGTATAAACAATTTATGTTTATATCTTCTGCAAATAGTTATAGAAATAGTATACCGGATCCGCGGCGATTCAGGGCCCGGATTTGGGGCTATTACAAAGAGGGATAGAAGTAATGGATTGATGGAGTGAAGTAGTGGTAATGGAATTGGAAGATGGAGTGTGAGTTGTGAAACCGTGGGTATGTAGTGGGGGTTATGTATGGGTCGTTTATGTGAGGGAGAAGTGGGGTTTAATGGATGAAGGTTGTAGTTGTAATGGAGGAATAAGGAGAGTAATGGGTACAAGGCCTAAAAGGCCCAGGTTAACACGAAAAAAATACCGAATTGAAGTGCACAGGTTCAATGACCCCCGCCCCGGTGGGCTAGCTCTCTGTTAGTTGGCTCTGTTTTGCTGAATGTTGCTCGCCTGATGTTATTCTTTGCTCCTTAAGTTCTCTATTAGTATCCTCATTACCTGCACATTATTCAACATAAACCTCATTAGATCTGATGCATATTGAACATGGGAGATTAGATTATCTCAAACAATAAAACTTACATAACGAAATTATTAATTCTTAATTATTAAGCTCAAATATAATCTAACTAGCATGACTAAAAAGTATGAAAAATAAAAATAATAAAAATAAAATAACAATAACAATAAAAAATATGAAATGATTGGGTTGCCTCCCAATTAGCGCTTGATTTTAAGTCGTTCAGCCTAACTACTTCCTGTTTCATCCCGGATTGGTTGGGCTATCCGCGAAATGATTTTTATTTGTCGCATAACACCAACATTGTTGTATTGAATGCCCGTTCACTTACATGTTGGATAATTCATTTGACTTTCTATCCTCAACTAATGCCTTAAGACCACTATCCACTTTGCAATCCCTGAACTTGACACGTGTAGATTCCTCGAGCAACTCGCACTCTTCCTTGTCAGTTGGGATTGGGATTTCCTTGAACACCTTTACCGTTACTACCTGATCAATCACTTTCATAATCAGTTCTCCATTAGGCACGTCAATTAGTGTTCGTCCAGTCACCAGAAATGGTCATCCCAAGATGATATAGATGTTCTTATCTTCTTCAAAATCTAGTACCACAAAATTAGCTGGAGAGATCAGTGAATTAACTTTGACTAATACGTCTTCAACTATTCCTAGAGGGTATGTTATTGATATATCGGCAAGTTGTAGACTAATATTGGTTGGTTTTTATGACGCCCACAAATTTGGGTCTCTTCCAACCCGACATATGGTGCTACACGGTGCTATAGTTCACACAAATATATAATTGAAATGCCTCAAAAGAACAAATACGTCTTACATATATTCCAAAACAATACTACCATTCCCCAGGTTCTTTATGACTGTTACATTTGTTCTTGTCATAATATAAAATATTATCATTACAAACCTATACTATTACATAGGAAAGCTACAAGTTTACCTTAGCCTTCCCTTTATCCTTTCCAGAACCTTCGGCCCGTTCGGTCTAAGCTGCATTCATATGGTTCAAACAAGAGTGGGCATAACAGGCTCAACAAGTACAACAATTTCTTTTGAACAACATGCTTGAAATATAAGAATCGTATATCTTCAATAACTGGATAATAGTTACGAAGTACTATCAATAATTCAAAATAGCAATTCCTTTTTCTTTAAAACTTTTTACAATGACAATATTCAGTTAAACATCAATTCTGGTCCAAGACCATGAGCGTTTCATAGTTTCTTTGAAAAGGACAACCCGACACTAAGTCTGTAAGTCCGACATAGCTTACGAGCACTTCTAGGTGATCAACATATAGTACTCTATGTTGATCAACACTACATTCCTTAAACATGTGTACGTTTTAGTTGTGGCAACCTCACGTACCCATTGAATACTCGATGAAAATACATTTGTTTATTCATATTCAGGCTTACCTTGAATCCGTACCAAACAATTGGCGTAGGATAGCGTTATCAATTCTATATGGAAAGACTTATAAAGAAATCAATCAAACTCTTAATAATAGTCTAGCCGAGGTAAAACTGGCATCGACCCTTTCATAAAACAAATCATGCATCTCATAACATGAATCACAAAGAACTTGGCTAACATGAAGGTTAGACAAGTGTTTAAGAAAAACTTGCCTTCAGCGTCTGCTACAGTACAATTACATTTCCTTTGAGTCTTTATGGTCCCTACAACATATAACCACATAACATACCACATTAGGTCATGAATGAACATACATAGTTCTTAAAGAATCTTACCCTTCTTCTCAATCTAATTATGTATTAGATTTATTATTATTGGTTCCGGCTTGCCGTCATAATTACATCGTTCTTACCAACTTCTGTCGTTTCTATAACTTAATTGAAATTATTTCATTAATATAACTACGTTCAAGTTATTCATCCTTCCTCAAGGCTTACCAATGTCCTTACATTATTAATCAAACTCGCTCGTCATTGGTGAAGTACCAACAATAAATACCATTCATGGTTTACTTAATTACCCTTCACGTTCTTTGTTTAATTATTCTTTCTTTCAACCTCTGGTGTATTACTTAAGGTTATACATCCTAAATGATGTTTCATTAAGTTGATTAAGAATTTAATTTACTCTTCATTCACTTCTCTTTTACTTTACATCCAAACCATTCTTTTCTATGCTTCACTTAGTCCTGGCGTTGCGGCGCGGGTGTTTTATACATAAGACTCGCTCACGGCGCTGCGATGCCATCTCCTTTGATTATCCGCACTGCAGCGCCAACTAACAGGGGACTATGTCCGGTTTCGCGCTGCGGCGCATGACTTTTTTCCTTGAGTCGCGCTGCGGAGCGAACTCTGTGCATCAGACAAACTTGACAGATTTTTTATTTTGTGAGATTCCCGGACTTGTAACTTCTTCGTTATATGTCCGAATTGACTCGTTCAAGAGCCTACGGTTCACAAATTACATACTCTACGTGTTCATACAATAATTTTATCTATTTGTCTACTTTAACTAAAAATTCACCTATTAGTCCATTTTTAACTAAAATGATAAACGTTCGTGAACGTTCAGTGCTCGTTTCTTCGTTCTAAGTTGGAATTTGGTCATTTTCAAGTTCGCAACTCTATAATGCCAAATAATACTTGTCTCCGTTGAAAACCAATTTTTCCAAGCTCAATATCAAAATTCGACTTCCATTCTGAGAATTTTACGAATTCGACGATTATCGTCTAATCGTGTAAATTTCGGAAAAACATTGTTACTTGAGATTTGTTCTTCGTTTTAAATGGATTCATTCCGTCGTACTAACATCTTAACCTACTCATTTCATTAACTTATATACACGATAAGTTCTTGCGTGTTCTTTATGAGTTTATAACTTATAAAAGTATAACTACTATGATTCCATTTCTCATGAGTTATCATAATCTTAATCTTTTAACCACCATCCTTGCTTCTTATTATCATACCATTTTATTAAGGAAAACATATGAGAATTTCATATAGGTTCCTCATGAGTTCATAACTTATTTAAGTTTGAACTACTTATTAATGACTTAAACGGCTTAAGTCCATTGATTTATCATTCTTATCATTCCTTAGCATACAAGTTATATCACTACCTACTTCTTTAACAATAGAAGAGAAAGAGAATCATGGTTTAAGATCTTACCCTTGAAGATTAATTGATTAATCTTTGATCTTCTTCTTGCTTCTTGAAATATAAACTTTAGCTTTTCTAGCTTTTTCTCTCAAGACAATAAGCTATAAGTTATTGGTGGAAAATCTAACAACTAAATTCAAAGCTTGTTATTTATAGGAGTTGCTAGGTTAGGGTATAATGGTCAAAAGTCATCCACCTTCTTACTATTTCTAGCTTAAGCATTAAGTTAACTTGGCCTCCACATTATTTGCTTAGCCATTAAGTTATCTTGCTTATCACACATACTTGGCCATTAAGTTTACTTATTTAGCACAACTATTACCCTTTGTTTGCTCATCACATTTCTTAGCCAATAAGTTTTCTTAACTTATCCTTTGCTTAATCCTTAAGTCTATTTGCTCATCACACTTGTTTCTTGGTCACCAAGATCACCCATGTGATCATTGGTTGCTCCATAGATCCTCCTAATCCATTGGACCATAGCTTGGGCTTATGTTTAATTATCTTAGCTTAAGCTTTGGGCTTGCACATTAAATTACTTTGGCCTTCCCATTAAAAACACTTGGGCTTGTACATTAATTCTATTGGACTTTCATATTAAATCAAATTGGACTTATACATCCCACATAATCCACAAGTCCATTCATAAATGGCTTAAAGCCTTAGGACGTATTCTATACGTATTATTATCATATTTTAACTCGTATACTAATTTAAAATATACGACATACCATCATCCATACATAATCGTATAATATCTCGTATCATACTCGTATTCATTACCTTGTTTAATACTTACACATCATACGATCATCGCTTTATTCATTATATACATTTAAATTCCTTCTCGAAAATCATGTTCCCTAATCGTTGGGTTTTAAGTCCGCAGGCGAAAAACTGTGTTTTCCATAACTGAAATATTATTGGATATTCCATCTCACCTCAATATTCCATCGTTACGTATTTCTCGAAAGTTCAAAAATAATTTCCGAGCAGAAATGCTTGATTAGTGTTTTTCGGAAAATTTTTCAAAAATTTTTATTTTCTTCTTGGAAATTCAAACAGTTTATTTCTATCATGTAGCCAAAATCATACGACGTTCCGACATATCTAGGTCATTGAACGACCTTCAATTCTCTTACTCCCATAAATAATCAATTACATTCATTTAATCCACATAATTAAATAAAATTTTAATTATCCTGAAAATCCGATTTTCTGGGGTTTTACACTCTTCCCCCTTATAAGGATTTTGTCCCCAAAATCTCGCTAATAATACGACGCCAAAATTTGGGAGCTGTCGTTGATACTCCTAAATTAACCTCACTTTTACTTCACAATTTATAATAATTAGCACAGTAGAAAGTAAGGATCGATCCCACAGAAAGTAAAGTTGTTTTAGAATTATTCTACTATTTCAATAGGAAATAAAGATGGGGTTTTTGAAAATTATTTTTAAACTAAGAGAACAAGGATTAATGATGAAATTAACCAATTATGTAAAAACATCAGTTCTGCAGTTCAGTTTCACCAAGTACAATAATCAATTAATCAAGTTATTAATATTTTTCCTTCAATGAAATTATTAGCCCTAGATAACAATAAGCTCTGCTATCTGAAATTCTCCGTAGATTATCACTGTATGAAACAAGCTCTCCACCAGATTCTAACTAGCACACAACCTAAAACAAGCTCTCTAGATTTAATATGATAGAATAATTAAAAAATAGAGAATTAGGCTAATCCAAGCAACAAACACATAAGCTCGATTTGTTTAACTTGTTTTCTGATAATCTTAGCAAAAAACAAAAGCATGTCCACAATTATTATTACCAAGTTGCTACTTCTGATGAAGACAGATATCAATTACACGTAATACCAATCTTAATCTAGTATATGATAACGATAAAACTAATTCAATTGGCCATATCAAATTAATTAGATCAATTAGCATGCAATCAATGAAAATAGATTATCAGAAGAAATTTCTCACAAGAAGGAATAAATAATAATACTCAATTAATTAATTACTTGTAACAAGGATTCACCTCCCTTTAGAACTAAATAAAAAGAACTAGCCTAACATGCTCTTGAGTCTGCACTTCAATAGATGATAGTTGATAGTTGAATTAATAAAACCCTGACTAGCATCCTCTATTTATAGTGCTAGACAGAGTCCTAAATCCTATCGGAATTAGAAATCCCAATTCTAAAAGGAATTACAAATCATAAATAGTTTCCATAAAGAAATATAACTCAATTTAGAAATAAATCTTAGTCTAAAGGAAATCCTAAAGCTAATAGAAATATCAATCCAATTTCATGTAGAAGTCTGCAAAAATCTGCATTTAGAAACTTTCCAAAAATCAAAGATTTCCCAATTTTTCCGCTCAAATTCGCAGGGGCGAATTTCTATTTTCTAATGCGATGTCCTTTGTTAAAACGAGAATAACGTTTGATCTGGGAGGAGTTACGAGGTCAAATAACTATCAAAACGAATATATCGACGAGATCTACAACTTTCATTCTTTAGGAATTGACAGATTCTGGTTGCATAAAGGTCGAAATTAGGCTCCAAGTGACTGTTATGTAAATTGCAACTTCCAAACTTTGAGGTTCAACATTTGTCTGGTAAAAAGATCATAACTTCTTCATACGAACTCCGATTGAGATGATTCAAGATATTCCAGAAAGCTAAGGACGAGCTCTATAATAAAATCCAAGTCCCAAGCCAAGACCATGCATCCAACTTAATGCTAAAAAACCCTGCAATTTTTCCTTTTTTTCTCATTTCAACTCCAATTCTTCCTGAAATCATTAAACACCTTAATAAGCTCATATACACATGAAACATGCAATAAACTAAATATAATGGAATCAAAATAAATGAATAATATGCACTCATCAATACACCATTGAGGAAAATTTTTCTTTTATTTTAATCTCGAGTCCCCACGTTGCTTCTTCGGCATTGTTGTTCCTCACATTCACCTTTACTGAAGTTATTATCTTATTTTACATGACTTGTCACTTCATATCAATAATTTGAGTTGGAATATAAACACTTAGTAACATATTACGCTATCTTACTTGTATTAGTCCTTCTTTTAAATTGGAATTATATGAAACTCAAATTCCTCCTTCAAAACAAGATGATACATGATCTTCTCTTCATCCTGCATCTTCTTCTCCATTCGTTTGCATTCCTCATTACCTATTTGTACTTACTTAACTCGTTCCATTTTTGTGGATTGAGTCTATATTGGGAATAACATTTCTACCACTTCATTCCGTAATTTAACTTCTAACTCCGATCTTTCCATCTCCGTTATTAACTCATTCTGAGTCGTTCACATTGATAGCTTTTCCCTACCCTTCCTACACAACGCGGTTGCTTATACGTTTACCTTCCCTGTATGATATAAGATATATCAGTCCTTCTCTACTGCATATTCAACTCCTTCTGTGTGGAGATATATTTCAAACTCCTATAGTCCGTGTATATCTCACACTTCTCCCCGTATAAATAATATCTTCAGATTTTTAATTCAAAAACTACAACTACCAATTGTAGATCATAAGATGGATAGACCTTTTTATAATCCCTTAACTGGCACGATGCATACACAATGACCTTGCCATACTACATGAGCACACAATCTCGTGATCTATGAGAAACATCGAGATACACTACAAAATTCCTTGTATCATCTGATAAAAACAATACATGTGCCTCACTTAATGTAAGACCCCAACTTTTTGAATAAAGATAAATTTTCTATAAATATCATTTTTGAATATTATGGAGTAAATTTGATATAATGTTATAGTTGTGGGTAATATTTATAAAATTTTCAAAGTACGCAAGTTCTTATATAATATTTGATTGGTCAGGGAATATTCATTTTAATAGGGAATATTCGTAAAACGGCACAATCATTGTTGGACCCCACAACGGAATTATTATCGGATTGAGAAAACGACAAAAATTCTTTATGAAATTAACGACAGAAGTTTTACCGTTAACTGTTGAAATACCTGGTGTTAGAAGTACAGTAATACGCGTAGTTGCACAGTAGCACACGGTATTGATTATTGCTGCTTACGAGAGAAGTCACTCAGTTTTGCTTATTTTATAGACACCCATTTACCCATTTTTCAAAAATATCGGAAGTTATTAAGTATTTATATATATATATATATATATATATATATATATATATATATATATATATATTTACGTATTATACAATATATATATATATATATATATAAGTATAACATGTGAGTGGGTGTTAGTGGTGGTCCTAGTGGATGAGATTTTTTGGCAGGATATAAGTTGTTTTTCAAGGCTAGCTTTCACTTTAATTGGCCAAGCTTGTCAATCATGCATTATTATTGATAACGTATAATTAAGGGTGCATTTTAATTGGTTAAAGCTGCTAATTGACATGTGTTGGTTTTCCTTATTGGTCAGTACTTTGAAAAGAAGATATTAGTATGTTGAAAATGTAAAGTTCATCCGAATAATTACTGTTTCATCTGTGATTTTTGCAAATAGTATCATTTCCATTCTCCTAAAAATAGAAGCTCATTCCTTCATTATTTCTTACGAATGCACTGAAACTTTAGAGAGAGAAATTATAAAGAAGCTATAGAAAAGTATTCTGCTCCTTCCCTACTCTTATATTCAGTTTCTTTTACGGTAAGGGATATTATTTCTTCTGTATTCATGAAGAGAACTTTTGTTATTTCATTCTTTATTATTCTGTTGGAATAACCAGTATACAAGGACTACCCTATACTTGGTGACATTCTTCTAATATTCCGTCTTTATTATTATTCTGTTGGAATATCCTGTCTGTGCGTTTACGCCGGACCTGGTTCCGTCTTTATTATTATTCTATTGGAATATCCTTTCTGTGCGTTTACGCCGGACCTGGTTCCATCTTTATTATTATCCTGTTGGAATATGCTATCTCTGCGTTTACGTCGGACCTGGTTCCGTCTTTATTATTCTGTTGGAACATCCTGTCGGTGTGAATTTCGCCTGACCTGGTTCCGTTACTTATTAATCTGTTGGAATAACCTGTCTATGCGAAGTACCGCATGCATGGTGATTTCTTTTGTTATTCCAATTGTTATTATACTCAGTTGGTTAATGTTTTGACTTCTATACTCCATCAAATTAGTGGAATATCCCTCATATTTGCGATTCATCCAGTATCTTTTCATGGAAATATTCTTCTGAGCATTCTTGAATTTTACTCTACAAAGCAGTATCATGTTGACAATTGGGACGTTATCAGTTCCTGGCTAAATTAATTCTTGAACTTGTTTTATTGAATTCTTATATCATTGTCATCATCCTCATGTTTATATTATGTTGAAAGACATCTGTGACCTGTAGTGCATATATGGACTTGGTATGTTTATGATCTGGGATTATTCGGTATAATCATGACCGTAATGTTACAAATGATGTGGTAAAAGTTCTCATTGGCCCGTAGTGCATTGATGGACAGTTGTTGGCATGATCATGACCATTAATGAATACACGAATGTCATTGGCTGTAGTGCATGTATAATTTGTGGTCGTGAAACTAAAGAATATCCTTGGCCGAAGTACAGGGGTGATTCGATAATGTGGATTATTTATTAAGCTGAGTCTCAGCGATAAAAGTCATGAAAAACCTTTTAAATCATAGAAGATAATAGATTTTATTCTCTACTTGACTCTTATAATGGATTGCTTGTTCCGCTGCAGTTAAACTTGATGTTTGTTATATTTTATCCGTTTAACATTATTGAAGGCTAATGATAATTTATTCTTCATTATCTTAGTCATAATATTTCTTACTGGGCTAGTTGAGATCACCCTTTCTTTCACTGTTCTCTTTAGGAAATGAGAATATAGCTGCGACGAGTCGGGGAACGGAGTGATGGACCAGATGATAGTATTAGTAGTCCTCACTATTCTGTTAAATAATGTGACAATAATTGTAATGAGGACTTCTTTTGAGTTTGAATACTCTCTAGTAGACAATATTTGTATTCAAACTCACAGTTTATATTTTTCCGTATTGTACATGACAGTTGTATTATTAAGTTTTATTTGAATTCTGTACCATGTATCTGGCAACTCAAGATGGATGATGTATACCTAATTTTGGGAATGTCACAGTTCGTATCAAAGCTTAGGGATATGATCCCTGGCTAAGATGTGAGACTAGAACTAGGAGGGGAGAGACGGGGAATTCTTTCGCTAGTATGACCTACTTAAGTTTTTTTTTGTATTTAATTGGTCGGACAGAATATAGGGATAATATTTTAAATGTCAATTAGCCTTTTATTTTGTGGCAGTATATGAAAATGTCATCCGAGAATGTTGAGAATAGCAATGGAGCACAGGCGACCGTTGATTCACCACATATCAATAATCAGGATAATGTGCATCAGGAAGGCGACAATCCTCATGCAAACAATAACACTGACCAAATGATGAATACTGGAATGTTCAGAAGCTTTATGCAATTCATGCAACAGCAAGCAAGAGTGGCTCTTGTCCAAAATGTAGGTGGAACTACTGGAAACTCTCGGACGGTCACTGCTAAATAGTTCAAGGAGCTGGGATCACCGGAGTTTATTGGAGAGCCAAAACCACTTAAGGCGGAAGCATGGATAAAGTAGATCACCAAGATATTTGATTTCTTGGGATGCTTTGAGGAGCAAAAGGTTCCCTTTGCCGCCTTTATGTTGCGAGGAGAGGCAGATTACTGGTGGGAATCAATAAAGCGTACTCAACCTGCAGCACTGAAAATATCTTGGGAGAAGTTCCAAGAACTATTCAACGACAAGTACTTTCCCGAAAGTATTCGTCATATGAAGGAGGTGGAGTTCATCAAGTTGGAACAGAATAATATGACCGTGTCGCAGTACGAAGCAAAGTTTGCCGAGTTGTCCCGGTTTGCGTCCCACTTTGTGGATAATGAAGAGAGAATGACGAAAATGTTTTTAAGAGGTTTAAAGCCGGAGATACGCCAACATCTTATTTCTCATAAAGTATGTTTGTATTCAGATGTTGTAAATAGGGCTCAGTTAGTAGAACGCGATAACGAGTGAATGCAACCAAAAGAGGGCAGCCGACAAAATGATAATACCAATGAGAGCCGTCATCGAAGCGGTGAAAATAAGCGTGGAGGGAATCAACAAGCCAGAAGTGGTAACCACTTCGGTGGTAATCAGGGCCAAAATAATAAGAATGGACATTTCAAGAAGAGGAGATTCAACAATGATGGAAAGACGTCAGCACCAGCACCCGTTGTTAAGGAATGAGAAAGACCACCTATCATATGCTTCAAATGCGGAGGGGAGGGACACATAAGTCCAAACTGCGTGATGCCGTCCAAAGCATGTTATAATTATGGAAGAGAAGGTCACTTAGCCCGATTTTGTCGTTCACCAAAAATAAGTTCAGCCAGGATGGAGGCATCAAAAGTCGTCCCAGAAAAGTCAAAGCCGGTAGTGCAAGGGAAAGCGTTTGTTGTGACCTCCTAGAAAGTAAGGAACCCGAATGAGGTCATCACGGGTAAACTTATCATAAACTTTAGCGAAGTCTATACTTTATTTAATACCGGTTCTACCCATTCTTTTATTTCTCCTACTTGCGCTCACCAATTAATTTTGACTCTGGAGAAATTAGACTTTGACTTATCTGTGGAAACTCCGTTGGGAGAAACTTTTATTACATCCACTGTTTATAAGTCTTGTTTGGTCCAAATCGGTACCCTCACATTACCTGTCGGTCTTATTTCATTGAAAATACTTGCATTTGACGTGATTCTAGGGATTGATTAGTTAACTATTTATCATGCAAAAATTGATTATTTTCGTAAGGTTGTTAGCTTTCATATTCCTAATCAACCTATTATATGAATTCAAGTGACCAAACCATTAAAATCAATCACGGTCATCTCAAGCTATAAAGCTATTCGTTTATTGAAAAACTGATGTCAAGCTTTCTTAGCCCACGTCACAGATCTAAACAAAAATATGTCAGTTTTTAATGTTATTTCTATTGCTAATAAATTTCTTGATGTATTCCCTGAAGAACTTCCTGGCCTACCCCCAGAGCGTGAAATTAAATTTTGTATCGACCTTGAACCCGGTATAAAACCCATTTCCAAAGCCCCGTATTGAATGGCTCCTATTGAACTTCAGGAGTTAAAGACCCAACTGGAGGAATTGTTAGACATTGGCTTTATTCGTCCTAGTACTTCTCCTTGGGTGCTCCTGTTCTATTCGTGAAAAAGAAAGATGGGAGTATGCGACTTTGTATTGATTATCAGGAGTTGAATCTTGTCACCATCAAAAATAGGTACATATTGCCACGTATTGATGACCTGTTTGACCAGTTATAAGGAGCCAAATTCTTTTCAAAGATTGATCTTCGTTCCGGATATCACCACTTGAAGATTAGAACCGATGACATTCAAAAGACGGCTTTCAGAACTCGGTACGGGCATTATGAATTCCTAGTTATGTCCTTTGGATTGATTAATGCTCCTGCTGCCTTCATTGATATGATTAACCGAGTACTCAAGGAATATTTGGATCACTTTGTGGTCGTCTTTATTGATGACATCCTTTTTTATTCCAAAAGCCATGCAGATCATGAGTAACACTTGAGGTTAACACTCCAAAAGCTTCGTGAATAAAGCTTTATGCCAAGTTGAAGAAATGCGAGTTCTGGCTGGAGGAAGTAGCATTCCATGGGCACGTAGTGTCAAGTCATGGAATATCTATTGACCTGGCAAAGATTGAAGCTATTCAAAGCTGGGAGCAACCTAAATCAGTGAGCGAAGTACGTAGCTTTCTCGATTTAGCTGGTTATTATCGGAGATTCGTGGAAGGATTTTCTCGAATCGTTACTCCATTAACTCAGCTGACTCGAAAAGATACAAAGTTCGGTTAGAGCAAAGAATGTGAGAAGAGTTTTCAAGAACTCAACAGGAGACTCATTTCAGCACCTGTCCTGACAATACCATCTGACTCGGAGGGATTTGACGTCTACAGTGATGCTTTGGGTAAAGGGTTGGGATGTGTTCTCATGCAACATGGGAAAGTCATAGCCTATGCCTCAAGACAACTCAAAGAATATGAGAGGATTATCTACTCATGATCTAGAGTTGGCAGTTGTTGTCTTCGCACTTAAAATTTGGAGGCATTACTTGTATGGGGAGAAAGTGGAGATCTTTACAGATCATAAGAGCCTCAAATATTTCTTCGCTAAAAAGTAACTCAACATGCGACAACGACGTTGGCTTGAACTATTGAAAGATTATGATCATATCATCCAATACCATCCTAGAAAAGTGAACGTGGTACCTGACGCATTGAGTAGAAGATCATATGCAAGTACGAGTGCGATATTGTCAACACAAAGGCCCATTTTGTGTGACTTGCAAAGGATGTAGATAGAGTTAAAGACTCGAGGGACTCATGTGATGATGGAGAATATACGAGTAGAACTAACTTTAATTGATAAAGTTAAAGCTTCTCAGGCTACAAACCTGGAGCTGATACGTATGAGGAAGAAAGTGCGAGAAGGTGCTATGCCAGAAGCAAGAATCGATGAAGAAGGAATACTTCATGTCAACTCCAGACTTTGTGTTCCTAACGACCCTGATTTAAAGTATAAAATCATGATGGAGGCGCACAACACACCGTTTGTAATCATTCCTGGGAGTACCAAAATGTATTATGATATTCGTCATATATTTTGGTAAAGCAATATGAAGATAGAAATAGCGTTGTTTATCTCAAGGTGTCTAACTTCTCAACGAGTTAAAGCGGAGCATCAAGTACCAAAAGGTCCATTGCAACCACTTGAAATTCCAGAGTGGAAGTGGGAGCACATTATAATGGATTTCGTTACCGGTCTTCCTAATGTTTCTCAAGGTATAGATGCGATTTGGGTCATTGTTGATAGATTGACCAAGTCTGCTCATTTCTTACTGATACAAGAAATTTATACACTTGAACGTCTTGCTCGTATGTACATAAACGAGATTGTAAGACTGCATGGTATGCCAATATCCATAGTTTCTGATCGAGACCCAAGATTCACTTCACGATTTTGGGTTAGTTTGTAGAAAGCTATTGGCACATATTTATGATTTAGCTCAGCATATCATCCTCAGACAGACGGGCAGTCCGAGAGGACTATTCAAACTCTTGAAGATTTATTAAGACTCTGTGTCCTTGACTTTAAGGAATGTTAGGATAAGTTCTTATCATTGGCGGAGTTTTCCTACAACAACAGTTATCAAACAAGTATTGGCATGGCTCCATTTGAGGCGTTGTATGGAAGAAAGTGTCGTTCTCCAGTATACTGGGATGAGGTTGGTGAAGCAACTTTGTTGGGACCGGAGTTGGTACATATGACTATGGAAAAGATTCAAACGATCCAACAACGTATAAAAACCTCACAAGATCGACAAAAGAGTTATGTTGATCTTCATCGAATGGACGTGGAATTCAATATCAGAGATCATGTGTTGTTACGTGTTGCTCTATGGAAAGGAGTTACGAGATTTGGAAAGAGAGGAAAACTCAATCCTCGATTCATCGGCCCATTTTTAATCCTCGATCGAGTAGGAACTGTGGCCTATAGACTCGCTTTACCGCCAAGTATGTCTCGTGTTCATAATGTTTTCCACATATCCATGTTACGTAAATATGTGAAAGACACGAACCACATTATTGAGTTAGAACCGGATGAAATAGTGGAAGATTTAACGTATGAAGAGGAACATATTCTACGCTCCAAGGTTATACCTCAAGTCAGAGTTTTGTGGAGAAGCCACGATGTTGAGGAAATGACCTAG
This sequence comes from Panax japonicus, assembly GCA_020205505.1. Classification (NCBI taxonomy): domain Eukaryota; kingdom Viridiplantae; phylum Streptophyta; class Magnoliopsida; order Apiales; family Araliaceae; genus Panax; species Panax japonicus. Next base: position 64,305,511 of record CM035113.1, read on the forward strand.
GAGTTAGAATCTGCAAAAAAAAGTCAAGGTATCCTTACCTCTTCGATATACCAGGTACGTACCCTAATTTCGAAGGCGAAATTTCATAAGAAGAGGAGGTTGTAAGACCCCAACTTTTTGAATAATGATGAATTTTCTATAAATTTCATTTTTGAATATTATGGAGTAAATTTGATATAATGTTATAGTTGTGGGTAATATTTATAAATTTTGCAAAGTACGTAAGTTGTTATATAATATTCGATTGGTCGGGGAATATACGTTTTAATAAGGAATATTCGTACAACGGCACAATCATTGGTGGACCCCACAATGGAATTATTGTCGAATTGAGAAAACAACAAAAATACTTTATGAAAATAACGGCGGAAGTTTTACCGTTAACTGTTAAAACACCCGGTGTTAAAAGTACAGTAATATGCGTAGTTGTACAGTAGCACACGGTATTGATTATTGATGCTTACGAAGGAAGTCACTAAGTTTTGCTTATTTTATAGACACCCATTTACCCATTTTTCAAAAATATCGGAAGGAAGTTATTAAGTATTTATATATATATATATATATCATGTGAGTGGGTGTTAGTGGTGGTCCTAGTGGATGAGATTTTTTGGCAGGATGTAAGTTTTTTTTCAAGGCTAGCTTTCACTTTAATTGGCCAAGCTTGTCAATCATGCATTATTATTGATAACGTATAATTTAGGGTGCATTTTAATTGGTTAAAGCTGCTAATTGACATGTGTTGGTTTTCCTTATTGGTCAGCACTTTGAAAAGAAGATATTAGTATGTTGAAAACGTAAACTTCATTCGAATAATTATTGTTGCATCCGTGATTTTTGTAAATAGTATCCTTTCCATTCTTCTATAAATAAAAGCTCATTCCTTCATTATTTCTTACGAATTCACTGAAACTCTAGAGAGAGAAATTATAGAGAAGCTATAGAAAAGTATTCTGCTCCTTCCCTACTCTTATATTCAGTTTCTTTTACGGTAAGAGTTATTATTTCTTTTGTATTCATGAAGAGAACTTCTGTTATTCCATTCTTTATTATTCTGTTGGAATAACCAGTATACGCAGAATACCCTATACTTGGTGACATTCTTCTAATTCTTCGTCTTTATTATTATTCTGTTAGAATATCCTGTCAGTGCGTTTACGCCGGACCTGGTTCCGTCTTTATTATTATTCTGTTGGAATATCATGTCTGTGCGTTTACGCCGGACCTGGTTCCGTCTTTATTATTATTCTGTTGGAATATTCTGTAAGACCCCAGTTTTTATAAATAAAGATGAATTTTCATAATTATTATTTTTGAATATTATGGAATAAATTTGATAAAATATAAAGTTGTGGGTAATATTTGTAAATTTTGCAAAGTACGCAAGTTGTTATAAAATATTCGTTTGGTCGGGGAATATTCTTTTTGTCGGGGAATATTCGTACGACGGCACAATCATTGGTGGACCCCACAACGGAAGTATTGTTGTAGTTAGAAAACGACAAAATTATCTTCTATAAAATAACGGCGGAGGTGTTACCGTTAAAACTGTTGAACTACTCGGTAGTAAAAGTACAGTAATACGCGTTGTTGCATAGTAGCACACGGTATTAATTATTGATGCTTACGTGAGAAGTCACTCAGCTATACTCAATTATTGCTACAGTAATTGCTGCATCATATCTCTTATATTATTGATTCAATTATTGTCACAGTATCATCTGTATAATATGTTATATTATCTAAACAATAATTGAGACGACAAGTTATAAATGATTAATAATTGTTGAAAGATTAAATATGTGTTGATTAAAAATAAAATAACATGATTTCTGGTAATTTTTATAAAGAGTAATTTTCTGGTAATTCCTTGATGTATATAAAGAGTCTATTATTAGACGTTTGTGGTAAGTTTAATTATTTATGGGGGGGCATATGTCATCATCTAAGAGTCTCTTTCATAAATAGTAATTACCTTCGTAAATAGTAATTACCTTCGTAAATAGTAATTATTTTCGTAAATAGTAATTACCTTCGTAAATAGTAATTATTTTCGTAAATAGTAAATACTTTCGTAAATAGTAATAAATCTTCTATAAATAGAGGCCTAGGGCTTCATTATTTTTCACGAATTCGTTCAAGCTATAGAGAGAGAAAGTATAGAGAGAGTAATAGAGAAAAAAGAAGAGTATTCAGTTACTACACTACTGCAGTATTCAGTCTCCTAATACGGTAAGGGGTGTTACTCTTTCTTCTTGAAGAGAACTTATGTTATTCTGTTGGAATAACCTGTAAAAGTGGCATACCCTATACATGACCTGTATACGCGGTGTACCCTATACTTGGTGAAATCCTTATGTTATTCCATTTCTTATTATTCTGTCGGAATAACCTGTATACGCGGTTTACCCTATACTTGGTGACATTCTTCTATTATTCTGTTGGAACATCCTGTCTGTGTGTTTTACACCGGACCTGGTTCCGTCTTTATTATTCTGTTGGAACATCCTGTCTGTGTGTTTTACACCGGACCTGGTTCCGTCTTTATTATTCTGTTGGAATATCCTATCTGTGTGTTTTACACCGGATCTGGTTCCGTCTTTATTTATTATTCTGTTGGAACATCCTATCGGTGTGAATTTCACCTGACCTGGTTCCGTTATTTATTATTCTGTTGGAATAACCTGTCTGTGCGGTCTATCGCATGCATGGTGATTTCTTTTGTTATTTCATTCTTTATTATACTCAGTTGGTTAAAACTTTAACTTCTATACTCCATGAAATTAGTAGAATATCCTTGATATTTGCGCTTCATCCAGTATCCTTTCATGAAAATATTCTTCTGATCATTCTTGAATTTTACACCACAAAACAGTATCGTGTTGACAATTTGGACGTTAATAATTTCTGGATAAAATAATTCTTGAACTTGTTTTATTGAATGATTATATCATTGTCATCATCCTCATGTTTATATTTTGTTGAAAGTCATCTGTGGCCTGTAGTGCATAGATGGACTTGGTATGATTATGACCGGGGATTATTCGGTGTAATCATGACCGTAATATTACAAATGATGTAAAAATTAAAAGTTCTCATTGGCCGTAGTGCATTGATGGACAGTTGTTGGCATGATCATGACCACTAATGAATACACAAATATTCTTGGCCGTAGTGCATGAATAATTGTGGTCGTGATACTAAAGAATATCCTTGGCCGTAGTGCGGGGGTGATTCGATGATGTGGAATATTTATTAAGCTGAGTCTCAGCCATAACGATGATGAAAAACCTTTTAAATCATAAAAGATAGTAGTTTTTATTTTCTACTTGACTCTTTTAATGGATTGCTGGTTCCGCTGCAGTTAAACTTGATATTTATTGTATTTTATCAGTTTAACACTGTTGAAGGCTAATGATAATTTATTCTGCATTATCTTAGTCATAATATTTCTTACTGGGCTAGTTGAGCTCACCCTTTCTTTCACTGTTCTCTTCAGGAAATGAGAATATAGCTGGGACGAGTCGGGAAACGGAGTGATGGACCAGAGAATAGTATTAGTAGTCCTCACTATTCTGTTAAATAGTGTGACAATAATTGTATTGAGGACTCCTTTTGAGTTTGTATGATCTCTAGTGGATATTTATTGTATTCAAACTCACAGTTGTATTTTGTCGTACTATACACGACAGTGGTATTAGTAAGTTGTATTTGAATTCTGTACCATGTATCTGACGACTTAAGATGGGTGATGTATACCTAATTTTGGGGGCGTCACAGTTGGTATCAGAGCTTAGGGATATGATCCCTGGCTAAGATGTGAGAATAGTACTAGGAGGGGAGAGACGGGGAATTCCTTCGCTAGTATGACCTACCTAAGTTTATGTGCTATTTTATTGGTCGGTCAAAATATAGGGATAATATGTTACATGTCAATTAACCTTTTGTTTTGTGGCAGTATCTGAAAATGACATCTGAGAATGTTGAGAATGACAATGGAGCACAGGCGATCGTTGACTCACCACATATCAATAATCAGGATAATGTGCATCAGGAAGGCGAAAATCCTCATGCAAACAACAACACTGACCAAATGACGAATGATCAAATGTTCAGAGGTTTTATGCAATTCATGCAACAGCAAGCGAGAGCAACTCCTGTCCAAAACGTAGATGGAAACACGGGAAACTCTCGGGCGGTCACCGCTAAACAATTCAAGGAGCTGGGACCACCGGAGTTTAATGTAGAGCCAAAACCACTTATGGCAGAAACATGGATAAAGTAGATGACCAAGATATTTGATGTCTTGGGATGCTCCGAGGAGCAAAAGGTTCCCTTTGTCGCCTTTATGTTGCGCGGAGAGGCAGATTATTGGTGGGAATCGGTAAAACGTACTCAACCTGCTGTACTAAAGATATCTTGGGAGAAGTTCCAGGAGCTGTTCAATGACAAATACTTTCCCGAAAGTATTCGCCACATGAAGGAGGTGGAGTTTATTAAGTTGGAACAAAATAATATGACCGTGTCGCAATACGAGGCAAAATTTGCAGAGTTATCACGGTTTGCGTCCCACTTAGTGGATAATGAAGAGAGAATGGCGCGAATGTTTTTAAGAGGTTTGAAGCCGGAGATACGTCAACATCTTATTTCTCATAAACTGTGTTTGTATTCAGAAGTTGTAAATAGGGCTCAGTTAGTGGAGCGCGATAACGAGTCAACTCAACTAAAAGAGAGTAGCCGGCAAAATTATAATACCAGCGAGAGTGGTCATCGAAGCGGTGACAACAAGCGTGGAGGGAATCAGCAAGCCAGAAATGGTAACCACTTCGGTGGTAATCAGGGCCAAAACAATAAGAATGGACATTTCAAGAAGAGGAGATTCAACAATGATGGAAAGACGTCAGCACCAGCACCCGTTGTTAAGGAAGGAGAAAGGCCACCTATCATATGCTTCAAATGCGGAGGGGAGGGACACATCAGTCCAAATTGCGCGATGCCGTCCAAAGCATGTTATAATTGTGGAAGAGAAGGTCACTTAGCCCGATTTTGTCGTTTACCAAAGACAAATTCAGCTAGGATGGAGGCACCAAAGGCCGTCCCAGAAAGGTCAAAGCCGGTAGTGCAAGGGAGAGCGTTTGTTGTGACCTCCCAAAAAGCAAGGAACCCGAATGAGGTCATCACGGGTAAGCTTATCATAAACTCTAACGAAGTCTATACTTTATTTGATACCGGTTCTACCCATTCTTTTATTTCTCCTACTTGCGCTCATCGATTAAATTTGACTCCGGAGAAATTAGACTTTGACTTATCTGTGGAAACTCCGTTAGGAGAAACCTTCATTACATCCACTGTTTATAAGTCTTGTTTGGTTCAAATCGGTACCCTCACATTACCTGTAGATCTTATTTCATTGAAAATACTTGCATTTGACGTGATTCTAGGGATTGATTGGTTAACTACTCATCATGCAAAAATTGATTGTTTCCATAAGGTTGTTAGCTTTCATATTCCTAATCAACCTATTATGCGAATTCAAGCGATCAAACCATTAAAATCAATCACGGTCATCTCAAGCCATAAAGCTATTCGTTTATTGAAAAACGGATGTCAAGCTTTCTTAGCTCATGTCACAGATTTAAACAAAAATACGTCAGTTTTGAACGATATTTCTATTGTTAATGAATTTCCTGACGTATTCCCCGAAGAACTTCCTGGCCTACCCCCAGAGCGTGAGATTGAATTTTGTATCGACCTTGAACCCGGTACAAAACCCATTTCTAAAGCCCCATATCGAATGGCTCCTATTGAACTTCAGGAGTTAAAAACCCAACTGCAGGAATTGTTAGACATTGGCTTTATTCGTCCTAGTACTTCTCCTTGGGGTGCTCATGTTCTATTCGTGAAGAAGAAAGATGGGAGTATGCGACTTTGTATTGATTATCGGGAGTTAAATCATGTCACCATCAAAAATAGGTATCCATTGCCACGTATTGATGACTTGTTTGACCAGTTGCAAGGAGCCAAATTCTTTTCAAAGATCGATCTTCGTTCCGGGTATCACCAATTGAAGATTAGAACCGATGACATTCCAAAGACGGCTTTCAGAACTCGGTACGGGCATTATGAATTCCTAGTCATGTCCTTTGGATTGACTAATGCTCCTGCTGCCTTCATGGATATGATGAACCGAGTATTCAAGGAATATTTGGATCACTTTGTGGTCGTCTTTATTGATGACATCCTTATTTATTCCAAAAGCCGTGAAGATCATGAGCAACACTTGAGGCTGACACTCCAAAAGCTTCGTGAATATAAGCTTTATGCCAAGTTGAAGAAATGCGAGTTCTGGCTTGAGGAAGTAGCATTCCTTGGGCACGTGGTATCAAGTCATGGAATATCTGTTGACCCAGCAAAGATTGAAGCTATTCAAAGCTGGGAGCAACCTAAATCAGTGACCGAAGTACGTAGCTTTCTCGGTTTAGCTGGTTATTATCGGAGATTCGTGGAAGGATTTTCTTGAATCGCTACTCCATTGACTCAGCTGACTCGGAAAGATAAAAAGTTCGGTTGGAGCGAAGAATGTGAGAAGAGTTTTCAAGAACTCAAGAGGAGACTCATTTCAGCACCTGTTCTAACAATACCATCTGGCTCGGAGGGATTTGTCATCTACAGTGATGCTTCGGGCAAAGGGCTGGGATGCGTTCTCATGCAACATGGAAAAGTCATAGCCTATGCCTCGCGACAACTCAAAGAATATGAGAAGAATTATCCTACTCATGATCTAGAGTTAGCAGCTGTTGTTTTTGCACTTAAAATTTGGAGGCATTACTTGTATGGGGAGAAAGTGGAGATCTTTACGGATCATAAAAGCCTCAAATATTTCTTCACTCAAAAGGAACTCAACATGCGACAACGACGTTGGCTTGAACTGTTGAAAGATTATGATCATACCATCCAATACCATCCTGGAAAAGCAAACGTGGTAGCTGACGCATTGAGTAGAAGATCACATGCAAGTACGAGTGCGATATTGTCAACGCAAGGGCCCATTTTGTGTGACTTGCAAAGGATGGAGATAGAGTTAAAGACTCCAGGGACGCATGTGACGATGGCGAATATACGAGTAGAACCAACTTTAATCGATAAAGTTAAAGCCGCTCAAGCTACAGACCTGGAGCTGATGCGTATGAGGAAGAAAGTGCAAGAGGGTGCTATGCCGGAAGCAAGAATCGATGAAGAAGGAATACTTCGAGTCAACTCCAGACTTTGTGTTCCTAACGACCCTGATTTAAAGTATAAAATCATGATGGAGGCGCACAATACACCATTTGCAATCCATCCTGGGAGTACCAAAATGTATCATGATATTCGTCATACATTTTGGTGGAGCAATATGAAGAGAGAGATAGCGTTGTTTATCTCAAGATGTCTAACTTGTCAACGAGTTAAAGCGGAGCATCAAGTACCAAAAGGTCCATTGCAACCACTTGAAATTCCAGAATGGAAGTTGGAGCACATTACCATGGATTTCGTTACCGGTCTTCCTAAGGTTTCTCAAGGCGTAGATGCGATTTGGGTCATTGTTGATAGATTGACCAAGTCTGCTCATTTCTTACCGATACGGGAAACTTATACACTTGAACGTCTTGCTCGTATGTACATAAACGAGATTGTAAGACTGCATGGTATGCCGGTATCCATAGTTTCTGATCGAGACCCAAGATTTACTTCACGATTTTGGGTTAGTTTGCAAAAAGCTATGGGCACAGACTTACGATTTAGTTCGGCATATCATCCTCAGACGGACGGACAGTCGGAGAGAACTATTCAAACTCTTGAAGATCTATTAAGACTCTGTGTCCTTGATTTCAAGGGAAGTTGGGACAAGTTCTTACCATTGGTGGAGTTTTCCTACAACAACAGTTATCAAGCAAGTATTGGCATGGCTCCATTCGAAGCGTTGTATGGAAGAAAGTGTCGTTCTCCAGTATGCTGGGATGAGGTGGGTGAAGCAACGTTGTTGGGACCGGAGTTGGTACGTATGACTACGGAAAAGATTCAAACGATCCGACAACGTATAAAAACCTCACAAAGTCGACAAAAGAGTTATGTTGATCTTCATCGAAAGGACGTGGAATTCAATATAGGAGATCATGTGTTGTTACGTGTTACTCCATGGAAAGGAGTTACAAGATTTGGAAAGAGAGGAAAACTCAATCCTCGATTTATCGGTCCATTTTTAATCCTCGATCGAATAGGAACGGTGGCCTATAGACTCGCTTTACCGCCTAGTATGTCTCGTGTTCATAACGTTTTTCACATATCCATGTTACGTAAATATGTGAAAGACCCGAACCACATTATTGAGTTAGAACCGGACGAAATAGCGGAAGATTTGACGTATGAAGATATTCCTGTTCAAATCTTGGATAAGAAGGAACATATTCTACGCTCCAAGGTTATACCTCAAGTCAAAGTTTTGTGGAGAAACCACGATGTTGAGGAAATGACTTGGGAGTTAGAATCTGAAATGAAGTTAAGGTATCCTTACCTCTTTGACATACCAGGTACGTACCCTAATTTCGAGGGCGAAATTTCATAAGAAGAGGAGGTTGTAAGACCCCAGTTTTTATAAATAAAGATGAATTTTCATAATTATTAATTTTGAATATTATGGAATAAATTTGATAAAATATAAAGTTGTGGGTAATATTTGTAAATTTTGCAAAGTACGCAAGTTGTTATAAAATATTTGTTTGGTCGGGGAATATTCTTTTTGTCGGGGAATATTCGTACGACGGCACAATCATTGGTGGACCCCACAACGGAAGTATTGTTGTAGTTAGAAAACGACAAAATTATCTTTCTATAAAATAACGGCGGAGGTGTTACCGTTAAAACTGTTGAACTACTCGGTAGTAAAAGTACAGTAATACGCGTTGTTGCATAGTAGCACACGGTATTAATTATTGACGCTTACGTGAGAAGTCACTCAGCTATACTCAATTATTGCTACAGTAATTGCTGCATCATATCTCTTATATTATTGATTCAATTATTGTCACAGTATCATCTGTATAATATGTTATATTATCTAAACAATAATTGAGACGACAAGTTATAAATGATTAATAATTGTTGAAAGATTAAATATGTGTTGATTAAAAATAAAATAACATGATTTCTGGTAATTTTTATTCAATCCTTGATGTATATAAATAGTCTATTATTATACGTTTGTGGTAAGTTTAATTATTTATGGGGGGGCATATGTCATCATCTAAGAGTCTCTTTCATAAATAGTAATTACCTTCGTAAATAGTAATTACCTTCGTAAATAGTAATTATTTTCGTAAATAGTAATTACCTTCGTAAATAGTAATTATTTTCGTAAATAGTAAATACTTTCGTAAATAGTAATAAATCTTCTATAAATAGAGGCCTAGGGCTTCATTATTTTTCACGAATTCGTTCAAGCTATAGAGAGAGAAAGTATAGAGAGAGTAATAGAGAAAAAAGAAGAGTATTCAGTTACTACACTACTGCAGTATTCAGTCTCCTAATACGGTAAGGGGTGTTACTCTTTCTTCTTGAAGAGAACTTATGTTATTCCATTCGTTGTTATTCTGTTGGAATAACCTGTAAAAGTGGCATACCCTATACATGACCTGTATACGCGGTGTACCCTATACTTGGTGAAATCCTTATGTTATTCCATTTCTTATTATTCTGTCGGAATAACCTGTATACGCGGTTTACCCTATACTTGGTGACATTCTTCTATTATTCTGTTGGAACATCCTGTCTGTGTGTTTTACACCGGACCTGGTTCCGTCTTTATTATTCTGTTGGAACATCCTGTCTGTGTGTTTTACACCGGACCTGGTTCCGTCTTTATTATTCTGTTGGAATATCCTATCTGTGTGTTTTACACCGGATCTGGTTCCGTCTTTATTTATTATTCTGTTGGAACATCCTGTCGGTGTGAATTTCACCTGACCTGGTTCCGTTATTTATTATTCTGTTGGAATAACCTGTCTGTGCGGTCTATCGCATGCATGGTGATTTCTTTTGTTATTTCATTCTTTATTATACTCAGTTGGTTAAAACTTTAACTTCTATACTCCATGAAATTAGTAGAATATCCTTGATATTTGCGCTTCATCCAGTATCCTTTCATGAAAATATTCTTCTGATCATTCTTGAATTTTACACCACAAAACAGTATCGTGTTGACAATTTGGACGTTAATAATTTCTGGATAAAATAATTCTTGAACTTGTTTTATTGAATGATTATATCATTGTCATCATCCTCATGTTTATATTTTGTTGAAAGTCATCTGTGGCCTGTAGTACATAGATAGACTTGGTATGATTATGACCAGGGATTATTCGGTGTAATCATGACCGTAATATTACAAATGATGTAAAAATTAAAAGTTCTCATTGGCCGTAGTGCATTGATGGACAGTTGTTGGCATGATCATGACCACTAATGAATACACAAATATTCTTGGCCGTAGTGCATGAATAATTGTGGTCGTGATACTAAAGAATATCCTTGGCCGTAGTGCGGGGGTGATTCGATGATGTGGAATATGTTAGGTTTGTAATATTCATGAACGCAATCAAATTGCAAAAATATGCGGAAGCGTGTAAAAATCAGAGTTTAAAAATTTTACAAACCATATACCCGGATCACCCTTTATACATAATTATTAATTAAACGAAAACATGAAGGACAAGAATCATACCCTTGAAGATCCGAGCTTCCTCAGGTACAAGTTCACCTCCAATCCTTTTCGCGTTCAACTTGAATCCACCGGGTTTGGTTCCTTCCTTTGATCAACGTTAGCCACCCAAGTGTTTGGCCTCTAGAGGTGATCCACCAAGGAAGAACAAAATTCAAGAAGATGGGTATTTGGCTCAAACCCTAGTTTTCTATCTCTATAGAAAAAAGGGGCGTACTCTCCAACTGTTGGAATAACCTATGTTTGATATCTGATATCAGACTCCTCTTATAAAGATATCAAGTAACCCTATTAAAATAAGGTATTATTTATTTAATTAAACTCCTTTAATTAAATGGGCTCCCTAATCTTATTAGGGATAATTAATTAAACTCCTTTAACTAATTTTTCCTCCTAATCCTATTAGGAATAAATGAGAGTACTTATATTAATTAATTCCCAAACTCCTTTAGGAATTAAATAATAATAATAGTAATAATAATAATAAGACTCCTCTTATTAATTTATATTTAATATTTCCAAAATATTAAATAATAAATATTAAGCTATTTAATTTATTCTATCACCATAGATTAAATTAAATATACTTAACTTATTATTACGATTATGCCATTAACTTCTTAAATAATTATTCTTCCTTTTATGGTGTGACCCTTTAGGTTCTCCATATTAAACCGGTTGTGAATAAATCAATTAGAACAATTCTAATCTTATTTAAATAAATAAATTAAAATATTAATTTATTTAAATAAATAATATTTATTCTACAATAGGGATAAGCCTCCCTAGCGATCAACGACTTTCCAGATAATATAGATTTCAACATTAATCATAAAAGAACCTTTGAGTAAATAGTTACCGTACAATTCAATCCTTCCACCATACAATGTCCCAATTAAATATAAGACATGGAATTTCTGTCAAGTCTTATTTTATTTAATTATATGTATTTCGATTCTTAAATGCACAACACCAAATAATGCAAATTAGAAACTCCTTTCTAATTTCATTCCGCCTTGGCCAAGGACTACTGGGTTGTCATTTATCGAATCACATAGGACATTTCTCTTCTTTTACTAGAAGTGATAGATTCTTTATTGATCATACATTATCTCCATGTACAACTTATTATACCCAAGCATACCCTTTGATATACCCTAAGGGTCTTAAGGAATAAGTCAAAGTATAACTCATCATACACAAGATACTATGATGATCTCAAGTCCAAGGATCACTTGTACTACTATCACTACAGGAATTCCTATTGACATGCAAGTAAAACTCCATTAGGTATTCCTTAGCGAGTCACGTTCAGTGAACTTATTCTCTAATAAGCACCTACATACTTGCTTTAGTGTCTCCACACAAATGATCATGAGATCAATCATCCTCATCCAATGAGCAAGCAACGTATGTACCAATCTATCCGGATTCACTAATCCCCAATTTAGTAATCCAGCGATTGGGAACTATTTTAGTTTTAAGCTTTCTAAGAATTTAGATCTCATTAGAATGATCATCATCATTATTCTAAAAGCATTGCTTAAAACTATGGGTTTATCACATATTAAAAAAACAGCATCATGTAGATAATTAAAAGCCTTTAATAAATTAATACTTTTTATTAATAAATGAATAAGATTGTTACAAAGTATATGCTTTATCATCAAACATGATTGGCTTGTGTGCATATTACTTTCAATCTCCCACTTGCACTAAAGCCAATCGTCATGGTATCTCATACTCTTCTTCTCTAAGTGACGATTATCCTGCTGTTGGATAAGCTTTAGTTAATGGATATGTAATGTTGTTCTTGAGAGTCCACTATCTCTATAGTGATTTCCCATCTTTCAATGATTCGTTTAATCAAATGAAAGTGCCACAACACATGTTTAGATCCAAGATGAGACTTAGGAACTATTCCTAGTTCTGTAATGAACTTTTAATCCAAACAATCAACTTGTAGCTTCATTTATAGCTATATACTTTGTCTTTATCACTAAACCAACAACTCTTTGCTGTTTGGAACCTTTCCAATTCACTGCACCACCGTTCAAGGTAACCCTTTACCTTAAAGTGGATTTTCTGTTGTCTTAGTCTGTCTGAAAAAACTTGAGTCTGTTAAGCCCTCTAGTTTTAATTCAGACCCGCCATGAATTATATCACATCCTTAGTGCTGGTTAAGTACTTTAAGATGTTTTTCACTGTCTCACAGTGATCTTCTCCAGAATATGACTGATCAACATTAGGTCGCGTATATTTTATTGCATACATGATAATCACTCATGCGATCTCTCTTGCAAGAGTCTATGGGGACTATTAAGAGAGATACACTCCATGGCTCATCAACATGAGACATCCCATGGAGTTTGCCATGCTAAACGACTTTAGCATCAAATGAATATACGTTCCTTGGGTTAAGTTGAACATCCTTTTAAATCTATCTATATAGATTTGCATCCCCAATTAAGATACTCTTCCCAAATCATTCATGGAGGAATGTTTAGACAACTTTATCTTTACTGATTGTAGCATTGGTATGTTATTCCTTATCCGTAGTATATCAACATATAATACTAGAAATGTCACGACGCTCCCACTGACCCTTTTGTACACACTAGGTTCATTCTTATTTTTTTTGATAAAATCAAACTCTTTTGATTATCATATCAAAATGAATGTTCCATATTTGAGAGTGTCTACAACTCTTACTTCATCGTATGTAACTGGATCATCATCTTCTATGATACGTACCTCATCATCATCATACATGATGAATCCATACCTCCTAGGTATCTTCGGTACTATTCCAGATTTACGATTCGGTTGTGGTACAATAGGTCTATCTATAGGTTCCTCTTATTTGACTTATAGTGTTTTGTGGTTCTTGAACTATTCAAGATGTATTATCCTCCCACTAGCCCTTTCAATGATAAACACCTTTATCTTAGAAGGTAGTGCGTTTCACAACAAACACCTTTTGCTAAGTAGGATTATAGAACATATGCCCTAAACTTACTTTAGGATGTCCCACAAATCTGTACTCGTCAAATTTTGTCCCAAGCTTATCCTTTGAAACTGTTTCATATAAGTTGGACAACCCCTTATCTTAACATACTTAAGATTAGGAATCCTCCCTGTCCATAACTTTTATGGAGTTTTGGGGCCTGATTTTGAGGTTACCTTTTCCGTAGATATGCAGCCATTTCTAGGACATGACCCTAGAGGGATACTGGAATATCGATAAAATCATTATGGACCGTACCATGTCCAACAAGGTACGATTTTTCCATTCAGATACATCAATCAATTATTGTGTATCAGGATGTGTCCATTATGAGAAAACCATTTGAGATGATCTAGAAACTTATTGCACAAGTATTTATTCCTTGATCTAATCAAAGAATCTTAATACCTTTTTAATTTATTTCACTTCTGAATTCTTTGAACCTTTCAAATAATTCATACTTGTATTTCAACAAATACATACATTCAACTCTTTGAATGATCATCTCCTTTATCTTATACTAATTTGTTCAATTTATAAAATTATTTTCACGTAAGTCAAGTATACAAAATCCATTAAGTTAATATTTCAGTTTTATACAAAACATTATTATTATAAATAGAACAACAATTGTTCTTAATTATAATACCAAAGATTTCATTGTCCAACAATAAAATAGAATAATGTTTCCAATGAGAACTGAAATACAATAACAACTTATTGACTTAATAGATTTGCCCGTAGGCATTGCTAAACTATAAGTTTCTATGGCTAATGTGGCAACCTTTGCTACATTTCCCACACATAGGATTACTTATATTTGTTTAGCTTTCTACTTGTGTTTGGTCCCTTCATAAATCTATATTTATGATAACCAAAGTTGGTATCCAATACCCAAGTAGAACTTTGACTTAGGAAAATTTATTTCATTTATAAACAAAATTATATTGTAACCAAAACTTCACTAAGCTTCTTTGGTTAACCTCTGCAAGATGCTTCTCGCAGTTTATTTCCAGTGTCCAGGCTTAATACAGTGGAAGCAAACTCCTTTGCTATCCGTATCAGTTTTGTTCTTATTATCCTTCGTTTACGCCTTTCTTTTTTACCTTCTTAGAATCGTTCTTCTTTTCAGAAGATCCTTTGACCCCTACCAGTAAGACTTGGTCTTTCTTGGTTGGAAAGTGACTCTCAACATTTTTCAACATGTTAAGCAAATCAGCGAGGCTGATATCTAGCTCGTTCATATGAAAAATTCATAACAATTGTGAAAGGAGTCCGTAAGTTAGTGCAAGATCAAATCTTGGCTCAACTCTCCATCCATGACAAAACCCGTTGTCCTAATTGATCAATCAAATTGATTATGTTAAGGACTTTTATCTGTACTGTAGTGTCATTGGTCATTCTAGATCGGAAGAGCTCCTTAGATATCTGATATCTATCAGTCCTACTTTCCTCACCATCAACTACTTGATGTGCAGGAATATAGTAGGAGCATCCATAGTTTCATGCTGACGCTGAAGCTCGTTACTTATGGATGTGAGCATGATGCATTGAGCCAACTATGCATCATCTAGCCACTTTCTAAAAGTAGCAATATCTTCCTCAGAGGCATTGTCTGCAACCATTGCAGGGATAGGCGTATTAAGGACATAAGAAAGCTTTTCAGCCATGAGAACTATTCTCAATTTCCTTAACCAATCCGTTTAATTCGGTCCGGTTAATTTAGCATCTAATATGCTACGCAGTGATAGTAATTTAGACATTGTAAAATTCTATAAATGAATTTGTAATTAACAACATTTTAACATACATTCTTTTATTAATTACCAAAATAAATTAGGTCTTGTTTTAAATTGGTATCTCCCACTATTTTCTTCAAACTATATTACCCTCACTTATATAGTTCGGCAATATCTAATTAAAGATATGCTAGTGAGAATAAGGATCCCATTTCAAATGTATATAGCCTTGTGTGTGCACAACAAACTATATATAAATAAATAGGTAGACAACTCTTGTCAATTACATCAACTATGTAACTCCTTGTATTTTGCCTCTTAAATCATAATGGTCAAGTGTGTGCACATCCGAACTAAAATGATATAAGTTAAGTCAGACCCAGCATTTCCATATAAGTGAAGAGAAAACTACAGCCCTTGTGTGTGCACAACAAAGCAGTAATGTTCAATTCCTTATAAACATCGTATGTAATAAAAACAACATCTTAAATATTTAATACTCGCCTTGTGTGTGCACAACAAACTCATATTAAATATTCAATACTCTATTGTTTCTATCATGCTAGAAGGCGACGTTCGATATTCCAAATATCTTTGAACGTTACAACTTAATATAAAATATTTGAGGGGTTTTTTATTATTTTGTCTCATCTTGTTTAGCGCGCATGCACATATATATATAAAATACGCGTCATATTAAATAACATGCGAAGCATGTTTGCATAATATATAATATATATAGTATAAGCATGCACATATAGAATACTATATTCTACCTGGATTGATTATGGACTTTATTCTAGTTTAGTTCACTAGAGCCACCAAGTGAACCAAAAGGTCAAACCTAGGGGGTGCAAGAATTAATATTTAAATATAACTATTACATTTAAACCCGGGCTCCATTACAAATGGGTCTTCACGCGCTCCTTGTTCCTTGATCTCCAATTCTTCAAAATTAATTCTAACTATTCCTATTACAAAACTATTTTAAAAAAAATAGAAACCTTGATCAGCAGTCAAGGGGAAGTACATAGGAGGGAGATAAAATTTACATTAAGAAAATTATTAGAGAAGACGAGGTACGCAGACCCCATTTATTAAAACCCATACATTCATGCATCCAACTAAAATAAAATCCAATCGCATTGGTCAATAGTCCATAATCAATCCCATTTATTATCATACACATCACCATATGCATCAATAAATAACATTCATCTCATGAATAATAAACATTTAATATATATATTGATATCATTTAATGGGCAAATTTAGTTAGTATAAAATCTATTTTTGAATCAAAATAAACTCCTTTATTTTAATCCAAATTTAAATCAAAATAAAACTATTTTATTTTAATTTATCCAATTTTGAATAAAATAAACTATTTTATTTTAATCAAAATTTTAATCAAAATAAACTCCTTTATTTTAATTAATTATGGAATCCTATTCCATATATATAAAAAAAAATTATTAAAGAAAACACGGATTAT
Organism: Panax japonicus; assembly: GCA_020205505.1. Classification (NCBI taxonomy): domain Eukaryota; kingdom Viridiplantae; phylum Streptophyta; class Magnoliopsida; order Apiales; family Araliaceae; genus Panax; species Panax japonicus. The sequence continues at coordinate 64,322,505 of CM035113.1, forward strand.
CTTTCCTATTCACAAATAAACTCTTTTATTTTGAATAATATGAAATCTTATTTCATATCTAAATAAACTCCTTTATTTAAGGAAATTAGGATTCTCTTTCCTATTCACAAATAAACTCATTTATTTTGAATAATATGAAATCTTATTTCATATCTAAATAAACTCCTTTATTTAAGGAAAGATGGATTCAATTTCAACTCTAATTAGTTATCATGGAATCCAATTTCAACTCTAATTAGTTAGAATGAAATTTAATTTTAAAATTAAAATAAACTATTTATTTTAATTATAAAATAATTAAGATTATTATATATATATAGTTAACTGTTAACAAATTACAAACATATATATATAACGTTAATATATTTATATATATATAACTATTATATATATATAACATATATTAACTAATTATATATCCTAAGGAATCCTGGATGAATCAAGCATTCACGTGGCCCCTTTTTCAAATTCGCTAGTATAGATATTGCTACCCTTGAGTCCCTTGATTTCCGTGAATTCCTGTAACAAAGTTAACTAGGTGCAGGAACATTTGGAGTAACAACATTACTTGGATGCACGTGATTCAAGAATTCATAACATGCCCACACGGAAACCAGTAACTTATCACATGCTCCGAATTCGCCAAATCACGGAAAAACAGTAGCTGTTCGGCGATTTTTTAAAATTTTATACAACAAAATTATGCCCAATTAAATTGTTCTAAACACATATCAATATACATATCAAATCTGAACAATTAATAATTTGCATAAAGGTTTGGCTCTGATGCCACTGTTAGGTTTGTAATATTCATGAACGCAATCAAATTGCAAAAATATGCGGAAGCGTGTAAAAATCAGAGTTTAAAAATTTTACAAACCATATACCCGGATCACCCTTTATACATAATTATTAATTAAACGAAAACATGAAGGACAAGAATCATACCCTTGAAGATCCGAGCTTCCTCAGGTACAAGTTCACCTCCAATCCTTTTCGCGTTCAACTTGAATCCACCGGGTTTGGTTCCTTCCTTTGATCAACGTTAGCCACCCAAGTGTTTGGCCTCTAGAGGTGATCCACCAAGGAAGAACAAAATTCAAGAAGATGGGTATTTGGCTCAAACCCTAGTTTTCTATCTCTATAGAAAAAAGGGGCGTACTCTCCAACTGTTGGAATAACCTATGTTTGATATCTGATATCAGACTCCTCTTATAAAGATATCAAGTAACCCTATTAAAATAAGGTATTATTTATTTAATTAAACTCCTTTAATTAAATGGGCTCCCTAATCTTATTAGGGATAATTAATTAAACTCCTTTAACTAATTTTCCCTCCTAATCCTATTAGGAATAAATGAGAGTACTTATATTAATTAATTCCCAAACTCCTTTAGGAATTAAATAATAATAATAGTAATAATAATAATAAGACTCCTCTTATTAATTTATATTTAATATTTCCAAAATATTATATAATAAATATTAAGCTATTTAATTTATTCTATCACCATAGATTAAATTAAATATACTTAACTTATTATTACGATTATGCCATTAACTTCTTAAATAATTATTCTTCCTTTTATGGTGTGACCCTTTAGGTTCTCCATATTAAACCGGTTGTGAATAAATCAATTAGAACAATTCTAATCTTATTTAAATAAATAAATTAAAATATTAATTTATTTAAATAAATAATATTTATTCTACAATAGGGATAAGCCTCCCTAGCGATCAACGACTTTCCAGATAATATAGATTTCAACATTAATCATAAAAGAACCTTTGAGTAAATAGTTACCGTACAATTCAATCCTTCCACCATACAATGTCCCAATTAAATATAAGACATGGAATTTCTGTCAAGTCTTATTTTATTTAATTATATGTATTTCGATTCTTAAATGCACAACACCAAATAATGCAAATTAGAAACTCCTTTCTAATTTCATTCCGCCTTGGCCAAGGACTACTGGGTTGTCATTTATCGAATCACATAGGACATTTCTCTTCTTTTACTAGAAGTGATAGATTCTTTATTGATCATACATTATCTCCATGTACAACTTATTATACCCAAGCATACCCTTTGATATACCCTAAGGGTCTTAAGGAATAAGTCAAAGTATAACTCATCATACACAAGATACTATGATGATCTCAAGTCCAAGGATCACTTGTACTACTATCACTACAGGAATTCCTATTGACATGCAAGTAAAACTCCATTAGGTATTCCTTAGCGAGTCACGTTCAGTGAACTTATTCTCTAATAAGCACCTACATACTTGCTTTAGTGTCTCCACACAAATGATCATGAGATCAATCATCCTCATCCAATGAGCAAGCAACGTATGTACCAATCTATCCGGATTCACTAATCCCCAATATAGTAATCCAGCGATTGGGAACTATTTTAGTTTTAAGCTTTCTAAGAATTTAGATCTCATTAGAATGATCATCATCATTATTCTAAAAGCATTGCTTAAAACTATGGGTTTATCACATATTAAAAAACAGCATCATGTAGATAATTAAAAGCCTTTAATAAATTAATACTTTTTATTAATAAATGAATAAGATTGTTACAAAGTATATGCTTTATCATCAAACATGATTGGCTTGTGTGCATATTACTTTCAGAATATTTATTAAGCTGAGTCTCAGCCATAACGATGATGAAAAACCTTTTAAATCATAAAAGATAGTAGTTTTTATTTTCTACTTGACTCTTTTAATGGATTGCTGGTTCCGCTGCAGTTAAACTTGATATTTATTGTATTTTATCAGTTTAACACTGTTGAAGGCTAATGATAATTTATTCTGCATTATCTTAGTCATAATATTTCTTACTGGGCTAGTTGAGCTCACCCTTTCTTTCACTGTTCTCTTCAGGAAATGAGAATATAGCTGGGACGAGTCGGGGAACGGAGTGATGGACCAGAGAATAGTATTAGTAGTCCTCACTATTCTGTTAAATAGTGTGACAATAATTGTATTGAGGACTCCTTTTGAGTTTGTATGATCTCTAGTGGATATTTATTGTATTCAAACTCACAGTTGTATTTTGTCGTACTATACACGACAGTGGTATTAGTAAGTTGTATTTGAATTCTGTACCATGTATCTGACGACTCAAGATGGGTGATGTATACCTAATTTTGGGGGCGTCACATATTCTGTCTGTGCGTTTACGCCGGACCTGATTCCGTCTTTATTATTATGTTGGAACATACTATCGGTGTGAATTTTGCCTGACCTGGTTCTGTTACTTATTAATCTGTTGGAATAACCTGTCTATGCGAAGTACCGCATGCATGGTGATTTCCTTTGTTATTCCATTCGTTATTATACTCAGTTGGTTAAAGTTTTGACTTCTATACTCCATGAACTTAGTGGAATATCCTTGATATTTGCGCTTCATCCGGTATCTTTTTATGGAAATATTCTTCTAAGCATTCTTGAATTTTACTCTACAAAGCAGTGTCATGTTGACAATTTGGACGTTATCAGTTCCTAGATAAATTAATTCTTGAACTTGTTTTATTGAATTCTTATATCATTTTCATCATCCTCATGTTTATATTATGTTGAAAGTCATCTGTGGCCTGTAGTGCATAGATGGACTTGGTATGTTTATGACTAGGGATTATTCGGTGTAATCATGATCGTAATGTTACAAATGATGTGGTAAAATTTCTCATTGGCCCGTAGTGCATTGATGGACAGTTGTTGGCATGATCATGACCATTAATGAATACACGAATGTCGTTGGCTGTAGTGCATGTATAATTTGTGGTCCTGAAACTAAAGAATATCCTTGGCCGTAGTACAGGGGTGATTCGATGATGTGGATTATTTATTAAGCTGAGTCTCAGCGATAAAAGTCATGAAAAACCTTTTAAATCATATAAGATAGTAGATTTTATTCTCTACTTGACTCTTATAATGGATTGCTTGTTCCGCTGCAGTTAAACATGATGTTTGTTATATTTTATCAGTTTAACACTGTTGAAGGCTAATGATAATTTATTCTGCATTATCTTAGTCATAATATTTCTTACTGGGCTAGTTTAGCTCACCCTTTCTTTCACTGTTCTCTTCAGGAAATGAGAATATAGCTGGGACGAGTCAGGGAAATGGAGTGATGGACCAGATGATAGTATTTGTAGTCCTCACTATCCTGTTAAATGGTGTGACAATAATTGTAATGATGACTTCTTTTGAGTTTGTAGAGTCCTCACTATCCTATTAAATGGTGTGACAATAATTGTAATGAGGACTTCTTTTGAGTTTGTATACTCTCTAGTAGACAATATTTGTATTCAAACTCACAGTTTATGTTTTGTCGTATTGTACACGACAGTTATATTATTAAGTTGTATTTGAATTTTGTACCATGTATCTGGCGACTCAAGATGGGTGATGTATACCTAATTTTTGGGACGTCACACTTAACCTTCCTTTTAGCTCCTGAAAACTATTTTCTCCTTCTCATCCCCAACATACTTCTTAATAACTAATCTGTCTATCTCCTAAGCTATAATTCACACATAGTGAATTCCGTATCCAACTTCTCTCTCTTTAGTGTTTCTCACACTATCTTCAAATGTTCATCGTGATCTTCTGGCGTCTTAAAATAGTCTAGAATATCACCAATGATCATTACGGCATCTTTGTCAAAATATTATTTGAACACTCTGTGACGCTAATGGTACATTCTGAAAGTAATATGCATACAAGCCAATCATGTTTGATGATAAAGCATATACTTTGTAACAATCTTATTCATTTATTAATAAAATTTATTAAAGGCTTTTAATTATCTACATGATGCTGTTTTATAATATGTGATAAACCCATAGTTTTAAGCAATGCTTTTAGAATAATGATGATGATCATTCTAATGAGATCTAAATTCTTAGAAAGCTTAAAACTAAAATAGTTCCCAATCGTTGGATTACTAAATTGGGGATTAGTTAATCCGGATAGATTGGTACATACGTTGCTTGCTCATTGGATGAGGATAATTGATCTCATGATCATTTGTGTGGAGACACTAAAGCAAGTATGTAGGTGCTTATTAAAGAATAAGTTCACTGAACGTGACTCGCTAAGGAATACCTAATAGAGTTTTACTTGCATGTCAATAGGAATTCCTGTAGTGATAGTAGTACAAGTGATCCTTGGACTTGAGATCATCATAGTATCTTGTGTATGATGAGTTATACTTTGACTTATTCCTTAAGACCCTTAGGGTATATCAAAGGGTATGCTTGGGTATAATAAGTTGTACATGGAGATAATGTATGATCAATAAAGAATCTACCACTTCTAGTAAAAGAAGAGAAATGTCATATGTGATTCGATAAATGACAACCCAGTAGTCCTTGGCCAAGGCAGAATGAAATTAGAAAGGAGTTTCTAATTTGCATTATTTGGAGTTGTGCATTTAAGAGTCGAAATACATATAATTAAATAAAATAAGACTTTACAGAAATTACATGTCTTATATTTAATTGGGATATTGTATGGTGGAAGGATTGAATTGTACGGTAACTATTTACTCAAAGGTTCTTTTATGATTAATGTTGAAATCTATATTATCTGGAAAGTCGTTGATCGCTAGGAAGGCTTATCCCTATTGTAGAATAAATATTATTTATTTAAATAAATTAATATTTTAATTTATTTATTTAAATAAGATTAGAATTGTTCTAATTGATTTATTCACAACCGGTTTAATATGGAGAACCTAAAGGGTCACACCATAAAAGGAAGAATAATTATTTAAGAAGTTAATGGCATAATCGTAATAATAAGTTAAGTATATTTAATTTAATCTATGGTGATAGAATAAATTAAATAGCTTAATATTTATTATTTAATATTTTGGAAATATTAAATATAAATTAATAAGAGGAGTCTTATTATTATTATTACTATTATTATTATTTAATTCCTAAAGGAGTTTGGGAATTAATTAATATAAGTACTCTCATTTATTCCTAATAGGATTAGGAGGGAAAATTAGTTAAAGGAGTTTAATTAATTATCCCTAATAAGATTAGGGAGCCCATTTAATTAAAGGAGTTTAATTAAATAAATAATACCTTATTTTAATAGGGTTACTTGATATCTTTATAAGATGAGTCTTATATCAGATATCAAACATACGTTATTCCAATTGTTGGAGAGTACGCCCCTTTTTCTATAGAGATAGAAAACTAGGGTTTGAGCCAAATACCCATCTTCTTGAATTCTTCTTCTTCCTTGGTGGATCACCTCTAGAGGCCAAACACTTGGGTGGCTAACGATGATCAAAGGAAGGGACCAAACCCGGTGGATTCAAGTTGAACGCGAAAAGGATTGGAGGTGAACTTGTATCTGAGGAAGCTCGGATCTTCAAGGGTATGATTTTATTCTTTATCTTTTCGTTTAATTAATAATTGTGCATAAAGGGTGATCCGGGTTTATGGTTTGTCAAATTTTTAAACTCTGATTTTACACGCTTCCGCTAATTTTTGCAATTTAATTGCGTTCATGAATATTACAAACCTAACAGTGGCATCAGAGCCAAACCTTTATGTGAATTATTAATTATTCAGATTTGATATGTATATTGATATATGTTTAGAACAATTTAATTGGGCATAATTTATTGTATAAAATTTATTTAAAAAAAAAAAAAAAACTGCGAATTTTTTTTTTCGCTGCTGTTTTGCGGACTGTTCAAAATCAGAATTTTATTTCGTGGCCATCCTTTTAATTTGTTAACTCCTTGTGGCTAGGATAATTATCATTCCGTTTTTTTTATTAAGGATTCACGTGCTTGAGTTTGAAGGGAAGCATTGATTCGGCCATCATCTTTTTTTTTTTAAAAGGGCCGATTTCTTTTTGTCCTGCAATTCACGTGGCCATGTGCCATGAGAATTATTAAATGAAGCCAGAACGTGGCCAAGATCAGGATTCAGGAGTAAAGGAAATTCAAGGATAGTCAGGATATTATATATATATGATATATATTAACGGTTAATATATATATATATATATAATATTCGTAATTATTTTATGATTAAAATAAAAAGTTTATTTTAATTTTAAAATAAAAGGTTTATTTTAATATTAAAATAAAAGAGTTTATTTTAATTTTAAAATTAAATTTCATGTTAACTAATTAGAGTTGGAATTGGATTTCATGATAACTAATTGGAGTTGAAATTGGATTGCCTAATTTCCTTAAATAAAGGAGTTTATTTAGATATGAAATAAGATTTCATATTATTCAAAATAAAGGAGTTTATTTGTGAATAGGAAAGAGAATCCTAATTTCCTTAAATAAAGGAGTTTATTTAGATATGAAATAAGATTTCATATTATTCAAAATAAAGGAGTTTATTTGTGAATAGGAAAGAGAATCCTAATTTTGTTAAATAAAGGAGTTTATTTAAATATGAAATAAGATTTCATATTATTCAAAATAAAAGAGTTTATTTGTGAATAGGAAAGAAAATATGTGTTTCCTTTAATAAAGTTTTTTTTTACATGGAATTGGATTCCATAATTAATTAAAATAAAGGAGTTTATTTTGATTAAAAATTTTGATTAAAATAAAATAATTTATTTTATTCAAAATTGGATAAATTAAAATAAAATAGTTTTATTTTGATTTAAATTTGGATTAAAATAAAGGAGTTTATTTTGATTCAAATTAGATTTTATACTAACAAAATTTGCCCATTAAATGATATCAATATATATATTAAATGTTTATTATTCATGAGATGAATGTTATTTATTGATGCATATGGTGATATGTATGATAATAAATGAGATTGATTATGGACTATTGACCAATGTGATTGGATTTTATTTTAGTTGGATGCATGAATGTATGGGTTTTATTAAATGGGGTCTGCGTACCTCGTCTTCTCTAATTTTTCTTAATGTAAATTCTATATCCCTCCTATGTACTTCCCCTTGACTGCTGATCAAGGTTTCTATTTATTTTAAATAGTTTTGTAATAGGAATAGTTAGAATTAATTTTGAAAACTTGGAGATCAAGGGGCAAGGAGCGCTTGAAGATCCGTTTGTAATGGAGCCCGGGTTTAATTGTAATAGTTATATTTAAATATTAATTCTTGCACCCCTAGGGTTTGACCTTTTGGTTCACTTGGTGGCTCTAGTGAACCAAACTAGAATAAAAGTCCATAATCAATTCAGGTAGAATATCGTATTCTATATGTGCATGCTTATACTATATATATTATATATTATGCAAACATGCTTCGCATGTTTATTAATATGACGTGTATTTTATATATATGTGTGCATGCACGCTAAACAAGATGAGACAAATTAATAACAAACCCCTCAAATATTTTATATTAAGTTGTAACGTTCAAAGATATTTGGAATATCGAACGTCGCCTTCTAGCATGATAGAAACAATAGAGTATTGAATATTTAATATGAGTTTGTTGTGCACACACAAGGCGAGTATTAAATATTTAAGATGTTGTTTTTATTACATATGATGTTTATAAGGAATTGAACATTACTGCTTTGTTGTGCACACACAAGGGCTGTAGTTTTCTCTTCACTAATATGGAAATGCTGGGTCTGACTTAACTTAAATCATTTTAGTTCGGATGTGCACACACTTGACCATTATGATTTAAGAGGCAAAATACAAGGAGTTACATAGTTGATGTAATTGACAAGAGTTGTCTACCTATTTATTTATATATAGTTTGTTGTGCACACACAAGGCTATATACATTTGAAATGAGATCCTTATTCTCACTAGCATATCTTTAATTAGATATTGCCGAACTATATAAGTGAGGGTAATATAGTTTGAAGAAAATAGTGGGAGATACCAATTTAAAACAAGACCTAATTTATTTTTGTAATTAATAAAAGAATGTATGTTAAAATGTTGTTAATTACAAATTCATTTACAGAATTTTACAATGTCTAAATTACTATCACTGCGTAGCATATTAGATGCTAAATTAACCGGACCAAATTAAACGGATTGGTTAAGGTAATTGAGAATAGTTCTCATGGCTGAAAAGCTATCTTATGTCCTTAATACCCCTATCCCTGCAATGGTTGCAGATAATGCCTCTGAGGAAGATATTGCTACTTTTAGAAAGTGGCTAGATGATACATAGTTGGCTCAATGCATCATGCTCGCATTCATGAGTAACGAGCTTCAGCGTCAGCATAAAACTATGGATGCTCCTACTATATTCCTGCACATCAAGTAGTTGATGGTGAAGAAAGTAGGACTGATAGATATCAGATATCTAAGGAGCTCTTCCGATCTAGAATAACCGATGACACTACAGTACAGATAAAAGTCCTTAACATAATCAATTTGATTGATCAATTAGGACAACGGATTTTGTCATGGATGGAGAGTTGAGCCAAGATTTGATCTTGCACTCACTTTCGGACTCCTTTCACAATTTTTGTGAATTTTTCATATGAACGAGCTAGATATCAGCCTCGCTGATTTGCTTAACATGTTGAAAAATGTTGAGAGTCACTTTCTAACCAAGAAAGACCAAGTCTTACTGGTAGGGGCCAAAGGATTTTCTGAAAAGAAGAACGATTCTAAGAAGGTAAATAGAAAGGGCAAAAACAAAGGATAATAAGAACAAAACTGATACGGATAGCAAAGGAGTTTGCTTCCACTGCAATAAGCCTGGACACTGGAAAGAAACTGCGAGAAGCATCTTGCAAAGGCTAACCAAAGAAACTTAGTGAAGTTTCGGTTACAAATACAATTTTGTTCATGATATAAAATAAATTTTTCTTTAAGTCAAGGTTCTACTTGGGTATTGGATACCGACTTTGGTTATCATAAATATAGATTTATGAAGGGACCAAGTAGAAGTAGAAAGCTAAACAAATATAAGTAAACCTATGTGTGGGAAATGAAGCAAAGGTTGCTGCATTAGCCATAGGAACTTATAGTTTAGCAATGCCTACGAGCAAGTCTATTAAGTCAATAAGTTGTTATTGTATTACAGTTCTTGTTGGAAACATTATTTCCATTTTATTGTTGGACAATGAAATTTTTGGTATTATATTTAAGAACAATTGTTGTTCTATTTATAATAATAATGTTTTGTATAGAACTGGAATATTACTTAATAGATTTTGTATACTTGACTTACGTGAAAATAATTTTGTAAATTGAATAAACTAGTATAAGAAAAGGAGATGATCATTCAAAGAGTTGAATGTGTGTATTTGATGAAATACAAGTGTGAATTATTTGAAATGTTCAAAGAATTCAGAAGTGAAACAAATTGGCAAAGTATTAAGATTCTTTGATTAGATCAAGGAATAAATACTTGTGCAATAAGTTTCTAGATCATCTCAAATGGTTTTTTCATAATGGACGCCTCCTGATACGTAATAATTGATTGATGTATCTGAATGGAAAAATCGTACCTTGTTTGACATGGTGCGGTCCATAATGATTTTACCGACATTCCAGTATCCTTCTAGGATCATGTCCTAGAAATGGCTGCATATCTACGAAAAAGGTAATCTCAAAATCCGGCCCCAAGACTCCATAAAAGTTATGGACAGGGAGGATTCCTAATCTTAAGTATGTTAAGATAAGGGGTTGTCCAACTTATGTGAAACGGTTTCAAAGGATAAGTTTGGGACAAAATTTGACATGTACATATTTGTGGGACATCCTAAAGTAAGTTTAGGTTATATGTTCTATAATCCTACTTAGCAAAAGGTGTTTGTTGTGAAACACGCTACCTTCTAAGATAAAGGTGTTTATCATTGAAAGGGCTAGTGGGAGGATAATACATCTTGAAAAGTTCAAGAACCACAAAACACTACAAGTCAAATAAGAGGAACCTATAGATAGACCTATTGTACCACAACCGAATCGTAAATCTGGAATAGTACCGAAGATACCTAGGAGGTATGGATTCATCATGGATGATGATGATGAGGTACGTATCATAGAAGATGATGATCCAGTTACATACGATGAGGTAAGAGTTGTAGACACTCAGAGAAATGGATTGAAGCAATCTTCTCAAAAATGGAACATTCATTTTGATATGATAATCAAAAGAGTTTGATTTTATCAAAAACAAGAATGAACCTAGTGTGTACAAAAGGGCCAGTGGGAGCGTCGTGACATTTCTGGTATTATATGTTGATATAATACGGATAAGGAATGACATGCCAATGCTAAAATCAATAAAGATAAAGTTGTCTAAACATTCCTCCATGAATGATTTGGGAAGAGTATCTTAATTGGGGAAGCAAATCTATATAGATAGATTTAAAAGGATGCTCGTCTTAACCCAAGGAAGGTATATTCATTTGATGCTAAAGTCGTTTAGCATGGCAAACTCCATGAGATGTCTCATGTTGATGAGCCATGGAGTGTATCTCTCTTAATAGTCCACATAGACTCCTAAAAGAAAGATCGCATGAGTGACAATCATGCATGCAATGAAATATACGAAACCTGATTTTGATCAGTCATATTCTGGAGAAGTTCACTGCGAGTCAGTGAAAAACATCTTAAAGTACTTATCCAGCACTAAGGATGTGATATAATTCATGGCGAATCTGAATTAAAACTAGAGGGCTTAACAAACTCAAGTTTTTCAGACAGACCAAGACGACAGAAAATCCACTTTAAGGTAAAGGGTTACCTTGAACGGTGGTGCAGTGAATTGGAAAGGTTCTAAACAGTAAAGAGTTGCTGGTGTAGTGATAAAGACAAAGTATATAGCTATAAATGAAGCTGCAAGTTGATTGTTTGGATTAAAAGTTCATTACAGAACTAGGAATTGTTCCTAAGTCTCATCTTGGATCCAAACATGTGTTGTGGCACTTTCATTTGATTATAGGAATCATTGAAAGATGGGAAATCACTATAAAGATAGTGGACTCTCAAGAACAACATTACATATCCATTAACTAAAGCTTATCCAACAGCAGGATAATCGTCACTTAGAGAAGAAGAGTATGAGATACAATGAAGATTGGCTTTAGTGCAAGTGGGAGATTGAAAGTAATATGCATACAAGCCAATCATGTTTGATGATAAAGCATATACTTTGTAACAATCTTATTCATTTATTAATAAAATTTATTAAAGGCTTTTAATTATCTACATGATGCTGTTTTATAATATGTGATAAACCCATAGTTTTAAGCAATGCTTTTAGAATAATGATGATGATCATTCTAATGAGATCTAAATTCTTAGAAAGCTTAAAACTAAAATAGTTCCCAATCGTTGGATTACTAAATTGGGGATTAGTTAATCCGGATAGATTGGTACATACGTTGCTTGCTCATTGGATGAGGATGATTGATCTCATGATCATTTGTGTGGAGACACTAAAGCAAGTATGTAGGTGCTTATTAAAGAATAAGTTCACTGAACGTGACTCGCTAAGGAATACCTAATAGAGTTTTACTTGCATGTCAATAGGAATTCCTGTAGTGATAGTAGTACAAGTGATCCTTGGACTTGAGATCATCATAGTATCTTGTGTATGATGAGTTATACTTTGACTTATTCCTTAAGACCCTTAGGGTATATCAAAGGGTATGCTTGGGTATAATAAGTTGTACATGGAGATAATGTATGATCAATAAAGAATCTACCACTTCTAGTAAAAGAAGAGAAATGTCCTATGTGATTCGATAAATGACAACCCAGTAGTCCTTGTCCAAGGCAGAATGAAATTAGAAAGGAGTTTCTAATTTGCATTATTTGGAGTTGTGCATTTAAGAGTCGAAATACATATAATTAAATAAAATAAGACTTGACAGAAATTCCATGTCTTATATTTAATTGGGACATTGTATGGTGGAAGGATTGAATTGTACGGTAACTATTTACTCAAAGGTTCTTTTATGATTAATGTTGAAATCTATATTATCTGGAAAGTCGTTGATCGCTAGGGAGGCTTATCCCTATTGTAGAATAAATATTATTTATTTAAATAAATTAATATTTTAATTTATTTATTTAAATAAGATTAGAATTGTTCTAATTGATTTATTCACAACCGGTTTAATATGGAGAACCTAAAGGGTCACACCATAAAAGGAAGAATAATTATTTAAGAAGTTAATGGCATAATCGTAATAATAAGTTAAGTATATTTAATTTAATCTATGGTGATAGAATAAATTAAATAGCTTAATATTTATTATTTAATATTTTGGAAATATTAAATATAAATTAATAAGAGGAGTCTTATTATTATTATTACTATTATTATTATTTAATTCCTAAAGGAGTTTGGGAATTAATTAATATAAGTACTCTCATTTATTCCTAATAGGATTAGGAGGGAAAATTAGTTAAAGGAGTTTAATTAATTATCCCTAATAAGATTAGGGAGCCCATTTAATTAAAGGAGTTTAATTAAATAAATAATACCTTATTTTAATAGGGTTACTTGATATCTTTATAAGAGGAGTCTTATATCAGATATCAAATATACGTTATTCCAATTGTTGGAGAGTACGCCCCCTTTTTCTATAGAGATAGAAAACTAGGGTTTGAGCCAAATACCCATCTTCTTGAATTCTTCTTCTTCCTTGGTGGATCACCTCTAGAGGCCAAACACTTGGGTGGCTAACGATGATCAAAGGAAGGGACCAAACCCGGTGGATTCAAGTTGAACGCGAAAAGGATTGGAGGTGAACTTGTACCTGAGGAAGCTCGGATCTTCAAGGGTATGATTTTATTCTTTATCTTTTCGTTTAATTAATAATTGTGCATAAAGGGTGATCCGGGTTTATGGTTTGTCAAATTTTTAAACTCTGATTTTACACGCTTCCGCTAATTTTTGCAATTTGATTGCGTTCATGAATATTACAAACCTAACACATTCAAGCATAGCACCTCAAAAGAGAACCTATCTATTTACGACCAACTTGCTCGGCGCCCCTTATGCAAAGTCTAATTTTCGCACATTAGTCAACCTAAACGACATAACCAGAAACTTTGTTACAACTATAACGAGTTCTGAATGTGACAACCCGATATTTTCTATGTAAATAAATCATAAATTTTGCGTATAATTTTTTTTATTTATTAAAATAAATATGAATGATATGTGTAAGGGTAATGTGTAAATATATTTATATGTGTGATAAATAAAATTTATTTATTACATTAAGTATTGTAAATAAATTTATTTTAGAATTATTGATTATTATCAATTATATTTTTATACTAATTAATTCCTTATTGGAAATATTTTATTAATTATTTTTCAAGGAAAATATAATCTTATATTATTTAAATAATATATGAAGTGATTTTAGAATAATTATAATAATAATTCTTTTATTATATGATTTTGTCCAGATTATTAAGTTAATTATTTTATCTTATTTACTAAGAATAATTATAATGATTATTTCATTATATGTATTTTGTTCAGGATATTAAGTTAATTATTTTAACTTAATTTATAATGTTAATTATGACAGATAAATCAGATATGAAATCCAAACCCTAATTCTGGGTTTTGATCAAGGAATGAAAATGATAATATTATATTATTATTTACTAGTGTTATAGATATGTGTGGTTATATGTGTAATGTTAATGTGTGGAACAGTTTTAGTGTTAATGATAACCCTAACTTTGGTTATGGTAAAAGGAATAATGATAATAAAATTATAATATTAATTATATTTTAATTTTTCAGTGCTATGAATATGTACTGTATTTCTGTATTGATAATGGTTGGTCAATTACGGTGTATTATGATCAAACCTTAGTAATAATGTTAAACCCTAATTTGATATCCAAATTAGAGTGCAATATTATTTTATAAGTGTGTTATATAATTTATGGCATGTATTAAATGTATTAATTAGGTAAACCCTAATTAAAATTCTATAAACCCTTAATAATTTTTGAAAAAACCCAAAATTATTAAAAACCCTAATTTTAAGTGTTAAAACCCTAATTTGAAACTCAGCTGTGAGTTCAAGATTGTTGTTTAACTGTGTTATATGATATATGTTATGCATTATATAATTTTGTTATTAAACCCTATTTAATATTTAGAAACCCTATTTAATAAATAAAAACCCTAGTTTCAAATTGTTAAACCCTAATTGATTTGAAACCCTAATGCGAAAGTCATTCACGACTTTGAGAATTTGTAAAGTCGTTATGTAATCACGATAATGTGATTTATGATCGGTGTTATATGTATTAACCCTAATTAGGGAGAATCGTAATTATTCAAAATCTTTATTAATTTTCCTATATTATAAACCCCAATTTCAAAAGTTAGAAACCCTAATTTGTAATTGTAAACCCTAATTGCCAGTTTGGAAAGTGTAATGCTAATTAGTGTTGCTTAAACCTAATTAGAAAAGTGCTATAATTAACGACCTAAATTAAATTAGTAAACCCTAACGGGTATTTTTAGAAATTAAAATTTTAGTGTGACGCCCCCAAAATTAGGTATACATCACCCATCTTGAGTCGCCAGACACATGGTACAGAATTCAAATACAACTTACTAATACCACTGTCGTGTACAATACGACAAAATATAACTGTGAGTTTGAATACAATTATTGTCTACTAGAGATCATACAAACTCAAAAGGAGTCCTCAATACAATTATTGTCACACTATTTAACAGAATAGTGAGGACTACTAATACTATCCTCTGGTCCATCACTCCGTTCCCCGACTCGTCCCAGCTATATTCTCATTTCCTGAAGAGAACAGTGAAAGAAAGGGTGAGCTCAACTAGCCCAGTAAGAAATATTATGACTAAGATAATGCAGAATAAATTATCATTAGCCTTCAACAGTGTTAAACTGATAAAATACAATAAACATCAAGTTTAACTGCAGCAGAACCAGCAATCCATTAAAAGAGTCAAGTAGAAAATAAAAACTACTATCTTTTATGATTTAAAAGGTTTTTCATCACTGTTATAGCTGAGACTCAACTTAATAAATATTTCACATCATCGAATCACCCCTGCACTACTGCCAAGGATATTCTTTAGTATCACGACCACAATTATTCATGCACTACGACCAAGAATATTTGTGTATTCATTAATGGTCATGATCATGCCAACAACTGTCCATCAATGCACTACGGGCCAATGAGGATTTTTAATTTTTACATCATTTGTAATATTACGGTCATGATTACACCGAATAATCCCTGGTCATAATCATACCAAGTCCATCTATGCACTACAGGCCACAGATGACTTTCAACAAAATATAAACATGAGGATGATTACAATGATATAAAAATTCAATAAAACAAGTTCAAGAATTATTTTATCCAGAAGTTATTAACGTCCAAATTGTCAACATGATATTGTTTTGTAGAGTAAAATTTAAGACTGATCAGAAGAATATTTTCATGAAAGGATACTGGATAAAGCACAAATATCAAGGATATTCCACTAATTTCATGGAGTATAGAAGTAAGAATTTTAATCAACTGAGTAATACCGAATATAATAACAAAAGATATCACCATGCATGCGATAGAGACCGCACAAACAGGTTATTCCAGCAGAATAATAATAACGGAACCAGGTCAGGTGAAATTCACACCGACAGGATGTTCCAACATAATAATAAATAATGGAACCAGGTCCGACGTAAAACGCACAGACAGGATATTCCAACAGAATAATAAAGAATGGAACCAGGTCCGACGTAAAACACACAGACAGGATGTTCCAACAGAATAATAATAAAGACGGAACCAGGTCCAGCGTATAGCACAGACAGGATATTTCGACAGAAATATAAAGACAGAATAGTAAATGGATGTCACCAAGTATAGGGAATTCCGCGTATACAGGTTATTCCAACAGAATAATAATGAATGGAATAACATAAGGATTTCACCAAGTATAGGGTATACCGTGTATACAGGTCATGTATAGGGTATGCCACTTTTACAGGTTATTCCAACAGAATAACAAAGAATGGAATAACATAAGTTCTCTTCAAGAAGAAAGAATAACACCCCTTACTTTATTAGGAGATTGAATACTACAGTAGTGTAGTAACCGAATACTCTTCTTCTTTCTCTATTATTCTCTCTATACTTTCTCTCTCTATAGCTTGAACGAATTCGTGAAAAATAATGAAGCCCTAGGCCTCTATTTATAGAAGATTTATTACTATTTACGAAAGTATTTACTATTTACGAAGGTAATTACTATTTACGAAGGTAATTACTATTGACGAAGGTAATTACTATTTACGAAGGTAATTACTATTTACATAGGTAATTACTATTTACGAAAGAGACTCTTAGATGATGACATATGGCCCCCCATAAATAATTAAACTTACCACAAACGTCTAATAATAGACTCTTTATATACATCAAGGATTGAATAAAAATTACCAAAAATCATTTTATTTTTAATCAACACATATTTAATCTTTCAACAATTATTAATCATTTATAACTTGTCGTCTCAATTATTGTTTAAATAATATAACATATTATACAGATGATATTGTGACAATAATTGAATCAATAATATAAGAGATATGATGCAGGAATTACTATAGCAATAATTGAGTATAGCTGAGTGACTTCTTACGTAAGCATCAATAATCAATACCGTGTGCTACTATGCAACAACGCGTATTACTGTAGTTTTACTACCGAGTAGTTCAACAGTTTTAACGGTAACACCTCCGCCGTTATTTTATAGAAAGATAATTTTGTCGTTTTCTAACTACGACAATACTTTCGTTGTGGGGGCCACCAATGATTGTGACGTCGTACGAATATTCCCCGACAAAAAGAATATTCCCAGACCAAACGAATATTTTATAACAACTTGTGTACTTTGCAAAATTTATAAATATTACCCACAACTATAACATTATATCAAATTTATTCCATAATATTCAAAAATAATAATTATAAAAATTCATCTTTATTTATAAAAACTGGGGTCTTACAACCTCCCCTTCTTATGAAATTTCGCCCTCGAAATTATGGTACGTACCTGGTATGTCGAAGAGGTAAGGATACCTTGATTTTATTTCAGATTCTAACTCCCAAGTCATTTCCTCAACATCATGGTTTCTCCACAAAACTTTGACTTGAGGTATAACCTTGGAGCGTAGAATATGTTCCTTCTTATCCAAGATTTGAACAGGAATCTCTTCATATGACAAATCTTCTGCTATTTCGTCTGGTTCTAACTCAATAATGTGGTTCGGGTCTTTCACATATTTACGTAACATGGATATGTGAAAAACGTTATGAACACGAGACATACTTGGCGGTAAAGCGAGTCTATAGGCCACAGTTCCTATTCGATCGAGGATTAAAAATGGACCGATGAATCGAGGATTGAGTTTTCCTCTCTTTCCAAATCTTGTAACTCCTTTCCATGGAGTAACACGTAACAACACATGATCTCCTATATTGAATTCCACGTCCTTTCGATGAAGATCAACATAACTCTTTTGTCGACTTTGTGAGGTTTTTATACTTTGTCGGATCGTTTGAATCTTTTCCGTAGTCATACGTACCAACTCTGGTCCCAACAACGTTGCTTCACCCACCTCATCCCAGCATACTGGAGAACGACACTTTCTTCCATACAACGCTTCGAATGGAGCCATGCCAATACTTGCTTGATAACTGTTGTTGTAGGAAAACTCCACCAATGGTAAGAACTTCTCCTAACTTCCCTTGAAATCAAGGACACAGAGTCTTAATAGATCTTCAAGAGTTTGAATAGTCCGCTCCGACTGTCCGTCCGTCTAAGGATGATATGCCGAGCTAAATTGTAAGTCTGTGCCCATAGCTTTTTGCAAACTAACCCAAAATCGTGAAGTAAATCTTGGGTCTCGATCAGAAACTATGGATACCGGCATACCATGCAGTCTTACAATCTCGTTTATGTACATACGAGCAAGACGTTCAAGTGTATAAGTTTCTCGTATCGGTAAGAAATGAGCAGACTTGGTCAATCTATCAACAATAACCCAAATCGCATCTATGCCTTGAGAAACCTTAGGAAGCCCGATAATGAAATCCATTGTAATGTGCTCCCACTTCCATTCTGGAATTTCAAGTGGTTGCAATGGACCTTTTGGTACTTGATGCTCTGCTTTAACTTGTTGACAAGTTAGACACCTTGAGATAAACAACGCTATCTCTCTCTTCATATTGCTCCACCAAAATGTATGACGAATATCATGATACATTTTGGTACTCCTAGGATGGATTGCAAACGGTGTATTGTGCGCCTCCATCATGATTTTACACTTTAAATCAGGGTCGTTAGGAACACAAAGTCTAGAGTTGACTCGAAGTATTCCTTCTTCATCGATTCTTGCTTCCGGTATAGCACCCTCTTGCACTTTCTTCCTCATACGCATCAGCTCCAGGTCTGTAGCTTGAGCAGCTTTAACTTTATCGATTAAAGTCGGTTCTACTCGTATATTCGCCATCGTCACATGTGTCCCTGGAATCTTTAACTCTATCTCCATCCTTTGCAAGTCACACAAAATGGGCCCTTGCATTGACCATATCGCACTCGTACTTGCATGTGATCTTGTACTCAATGCGTCAGCTACCACATTTGCTTTTCCAGGATGGTATTGGATGGTATGATCATAATCTTTCAATAGTTCAAGCCAACGTCGTTGTCGCATGTTGAGTTCCTTTTGAGTGAAGAAATATTTGAGGCTTTTATGATCCGTAAAGATCTCCACTTTCTCCCCATACAAGTAATGCCTCCAAATTTTAAGTGCAAAGACAACAGCTGCTAACTCTAGATCATGAGTAGGATAATTCTTCTCATATTCTTTGAGTTGTCGTGAGGCATAGGCTATGACTTTTCCATGTTACATGAGAACACATCCCAGCCCTTTGCCCGAAGCATCACTGTAAATGACAAATCCCTCCGAGCCAGATGGTATTGTTAGAACAGGTGCTGAAATGAGTCTCCTCTTGAGTTCTTGAAAACTCTTCTCACATTCTTCGCTCCAACCAAACTTTGTATCTTTCCGAGTCAGCTGAGTCAATGGAGTAGTGATTCGAGTAGAACCGGTATCAAATAAAGTATAGACTTCGTTAGAGTTTATGATAAGTTTACCCGTGATGACCTCATTCGGGTTCCTTGCTTTCTGGGAAGTCACAACAAACGCTCTCCCTTGCACTACCGGCTTTGACCTTTCTGGGACGGCCTTTGGTGCCTCCATCCTAGCTGAATTTGTCTTTGGTAAACGACAAAATCGGGCTAAGTGACCTTCTCTTCCATAATTATAACATGCTTTGGACGGCATCGCGCAATTTGGACTGATGTGTCCCTCCCCTCCGCATTTGAAGCATATGATAGGTGGTATTTCTCCTTCCTTAACAACGGGTACTGGTGCTGACGTCTTTCCATCATTGTTGAATCTCCTCTTTTTGAAATGTCCATTCTTATTGTTTTGGCCCTGATTACCACCGAAGTGGTAACCATTTCTGGCCTGCTGATTCCCTCCACGCTTGTTGTCACCGCTTCGATGACCACTCTCGCTGGTATTATAATTTTATCGGCTGCTCTCTTTTAGTTGAGTTGAATCGTTATCGCGCTCCACTAACTGAGCCCTATTTACAACATCTGAATACAAACACAGTTTATGAGAAATAAGATGTTGACGTATCTCCGGCTTCAAACCTCTTAAAAACATTCGCGCCATTCTCTCTTCATTATCCACCAAGTGGGACGAAAACCGTGATAACTCTGCAAATTTTGCCTCGTATTGCGACACGGTCATATTATTTTGTTCCAACTTAATAAACTCCACCTCCTTCATGTGGCGAATACTTTCGGGAAAGTATTTGTCATTGAACAGCTCCTGGAACTTTTCCCAAGATATCTTCAGTACAGCAGGTTGAGTATGTTTTACCGATTCCAACCAGTAATCTGCCTCTCCGCGTAACATAAAGGCTGCAAAGGGAACCTTTTTCTCCTCGGAGCATCCCAAGACATCAAATATCTTGGTAATCTGCTTTATCCATGTTTCCGCCATAAGTGGTTTTGGCTCTCCCTTAAACTCCGGTGGTCCCAGCTCCTTGAACTGTTTAGCGGTGACCGCCCGAGAGTTTCCTGTGTTTCCATCTACGTTTTGGACAGGAGTCGCTCTCGCCTGCTGTTGCATGAATTGCATAAAGCCTCTGAACATTTGTGAAAGTAGTATGCACACAAGCCAATCATGTTTGATGATAAAGCATATACTTTGTAAACAATATTATTCATTTATTAATAAATAGTATTAATTTATTAAAGGCTTTTAATTATCTACACGATGCTGTTTTATAATATGTGATAAACCCATAGTTTTAAGCAATGCTTTTAGAATAATGATGATGATCATTATAATGAGATCTAAATTCTTAGAAAGCTTAAAACTAAAATAGTTCCCAATCGTTGGATTACTAAATTGGGGATTAGTGAATCCGGATAGATTGGTACATACGTTGCTTGCTCATTGGATGAGGATGATTGATCTCATGATCATTTGTGTGGAGACACTAAAGCAAGTATGTAGGTGCTTATTAAAGAATAAGTTCACTGAACGTGACTCGCTAAGGAATACCTAATGAAGTTTTACTTGCATGTCAATAAGAATTCCTGTAGTGATAGTAGTACAAGTGATCCTTGGACTTGAGATCATCATAGTATCATGTGTATGATGAGTTATACTTTGACTTATTCCTTAAGACCCTTAGGGTATATCAAAGGGTATGCTTGGGTATAATAAGTTGTACATGGAGATAATGTATGATCAATAAAGAATCTACCACTTCTAGTAAAAGAAGAGAAATGTCCTATGTGATTCGATAAATGACAACCCAGTAGTCCTTGGCCAAGGCAGAATAAAATTAGAAAGGAGTTTCTAATTTGTATTATTTGGTGTTGTGCATTTAAGAGTCGAAATACATATAATTAAATAAAATAAGACTTGACAGTAATTCCATGTCTTATATTTAATTGGGACATTGTATGGTGGAAGGATTGAATTGTACGGTAACTATTTACTCAAAGGTTCTTTTATGATTAATGTTGAAATCTATATTATCTGGAAAGTCGTTGATCGCTAGGGAGGCTTATCCCTATTGTAGAATAAATATTATTTATTTAAATAAATTAATAGTTAATTTATTTATTTAAATAAGATTAGAATTGTTTTAATTGATTTATTCACAGCCGGTTTAATATGGAGAACCTAAAGGGTCACACCATAAAAGGAAGAATAATTATTTAAGAAGTTAATGGCATAATCTTAATAATATGTTAAGTATATTTAATTTAATCTATGGTGATAGAATAAATTAAATAGCTTAATATTTATTATTTAATATTTTAGAAATATTAAATATAAATTAATAAGAGGAGTCTTATTAATATTATTACAATTATTATTATTTTAATTTCTAAAAGAGTTTAGGAATTAATTTAATATAAGTACTCTTATTTATTCCTAATAGGATTAGGAGGGAAAATTAGTTAAAGGAGTTTAATTAATTATTCCTAATAAGATTAGGGAGCCCATTTAATTAAAAGAGTTTAATTAAATAAATAATACCTTATTTTTAATAGGGTTACTTGATATCTTTATAAGAGGAGTCTTATATCAGATATCAAATATACGTTATTCCAATTGTTGGAGAGTACGACCCTTTTTCTATAGAGATAGAAAACTAGGGTTTGAGCCAAATACCCATCTTCTTGAATTCTTCTTCTTCCTTGGCGGATCACCTCTAGAGGCCAAACACTTGGGTGGCTAACGTTGATCAAATGAATGAACCAAACCCGGTGGATTCAAGTTGAACGCGAAAAGGATTGGAGGTAAACTTGTACCAGAGGAAGCTCAGATCTTCAAGGGTATGATTCTTGTTCTTATTCTTTCGTCTAATTAATAATTGCGCATAAAGGGTGATCCGGGTATATGGTTTGTAAATTTTTTAAAACTCTGATTTTCACGCTTCCGCTTATTTTGTGCAATTTGATTGCGCTCATGAATATTACAAACTTAACAGTGGCATCAGAGCAAAACCTTTATGCGAATTATTAATTGTTTTATTTAATATGTATATTGATATGTGTTTAGAACAATTTAATTGGGCATAATTTTATTGTATAAAATTAAAAATTAAAAAAAAACGAATATCATTTTCACGGAAGCATGTTACTCGTGTATCGCGTTAATGGCCACGCGAATTTATTTTTTTTTCGCTGAAAAGGTGGTCCACACTTTTAAGGGATGTATGCGAATCATGAATTCAGAATCAGGAAAGTTCTGGATACCTTTTTTATATTTATATAAGTACTCACGATGTAGTTAGCCAGAAATCCTCTAATTCGTGAATCATTTTTTTCCCCACGATCTGGCCAAGCGGTTAATATAAATATTATAATATATAATATTTTAATAATTTTATAATTAAGATAAAAGTTTATTTTAATTTTAAAATAAAAATTTTATTTTAATATTAAAATAAAAAGTTTATTTTAATTTTAAAATTAGATTTTATGCTAACTAATTAGAGTTGGAATTTGATTCCATGATAACTAATTGGAGTTGAAATTGGATTTCATGTTTCCTTTAATAAAGGAGTTTTATTTTTTTTACATGGAATTGGATTCCATAATTAATTAAAATAAAGGTGTTTATTTTAATTAAAGATTTTGATTAAAATAAAATAGTTTATTTTATTCAAAATTGGATAAATTAAAATAAAATAGTTTTATTTTGATTTAAATTTGGATTAAAATAAAGGAGTTTATTTTGATTCAAAATTAGATTTTATACTAACTAAATTTGCCCATTAAATGATATCAATATATATTAAATGTTTATTATTCATGAGATGAATGTTATTTATTGATGCATATGGTGATGTGTATGATAATAAATGGGATTGATTATGGACTATTGACTAATGCGATTGGATTTTATTTTAGTTGGATGCTTGAATGTATGTGTTTTATTAAATGGGGTCTGCGTACCTCGTCTTCTCTAATTTTTCTTAATGTAAATTCTATCTCCCTCCTATGTACTTCCCCTTGACTGCTGATCAAGGTTTCTATTTATTTTAAATAGTTTTGTAATAGGAATAGTTAGAATTAATTTTGAAGAATTGGAGATCAATGAGCAAGGAGCGCTTGAAGACCCGTTTGTAATGGAGTCCGGGTTTAAATGTAATAGTTATATTTAAATATTAATTCTTGCACCCCTAGGGTTTGACCTTTTGGTTCACTTGGTGGCTCTAGTGAACCAAACTAGAATAAAAGTCCATAATTAATCCATGTAGAATATAGTATTCTATATGTGCATGCTTATAATATATATATTATATATTATGCAAACATGCTTCGCATGTTTATTAATATGACGCGTATTTTATATATATATGTGCATGTGCGCTAAACAAGATGAGACAAATTAATAGCAAACCCCTCAAATATTTTATATTAAGTTGTAACGTTCAAAGATATTTGGAATATCGAACGTCGCCTTCTAGCATGATAGAAACAATAGAGTATTGAATATTTAATATGAGTTTGTTGTGCACACACAAGGCGAGTATTAAATATTTAAGATGTTGTTTTTATTACATATGATGTTTATAAGGAATTGAACATTACTGCTTTGTTGTGCACACACAAGGGCTGTAGTTTTCTCTTTACTTATATGAAAATGTTGGGTCTGACTTAACTTAAATCGTTTTAGTTCGGATGTGCACACACTTGACCATTATGATTTAAGAGGCAAACTACAAGGAGTTACATAGATGATGTAATTGACAAGAGTTGTCTACCTATTTATTTATATATAGTTTGTTGTGCACACACAAGGCTATATATATTTGAAATGGGATCCTTATTCTCAGTAGCAAATCTTTAATTAGATTTTGCCGAACTATATAACTGAGGGTAATATAGTTTGAAGAAAATAGTGGGAGATACCAATTTAAAACAAGACCTAATTTATTTTGGTAATTAATAAAAGAATGTATGTTAAAATGTTGTTAATTACAAATTCATTTAGAGATTTTTATAATGTCTAAATTACTATCACTGCGTAGCATATTAGATGCTAAATTAACCGGACCGTATTAAACGGATTGGTTAAGGAATTTGAGAATAGTTCTCATGGTTGAAAAGTTTTCTTATGTCCTTAATACGCCTATCCCTGCAATGATTGCAGACAATGCCTCTGAGGAAGATATTGATACTTTTAGAAAGTGGCTAGATGATGCATTGTTGGCTCAATGTATCATACTCGCATCCATGAGTAACGAGCTTCAGCGTAAGCATGAAACTATGGATGCTCCTATTATATTCCTGCACATCAAGTAGTTGATGGTGAGGAAAATAGGACTGATAGATATCAGATATCTAAGGAGCTCTTCCGATCTAGAATGATCGATGACACTACAGTACAGATAAAAGTCCATAACATGATCAATTTGATTGAACAATTAGGACAACGGGTTTTGTCATGGATGGAGAGTTGAACCAAGATTTGATCTTGCACTCACTTCCGGACTCCTTTCACAATTGTTGTGAATTTTTCATATGAACGAGCTAGATATCAGCCTCGCTGATTTGCTTAACATGTTAAAAAATGTTGAGAGTCACTTTCCAACCAAGAAAGACTATGTATTACTGGTAGGGGCCAAAGGATCTTCTGAAAAGAAGAACGATTCATAGAAGGTAAACAGAAAGGCGTAAACAAAGGATAATAAGAACAAAACTGATATGGATAGCAAATGAGTTTGCTTCCACTGCAATAAGCCTGGACACTAGAAATAAACTGCGAGAAGCATCTTGTAAAGGCTAACCAAAGAAACTTAGTGAAGTTTCGGTTACAAATATGGATTTGTTCATGGTTTAAAATAAATTTTTCTTTAAGTCAAGGTTCTACTTGGGTATTTGATACCGGCTTTGGTTATCGTAAATATAGATTTATGAAGGGACCAAACAGAAGTAGAAAGCTAAACAAAGATAAGTAATTTTATGTGTGGGAAATGAAGCAAAGGATGCTACATTAGCCATAAAAACTTATAGTTTAGCATGGCCTACGGGCAAATCTATTAAGTCAATAAGTTTTTATTGTATTCCAGTTCTTATTAGAAACATTATTTGCATTTTATTGTTGGACAATGAAATCTTTGGTATTATAATTATGAACAATTGTTGTTCTATTAATAATAATAATATTTTGTATAGAACTGGAATATTACTTAAGGTTTTCTCATAATGGATGACTCCTGATACGCTAATTGATTGATGTATCTGAAAGCTAAAATCGTACCTTGTTGGACATGGTACGGTCCATAATGATTTTACCGACATTCCAGTATCCCTCTAGGGTCATGTCCTAGAAATGGCTGCATATCTACAAAAAGGTAACCTCAAAATCCGGCCCCAAGACTCCATAAAAGTTATGGACAGGGAGGATTCATAATCTTAAGTATGTTAAGATAAGGGGTTGTCCAACTTATGTGAAACGATTTCAGAGGATAAGCTTGGGACAAAATTTGACAAGTACAGATTTGTGGGACATCCTAAAGTAAGTTTAGGGCATATGTTCTATAATCCTACTTAGCAAAAGGTGTTTGTTGTGAAACATGCTGCCTTCTAAGATAAAGGTGTTTATCATTAAAAGGGCTAGTGGGAGGATAATACATCTTGAATAGTTCAAGAACCACAAAACACTACAAGTCAAATAAGAGGAACCTATAGATAGACCTATTGTACCACAACCGAATCCTAAATCTGGAATAGTACCGAAGATACCTAGGAGGTATGGATTCATCATGGATGATGATGATGAGGTACGTATCATAGAAGATGATGATCCAGTTACATACGATGAGGTAAGAGTTGTTGACACTCTCAAAAATGGAACATTCATTTTGATGAGAGAATCAAAAGAGTTTGATTTTATCAAATATAAGAATGAACCTAGTGTGTACAAAAGGGTCAGTGGGAGCGTCATGAAATTTCTAGTATTATATGTTGATCTATTACGGATAAGGAATGACATACTAATGCTATAATCAGTAAAGATAAAGTTGTCTAAACATTCCTCCATGAATGATTTGGGAAGAGTATCTTAATTGGGGATGCAAATCTATATAGATAGATTTAAAAGGATATTCGTCTTAACCCAAAGAACGTATATTCATTTGATGCTAAAGTCGTTTAGCATGGCAAACTCCAAGAGATGTCTCATGTTGATGAGCTATGGAGTGTATCTCTCTTAATAGTCCCCATAGACTCCTAAAAGAGAGATCGCATGAGTGACAATCATGTATGCAATGAAATATACGCGACCTGATGTTGATCAGTCATATTCTGGAAAAGTTCACTGTGAGACAGTGAAAAACATCTTAAAGTACTTAACCAACACTAAGGATGTGATATAATTCATGGCGAGTCTGAATTAAAACTAGAGGGCTTAACAGACTGAAGTTTTTCAGACATACCAAGACGACAGAAAATCCACTTTAAGGTAAAGGGTTACCTTGAACGGTGGGGCAGTGAATTGGAAAGGTTCCAAACAACAAAGAGTTGTTGGTTTAGTGATAAAGACAAAGTATATAGCTATAAATGAAGCTACAAGTTGATTGTTTGGATGAAAAGTTCATTACAGAACTAGGAATAGTTCCTAAGTCTCATTTTGGATCTAAACATGTGTTGTGGCACTTTCATTTGATTATAAGAATCATTGAAAGATGGGAAATCACTATAGAGATAGTGAACTCTCAAGAACAATATTATATATCCATTAACTAAAGCTTATCCAACAGCAGAATAATCATCACTTAGAGAAGAAGAGTATGAGATACCATGACGATTGACTTTAGTGCAAGTGGGAGATTGAAAGTAGTATGCACACAAGCCAATCATGTTTGATGATAAAGCATATACTTTGTAAACAATCTTATTCATTTATTAATAAATAGTATTAATTTATTAAAGGCTTTTAATTATCTACACGATGCTGTTTTATAATATGTGATAAACCCATAGTTTTAAGCAATGCTTTTAGAATAATGATGATGATCATTATAATGAGATCTAAATTCTTAGAAAGCTTAAAACTAAAATAGTTCCCAATCGTTGGATTACTAAATTGGGGATTAGTGAATCCGGATAGATTGGTACATACGTTGCTTGCTCATTGGATGAGGATGATTGATCTCATGATCATTTGTGTGGAGAGACTAAAGCAAGTATGTAGGTGCTTACTAGAGAATAAGTTCACTGAACGTGACTCCCTAAGGAATACCTAATGGAGTTTTACTTGCATGTCAATAGGAATTCCTGTAGTGATAGTAGTACAAGTGATCCTTGGACTTGAGATCATCATAGTATCTTGTGTATGATGAGTTATACTTTGACTTATTCCTTAATACCCTTAGGGTATATCAAAAGGTATGCTTGGGTATAATAAGTTGTACATGGAGATAATGTATGATCAATAAAGAATCTACCACTTCTAGTAAAAGAAGAGAAATGTCCTATGTGATTCGATAAATGACAACACAGTAGTCCTTGGCCAAGGCAGAATGAAATTAGAAAGGAGTTTCTAATTTGCATTATTTGGTGTTGTGCATTTAAGATTCGAAATACATATAATTAAATAAAATAAGACTTGACAGTAATTCCATGTTTTATATTTAATTGGGACATTGTATGGTGGAAGGATTGAATTGTACGGTAACTATTTACTCAAAGGTTCTTTTATGATTAATGTTGAAATCTATATTATCTGGAAAGTCGTTGATCACTAGGGAGGCTTATCCCTATTGTAGAATATATATTATTTATTTAAATAAATTAATAGTTTAATTTATTTATTTAAATAAGATTAGAATTGTTCTAATTGATTTATTCACAACCGGTTTAATATGAAGAACCTAAAGGGTCACACCATAAAAGGAAGAATAATTATTTAAGAAGTTAATGACATAATCGTAATAATATGTTAAGTATATTTAATTTAATCTATGGTGATAGAATAAATTAAATAGCTTAATATTTATTATTTAATATTTTAGAAATATTAAATATAAATTAATAAGAGGAGTCTTATTAATATTATTACAATTATTATTATTTTAATTTCTAAAAGAGTTTAGGAATTAATTTAATATAAGTACTCTCATTTATTCCTAATAGGACTAGGAGGGAAAATTAGTTAAAGGAGTTTAATTAATTATCCCTAATAAGATTAGGGAGCCCATTTAATTAAAAGAGTTTAATTAAATAAATAATACTTTATTTTTAATAGGGTTACTTGATATCTTTATAAGAGGAGTCTTATATCAGATATCAAATATACGTTATTCCAATTGTTGGAGAGTACGCCCCTTTTTCTATAGAGATAGAAAACTAGGGTTTGAGCCAAATACCCATCTTCTTGAATTCTTCTTCTTCCTTGGTGGATCACCTCTAGAGGCCAAACACTTGGGTGGCTAACGTTGATCAAAGGAATGAACCAAACCCGGTGGATTCAAGTTGAACGCGAAAAGGATTGGAGGTGAACTTGTACCTGAGGAAGCTCGGATCTTCAAGGGTATGATTCTTGTTCTTTCTTTTTCGTTTAATTAATAATTGTGCATAAAGGGTGATCCGGGTTTATGGTTTGTAAAATTTTAAAACTCTGATTTTTCCACGTTTCCGCTAATTTTGTGCAATTTGATTGCGTTCATGAATATTACAAACCTAACAATTTGATCATTCATCATTTGGTCAGTGTTGTTGTTTGCATGAGGATTGTCGCCTTCCTGATGCACATTATCCTGATTATTGATATGTGGTGAATCAACGATCGCCTGTGCTCCATTACTATTCTCAACATTCTCAGATGTCATTTTCAGATACTGCCACAAAACAAAAGGTTAATTGACATGTAACATATTATCCCTATATTCTGACCAACCAATAAAATAGCACATAAACTTAGGTAGGTCATACTAGGAAGGAATTCCCCGTCTCTCCCCTCCTAGTACTATTCTCACATCTTAGCCAGGGATCATATCCCTAAGCTCTGATACCAACTGTGACGCCCCCAAAATTAGGTATACATCACCCATCTTGAGTCGCCAGACACATGGTACAGAATTCAAATACAACTTACTAATACCACTGTCGTGTACAATACGACAAAATATAACTGTGAGTTTGAATACAATTATTGTCTACTAGAGATCATACAAACTCAAAAGGAGTCCTCAATACAATTATTGTAACACTATTTAACATAATAGTGAGGACTACTAATACTATCCTCTGGTCCATCACTCCGTTCCCTGACTAGTCCCAGCTATATTCTCATTTCCTGAAGAGAACAGTGAAAGAAAGGGTGAGCTCAACTAGCCCACTAAGAAATATTATGACTAAGATAATGCAGAATAAATTATCATTAGCCTTCAACAGTGTTAAACTGATAAAATACAATAAACATCAAGTTTAACTGCAGCGGAACCAGCAATCCATTAAAAGAGTCAAGTAAAAAATAAAAACTACTATCTTTTATGATTTAAAAGGTTTTTCATCACTGTTATAGCTGAGACTCAGCTTAATAAATATTCCACATCATCGAATCACCCCTGCACTACGGCCAATGATATTCTTTAGTATCACGACAACAATTATTCATGCACTACGGCCAAGAATATTTGTGTATTCATTAATGGTCATGATCATGCCAACAACTGTCAATCAATGCACTACGGGCCAATGAGGATTTTTAATTTTTACATCATTTGTAATATTACGGTCATGATTACACCGAATAATCCCTGGTCATAATCATACCAAGTCCATCTATGCACTACAAGCCACAGATGACTTTCAACAAAATATAAACATGAGGATGATGACAATGATATAAAAATTCAATAAAACAAGTTCAAGAATTATTTTATCCAGAAGTTATTAACGTCCAAATTGTCAACATGATATTGTTTTGTAGAGTAAAATTCAAGAATGATCAGAAGAATATTTCCATGAAAGGATACTGGATGAAGCACAAATATCAAATTCCACTAATTTCATCGAGTATAGAAGTCAGAATTTTAATCAACTGAGTAATACTGAATACAATAACAAAAGATATCACCATGCATGCGATAGAGACCACACAAACAAGTTATTCCAGCAAAATAATAATAACGGAACCAGGTCAGGTGAAATTCACACCGACAGGATGTTCCAACAGAATAATAAATAATGGAACCAGGTCCGGCGTAAAACGCACAGACAAGATATTCCAACAGAATAATAAAGAATGGAACCAGGTCCGGCGTAAAACACACAGACATGATGTTCCAACAGAATAATAATAAAGACGGAACCAGGTCCGGCGTATAGCACAGACAGGATATTCTGACATAAATATAAAGACAGAATAGTAAATGGATGTCACCAAGTATAGGGAATTCCGCGTATACAGGTTATTCCAACAGAATAATAATGAATGGAATAACATAAGGATTTCACCAAGTATAGGGTATACCGCGTATACAGGTCATGTATAGGGTATGCCACTTTTACAGGTTATTCCAACAGAATAACAAAGAATGGAATAACATAAGTTCTCTTCAAGAAGAAAGAATAACACCCCTTACTTTATTAGGAGATTGAATACTGCAGTAGTGTGGTAACCGAATACTCTTCTTCTTTCTCTCTTATTCTCTCTATACTTTCTCTCTCTATAGCTTGAATGAATTCGTGAAAAATAATGAAGCCCTAGGCCTCTATTTATAGAAGATTTGTTACTATTTACGAAAGTATTTACTATTTACGAAGGAAATTACTATTGACGAAGGTAATTACTATTTACGAAGGTAATTACTATTTACAAAGGTAATTACTATTTACGAAAGAGACTCTTAGATGATGACATATGGCCCCCCATAAATAATTAAACTTACCACAAACGTCTAATAATAGACTCTTTATATACATCAAGGATTGAATAAAAATTTCCAGAAATCATTTTATTTTTAATCAACACATATTTAATCTTTCAACAATTATTAATCATTTATAACTTGTCGTCTCAATTATTTTTTAAATAATATAACATATTATACAGATGATATTGTGACAATAATTGAATCAATAATATAAGAGATATGATGCAGCAATTACTGTAGCAATAATTGAGTATAGCTGAGTGACTTCTTACGTAAGCATCAATAATCAATACCGTGTGCAACTATGCAACAACGCGTATTACTGTACTTTTACTACCGAGTAGTTCAACAGTTTTAACGGTAACACCTCCGCCATTATTTTATAGAAAGATAATTTTGTCGTTTTCTAACTACGACAATACTTTCGTTGTGGGGGCCACCAATGATTGTGCCGTCGTACGAATATTCCCCGACAAAAAGAATATTCTCCGACCAAACGAATATTTATAACAACTTACATACTTTACAAAATTTATAAATATAACCCACAACTATAACATTATATCAAATTTATTCCATAATTTTCAAAAATAATAATTATAAAAATTCATTTTTATTTATAAAAACTGGGTTTTTACATTTAGTTTATTATTTTATTTTATTTTATTGTGTAAACCCTAGTTAAAAAATCCTACAATTTGTGCTAAAACTTAGGGTTAAACCCTAAGGGTTAAACCCTAAGGGTTTGTCAAGTTCTAATTTTGCCATTAAAATCAATTACCAAATGTCCATTTTACCCTTTTGTCACATTTTTATTAGATTGCTTGAAAATATAGACAAAATGGGAGTTGTTTACCTAACCAACCACTCTCTTGTACTAAATGACCAGCACATCAACCCTTATCAGCCACCTAGCAACCAAATACAATGCATACAAGTCATATATATAGATTAAAGGAGAGAGAAAAGCCTCATTTTGTTTCATTTTCCCACAAACATCTAACTTTGGTTCCCTCTCTTGAAACCCACGAATTTTTGTAGTATACCAGTCCCTTAATGAAGCCCCACGATCTACATAAACAAATCAGCAGCCAAGAATCCAAATTAATCAAAGAAAGGTATAAAACTCTAAGCCTAGAAATCCTTCGATTCGGTGTTATTTGTTGAAATTGATTGTTTAATGTTTGTGTAATAGGATGTTAATTGATCATATGGGTTGATAAATCAAAGACCCATAACATCAAAGTGCACGAATTTGAAGATTTAAGCAAACTGTCAAAACCAAAAATTTTGGTCTGACAGTCATATGTCAGTAGCTATAGATCTTTACTCGATCATGATTTTTGTTGTTTTTAAGTTGTTATCTGTACTCTGTAATGTTGTCTTTAATATGCAAAATGAATCAAGTTCATATCTTTTATAGATCGGAAGTTATAGGCGGTCAAAACCCGTTGACCAAAACTGCCAAAACACCGAACCTAGATTTTTTATGAACAAATTCTGTGTTGCACTTTGACCAGCGATTTTCGGTTGGATCTTTTATTGTTATGATGATGTTAAGTTTTAAAGTTGAAGTCCTACACGTTGTCTACACACTGTAATTGATAGATCACATAAACGTTACACGCATTTCAAGTTATAGAGGTCCAAAGTGACCCCCACGAACTGTTCTTCATGAAGAACTGCTCTGACAAGCTACTTTGATGGCTAATAACTCTTAGATATGATGTTGTTTAGCCATGATGTTTGTTGATAGTTGTAGTATTACATGAGAACTACAATCGGGAACTTATGGATCGCCCAGAAATATTTTGGACTGAAAGTTATATACGGTCAAACGAGCCACCATGAAACTGGCCATGTCAGTGTTCTTGAGCTCAAGAACACCAACAGCGACGGTTCTCTGTCACTATAGCCTTTAGCGACGGTTTTTAATTAATTTAATTTCTGAATTTCCGGAAATTGATTAAAAATAGAAAAAATAGTTTTTAATTATGAAAAATACAAAATAAATTCCTAAAAATCAATTTTAAGTCTAAAAATTAGTTTTTAATAATTTTTTATATATTTCATAAATATTTAATATTTTTAGAATATAAAAGGTATTTATTTATTTAATTATAATATTAAATAAATTATGTTAAAATGGTTTTGATTCATGAAAAATCATGAAAAATTATATTATTGTGTTAGAAAATATTTTAAGTCATTTTTGATGAATTTTAATATTTTGTGATGAAATTTCATTAATTAATTAATATTAATGATGTTTAAGTTATTTAATAACTATATTAAATAAATTATAGAAAATAAAATTTATGATTTTAAAAATCATTTAAAGTATTATAAAAATATTTTAAGTTATAAAATATGACTTTTGATCGAGCCGATCTTTAACTATTCAGCAAAAAGCTTATCTATCTCCTTTAAACAGAAATTTGATTTCTAAAAGAACTCAAATTCCTCCTTCAAATAATTTATAAAAATAATTTAATATATATACGAAAATAATATATAAGAAAATAAAATTGGTTCAAGTAATACCTGGAGTTGCATCCCCGGCTGCTACCGAATCCCGAACAGTCACGCTGAATACGCGTGCGGTTGATTTCGTTGGTTTGTTTGTTGAAGTTGGTCCCGTTGTCGCCAATGTCCTGCTTCCTTGTTCCATATTCACATTCCTTATTTTCATTTCCTTTCTTGGACAGTCTTTCACCTCTTACTTTATTGTTTCGCACACAATACATTCACTATACATTCTTGGATTGGGACATTTTGGAAAGATATATATCCCTTATGTCCTTACTTTTCACACACAAAATTTTCTTTTAATCACATTCCTGGCCACCGTTATCCTAGCTATCACATATGCTTTATCAAGGTCGGTTGATCTTCTACATCCTGGCAATCCGGTTATCTTGAAGTCTTTGAAGTTTGTCGATCTATTGTCTAGTTGATTTCCTGCGACTGGTATTTCGTTCTGCATGGCTTGATCGTCCGCATTCGTAAAAATTCTGTGTCGGGTCTGGTTGTCTTCCAACTTTGTTGACAGGTTCTTCTTCCTTTGCTTTCATTTTTGTCTTGACGGCATTTTCATAAATTATTCTTATATTCTAAGCCTTATCGCAAACGCTTAACATATAACACAAAACATTCTATTCAAGTAATCATGTACTCAAAATATTATATTTTGAAAACTCGATCTACTGTAATAACCAGTGACCAAATAAATATCTACTATCTTTATACCAATTTATCCCATTAATCCAACATAAACTCATATTTATACCACTTGACATGCCTTAGCACACACTACTTTAAACATCCGTTATCCCTTTGTGACTCGTAAGTCGGGAATCGCTGCCATAACTTATACAAAACATTACATTACACCAACATACCTATCATATATACCACCTAAACTCATACATATCCAACTAATACTAAAACTACCTATTCCTTACACTTTCACTAACGATCAATTGTTTAGTAACCTATCTATTTCCATTATCCTCAATATCCATTTACACATAACTATATCCAGTTTGTCACAACTTACAACACCTTATGAGTTTAAGAACTCATCACAAATATATGAGTTTAAGAACTCGACATTGAACACTTATAATCCTTTAGCTATACTTTACCTATCAGTTATACTTAGCGTTTCTTGATCTAGTACTATACTTTCCAAAATAACCACCTCTTTAAGGTAGATTTCAATGTGAGCCTCTATTGTAGCTATTAGCTTTGATATTGGCTCAGTCATAGACGTTGACTTATTCTTTACGACTTAAGGGTATCCTAATTCTTTCTATCTAAAAGCTATACACAAAATATCTTGATTAACAAATAATAAATACACACAACACATAAAGGTTTTATAAATTATCTTTTATTTTTTTTGACGATTAATTTATTCAATTCATCTATCTTTAAACTCTATATGAGTTATTTGTATTTTCAACGTTTCCCTATGTTCTAAGGTTATAGCCTAAGGTCTAACCCACCTAAAGTTTCTAACCTTATAGCTCTGATACCAAATGTAAAGTCCCCAAATCTGGATACTTGAAACCCGAATTCAGTACTTCACGATACCATTTCTATGAGCGGAATAATACTAATAATAATAATAATAATAATATAGATTTATCAAATTTAAGTTACATATTATCAGAGTTTCCCAAATCACAAGTACGAAACCTTTAACATTCATTACATGATAATAATAATATTTATCATCCATATCCTAATAAAGTTAAACTATTACACAAGATAGCATAAAAAGTCATTCAGCAACTTTCCCCTTCCCTTTGATCTTGGCAGATACTTTGGGTCGTTCACACTTAGCTGAAAACATTTAAATTAAACAAGGATGAGCATTTGAGTGCCCAGCAAGTATTTATATATATATATATATATATATATATATATATATATATATATATAAGTTGAAAGAATTTAAATGTTTCTTTATAATACCCTTCTACAACCGGTCAATAGTTGTGAAGTAATTTGTACCAATAATAATAACATAACAACCCTCGTTCAATTTTTTTGAAAATGTGTATTGTCTATACATAAGGTTTATGTGACATACCATGAACATTGTTTTCATTTTCGAAAAGGTTAAACAGAAATTCATCTGTAAACCAGGATTGCTTACGGGCACGAGGGTGTAAATCCCATAAGCCATGTATTGATCAATACTACATTGCTAGAACGATATTATCATTCATCCTTTGTCCGCCGTAGCGCATAAAATTTTTCCCATTATCGGGATGTTCATACCTGTCGGGTTTTCATAACAAAGGTCTTATATAATTCAACATATATGTATATCAAAGGTGTATCAACATGCGATTGAATACAATGATTATCCAAGTGGGGACACTTGTATAATCATTTATAGAAATTAACGAATAGAATATATAACTAAATTATCATATACTAACATGTTAATAATCAATGGGCATATATAATATAGGCTTAACAATCTGTACAATAATAATATAACTTTGAAACATTCTTACACTTGTCCAATACATAAAGAAATAGCAAAGGTAGGATACTTGCCTGATGCGCTGCTTACACTTACGCAACTTAGATCTATCTGTTATACCGAAACCTATCATTAATAAGATCATTCTATCGATTAGAATCACATATCATAACACATAATACTGCTCATTGCAGTCAGCACATAACCTAATCACATTGTCATACATATTTCACAGTCATTGCATCACAAACAAACAGTTAATTCATTCCTAATTACATTGTCACACAACTTTATCCATTATTGAATCACAAATAAAATAGTTAACTAACTAAATTTCTAAGTCCAGATCAATTTCTGAAACTTGTCTGTCTATCGACAGCTTTATCGAGTAAATATCGAGTCTAAGACTCTATCCCGAAGTTCAATATCCAAACAAATAATTTAAACAACAGTCGCACTATTTTTCATCACCTTATAATAATTATAAAATAATTATTACCATTTATCATAATTTTTGAAATATCAAAATCATTATTAAATGATTTAAATATCAAATAATTTTATTATCACTAATATTTAATTAATATTAAACTATTAATGAAACTATTGCCGAAATATTAAAGTTATTTATAATAACTCAGAATATTTTTAAAGTACTTATATTACCCTTAAATGATTTTTAAAACATTTAAAATCATTTTTAAATAATTACCATTAATATTTAAATATTAATGAACTATTTATCCAAATATTAAAAGTCATTAATTATAACTTAAAATATTTTTAATTCATTTATATCCTTTTTAAATGATTTTTTTAAATAAATAAAATCATTTTTAAACTATTTATGTAATATAATCATTAAATAAACTTAATATCATTAATCATTAAATAAATATCATTACTATTAAATTATTAATGAAAATAATCCTTAAATATTAAAAGTTATAATTTATAACTTAAAATATCTTAAAACACTTTATTTACATTTAAAATGATTTTTAAAATATTAAAATCATTTTTAAACTAATTATTTAATATAATAACCAAATAACTTTAATATCATTACTAATCATTAATTAAGGAAATTAACCATTAAATATTAAAAGTTATATTTTATAACTTAAAATATTTTTAAGTACTTTAAATGATTTTTAAAATTATTAATTTTATTTTCCATAATTTATTTCATATATTTATTAAATAACTTAAACATCATTAATATTAATTAATTAATGAAATTTCATCACAAAATATTAAAATTCATCAAAAATGACTTAAAATATTTTCGAACACAATAATATAATTTTTCATGAATTAAAACCATTTTTAAATAATTTATTTAATATTATAACTAAATAAATAAATGCCTTTTATATTCCAAAAATATTAAATATCGTTAAAATATACTCAAAATAATTAAAAACTATTTTTCGTACTTTAAAATAATTTTTCAGAATTTATTTTGTATTTTTCATAATTAAAAACTAATTTTTTCTATTTTTAATCAATTTTCGGAAATTCAAAAATTAAATTAATTAAAAACCGTCGCAATAAGTCTTTAGCGACAAAAAGCGTCGCTGTTGGTGTTCTTGAGCTCAAGAATACTGACAGCTTCGTGATCAACATGCCATGTTTGACCATAAATCGTTCATCACACAAAATGTTTCTGGAAAAGATAATCATCATATATTGTAGTACTTGAACAGTACTACATTACCCAACAAAAATCTTTCTCAAACAATGCATAATAAGAAAGATTCAAGCGTCCAAAGTTGTTGTAAGAACTGTTCTTCATTTCTGGGTTTACCCAGAAATGAGGAACAGTTCGAGTGACCACTTTCGATCGACCATAGCGTGCAACACATGAACTTTTCTTGTGATATAAAACATCCAGTGTGTAGCCAACATGTCAAGGAATATATCTAACACATTATATTACTAAAACAACAACAGATACATCACAAAAATTCCGGTCAAACCATATCAGAAACTGAGATCAAATGTTTTCTGGAAATTCCAGAAAACAGAAAACGTGGCCAAGGATGCTACTTTGACCGACCACTCCATTCAATCTACGGCTTGTTTACAAGATATAAAGACATATATTTCAAGTCCAATTTATAGGCTACAATATGGTTACAATAAAATTATTATATCACATCACAACTATCAGATCTAGACGTAGCAAAAATTGTCAGACTCAGTTTTTCAAATTCTGGGTTGCCCGGAATTTCGCCCAGTCAACCTCGGTCAACAATGTTTGACCTTAAATATCTTTAATTCTAGACATCAAATGGCTATTCTACCACTTTCAGATTAAAGACAATATACCAGCCTACAAATTACTACTTGAAAACAACAAAAATCATATACTATCAAAGATTTATATGCCTGACATTCACTGTCAGACTTTCAAAAAATTTTCTCCTGATTTTCTTAAAAATCAAATTTAAGGACTTAGATGTTATGGACTTGTAATATACTAACCCAGATCATCATTTTAGACTACAAACAACATATTGTAACAACAAATCACAAGATCTAACGACAAATTATGGACAGAAATTAAACTAGGGTTTTATACCTCTTTAGGTTTTGATCTTGATTCTAGCTTCTGTTTTTGTTAATGATGAACGTGGGACTTGATAAAGAAACTGAAATTCTTGGAAATTTCGGAGGTTTGAGAGAGAACGAGAGTTGGTTGAGTGTTGTGAAATTTTAGTGAACAAAAATGCAATCTTCTCTCTCTAATCTCTTATATAGACATCTTAGATGCATGTATATGTTGATTTACAAGGCATGAGCTGTCCATTCTAGGTCAAAAGAGTTGTTAGAGTTGTTGAGCAACTAAAGTTTTATCTAACTCTTCAAGCAAGCTTATTAAAGAATGCATAGAAGGGTATTTTGGTCCATAGTCTTGCAAAATTAATGCCAATCTTTGAAATCTTGATAAACCCTTAAGGTTTGACCCTAAGATTTAGCATAAAATAATTATAGGGTTTAGCAATAAGGGTTTGTAAAACAAAATAAAATAAAATAATAAACTAAAATTTTAGTTTCTAAAAAAATACCAATTAGGGTTTACTAATTTAATTTAGGTCTTTAATTATATAGCACTTTTCTAATTAGGTTTAAGCAACACTAATTAGCATTACACTTCCCAAATTGGAAATTAGGGTTTACGATTACAAATTAGGGTTTCTAACTTTTGAAATTAGGGTTTATAATTTAGGAAAATTAATAAGGATTTTGAATAATTACGATTCTCCCTAATTAGGGTTAATACATATAACACCGATCAAAAATCACATTATCGTGATTACTTAACGACTTAACAAATTCTCAAAGTCGGGAATGACTTTCGCATTAGGGTTTCAAATCAATTAGGGTTTAACAGTTTGAAACTAGGGTTTCTATTTTTAAATAGGATTTCTAAATAACAAAATTATATAATGCATAACATATGTCATATAACACAGTTAAACAACAGTCTTGAACTCACAGCTGAGTTCCAAATTAGGGTTTTAACACTTAAAATTAGGGTTTTTTAATAAGTTAGGGTTTCTAGAATTTTAATTAGGGTTTACCTAATTAATACATTTAATACATGCCATAAATTATATAACACACTTATAAAACAAATCTTGCACTCTAATTTGGATTTCAAATTACGGTTTAACATTATTACTAAGGTTTGGTCATAATACACCGTAATTGACCAACCATTATCAATACAGAAATACAGTACATATTCAGAGTACTGAAAAATCAAAATATAATTAATATTATAATATTATTATCATTATTCCTTATCCCATAACCAGAAATAGGGTTTATAAAAATGCTATTAGGGTTTGATTGTAATATAATAAAACTGTTTCACACATTAACATTACACACATAACCACATATATCTATAACACTGGTAAATAATAATATAATATTATTATTTTCATTCCTTGATCAAAACCCAGAATTAGGGTTTGGATTCCATATCTGATTTATCTGTCATAAATAACCTTATTAATTAAGTAAAAATAATTTACTTAACTATTCTGAAATAATTTCATATAATAAAATATTTATTATAAAAATTCTATAACCATATCATATATTATGTAAATAATATAATTATCATATTTTCATGGAAAATACACATTAAAAACATTTTTACTATAAAACTAATTATTATTAGAATATAATTTATAATAAGCAATAATTCTAAAATAAAATTATTCATAATCATTCATATAATACATATATTTTATATTCATCACATAAATACTTACATAATACCTTTCATGCATTCTTACCTTTAAAATAAATAATTATTCTAAAATCATTTCATATATTATTTAAATAATATAAGATTATATCTTCCTTGAAAAATAATTAATAAAATATTTCCAATAAGGAATTAATTAGTATAAAAATATAATTGATAATAATCAATAATTCTAAAATAAATTTATCTGCAATACTTAATGTAATAAATAAATTTTATGTATCACACATATAATTATAATTACACATTACCTTGACACATATCATTCATATTTATAAAATAAAAATTATACGCAAAATTTATGATTTATTTATATAGAAAATATCAGGTTGTCACATATACATCCCACATAATTCACAAGTCCATTCACAAATGGCTTAAAGCCTTAAGACATATTTTATACGTATTATTATCGTGTTTTAACTCGTATACTAATTGAACATATACAACATACCATCATCCATACATAATCGTATAATACCTCGTATCGTACTCGTATTCATTACCTTGTTTAATACTTACACATCATACGATCATCACTTTATTCATTATACACATTTAAATTCCTTCTCGGAAATCACGTTCCCTAATTATTAGGTTTTAAGTCTGCAGGCGAAAAACTGTGTTTGCCATAACTGAAATTTTAATGGATATTCCATCTCACCTAGATATTCTATCGTTACGTATTTCTCAGAAGTTCAAAAATAATTCCCGAGCAGAATTGTGTGAATTGTGTTGGTACAACCATTTAAAAAACCAACTGGCGACTCTTAACAGTCACATCGTTGACATTATAAATGTTGGACCTTTTTCACTTATTTTTTTAAACAAATCTCACCTAAAATGAAAACACCAAAGAACAAGTAACGGAAAGGGACATCTAAAAATCCCGACGTCGACAGGTGGCGACTCTGCTGGGGACTCCAGTAAGAGGACTTAAGCCTCTATTTCAATCTTTTCAAAACTGTTATCTGCTTGTGTGTTGATGTTGCATTTACATTTGATGAATGTGTACGAATGCATTTCCTTATTGGACTTAGTGCTTCGCACCATAACTGTTTGTGATGCTAGTGCTTTGCACCATAACTGCTTGTGATATTAGTTATTCGCACCATATCTGCTTGTGATATTAGTGCTTCGCACATGTCATCATTTTCATACGGTGAGACACGATGTATGTGAATGTATGTTGTGTGATCCCTCCACTAGGAGGCTATCCCGTCGGTGTTTGATTACTGGACTCGTTAGAAGACTAATTCTCCGAGGCTCAGAAAAGGCACCACCCAAATTCACTCCAGTTGAAAGACCAGGTTAACTTCCCGTCTTGTAGATTACGATGATTTGGGAACCTTCATGCGAAAAAGTCGCGAGAGTAACCTAAGATAGGTCAGCCTTTGATAAACCCAAAGCGGAGGAAAGTCTCTTTATGCTCTCATTTCAAATACTTGTAAACACAATTACTTGTAATTACATTCCATATCTCTCTCCATGTAATGAGAAATATGAAGAAATGTGTACACATACATATTAACATGCTATAAACAGCTGACACCCATTGTTTAAGATAAAAATTCCTAAAATGGACACATCACATAGCATGTTATTATATACATCCCCTAAAGACTAAACTATGCAAGTCTTTCGCAGGGAATCAATTGGACCTACAACCCGTTCAAAGTCCAAAAAGGCAATAGGCCTATAGTCAATATGTCGTCATCCGACCAAACTAAACTTAAACCAGTTTCTCGCAAAGAATTCGACGGATTAAGAAAATAAATTAAAGATTTGGTTGTTCTACTCATAGAATTACAGTAGTCTACACAGGGTCAGAAAATACCCATACATGCTGAATCCTCCACACAAGGGGGAATCCCGGTCATTACCATACCTGAACCACAGTTGGATACGACCAACAAAACTCTTGATGCTACGCATCCCATTGGAGATCCAGACACTGGCACTACTACAAAACAGTAAATAGACAACGCAGAAAAAACGTTGAGGTTTCAGTCAGAAAAACGTCGTGGTTAAGGGTGTTGTCTATTTAACACCCTTACACAACATTTTTAAAACGTTGTGGTTAAGCACAATACACAACGTTTTTTAGGAAAAAACGTTGTAGATTTGTTTTCAAAAAATTAGCATATGCTTAAAAACGTTGTAGAAGGTATGAT
Organism: Panax japonicus; assembly: GCA_020205505.1. NCBI lineage: Eukaryota > Viridiplantae > Streptophyta > Magnoliopsida > Apiales > Araliaceae > Panax > Panax japonicus. The sequence continues at coordinate 64,365,975 of CM035113.1, forward strand.
TTCACAACATTTTTTGGTTAAAAATGTTGTTGTTTAGTATAAAAGACAACGTTTTTAACCAATTTATACAACATTTTTAAAATGTTATAGATAAAGTAAAAAAAAGAAAAAAAATATTGTGGTTCACCTGCAATATGCTAATGTCATGATATAAAGCTAAAAGGTCTAAATTCTCATTTAAATTTAAAGCCAAAATGTATCAACTATTCAAAATACATCCCAATAATACTATCTATACATCTCAAATTCAAAATATACCAATTACAAAGAATATTAATACCATACAACATTTACATCCCAATAATACCAAACTATCCATACATCTCAAATTCACTTGCTACCTAAATGTATACATCCTTTCCACCAAAAAAATGTCATTAGAAGTCTCCAACAATATACTAGACTTCAGAGATTTAAACTTTTTTTGGTGGTCAAACCTTAGTAACCCAGTAAACTTACAGTGTGTCACTTGATACAAGTTTTCGGAATCTAACAAACCACTTGGCATTAGAGGAAATATTGTCAGGCTGTACTTGCAGCTGCTGTGTTTGTAATTGAGGTTGTCCTTTTCCCATCACAAATTATGCATAGTCTAAAGTTTTTGGAGGACAAGTTTTTGGCAGTGAAGCTTGAAACAAAGAGACAGTCATATAGTTAAAATCTATATTTTGCTATTATTGCTGTAGAATGCCATCCTCCAGCAGCAATATCATCCTGGACATAATTAAAAAATAAGAACTTCAAATAGTTCAAATAGTAAAAGTTATGAACTTATGGATCCAAATAATTAACTGCTACAAAATAGCAAACAAAGAAGAAAAGTTTTTAAAAAGAAATTCTTTTAACACAACCTAAATCCAAATTGTTAACTGACTAGTGTTGGTCAAAACGGTAATGAATCACAGTGAACAAAAAATAAGTGGCATTGAAACTGAATGAGCTCAAAATATTGACAAGGATAAAAAATAAGTAGCAACAACAATTGATGATTAGAATGGTTTATTAACTATTGTCTAGATTATTGTATCAATTTCAATTGAAAAATAATGGTTTTAGTACTATGGAAGTTATTTAGGTATGTGAAGATTTTATATTAGATCATACAAATATTTTCCTTTCCTAGAGAATGTAGCAATAACTATGTTCATTGACAAAACATAAATTATCAAACATACCTTAAGAATTTTTGTCAGTTTTTGCTCCAGCTCTACCTTTGCACGGAACTTTCGGCGCCTGATTATTCCATGGTACTGCTTAGCATTTACAAATATTGGTCCATCATCAGTTGCTAAGTTCAGTGGTAGCATAACCCGACCCTAGATCATTGTCAAGCTAAGTACTTCTCAGAAGAAAAAAGAAATGTAAAATTATAGCATGCAATGAGATCTCACATACAAGAACAATGAAGTTACATTATTACAAAGCCTCCGCAAAGTACGTAGTGTAAGACTGAGTTTTGGAACTGGCTTTGAATTGCTTTCCAGTTGCCGGATCAAATTTTGCAACTCCTGCAAAAACAAAACCAATGTAATTTTTTTATCTCCATCTTAATAGTCAAATAAGATATGAACTTTTCCTTGGCATTTATAACAAGTTACCATGTTCCTATAGCATCTCAAAAAGAATTCAATCAGGATTTTGAAATGAATATTACTTAACAGTCAAATAAGATACAGCCACTTCTTTCGTATTTATAAAAAAAATAACCTTTGTTCAGATAACATCTCAAATAAGATTTCAGTGATGAATTTGAAATGATTTTCTTAAATGTACACATAACAAATTGGTTTTAGCTGATAATATGTTGGACATGATATGTACCATGGTATTTGTCTATAACTTTTTTAGCGTAGGGGTATCCTCGACCTTTCTCAGTGATAACATGAATCAGGACCAGGCTTGTTGTTATAGTACTCTTAACCTCCTTCAAAATGGCTATAAGATCATCAATTATGTGACCATCAACAAGACCAATGTAATAGACTCCAAGTCTTCAGATAAAGTTGATCCAGAACCACTGATCATTCCAAGAGCATATTCATCGACCATAACAGCAAGTTCATGCATAGGCCCACCAATCTGTTTGGTAACTCCCTGTAATAATTCCAACAACGATAATAAAGGTTCAGGGTTAAACAGTCTCCGGAATTTCAACAACGATAATGAGGAAATGGAATCAGTATCAAAACATCTATTCAAATTAATAATCAATATATTCACATATTATAGTTGCACAAATACTAAAATACCCAAATTACACCAAAAATTGCTAGTGTCATGCTCGGTTTGTGCTTCGCTTGGCTTTTCATTTATTAACAAACATATGGAACTGAACACAGTTGGGCAGTCAAAAGTACCAGAACAACTGGTACATTACAAAACCAGAGGCTCACAACCTTGATATCTGCAATATTGACATGAACCCATTGTGTATCTCATCTTTTTAGCGAAATTCATGTACTTAATCAAGTGACATCAAAATAACCTCAGAAGCAGAATTCGAAGCACACAACTAAGTATTAGAGGAAATTTATATCAAATAATGAAATGAATATTGAATTAATAGTGTAAGAAAATAAAATCACACATAAAAAGTTACAGTGAATTGAAAGCAAAAATGAAATGTTGGCTTTTCCCCAATCATCAATGACCTAAAATTTACAAAATTCCAGTTTATCTAGCAGCATCACCTCTTTGAACAAAAGTACAAAATCCAGAAAGAACTAACTAGAGTATCAGCAAACAGAAGAATTAATATTATCAATCACAAACCTCAGCCATTCAAAATTGAACAGAATCGACACGTATAAAGAAATGATCTGATTAACAAAGGGTTGACCTAATTCCATATCCGGTAGTGAATATAAAAACTTATTGATAATCCTTGGGCGGTCAAATTCATCGGTAATTCCTACGAATCCTTCATCATCTTCTTCTGCTAAAGCATAAATACAGTCTCGTAAACTTAATCGACTCTGTTCTTCGGCTTGCCTTTGCTTCATACGCATCTCCTCATCTCTCTTCCGCGACGTCGAGGTTTGTTCAATCTCTAGTCTCTGAACTCTTTGTTGATTCATCGCTCTATGTGCGACCAGATCGCCGAGATCTGCTTCTCGAGCATCCGCTGAAGCGTGGATGAGATAAACAACCCAAAAACCACAAATTACATAATCGAAATTACAAAAGTTCAAAAAATATAATGAATCATACCTGGTCCAGTACTGAGATGAAACCCCCAAATCGGCATCCAATTTTTCTGATTTCATCTTTTTTGTAGTACCCTTGTAAAGTTACTCCAGGCTACAAGGCAACGTATCGAGTATCTCGCCATATCCCTTATCCCTTATCTCTCCAAATCTCTCAATCGCCCTTGTCAGGTTCTTTATCCCCTCCACTTGCCCCTCCTTCTGTCCTCCAGCTCCACCGCTCTCCTCACTCGTCCCAAAATCCTCCTCTTCCTTCTTCGATCCACCTTCATCCTCAGCCGCGGCAGCTGCTGCAGAAACCCTAGTGAGAAGGAACGAAGAGAAGAAACTGAAGAAAGAAGGAACAAACAGACGAGCCCTTGGAGAGAAGAGAAGGAACGAAGAGAGAAGGAACGAAGGAACCTCGATCTGCAACTTCGAAGGATTCCGACCGAAGCTCTCTGCACTGACCTCTGCACTATCGAGCCCTTGGAGAGAAGAGAAGGAACGAACGAGCAGGCCTCTACACTAACGAAAACTCTGCACTAACGAGCCCTATGCACTGCAACTTTGAAGGAAACCGATCGAAGGTCTATCTCTTCTGCACTGCACTGATCCGAGCCCTTGGAGAGAGAAAAAGACGTGTTTTAATTTTAAGTTTAATATTTGATGCTCCGTGTTTTTCTTAGTAGATAACGTTTTTTAAAAAAAACGTTATCTAATAAAAATAAAAATAATGTCCTTCTAAATAGATAACGTTTTTGCATATATATCTACAACGTTTTTTCTAAAAACGTTGTAAAAAAAAAACCACAACGTTTTTATAAAAAACGTTGTCTATTAAGCGTTGTCTATTAGGTACTTTGTACTAGTGTGGTGATATCAAAAAGAAAGTCCTCCAAATGGAAGAGACCCTTAGCGCTATCAAAGGAATTAGAACACACGTAAGTGTTTCATATGCAGATCTGTGTATTTTTCCTGGTGTTCATTATCCAGAAAAATTTAAAACACCTGACTTTGAAAAATATGACAGGATAGGAGATCCTTAGACATATTTAAACGTGTTTATTGGATAACTTTGATCTTATGCAGAGGACGAAAAGCTCAGAATGCAATTATTCCAAAAGATTCTAACAGGAGAAGCCCATTCGTGATACATAAGATTAGACAACTCTAAAATCCATAGCTGGGAAGAGCTGGCACATGCCTTCCTCACTCAATACAGCTTTCAAACTCAGATCGCTTCTGATTGGTATCAAATTACCAACATCAAGAAACAGTCTAACGAGTCTTTCAGATAGTATGCTCAGAGGTGGAGACACCTGGCTGCCCAAGTTAGTCCTTCCATGACATAATCAGAAATGGTCATGACTTTCATAGACATACAAGAAGCTCCCTTCTATGAGAATGTTTGAGCCAGCATCGGCACACCATTTTCTGAAATGGTTAAAAATGGGGAGATGGCTGAGATGGGATTGAAATTCAGAAAGATTTAAGACCTAGCTGTGCTTAAAGATGTTGCTGATCACATCCAATCTAGAAATTATGGGAACAACCCCTGGAGGTTCCATCAATAGAAAGAAGAAGATGTTTCCCTGATACTATAGGGGCAAAAAGATAATCAGAACATGCCTATTCAAAGGAGAAACTACACTCCCTTTCAAGCACAGTCTGTAACCCTCCAATACCAAAAGGTGGAGAAGTCAAATGCCCTCGAGTGTTTATACCCTTAGGGGATACCCTCGAGAACATTTTAAATCTTCTGACAACACAGAAGAAAATTACACATCTTCTTCCACCAGCCAGCCCAAATGGATGGGGTTTCAATGCTGCTAGTAAATGCGTTTATCATGTCGGGGCACCTGGACATGATACTTAGGATTGTTCAGCCTTGAAACACAAGATCCGGGACCTAATAGACAACGGAGAGATCATGGTCACCAAACCAGATCAGCCTCACGTACAAGACAACCACCCTCTTCCTCAACACAAAGAAGAAGAGGTCAACATGATTAATTGGAGCAATGGACAAAGTTCTAATTTTAGCTGTGATTCTTCCCCGACCATCAAAGACGGTGGTGACAAATGGGATTATGTCAAGTTCCATTTCATAATGGAATGAAAGATGAAAGCTCTCTGCAAACAAATTGAGCAATTGGCAGAACTGGTGACTTAACAGCATCAAGTGACTCGTCAGTTAATCAGCCAGGAGCATGCCAGTCTCCTACCTATTGTCATGAATATTCCCTCATCACTTTTGGAAAATGAAATGCTGGAAGACAAAGTGAAAAAGAGAGCAAATGCCAAAGCCCATCTGGATTTCGCCAAAAAAGGGAATTCACCTATCTAGGCCAACATATGGAGGAAATCCTTCATATGTTAATCAATGAAGGAAGGATTAGTTCCCTTCTACCTCCAATCAACCCCCGTTCAGGGCGATACAACTCTGATAGAGTATGTCAATATCACTCCCAGTCTCGTGGTTACATCACAGAAGAATGCTGGGCACTCCGCCACCTTATTCAAAATCTAATCAACAGTGGTGTCATGTGCCTAGCGGACGACGATACTGTGTTACGTGCAAGTGAGAATGCATGCCCTACTAAGTGGAAAAGTGTGGTAGCAGTCATATCCACTGAAATTGATGGGATTAGCACATTACTCATATCGCTAACAATTAAACTCAAGGGAAGCAACAATCCTTTGAAAGTGACCGCTCCCGAGCCAATCAACTTACCATGCAGAGCTCAATATCCTATTGTTAGCTTGCGTACAGTTCCGTGGAATTATGAAGAAGGTGAAGGATCCACCTCACATATAACTGCTACGGTGTCGAAGGAAAATCCACTGTATCTTCCCCTAAGGGTGATGAAACCTACCATCAAATCAAAGGGAAAAATACCCATGGAGAAAATAGAAAAATTCCTCCTTACTATGGGTCATCATGAAGCCACGTGGTTTTAATCTTGAAAGAAGCTCCACAACAAATATCAATTTTGGACTTGGTCCTAACTTCCGAGAATCACCGGAAGGTCTTGTTAAAGGTTCTAAAAGAAGCCTATCTCCCGACATCAGTGGATACAGAAACGTTTCAACATCTGGTTGATAACATTTTCAACAAAAATGTGATATCCTTCACTGATGATGACATACCGCCTGAAGGGATCGGTCATTGCAAGTTATTGCACATTACAGTCTTGTCCTTCGGATATATGGTAGCTGGAGTCCTAGTAGATGGAGGTTCCTCTCTAAATATTTGGCTATACGCTACCTTGGTGAAGATGAATGTCAATCTCAACCGAATTCAAAGTAGCCATACTATCATCAAAGCTTTTGATGGAGCCCGTCGGAATTTGGTCGGAGTAATTGAGTTGCCAATCGAAATTGGTCCTCACACATTCTGTGTATCTTTCCATATGCTCAAGATAGATTTGGGATACAACCTGCTCTTGGGACGACATTGGATTCACATGGCCTGGGCAGTCCCCTCCACCCTTCATCAACAATTGAAATACATTATCAACAATAGCTTGGTCACAGTCAATGCTGAACCAGAGTGTCCTCAACACGGGGACGTAACGTTCATCAATGCCTATGTAGACATTGAACCAGTCAGTTTTCATGATTTGGAAATAAGAAACACCCAATACCATGAAATTGGAACACCGTTGCCCAAAACCAAGATTTCTGCCAATGTAATGTCGGCTACTCAAGAAATGATGTCGTTGGGTCATAAACCAGGACAAGGGTTGGGTAAAGATTGACAGGGTATCAAGTACCCAATTCGCTTAAATAGGCAAAATGGAATAGCTAGGCTAGGATATTTTGCCAGTTCTAGTCAAAGGAATCCTCATAAACATCAGCAGATTCCTTCAGCTTCAAACATGTGGCGTTTATCTTCGCCTTCAAACTTTGAGTCCACACAACCTCCTGTAAAGGTGCCAACCAATGTGATGGCTATGTTAATTCCCAAGCCGGTACCGGTAAAGGTGAAAGAAATCATTGTTCCAAATCCTACAGTGGAAGAAAAGGAACGAAGGATCAAGCAAGACGTCATACGGATGATGTTCGGTATACACATCATCGTTCATGATGAACATACCAACAGATACACCCCATACGATGATTGCCCAGATGTAATGGCCATTATTTAGGACATAGAGGATGATGACAATCCATCACTGCGGTCCATCCGAACTTTACCCTTACCAATTAGAACGGCATTCCTTGCATTGGTCGTCAAGGGTAAAGCGGACAGAAACTATTTCTGCCCTATAGATATAAGAACTGCTTACTTTTCTGTACAGTACTAGTAGTTCATTTTGCCAGTATATGCTAACACTGTGTATGATCAACACATTTCATATATACTAAGTGAAAGCATATTTTATTTCAGGACTCTGAATTTAGATGTGCATGTACTTGCTGATACGATGCCTCTTCTCCACAAGGATTGTACCTTTGATGTAGAGATGAATTCAGCCTTGGTGGACATACAGGATGACATTAAGGTGCCTTTAGAAATTCAAGAATGGGTCAAAGACAAACCCAAACCCAATCTTAATCAAACCACTTCTTTCAATCTCAGAACATTAGAAAGCCCTAAGTTAATCCAGATTGGTTCAGACCTTTCCCCAAACTAACGGAATGACATGGTTACGCTATTAACCTTATTCCAGGATGTGTTTGCATAGTCTCATGAAGACATAGTGGGTTTGTCCACTGACATTGTCCTTCATCACCTTCCTATTAAAGAGGGATTTAAGCCAGTCAAGCAAAAGCTCAGGCGATTGAAACCTGAATGGAGTTTAAAGGTGAAAGAAGAAATTGTGAAACAATTTCAAACTGGCATCATAATGGTGTCTAAATATCCTGAGTGGATATCCAACATTGTACCCGTACCTAAACCTGGAGGGAAGCTACGAGTTTGCGTGGATTATCAGGTCTTGAACAAAGCTTGCTTAAAAGATAGCTTTCACGTGCCATTTATCCACATTCTCATTGATAATACTGCGTAATACGACATGTACTCCTTTGGTGATTGCTTTACGAGGTATCATTAGATCATGGTTGCCGAGGAAGATCGTGAGAAGACTGCTTTCATCACTCCTTAGGGAAATTTTTGCTATAGACGGTTGTCATTCAGCCTCATCAATACCGGAGCTACCTATCAGCTAGCTATGATGGCTCTTTTCCATGACTTAATGCATAAAGAGATTGAGATCTACGTGGATGACATCATTGTCAAGTCCTGGAAGGAGGATGACCATATAGACCATCTTTGAAAGTTGTTCAACAGGTTGCATAAGTACAACTTGAAGTTGAATCCAGCTAAGTGCGCCTTTGGCGTTAAATCAGGCAAGTTGCTAGGATTTCTAGTCAGCGACAAAGGGATTGAGCTGGATCCTGCCAAAATCCAAGCCATTACTGAAATGCCCATTCCTTAGACAGAAAAAGAAATACGAGGATTTTTGGGAAGAATCAACTTCATTAGCAGGTTCATCTCCTAACTCACAGCAACCTGTGAGCCAATCTTCAAGCTATTAAGGAAGAAGTCCTCCATGAAATGGAATGATGAGTGTCAAAATGCCTTCCTCACAATCAAGAAATAGCTAATCAAAGCTCCCGTGTTGGTACCACCTAGGGATAATGTTCCTCTATATATGTACCTGTCCATAAGTGACAAAGCCATGGGCTGTATGCTGGGATATAAGGACGATAGAGGCCTAGAACGAGCTATCTATTACCTCAGGAAAGGGTTCAGTAGCAGTGAACACAAGTACACTCTGATCAAAAAGACGTGTTGTGCTTTAGCATGGGCTTCCATGAGGTTACAACATTACCTCCATGGTCACACAACCAATCTCATATCCCGCGTGGATTCTCTCAAGTACGTGTTCAACAAACCTATGTTAAATTACCGGCTGTCCAGAAGGAAATTGATCCTACAACAATTTGACATCGTATATGTGACTCAAAAGTCAATCAAAGGTCTCCTGTACGAGAATATCCACACGACCCAATAGATCTGCAGCCATCTGCATGGTGACCATATGATCATCAATATATGCGCTCATCTCTATAATCATGCCAGTGGTAAGGGATCTTACGATAGTACTATCTGTGACGGCTACATCCTGGGCAAATATGGCACTATCCCGCTCAACTATCACTGCGTCTCTGGCTGATTTGGCCTCATCCCACTCAATAACAGCGGCATCTCTGCGATCTAATGCCTCGTCTCTCTCTAATAGAGCTGCATCCCTCCCATCAAGGGCAGTAAACATCATAGATCGAGCATGATCTCTCTCAAAGGTCATCAGATGAAGACTCTGCTCTAAGTACTGTGCTGAGTACTGAATCACAACAGTACTGGTACTAGGAGAATCCGGAAGAAATGTTGGCAACCCAGCAGCGGGCTCCTCCTCGATATAGGAATTGATGTCCTCCATAGGCTCTAAATCGTCTGACTCACTATCTGGTACTGCAGATACTGCTGATGCCGATAAAATCTCTGTCTCCATCCATGAGGAATACTCTGCAGAACAACCGAGATGACTGACAGAAAAAGTAGCTATCTCATGCTGATCCCAACAAGCATACACACGGAATTGGTTCTCTATTGAGACATATGGAGAAGCTGAACGCTGACCTCTCGCCCCATTAAAAGGATGGAAATCCTGGAACTGGTCGAACTACGACATCATGGCTAGTGGGTGATAAGTAGTCATGCCCCTCAAGCTAGCCAGAGGGAGAAAATCCATGCCTGGATCATGAGTAATGAAGTTGTATGGTGAGAAAAGCCCCGAGCACGGCAATATGCTGAATGGATCTCTAATATCTGCCAAAAATAAGGACCAAGACAGAGCATCTATACACTCCAGTGGCTGAAAGAAGTATGACATGGCCACATCATGGGTGAACCAATACCCATACCGTCTAAGGGTACGAACCGATCTCAAGTGTGACATAAACCACACGTACAACATGATCGAACTCCCAGTGAACACTCCTGTAGGATACGTGCAACAATAGGATGCCGACCGTAGGGTCTCTACAACAATCATAGGTACAATGGTACGACCCTCTCTATGAGCTCTCACAACCATAATGACACCAATGTCTATCTCATCCATGTAACGCGGAATATAGACATAAAACAATATGCACAACAATAGTACATTAACTCTGGCCAAACGCCAGTGGTCCTCCGATGCGGTAAAATCCTCGGAATGTTGTGAGTAGCTATCCTCCGAGCCAAATCTGTCATACAGAAAATGCTGGGATATCACGTGGCTAGATGTCAGCTCGTCCTGCACTACTCTGCTCCGCAATCCTGTCAGAGTCATGAATCGTCTACTCATGTCTCCCAAGGCCAGATACACGTAAGGTCTGTCTAAAGGTAGCATCATCAAACGTGCATATTCCTCCAGAGTAGGAGTCAACTCATGGGTGCCAAATCGGAATACCTGCCTATCCGGTAGCCAATGCTCTAGCATCCCATCTACAAACCCCACAGGAACCTGAAACATCAATAACATCATAGTATGCTGTAGCAACTGATCTACAGTCACCCTGTCTGGTGGTGACATGTTATCATACCACGATCGCAAACCCAATACCACCACTGGCGGTGGGGTATGATTTATACGGCTAACTATCGAAGAAGACATCTGTGCGGGCCGTGTCATAAGACTATCCATGGGTCAATGCTGAATATCTCTGGACATACGTACATATGCATAACATGATACATGCATCGCAGGTAATAGATGACAATATGATATAGGGAATGGAAATATTGTGCATACATTCCTAAGTATATTATCATCTACATACATCATCTCTGTACAGTTAAAAATACAGTGAAATGGGTCACATACACCCAACAAAGACCCGCGACACCCCTATATGTGTCCCACCCCTTTGACTCAGTCCAGTTCGAGTTGCAAAGGAGTTCTTACGGACTAGAAAAGTCAAATCGAGAATAAAATGCCATGCGATTGAGCAAAATAGCATACAATCCTGGTTTTCTTGGATGAGATTTTGAATCTGTACATTGCCCATTGGTAGTCACCTGAACACGAGGTATACCCTGCCAATGATCTCATTTGTCACAAATCACATCCGACAATACCTCGTACAGGTCCGATGCCACCAACTTCGGGTCGTTACCCTAAATGAGTCCCCGATGGGGGTTACAACGTAGATCCATGGTGGGGGTTATAACACGTTCATCCGTTGACATGTCTATCAACGAAGGTCAAACAGCTTTGACGTTATTTCAGCCGATGGCAAGTAAACCTATCGAAGCACTGAGAATTGTTCGATAGTTGCGTACGTACTCATGAGTCCCCAGTAGATCCCCAACGGGGGTTACAACGTATATCTCTGGAGGGACTAACAACGCATGCTCAGCCGTTGACACCCATATCAATGAAGGTCAAGCAACCTTGATGTCATTGCAGCCGATAGCGTTTTAACCTATCAGAGCTCTAGAGCTATTAGAGGTTTTCATACCCAACTGCTCGTATTCCCCAGCGTATCCCTGACGGGGCTCACAACGCAATGGTCCGTTGATCTACACGACGGCGAAGGTCAAGCAACCTTGACAATCTACTCACAAAGCCTCAGTCACTGATTCACACATCAGCGAAGGTCAAGCAACCTTGATAGTATATCCCACTGGATTTTTTAATCATTGATTCATATATCGGTGAAATACACGTCAACGAAGGTCAGGCATCCCTGACAGCGTTTGCTGTTGGCAGTAAATCCAACAGAATCTTGACATGTCCTGGCGATACTAACCAGGAGAGGTCAATGTTATCAAAGAGGATAGATGATGGAATATGTTATACACATCCTCAAAACATAACAAGCTTTATCCCCATAGATCTCTTACACATAAGAGGTACATCTTTAGGATCAAGTCGTTATCAAGAACACAGGGATTTGGTGATAACTCCAACATCAAAATCCTAACAGACTCAGCTTACACATCAAATCTGGTAAGCATTGCCAATCCCCAGTTAAAGCAACAGGGATCCAGTAATCATCCCCAGCATGTTGGGCTACAACCCCGTACATATGCATCATTTTGTTACCCATAGTACCACGTTCATCTTGTTGCATTTCAAGTGTCTAGGATTCTTTATCCTACCCATGCATCGCCATGCATGAGTATGATACAGAGGGGCATCTGTAGACACTCGAAATTTTCTATACTACTGTCATTAACATTGCAGGAGGACAAATTCGTCTTTTAAGAGAGAACCCTGAAAGACAATGCAAATCCATATCGGATACTACCGAAAGTTCAGCATCAACCCCAGATCACACTCTGGGAGTAATAGTTCCAACCTCGTAGATAACCTCGAGGCATGCAGTGTGACAACCCAAAAATTTCTAAAATCTTGAATGATTAGAATAAAGGTTAAAGAATAAAACCTAGATGAAAATTTGAGGATTTATTTAAAATTTTCAAGTAAAATCTATATGGTTTGATATTCGAATGAGAATAGAGAAAATATGGGTAATAAAATTTCTAAACCCTAGAAATGAATTAATATGTACTTGAAGGAATATCAAGAATAAGGTATTACGATACTTGTAAATTCGATGTGAACGGAATAGTCTAAGAAATGTTATATAAGTACATATGGAAATTTTATTATTGGAGATAAGATTTCACATGAAGAGATGCTATGAGGTTAAATGAAGATGAGTATATGTATAGAAATATATATACTTAGTAAGGTGTTATATATATTTTAGCAAGAGGACTGATGGATTAAGTTAATGACATAATGAAAAAGATAAAACTATGTTAGTAATTAATATAGCTTGAGTGTTGGCCTTGACTGGCAAATAAGAATTTGAAGAAGTATAAAGTCGTTAGTTAATACGATTAATAATGAGAATGGAGTAATTTAAAACTCAAAATTTGAGTTAGAGATAGAATTTTGAAGTATGGACTGCTCAGTTGCGTCCGGAACGTCGAGTTTAGTCAGAATGGACAGTAAACACAAAATGTGTAAAGGTTAACTTTTGGTCAAAGTCAACAGTTGACTTTTTATGGAAAAAAAAGTCAAAATTAGTGTGAGAAGTGAAATATGATATGATTATGTGAATTATTAGTATGATTAAATAAATATACATTATATAATGTGAATACATTTATTTTGTATATAGAAGTGAATTAAATAACCTAAGTGGTTATCGTTATTTAGTGGTCCTAATATTTTATTTTTATACTAGTGACCTAATTTAAGAAAATTGTGGAACATGTCACAATTTATTAAATTATTTTGTTCGAATATGTGAGTAAAGGAATATGAAGATTATGTGATAGTTTATATTTGTTTATTATATAAACAAATAAAAGAAACTAATGTGATCCTAATTATAAATTAGGAATGAAGAATTTAATAACTTAAAGGTTATGAGATGAGAGAATTATAGTATTTATAATATATACCAATTATAAGAGATTTTTTTATTCATCTCAGTTAATTAATTTTATAGCCTAATTATAGCAAGTCTAATTATGTTGAGAATTAAATGTACTTAAGTAAGAATTTTTATTTCACTTGAGTGCATGTAAACCCTAATATAATGATAAGGGTAGAATGGAATAGAATTAAAAGTAATGGACTATAATAATATTATAGCCCAATAATTTATTTAGAGTCCAAGAGAATTATATTTAATGGACTAAGGAAGTTATATGAATTAAACAAGCCCAATTAATTAATTAAGTATGAGACTTGTAGATAAAGTTATTTATGGTGATTAATTATTTAATCTAGCCAAATATATTATGTATGGGACATGTATTATAATGATCCAATTAAATTTTGGGTTGAAAGCCCAAGATAGTTTTTGTTAGTAAGTAACACAAGTAAAGATGGCTAGCTCAATGGAATTAATTAAAGGCCCAAGCTAAGCCACTTGTGAGAGAATAATAAAAATTGTATTAAGTTAAGATATATATATATATACAACACGGATCCAGTCCGGGAGTCCGGACTGGATCAAAATTCGGACCATTTTTTTTTATTTTTTTTTGCTTTTTTTTTTGAAACAACTAAAAAAAAAAATTATGGAACTGAAATTTTTCCATAATACACTGTTTTGGGTGTGTTTTTAACACCCACACCAACCAATGTATGTACATTCTGCCCAGACTGTACAGACATATTTTGTTATAGGCATCCAAATCACGCCCAAAACACTGTATAATGTAAAAATTCCAATTCCATAATTTTTTTTTAGTTGTTTCAAAAAAAAAAGCAAAAAAAAAAAAGTCCAGATTTTAACAAAATCCGGGAGTCCGGACCTGATCCGGACTCTATATATATATATATATATATATATATATATATATATATATATATATTATCTCAAGTTATTAATTTTATAACTTAATTAAAATAAGCTTAATTGGGTTATAAAAATTTAATGTAGTAGGGTGATGATTTAAATTCTAATTATTTAGAATGGGTACCCTAATTAAATATTTAGGGTGGGTAAAGATAGAAAGAATTGGACTAAGTAAATATTATATAGCCCAAAAGAATTGATGTGATAGTCCAAAAGATTTAATAAGTGACCCAATTTTTTTTAAAAACCCAATTATTGAGGGCTTGATGGTCATTTAAATTAACAATTAAATGAAATAAGAGTTGGAGAAGTCTAGAAGAAGAGGCCACTTGTCAAATAAGAAGAGAAAAGGGAAAAAATGAAGCTAACATGTGGCATAATAAGGCCAAGTGGCCGGAATTAAAGAAAAAAAAAAGAAAAGAAAGCAACAGATTAGAAAGAAGATGAGATAAGATAAGAAGGAAGAGAAAGGGAGAGATCGGGAGAAAGAGAGGAAGAGAAAGAGATGGACCGAAGCCTTGAAGCTAGAAGAAGAAAAGAAGGAGAAGATCTCCATGGATGGAGAAGAAGAAGAAGATGAGGAAGAAAACAAAAGGTATAATCTCTTTCTCTAATTTTTTTTTTTTATAAATTGATGAAGGGAGGGTTTTGATTTTTGATGTATCAAACCCTAAGATCTATGTGTTTATCTTTGATTTATGTATGGATCCACCCATGATGGGTGTTGATTTGGTTGGAACTAAAAAGAAAAGAAAAATAAAATTTTCTAGTTTTGAACCGAAATTTCTATATACTTTGAAATTTCACCATTTTAAATCTATAGCTCCTTTTTGCGATCTGTCAAAAAGTAGTGCTAGATATATGTGTTGGCTAGTAAACCCAAGTGGTAGGACTCAAAAATGTTGAGTTTTCATAGGGTAATGACTGATTACGTCAAAACAGTCACGTTTTTCTAACAAAAAATTGGGAAGATTCGTGGCAGTCTGAAACGAGGGCAATTTCGTCCAGTTTTTTGTGCTTTAAAACTTATGGGCTTTCGGTATCTTGTAGTACTCTGTTTTAGCTTTCCATAGACTCCAGAACGGACTAATTCCGACTCCAGATGAGGTAGTTATGGCGTTCGGAAGGAGAGTAATAAAACTGTTTCTCAAATCCCAAACAGCCTCCTTGATGTAAATTTTTGGACTGTTGTGTTCTGATTTTGGAAAAATATCGTGAGACAAAAGTTGTAGACCTGGAATTTATCTTCGCGTAGGCTCAAGAATCGCTCAAAAATATTTTAAAATGCGAGAGTTATGAATGTTTTAGTGAGGCTAGGTAAAATCCAAAAATATTCGAAAATCAAATTGTCCAAAAATAGGGAAAAAAATGCGATTTATGACGTGAGACCCTTTGAGCATGTCTTATGCATAGTTTGTAATGAAGTTTTGGGTCGAGTTTAAAGTGTTATGATGTTTATGACATTTAGAATGTTTAAACAAGTTTATTAATTACGGAAAGGAAAAACAATTGAAATAAATTGTTTATTAATGTGATTAATGACTTGGATTATTTTTATATGACTAATAATAATGTATTGAGATATTATTAGTAGTATTTGATTGGAATGCTATTAAAAGGTTAATAACCTTAGCGTAAAATATTATTATATAATTAATAATATTCGACGGGAGATTTAATAAGAGATTTATGATATTTTGAGATTTTCGGTGCTCGAAATGAAAATTTTGAGCTGAGATTTATGTAACGTAATATATATATATATATATATATATATATATATATATATATATATATATATATATATATATATATATGAAACGAAAATGCGAATAATCGTAAAATGAAAAATAAAGCGAATGTGCTAGCGAGATAAAAGTTTTATTTATGAGGCAACGGTCAGCGTTGACTAATGAACGGACAAACTGTAGTAAAAGTCATTTTTTAAAATTAAAGAAATAATATAGTAAATTGATTTTTACTATAAAAGCTATACATTAGCTGTTTAAACTCTGAATTTAATTGGTTTAAGTTTCAAGATGTAAAATATTTGCATCTTAAAATGTGTGAGACCTTTATTATTTTTGAAATAAGTAAAATATTATTACATGATTAATAATATTAGAAGGTGATTAAAATATTATTAAATGATTAATAATATTAGTAAAGGATCTAAATAATAATATTAGTAAAGGATCTAAATATTATTAAATGATTAATAATATTTATGAATGAGAAATATTCTATAAAAAATATATATATATTAGACAAAAGTTTAAGATAATGGTTAAGTGATAGTAATATTATTAAGGGATAATAATATTACTAATGAGTTAAAGAATTATTCAATGTTTAATTATGTGGCTAAATGTTAGCTAATTTATTATTTGAGTAATCGTATTGAGAGATAAAATGTATTATGCTAATTGGAGGATCGATCTTATTAATGATAGGTCTTTCATAAGAGATTAAATTAGATTGCATAACGGTAATCATCGGTACAGGCAAGTTTCCAAACTCAACTTGAGTTGTTAATCCAAAGCATGTTAGTGGTTAATTATTGTTGATTATACCACGTCAATAATTTATTGATTCGCACATTGCGCATGTTGTATAGGTTCATCAGGTATGAAAGGCTGATCACATTCATTACCATAGGTTTCAGTTAAACTTGTTCATGTTAATTGTTGACATCCAATATCATTGGTTAAGTCATTCAATCATTGAAACTTGATTCATGTTATTTCACAATTACTATATTGTTGAAAACTTGAAAGCTTATTCATTCTATTCAATCATGATATATATATCTCCATTGTATGTAAAATTTGCTGGGCAAATTTGTTGCTCACCCTTGCTATATCATGATAAAATTTTCAGATTAAGATGAAAGTTTGAATTAGGACATAGGCAAAGGCAAAGAGCAAGATTAAATTATGGTGATGTTAAATCTATTAAACTTTCTGATGAAAATATCATTTTAAATCTTCTAAGATATTGAAGGTATGTATTAAGTTAAGGTTGTAGACCTTGGGACTGATGTGTAAAGTTTAATGTATAACAGTGTATGTTTATATCTTCCGCATTAGTGATAGAATTAGCGTACCGGATCCGCGGCGATTTGGGACACGGATTCGGGGATGCTACATGCAGATACAATACCTGAACACACACCGAAGAAGACCGATTAATCTTGAAAATAACCCCGAGGTATCCAGTCTCAGTCCCAACCAATGGAAAAGCCACCAACCTTGATGATAACCCCAAGGAATGCAGTTTCGACGATAACACCAAAAATGCTTGTTCTAAATGCGACCAGCTTCAATCTCGGCGCTCACAAATGAGATACACTGCACCAACCTGGCAATAACATCGGGAAGACAGGCACACCTCAAAGGTGACAATGAGGACCTTCAACAATTGCAGCAGTCCAATCTCAGCGAAGTCTGAGCAACGTCTGATTTATCAGCCCAATCTGGAGATAACACCGGTGAGGGGCAACATCGTCATCTCGTCAACATGATGCCACATCACGTCTCTACGTAACGATGTCCCACAAGACTAACCAATCCCGAGTGACTATTATACGGGGTAACGGATGAAAGTTGAAGCTTGAAGATCGGAAGGCATTGTACCATCTTCAATGACTTCGTAAAAACTCTAATCTCATGCCATTGTACAACTTTGGACAACAGTGGTTCGAAATGGGTCCTGTATACCTCAAACGGATGCCCGGATTGTACTTCTGAAAGTTCATGTGGACATTACAGTGTCTAAGTGCACGTACTTCAAGACGACCCGACCCGATAAACCCGGGCCCACTCGGGTTGCCTCTGGTACACTTGCGGCTATGCCAAAAATAGAGGGCTTGGGCTGCCCATTTTGAAAGAAAAAAAGGCGAGGAAGCCCTTCCCAATTTGCTCTGCACTCACCCCATGCAGTGTACTTTCCCCTTTTAAACACCTGTGAGCTCATATATAGCCCTTTTGTACCAACAAAAGTCAGTGTTTATTCACTCTAAAGATATAGAAGTCTTGTTTAGCAGTCAGCTGTAAGCCTTCTCACACACTATAGAGTCTTTCTCTTCATTTTTGCACACACCTTTCTACACGTTGAGAGTCGTGTAGCTTGCTTTTGCCCGGACTTCGGTCCATAGTTTCATTTCAGTCTGTATATATATATATATATATATATATATATATATATATATATATATATATACATTTATATATATTAACTGTGTCGAACTTTGTTCGATGAGACTAGATATCGGTCCGGAGCGTTTACTCGCTTTTGTATATATATATATATATATATATATATATATATATATATATATATATATATATATATATATTCGTCCTGCTTGGAGTTTTCTTCGTGGCAGTTGATCGCTTTACAGCTTTATTTACATTCTGTCCCTCCTGGAGTTTCTTTTGCGATGGTTGACCGTATTTACAGCTTTATTTACGTTTCGTCCCGCCTGGAGTTTCCTCCGTGATGGTAGATAGCTTTTACTGCTTTATTTACATTTCTGATCCCCCATAGAGGTGCTTCGTGGTTGGTGATCCTGTCTGTATATATATATTTACAACTTTTATATATATACATGCTTACTGCTTTCATACGAACTGCAGTATTCTGTGCGCCTAGGAATCATGTGATCACAGATTCATCCCATTGAATCTAGATTCGATTCCTGTGATGGACATTTTCAGTTGTAAACAACTTGTAAATTATTTTGCGCTGTCTGAACTTCCTCAGATGGTTTCCATAACCACGGGGAAATCGACATTATTATATACATTATTTTCATACGGATGCCTCGCATTCGTAAAATAAAATCAATCAAGTCGGGCATTTAATAAAATGGGAGTGTAAAAGGTCTAAATTTTTATTGAGCATCAGGGTTTGAAAAACCTTTTTTTTTATAAAACATCATTGCTATATCTTGCTAAAAATTGAATTTTTACATAAATTCAGACCCTGTGTAAATAGGTTCGAACGAGGCCTCGCACTACTTCTAAATAACAGCACATTGACCCACACACACACACATTCAGATAACAATGTCTTGAAAAAAGGCGGTCACTGTGATAACTCGGATGTCGGGGGGTGCCTAACACCTTCCCCCTGCATAACTAAGTCCCCGGACCCTAATGAATCTCGGTTTCACCGACCCGTTTAGCAGTGTCACGTCACTGGGTCAATGTGCAAACCTTTTCTCGGTTGTGTTGGTACAACCATTTAAAAAACCAACTGGCGACTCTTAACAGTCCCATCGTCGACATTATACATATCAGACCTTTTTCACTTGTTTTTTCAAACAAATCTCACCTAAAATGAGAACACAAAAGAGCAAGTAACGGAAAGGGACATCTAAAAATCCCGACATCGACAATAGTACGCGGAGCAACATCAATCAAAAGATAGTTGTTCAACCAAATGGAAATTGTAAGTTTGTCTTTGCTTTTAAAGGAGGTTTGGAACCTAAGTTGCCTTAATTTACAAAAAAATACACTAAAATCATATAAAGGAGGTTTGTTACTTTTCTTGGACATGTTTTTTGGGAAAAGTTACTTAAGTGTCTTACAAGATGATGAAACTAATAACTTCTTCCAACCTTTTAGCATTATTGATTATAATTGTATTATATATATATATATATATATAAATATTTGGTCAAAATATAGACAATTTATAACTTCAATTATTGGGTATGATGTTGGATGACTTTACTAGGCTTAGTTTAAAAGAGGTAATATAATTTTTTTATAATTTCAAAAATATGTGCATATTTTCATATAGTTTAGGAAGCTTAGAAACCCGTTTAAGATTCACTTAGTAGGAGTGAATCTCAAATAGTGCTAGTTTTGGGACTGTTCTTGTATGTTTCGATCTCACTTAGGTCGTTCTTCTTTTGAAACGGGTGCTGGTGCCAACGTCTTTCCATCATTATTGAATCTTCTCTTCTTGAAATGTCTATTCTTATTGTTTTGACCATGATTACCACCGAAGTGGTTACCATTTCTGACATGTTGATTCCCTCCATGCTTATTGTCACCGCTTTGATGACTGTTATCACCGGTATTATCATTTTACCGGCTGCTGTCTTTTGGTTTGGTTGACTCATTATCGTGCTCCAATAACTGAGCCCTATTAACAACATATGAAAACAAACACAGTTTATGAGAAATAAAATATTAACGTATCTCCGGCTTCAAACCTCTTAAAAATATCTGAGTCATTCTCTCTTCATTATCAACCAAGTGGGACGCAAATCGAGACAACTCGACAAACTTAGCTTTGTACTGTGACACGGTCATGTTGTTTTGCTCCAACTTGATAAATTCCACCTCCTTCATGTGACGAATGCTTTCGAAAAAGTACTTGTCATTGAACAACTCTTGGAACTTCTCCTAGGACATCTTGAGTGCGTCAGGCCGGGTACGTTTTACAGATTCCCACCAGGGATCTGCCTCTTCACGCAACATAAAAGGTGGCAAAAGGAATCTTTTCATCCTCGGAGCATCCCAAGACAAAAAAAATCTTGGTGATCTGCTTTAACCACGTCTCTGTGTTAAGTGGTTCTGGCTTTCCCAAAAACTCTGATGGTCCCAGCTCCTTGAATTTCTTAGCGGTGACCAACCGTGGGTTGCCATTGTTTCCTCATGCATTATGAACAGGAGCCTCCTTCACCTGATGTTACATGAACTATAAAAAGCTCCTAAACGTACCGTCGTTCGTCAATTGATCAGTGTTGTTGTTTACAGAAGGATTATCACCATCATGTTGCACATTGTCCTGATTATTAATCTTTGGAGAATCAACAGTCTCCTGTGCTCCATTGCTTATCTCAACATTTTCAGATGCCATTTTCAAATACTGCCACAAAACAAGGGTTAATTAATATATCAAATATTATCTCTATACACTGACCGATCAATTAAATATCAAATAAACTTAGGTAGGTCATATTAGCGAAGGAATTCCTCGTGTCTCCCCTCCTAGTTCTAGTCTCACATCTTAGCCAGGGATCGTATCCCTAAGCTTTGATACCAACTGTGACGTTCCCAAAATTAGGTATACATCACCCATCTTTCGTCGCCAGATACATGGCACATAATTTAAAAACAACTTAATAATACAAATGTCGTGTACAATACGACAAAACATAAATTGTGAGTTTGAATATAAATATTGTCTACTAGAGAGTATACAAACTCAAAAGAAGCCCTCATTACATTTATTATAACACTATTTCATAGAATAGTGAGGACTACTAACGCCCCATCTAGGACCATCACTCTGTTCTCCGACTAGTCCCAGCTACATTCTCATTTCCTGAAGAGAACAGTGAAAGAAAGGGTGAGCTCAACTAGCCCAGTAAGAAATATTATGACTAAGATAATGCAGAATAAATTATCATTAGCCTTCAACAGTGTTAAACTGATAAAATATAACAAACATCATGTTTAACTGCAGCGGAACAAGCAATCCATTAGAAGAGTCAAGTAGAGAATAAAATCTACTATCTTCTATGATTTAAAAGATTTTTCATGACTTTTATCGCTGAGACTTTGCTTAATAAATAATCCACATCATCGAATCACCCCTGCACTACGGCCAAGGATATTCTTTAGTATCATGACCACAATTATCCATGCACTACAGGCTAAGAATATTTGTGTATTCATTAATAGTCATGATCATGCCAACAACTGTCCATCAATGCACTACGGACCAATGAGGACTTTTACCGCATCATTTATAACATTACGGTCATGATTACAACGAATAATCCCTGGTCATAATCATACCAAGTCCATCTATACACTACAGGCCACAAATGACTTTCAAAAATTTTAAACATGAGGATGATAACAATGATATAAGAATTCAATAAAACATGTTCAAGAATTAATTTATTCAGGAACTAATAACGTCCAAATTATAAACATGATACTTCTTTGTAGAGTAAAATTCATGAATGTTCAGAAGAATATTTCCATGAAATGATACTGGATGAAGCACAAATATTAAAGATATTCCACTAATTTCATGGAGTATAGAAGTCAAAATTTTAACCAACTGAGTGTAATAAAGAATGGAATAAAAAAAGAAATAACCATGCATGAGGTACTTCGCATAGACAGGTTATTCCAACAGAATAATAATAACGAAACCAGGTCAGGCGAAATTCGCACCGACAGGATGTTCCAACAGAATAATAAAGAATGGAATAACAACAGAAATCACCATGCATCCGGTACTTCACATAGACAGGTTATTCCAATAGAATACTAAATAACGGAACCAGGTCAGGCGTAAAGCACCGACAAGATATTCCAACAAAATAAAAAAGACAGAATCAGGTCCGGCGTAAAACGTACAGATAGAATTTTCCAACAGACTAATAAAAACAGAATCAGGTCCGGCGTAAAATGCACAGACAGGATATTCTAACAGAATAATAACGAATGTAATAATAGAAGAATTTCACCAAGTATTAGGTATCCCGCGTATACATGTTATTCCAACAGAATAATAAAAAATATAATATTAGAAGTTCTCTTCATTAATAAGAAAGAAAGAATACCCCTTATGAGTACAACAAATAATATTCCCTACCTTAGAAAGAAGAGTACTGGATATAGAAGTAGTGAAGTAGCAGAACACTTTTCTTTTTTCTCTCTATAGTTTCTCTCTCTAGAGTTTCAGTGAATTCGTAAGAAAAAAAAATGAAGGAATATGCTTCTATTTATAGAAAAATGGACTGCATAGTAACCAACTCATTAACGGTCCAGATTGATTTACTTTAATCTGACGGTCCATATTTAAAGCAAAATCTTTTAAATAAAATATAATATATTCTATTTATAATCTAATAAAATGAATAACTTTATAAAAGATTTTACTATGCAAACACTATGCAAACAGTATGCATAATAAAATATAATATATTCTAATTATTGTCTAATAAAATAGATAACTTTATAAAAGTATTTTGTTTTATATAAAAAGATTTTACTATGCAAGTACTATACAGGCACTATGCAACACTATGCATAATAAAATATAATATATTCTATTTATAGAATAACTTTATAAAAGTATTCTGTTTTATTACATTAATAATAACAATAAAACAAAATTGAGTGACTTATCACGTAAGCATCAATAATCAATACTGTGTGGGGTATTTCAACAGTTAACGGTAAAACTTCCGCCGTTATTTTCATAAAGTATTTTTGTCGTTTTCCCAATCCGACAATAATTCCGTTGTGGGGTCCACCAATGATTGTGCCGTTGTATGAATATTCACTAGTAAAACGAATATTCCCCGACCAATCGAATATTATATAACAACTTGTGTACTTTGTAAAATTTATAAATATTACACACAACTATAACATTATATCAAATCCACACCATAAAATTCAAAAAATTATTTCGAGAAAATTAAATATTTATTCATAAAATCCGGGGTCTCACAATCTCCCCTCCTTATGGAATTTCGCCCTCGAAATTTATGTACATACTTGGTATGCTGAACAGGTGAGAATACCTCGACTTCATTTCAAATTCTAACTCTTGAGGTATAACCTTTGAGTGTTGAATACGATTCTTCTTATCCAAGATTTTAACACGTATCTCCTTATACGTTATATCTTCTGCTATCTCGTCCAGTTCTAAATTAATAATGTGGCTCGGTCGTCCACATATTTACGTAACATCGATACGTAAAAAAAAGTTCTGAACACGCAACATACTTGGCGGTAAAACGAGTCTATAGGCCACAATTCCTACTTCATCGAGGAATTCAAATGGGACAATTAAATCGAGGGCTGAGATTCCCTTTCTTCGTCTATTCTTGCTTCTAGAATAACGCCTTCTTGAACCTTCTTCTTCACATTAATCAGCTCTGAGTATGTAGCTTGAGTGGCTTTAACTTTATTGATTAAAGTCGATTCTACTCGTATATTCATTATCTTCACTTGGGTTCCTAGAGTCTTTAACTCTATCTTCATCATTTGTAAGTCATACGAAATGGGCCTTTGTGTTAACAGCATCGCACTCGTAAACGTATACAATCTTCTACTCAACGCGTCAGCTACCACGTTCGCTTTCTCACGATGATATTGAATGGAACGATCGTAATCTTCAACAGCTTGAGCCAACGTCTTTGGCGAATGTTACGTTCGTTTTAAGTAAAGAAATATTTGAGGGTTTTGGAAATGAGTTTTGTACTGGGGTCAATACAAAATTCGATTTCACGCTCTAGGGGTAGGCTAAAAAGTCTTCAAGAATATGTCAAGAAATTTATTAACAATAGAAATATCATTCAAAATTGTGACCCTCATCCAAGACTCGGATTTCTTATTGTTTTGACCATGATTACCACCGAAGTGGTTACCATTTCTGGCATGTTGATTATATCAATGCTTATTGTCACCGCTTTAATGATTGTTATCACCGGTATTATCATTTTTCCAGCTGTTTTCTTTTGGTTTGATTGACTCATTATCGCGCTCCAATAACTGAGCCCTATTAACAACATCTAAAAACAAACACAGTTTATGAGAAATAAGATATTAACGTATCACCAGCTTCATACCTCTTAAAAACATCCGCGTCATTCTCTCTTCATTATCAACCAAGTGGGACGCAAATCTGGACAACTCGGCAAACTTGGCTTTGTACTGCGACACGGTCATGTTGTTTTACTCCAACTTGATAAATTCCACCTTATTCATGTGACAAATGCTTTCGGGAAAGTACTTGTCATTGAACAGGTCTTGGAACTTCTCCCAAGACATCTTGAGTGCGTTAGGCTGGGTACATTTTATAGATTCCCACCAGAGATCTGCCTCTTCGCGCAACATAAAGGTAAAAAAAGGAACCTTTTGCTCCTCGGAGCATCCCAAGACATCAATTTTAGGCTTCGGCACAGAAACGCACATCGGAAATTAGAATTTTAATGCAATTTCTGAAACCCTAAAACAGGATCTATGCAAAAAATCAATTAATTCAGAGGTTTAGAGATTATACCAGATATGAAAAAAAACGAGAATCTGAAACCGACTTCGCCTCGAATCTCCAACGCAATACAAACCGATTGCTCCTCTACGGTATCCACACGAACGCCGCACGAACCGTCGAACGATTCTGCAATAAGAAGGACTTGCGGTACTAGCCACTAAAAGGAATGGATTTTCTGAAACTGTTTTCTCTTTAGTCTCTCTCTAAGAGCGGCTAGGGTTTTTCAATTATGATATATCCCTAAGTAGCTGCTATATATCATATATATAGTAGTTAAAAGGAATTAATCAAATCAAAACCTAATTTCATAAATCCGAATTTATATATATATCTCTTAATTAAGTCTTACTTAATTAATATACATATATACAAATTATCCTTTTAATTTAAATTCGTGATTTAAATAATATTAATCATATTAATATATTTAAATCCGTAAAATTTAAATTAATTCCCTTTTAAATAACGTTCTATGTGTGTGACCTTATAGGTTATTATTACGTTGACAATAATTTTAAAATTATATTATAAAATTATAAACAGTGAGCGGCATCTAGTAATGTATCACTGCTACCCAAGTAATAATAAGATCGATGATTCGATGCAACCTTTTCATGACCAATGTTTCAATGTAATTTAATCCTTTTAACCTTAATATACTAGATTAAACTCGAGTCATGGAATGTGTCATACTCTTCATAATTTAATCTGAGTTTTCTTGATCAATGAGTAGACTATATGAAACAAATAACTATTTGAGCATGGCCATGCATTTTATAGTCCTACTCAATCAAGAGGCCTATGGATATCACCCATAATATATAGGATGGTTAAATTCCATCTAGATCACTTATATTTCTCACACGAATAATGATGAACCCAATAATCACCTTTATAGTCCACCCTATTAAAGGTGACATTTGATGATATCAAAGTACATAAATTCTCGTGTAGTAATATAGCGATTTCAGGTCGGAGGACCATTACATCATTGTCACTATGAGAATTGCTAATGACACTTCGCATAATGCTCCATATAGAATTCTCATGGTGGGTCTATCCAGTACATCGTTCTCTAACATGTACCTATGTATTGACTTAATATCTCATATATTTATGACCAATGAGATTTGGTCATCAGTCAATCCACATACCAGTCTCAATGCATCATTGTTGTCTCATCAACAATGATACTCGACTAGGGACATTTAAGAACACTGATACTAATGGTAATATATAATCTCATGTTCAAGTCACATACTTGAAACTATATAATTTGTATCACTATTCTAAGGAATTTTGTTATGTTAACAATTATATTATGCAGTAAATAAAACCATAATAAAATCATATATTTATTCAATCAAATATAATATCAAAACGTTAAGCAATTATATCAAATAATTGGCCTCTAGGGCATAAACTCTAACAGTCTCCCACTTGCACTAGAGCCAATCACTCATGTATCTAATACCCATGGAAATAATATGACCGTCGTGCTTCTGCTGCGACAAATCCTTGGTTAATGGATCTGCAACATTATCATCTGTTGGCACTCTTCCTATATGTACATATCCTCTATCAATGATTTCACGGATGAGATGGTACCGCCTAAGTATATGATTGGATCGTTGGTGAGATCTGGGTTCCTTAGCCTATGCAATGGCTCCATTATTATCACAGTATAGAGCAACCAGATCCACAATGGTTGGAACAACACCAATTTCAGTGATGAACTTTTTAATCCATACAGTCTCCTTGGCTATACTAGAAGAAGCAATATACTCAGCCTCTTTTGTAGAATCAGCTACTGTCTCTTGCTTCGAACTTTTCCAGCTAACAGCACCACCATTAAGGCAAAACACAAAACCAGACTGAGACTTATAGTCATCATTGTCAGTCTGGAAACTAGAATCTGTGTAACCCTTTACTGCTAGTTCGTCTTCACCTCCATATACCAAGAATGAATCCTTAGTCCTTTTCAGGTACTTGAGGATATTCTTGACTGCTGTCCAGTGACCTTCACCTAGATTCTACTGGTATCTGCTCGTCATGCTCAAAGCATACTAGACATCCGAACTAGTACATATCATTTCATACATGATTGATCCAATTGCCGAAGCATAATGGATCTTTCTCATACGCTCCTCATCATCTTGTGATTTAGGACATTGGGCCTTAGAGATCTTTACACCATGAGTCACGGGTAAGTTTCCTCTTTTCGCCTCTTGCATGCTGAACCGTTTCAACACTTTATCAATATATGTACATTGACTTAGGCCGAGCATTTTTTTGATCTATCTCTATAGATCTTGATACCTAAAATGTAGGCAGCATCGCCCAAATCTTTCATGGAGAAACATTTTTCTAACCATGTTTTTACAGCCTGTAAGGAGGGAATGTCATTCCCAATAATTAATATGTCATCAACATATAATACTAGGAATACAATGTGACTCCCACTAACCTTCTTATATACAAAAAGTTCATCTTCATTTTTAATAAAGCCAAATTCTTTGACTGCTTCATCAAATCGAAGATTCCAACTCCGAGAGGCTTGCTTCAATCCATAAATGGATCGCTGCAGCTTACATACCTTTCCAGCATCCTTTGGAGTGACAAAACCCTTAGGTTGTCTCATATACACATCCTCAAGGAGATTTCCGTTAAGGAAAGCAGTTTTGACATCCATCTGCCAGATTTCGTAATCATAAAAAGCTGCAATAGCAAGTAAGATCCTGATGGATTTAACCATTTCCACTGGAGAGAAGGTTTCATCATAGTCAACACCTTGAATTTGTTTGAAACCTTTTGCTACCAGTCGGCCTTTATAGGTTTGTACATTACCATCCATGTCGATTTTCTTCTTGAAAACCCATCTGCACCCGATTGGTTTTTCCCCTTCGGGTGGATCAACCAGAGTCCATACTTGGTTAGTATACATGGAGTCCATCTCAGATTTCATGGCTTCAAGCAATTTCTCAGAATCTGGTCCATTCATAGCATCTTGGTAGGAAGCAGGCTCATCTTGATCTATGAGCATCACATCGCCGTTTTGAGTCACAAGATATCCATAATATCTCTCAGGCTCTTGGCGTGTCCTACCAGATCTACGAATGACTTGTGTAATTTGAGCAGGTTCACTTTCCATAATTTCTTATGGTTCCTGCTCATGTTCCAACTCAGGTTCAATGATATTTTGTGGTTCTCAAATTTCTTTGAGTTCTACTTTCCTCCCATTGTTTCCTTTAGAGACAAATTCTCTTTCTAGAAAAATACCAGTTCGAGCAACAACCACTTTGTTCTTAGAAGGTTTGTAGAAATAATACCCTTTTGTTTCCTTTGGGTATCCCATAAAATTACATTTGTCAGATTTGGGTCCGAGCTTGTCAGAATCCAGACGTTTTATGAACGCCTCGCAACCCCAAATCTTCATGAATGACATACTAGGACGCTTCCTAGTCCACATTTCATATGGTGTCTTCTAAACCGTCTTTGTAGGAACACGGTTAAGTGTGAATGCAGCTGTCTCTAGGGTATGACCCCAGAAGCTTATTGGAAGATCTGCATGACTCATCATTGATCGTACCATGTCCAACAAGGTTCGATTCCTCCTCTCAGATACACCATTCCATTGCGGTGTTCCAGGTGGAGTGAGCTGTGATATAATACCACACTCCTTTAGAAGGTCATCAAAGTCTTGGCTTAAGTATTCACCTCCTCGATCGGATCGAAGGGCTTTTATGCTTTTGCCAAATTGGTTTTGAACTTCATTCTTGAATTCCTTGAACTTTTCAAAGGATTCGGATTTGTGTCTCATAAGATACACATATCCATATCTACTAAAGTCGTCAGTAAATGTAATGAAGTAATAAAACCTACCTCTTGCTAACGAACTCATGGGTCCACATACATCACTATGTATAAGTCCCAATACATCGCTAGCCCGTTCACTGTGTCCAGTGAAATGTGCTTTAGTCATCTTACTTAATAAACAAGACTCACATTTCTCATATGATTCAAAATCAAATGAATCCAAGAACCCATCTTTATGGAGTTTGGATATGTGTTTCTCATTTATATGGCCTAAACGATAGTGCCAGAGATATGTCGGATTTGAATCATTTGATTTAAATCGTTTTGTACTTATGTTATAGATAGGCATTTCTAAATCAAGAATATAGAGACCGTTAAACAATTGTGCAACACCATAACAAATATCATTTAAGTAAAACAAACAACGATTGTTCTTTATTATAAATGAAAAACCTTTCTTGTCCAAACAAGAAACAGAAATAATGTTTTTGCTTATAACAGGCACAAAATAACAATCTTCTAATTCTAAAACTAGCCCAGTGGGCAAAGATAAATGATAAGTTCCTACGGCTAGTGCATCAACTTTTGCTCTATTTCCAACTCGTAGGTCAACCTCTCCTTTCGCCAAAGTTCTACTCCTTCGGAGTCCCTGAACATTAACACAAATGTGAAGACCACATCCAGTATCCAATACCAATGATGTAGAAGTAGACAAGTTGACTTCTATAACATATATACCTGAATCAGAAGTCGTACTTTCTTTTCTTTTCTTCACTTCTTCTAGATAAGCATGACAGTTCCTTTTCCAGTGTCCAGGTTTTCCACAGAAGTGACATTCACCTTCTTTAGCCACCTCACCTTTAGGTTTTAAAGCCTGTTTAGTTTTGGAATTGGGTTTGGCAAAAGATTTAGATCCTATCTTTTTCTTGCCTTTCCAATTTCCCTTAGCATTCCCCTTTTGCACCATCATTATGGGAGCGGGTCCTGCCTTTTTCATGTTGTTCTCGGCATTTCTTAACATGCTCAACAACTCAGTAAGGGGTTTCTCAATTTCATTCATAAGATAGTTCATAACAAATTGAGAGTAGCTGCTGTTCAAAGATTGCAAAACAAGGTCAGTTTGGGCTTCCGGAGTGATTGGAAAACCCAACCTATCAAGGTACTCAATATACCCAATCATTTTCAGCACATGTGGACCAACTGGATCACGTTCACCCATTTTGCAGTGATACAACGCCTTGCTTGTATCATACCTCTCCTGTCGAGCACGCCCTTCGAACAATTTGTTGAGATTCTCGATCATCTCATAAGCATCCATAAACTCATATTGCTTCTGAAGCTCAGCGTTCATGGTTGCTAGCATGACACAACTCATATCCAGAGCATCATCTTGATGCTTCTTGTAAGCATTGTGCTCAGCACGTGGTACAGTGATAGCTGGTGCTGCAGGAATGGGCCCATCAAGGACATATAGCTTACACTCTTGTTTGAGGACAATCCTCAAGTTCCTATGCCAGTCAAGGAAATTAATTCCACTTAGCTTGTCCTTTTCGAGGACTGATCGTAATGAAAGACTATTTGTGTTGTTGTTGTTTGCCATTTGATATCTACAATTTATAAGTGCAAAAATAATAAGTCAAATTACAGAGTTGATATTATATAATTGATAATAGTACATTCAAAATATACCTTTCACTATTTTATTCAAATTAATAGCCCTCACCATTAATTCGGAAAGTATTTTCTATTAAATCTTTCAAGTGAGCCAAGATCCATATTTCATTATGCCTTAAGTTAGCTTTGTCTATTCTCTCAAAACATAATTATTTAGGTAGACAACCCTTTGTCAATTATATCATATATAACTCTTGGATAGTTTGGTAAACAACATTTGTTTCTAGTCCATCTAATGGTACCAACCAAACTCTATGCCTCTAAGTCCACAATCCTATTTAGATAACTTAGTTAAGTCGGGCCCAATGATTTTAATAGTTTGGATATCACAATTATCCTATAGCATCTTACCTAGATAAATAGGGTACTTTGCTTTGGCAAACCTACATCTATTGATCAAGGTGTTGATGAGTGTTATTCATTGGAAGGCATCTAATTTAGACTTAATAATTTAATGAGGAATTTTATTAATTTAGATCTCACCAATTTTAATCTTATTAAGCATGCACATTATTAATCATATCATATCACATACAAACATAAATAAAGAGAAAAATTAAATGTGTCACAGTTATTGCCCAATCCACTGTCAATCTTTTCAAGCTAATGAAAGATTGAAGGTCAATCTAAGGTGGTAAAAGATCTTAAAATAAATAGTTTCCTTGGATCTTCCTCTAGCATGCGCCTCCTCTCCATCATCATCTTTCCATTGTGTTCTCCATCTTGACATCTTCATCAATTACAGATTATTACATGACATAAAGAAACCTCGAGTTACATCCGAGGGGATTTAGATGAGAAGAGAATATTACATTAGAATTTATAGAAAGGCACGACATGCAAACCGTATTTCAAAACCAAAAACCACTAACATATGGGTCAAAAGGCCATAACTGTGCACCATGCAAATCATAATAAGCACATAACAATTTATATATAATTAAAGAAAACTATATATAAAATATAGGGGACACGACCATCGTGCGCTACGACGGGGGGGTCGAAGGGGGGTCTCTCCCCTTGTCGGTGGTTCGGCTGACCGGTCAGCGAGCGGGGTCGGGGGCAGCGCCCCTGGAAAGAAATTTCAAACTACATTCTGTATTGCAGAATTTTTCCATACGAATCTCTGAAACAGTTTCAGAATCATACATTTTAATCCACCAAAACACCCATAATAACAAATCATATATGTCCAGTTTCGATTTAATTATATTAAAACGAATAACAGTACACCCAGAATTTATCATATATTTCCAGTTTCTATTAATCACATTAAAACGATTCTTCATGCTTCTAATCCAATTAGAATAGTTATATTGTTATTCCACCGATTAAAGATACGATTAACAGTATCATCATATATATTAACAATATCATCATATATATTACCAGAATACACATATAACAGAATATCATATATTCAATTTTATATCGGTAAACATGCATCATCATATATCATATATATCGAATAAAATTAAAACATGTAATCTGAATTAATCTTTTCGCAAGTAGCTCTGATACCACTGTTAGGCTTCGGCACAGAAACGCACAGCGGAAATTAAAATTTTAAAGCAATTTCTGAAACCCTAAAACAGGATCAATGCGAAAAATCAATTAATTCAGAGGTTTAGAGATTATACCAGATATGAAAAAAAAATGAGAATCTGAAACTTACTGCGCCTCGAATCTCCAACGTAATACAAACCGATTGCGCCTCGAATCTCCAACGTATCCACACGAATGCAGCACGAACTGTCGAACGATTCTGCAATAAGAAGGACTTGCGGTACTAGCCACCAAAAAGAATGAATTTTCTGAAACTATTTTCTCTCTAGTCTCTCTCTAAGAGCGACTAGGGTTTTTCAATTATGATATATCCCTAAGTAGCTGCTATATATCATATATATAGTAGTTAAAAGAAATTAATCAAATTAAAACCTAATTTCATAAAATTCGAATTTATATATATATATATATATATATATATATATATATATATATATATCTCTCTTAATTAAGTCTTACTTACTTAATATACATATATACAAATTATCCTTTTAATTTAAATTCGTGATTTAAATACTATTAATCATATTAATATATTTAAATCCTTAAAATTTAAATTAATTTCCTTTTAAATAACGTTCTATGTGTGTGACCCTATAGGTTATTATTACGTTGGCAATATTTTTAAAATCATATTATAAAATTATAAACAGTGAGCGGCATCTAGTAATGCATCACTGCTACCCAAGTAATAATAAGATCGATGATTCGATGCAACCTTTTCGTGACCAATGTTTCAATTTAATTTAATCCTTTTAACCTTAATATCCTAGATTAAAATCGAGTCATGGAATGTGTCATACTCTTCATAATTTAATCTGAGTTTTCTTGATCAATGAGTAGACTATATGAAACAAATCACTATTTGAGCATGGCCATGCATTTCATAGTCCTACTCAATCAAGAGGCCTATGGATATCACCCATAATATATAGGATGGTTAAATTCCATCTAGATCACTCATATTTCTCACACGATTAATGATGAACCCAATAATCACCTTTATAGTGCACCCTATTAAAGGTGACACATGATGATATCAAAGTACATAAATTCTCGTGTAGTAATATAGCGATTTCAGGTCACAGGACCATTACATCATTATCACTATGAGAATTGCTAATGACACTTCGCATAATGCTCCATATAGAATTCTCATGGTGGGTCTGTCCAGTACATCGTTCTCTATCATGTACCTATGTATTGACTTAATATCTCATATATTTATGACCAATGAGATTTGGTCATCAGTCAATCCACATACTAGTCTCAATACATCATTGTTGTGCCATCAACAATGATACTCGACTAGGGACATTTAAGAACACTGATACTAATGGTAATATATAATCTCATGTTCAAGTCACATACTTGAAACTATATAATTTGTATCACTATTCTAAGGAATTTTGTTATGTTAACAATTATATTATGCAGTAAATAAAACCATAATAAAATCATATATTTATTCAATCAAATATAATATCAAAACGTTAAGCAATTATATCAAATAATTGGCCTCTAGAGCATAAACTCTAACAATCAAATATCTTGGTGATCTACTTTAATCACGTCCCTACCTTAAGTTGTTCTGGCTTTCCCAAAAACTCTGGTGGTCCCAGTTCCTTGAATGCATAGCGGTGACCAACCGTGGGTTGCCATTGATTCCTCATGCATTATGAACAGGAGCCGCCTTCGCCTGATGTTGTATGAACTCTAAAAAGATCCTAAACGTGCCGTCGTTCGTCAATTGACCAGTGTTGTTGTTTACAGGAGGATTATCACCATCCTGTTGCACATTGTCCCGATTATTAATCTTTGGAGAATCAACAGTCTCCTGTGCTCCGTTGCTTATCTCAACATTTTCAAATTCCATTTTTAAATACTGCCACAAAACAAGGGTTAATTAATATATTACATATTATCTCTATACTCTGACTGATCAATTAAATATCAAATAAACTTAGGTAGGTCATACTAGCGAAGGAACTCCCCGTCTCTCCCTCCTAGTTATAGTCTCACATCTTAGCCAGTGATCATATCCCTAAGCTTTGATACCAACTGTGACGCCCCCAAAATTAGGTATACATCACCCATCTTGAGTCACCAGATACATGGTAGAGAATTCAAATACAACTTAATAATACAACTGTCGTGTACAATACGACAAAACATAAATTGTGAGTTTGAATACAAATATTGTCTACTAGAGAGTATACAAACTCAAAAGAAGCCCTCATTACATTTATTATCACACTATTTCACGGAATAATGAGGACTACTAATACCCCATCTAGGACCATTACTCTGTTCCCCGGCTAGTCCCAGCTACGTTCTCATTTCTTGAAGAGAACAGTCAAAGAAAGAATGAGCTCAATTAGCCCAGTAAGAAATATTATGACTAATATAATGCAGAATAAATTACCAGTAGCCTTCAACAGTGTTAAACTGATAAAATATAACAAACATAAAGTTTAACTGCAGCGGAACAAGCAATCTATTAGAAGAGTCAAGTAGAGAATAAAATCTAACGTCTTCTATGATTTAAAAGATTTTTTATGACTTTTATCGCTGAGACTTAGCTTAATAAATAATCCATATCATCGAATCACCCCTGCACTACGGCCAAGGATATTCTTTAGTATCACGACCACAATTATCCATGCACTACGTGCCAAGAATATTTGTGTATTCATTAATGGTCAGGATCATGCCAACAACTGTCCAACTATGCACTACTGGCTAATGAGGACTTTTACCACATCATTTGTAACATTACGCTCATGATTACACTGAATAATCCATGGTCATAATCATACCAAGTCCATCTATGCACTACAGGCCACAAATGACTTTTAAAAAATATAAACATGATGATGTTGACAATGATATAAGAATTCAATAAAACAAGTTCAAGAATTAATTTATTCAGGAACTAATAACGACCAAATTGTCAACATGATACTTCTTTGTAGAGTAAAATTCAAGAATGTTCAGAAGAATATTTCCATGAAAAGATACTGGATGAAACGCAAATATCAAGGATATTCCACTAATTTCATGGAGTATAGTAGTCAAAATTTTAACCAACTGAGTATAATAAAGAATGGAATAACAAAAGAAACCACCATGCATGCTGTACTTCGCTTAGACAGGTTATTCCAACATAAGAATAATAACGGAACTAGGTCATGCAAAATTCGCACCGACAGGATGTTCCAACATAATAATAAAGAATGGAATAACAACAAAATTCACCATGCATGCGGTACTTCGCATATACATATTATTTCAACAGAATACTTAATAACGGAACTAGGTCAGGCGTAAACCACCGACAAAATATTCCAACAGAATAATAAAGATGGAATCAGGTCCGGCGTAAAATGCACAAACAGGATATTCTAACAGAATAATAACGAATGGAATAACAGAAGAATTTCACAAAGTATAGGGTATCCCACATATACAGGTTATTCCAATAGAATAATAAAAAATGGAATATTAGAAGTTCTCTTGATTAATAAGAAAGAACGAATACCCCCTATGAGTACAACAAATAATATTCCCTATCTTAGAAAGAAGAGTACTGGATATAGAAGTAGTGAAGTAGCAGAACACTTTTCTTCTTTCTCTCTATAGTTTCTCTCTAGAGTTTTAGGGAATTCGTAAGAAATAAGGAAGGAATGAGCTTCTATTTATAGAAAAATGGACTGCATATCAACCAACTGATGAACGGTCAAGATAGATTTACTTTAATCTGACGGTCCATATTTAAAGTAAAATCATTTAAATAAAATATAATATATTCTATTTATAATCTAATAAAATGAATAACTTAATAAAAGATTTTACTATGCAAACAATATGCAGGCACTATGCAAACAGTATGCATAATAAAATATAATATATTCTAATTATTGTCTAATAAAACAGATAACTTTATAAAAGTATTCTGTTTTATATAAAAAGATTTTACTATGCAAGCACTATGCAGGCACTATGCAACACTATGTATAATAAAATATAATATATTCTATTTATAGAATAACTTTTTAAAAGTATTCTATTCTATTACATTAATAATATCAATAAAACAAAACTAAGTGACTTATCACATAAGCATCAATAATCAATACTGTGTGCTACTATGCAACCACGTGTATTACTCTACTTTTAACACTGAGTGTTTCAACAGTTAATGGTAAAACTTCCGCCGTTATTTTCATAAAGTATTTTTGTCATTTTCCCAATCTGACAATAATTTCGCTGTGGGGTCCACCAATGATTGTGCCATTATACGAATATTCCCTATTAAAATGAATATTTCCCGACCAATCGAATATTATATAACAACTTGCGTACTTTGCAAAATTTATAAATATTACTCACAACTATAACATTATATCAAATCCACACCATAATATTCAAAAAATTATTTCGAGAAAATTAAATATTCATTCATAAAATCTGGGGTCTCACAAATCTCACCTCCTTATGGAATTTCGCCCTCGAAATTTATATACGTACTTGGTATGCTGAACAGGTGAGGATACCTCGACTTCATTTCAAATTCCAAGTCTTGAGGTATAACCTTTGAGTGTTGAATACGATTCTTCTTATCCATGATTTTAACACGTATCTCCTCATATGTTAAATCTTCTGCTATCTCGTCCAGTTCTAAATTAATAATGTGGTTCGGTCGTCCACATATTTACGTAACATCGATACGTAAAAAAAAAGTTCTGAACACGCAACATAATTGGCGGTAAAACGAGTCTATAGGCAACAATTCCTACTTCATCGAGGATTTCAAATGGGCTAATTGAATCGAGGGTTGAGATTCCCTTTCTTCATCGATTTTTGGTTCTAGAATAACGCCCTGTAGCAGCCCCAAATCCAGGTCCCAAATCACCTCGGATCCGGTATACTATTTGCATCACTATTGCGGAAGATATAAACATAAATTGTTTATACAATACATTACACACTATTCCCCAAGGTCGAGTAACCTTAACTTATACACAATTCATAAACTTTCTATCACATTTATCAAACTATACTATTACATAATAGTCGCACATTTGATCCCAAGCTGAACTTGGCATTATCTTTTCCTGTATCCGAACACGTTCGCCTTATCTGCAATGTTTTATCATGATATATCAAGGGTGAGCATGAAAGTTGCCCATCAAGTTTATATACAACAATATAACGATATATCATGATTGAAGAGTATGAATAATAAGCTGGCTATAATTCATCAATATAATTGAGAACTAGTACGAACAAACTTTTGACTGAACAAGTTTTAAACATAAACAAACATTTCTGAACAAACTGGTAATGAAGGTGATCAGCCTTTCATACCTGACTTATACATGAAAGATGTACAGAGTACAATTTTCATGGCAATCAGCAATGATTAACCATAAGCTTGAATAAAATACTCTTATTAGAGTTAAGTAAAAGAAACTTGCCTGAACCGTTGATTACCGCAACGCAATTTATATCGCTTTACCCGAAGACCTAATATTAGTAATATAGATCTCCAATATTAGAATAATATCATCACAATATAATACTGTTATTTATATATACAGGACAACCTAAACACATAACATATAATCTTATAAGTCTATAATACACATAAGACTTAGTATCAAATTAGACTATTAAGTTTGAGTTGATACCGACATAATTTTATCATCCCGACGGTCTAGTCGGAATAAATATCGAGTTTAAGTTCAATTAAACTCTGCCTAAGCACTTAACAATTACTTAGAATAACATTTATATGATTTAACACTCGCCTTTTTCATTTCATAAGTATTCATTAACACTTAGTAAGTTAAATACTAATTCAGCAATCTGGATTCTAAATCTAGTAACCAAATTTTTAATTCATCAACCTGGATTCACCAATCCATCAATCTAAACCTCAATCCAACAAACCGATTTCAACAAATTTTTCAATTTAGCAAACTGTTTTTCAATCCAGCAAACTGGATTCACAATTTACCTAATCCAGCAAACCGTATTCTATATCCGTATCACGAAAATACCAAATTAGTTTATTATTTTTCTATCCTTAGTCCAAACATATATACACATATTTCATCCACAAAAAATATTTTTCCATAATTTTCCAACTTCCTTTGATATTATTTCAAAAATTAATTCTAGTGTGTAGCTTAAGAAATTAGCTACCTCGTGCTTAACTCCAAACATTCCCATCTCTTGGCATAACATTATATATGTTAACATGATGCTCCATTTTAAATTTTGTGGCAATCGGAGTTGTAGAACTCCGTTTATAGCGATTTCCGTCAGAAAATCACAAAAATTAGAACGGTCATACCTTGGTCGTTTTAACTCAGAATTAGCTCATTTTTGGACACGAGCTACATAATACCATATATTTTCATTTCCCAAAAGCCTGGAATTTGTCTCATTACATAAATGTCCGAAACATCCCCCGGAAAAATTTTGGCAGCAACTTTTTGTCATTTGACAGTTTTGGAGTCCTTTACCAAAACTTGAATAAAATGAAATCTATAACTCCGATTAATGATCCGTCAATTTTGTTGGGTTCCTATCTTTCCGAAATACAAATGCATCTATCACAATCCATATTTGGACATGTTAAGTTCCCGGAATTTAGCCCGGAAGTGGCTGTTACAAAACAGTCCTTCTAACAGTTTTTATTACCTTTGTGTAGTTTGGGAGAAATCCCATAAATTGTTCAATATTCAACCTATTTGAGTAATTCCAAAGGGTTTTATCCTTCACACATAGATCTAGCATCCCAAGAACATAAATCATAAATATCCATCATAGATTTCAAGAAAAAATCAAAACCTAGCTCACACTTTAAAAGTTCAAACTTTTCCGAAAAAATTACAGTTTTCTCTTCCTTTGATTTCCACCAATTTAACACCCATTATGGGTAGATCCAAACAATAAACACTTATTAATATGTATATACATATTTTTTGAGTTTAGAAACAAAGTTTCTTATTTCATCAAACAAGCATCAACACAATCAAAGCTAAGAAAAATTTAGGTTTTCTATCTTTTGAAAAACCTAACCTCCATTTCATACTTTAGGTCTAACTTTTAATCTTCAAAAATGTTATATCTAAACATGAAACACTTATATATACATAGATCTAAGATTTTAAACCTTAAGATCACTACTTCAAGTTGTCAAAAATCAAATCAAAACACAAAGGAAATTAGCCTACACAAGTAGAAATTTTTGTTATACCTTTGCTTAATTTTCTTTCTCCTTCAAAATATGAGATGGATCTTGATTGTATGAAAACCACAATCTCCCTCTCTCTTTCTCTCTTGTATGGCCGAACTCCCCTTCTCTCTCTCTCTCTATTTGGTTTACTTTGTGATAACTAATAAGAATGAGAGAGAAATGGAATGAGTTTTTCTTTTGTTTGCAAAATATAGAGATATTATGTATATTCATCCAATATCTCCCTTGCTTTCTCTTCCTTCTTTAGTCAATTTAGTGTTGCTTGGAGACTTAAACAAAAGTGTTGGTTAAATAAAAAGATGACACATAAGTGGAGTTGGTAAGAGTTGTTTACCAACTAAAGTGAGCAATTAATACATTCATCTCCCCTTTCTTCCTTCTCTAAATAGCCGGCCATGTGGCCTTTTTAAGCTCCAAGTTTGGTTTCTTGTAAATGAAATATCTATTATCCCAAATGTCTAAAGTACCATTCCTTCAATTGGGCTCCAAATTTGGGCCACTCTTAAATCTTTTGGGCTTAACAATAAAAATATTTGGGACACTCAATTAATGTATTGCTTGGGCCTCTAACTAATTTCATTCGCCAACACTTGAGCTATAAAATATACATAATCCAATACCTTAAATTCTTATCCAACCCAATTCATTTAATTAGGATTTTCATTCCCTCAATTATAACACAAATCATTGCTCATGCACACTTATTTCCTTAACCCAATCAGACTTGTTATAATTAGGTTATAAAATTAATCATTTGAGATATATAAAATAAATCTCCTAGAATTAATAAGTATTGTAAATACCACAATTCTCTTTTTACATAACCCTTAAGTTATTAAATCCTTCATTCCTAATATATAATTAGGGTTACACTAGTTTCTTTTGTTTGTTTATATAATAAACAAAGATAAACCATCACATAATATTCATATTCCTTACACACAACTTTTTAACCCTTAGGGTATAATACCTCGCATTAGGATTCCCAAATTAGGGTTTTTGAATATATAGTTAGGGTTTTCTAACTTAATCACCATGTTCATATCATGATTTTAGGGTTTCAGATTCTCGGAACTGAAACTAGATTTTCCAGAACCGATTCTAGGGTTTCTTATCAGACGTTAGGGTTTTCTAACAGAACATTGACGTTCTTAATATATACTTAGGGTTTGATACATATATAATTAATCTGGTCAACCCTTGACCCTTAACCACATTCTGAACACATACATAACCATAAACACAAAACATATTCTCATAAATCCTTATTCCTGAATAATTCACCTATTTCTTTTACCGAATTTTGAAATCCTCAAAATTCAATCCCAATAACACCAAACGCATACACTTATCTTTTGTCTAGGTCTATTATTTGACCTTAAATCAATCATTTAAGATTTTCATAAATTGTCCAAATTCTTGGGTTGTCACACGCCCTCTTGAACATTCTTCTTCACATTCATCAACTCTGAGTATGTAGCTTGAGCGACTTTAACTTTATTGATTAAAGTCGATTCTACTCGTATATTTGTTATCTTCATTTGGGTTCCTAGAGTCTTTAACTCTATCTTCATCATTTGTAAGTCATACGAAACGGGCCTTTGTGTTAACAGCATCGCACTCATAAATGCATACGATCTTCTACTCAACGTGTCACCTACCACGTTCGCTTTCCCACGATGGTATTGAATAGTACGATCGTAATCTTCAACAGCTTGAGCCAACATCTTTGGCGAATGTTACGTTCATTTTAAGTAAAGAAATGTTTGTGGGTTTAAGAAATGGGTTTTATACTGGGGTCAATATAAAATTTGATTTCACGCTCTAGGGGTAGGCTAAGAAATCTTCAAGAATACGTCAGGAAATTTATTAACACTAGAAATATCATTCAAAATTGTGACCCTCATCCAAGACTTGGATTTCTTATTGTTTTGACCATGATTAACACCGAAGTGGTTACCATTTCTGGCATGTTGATTCCCTCCATGTTTATTGTCACCGCTTTGATGATTGTTATCACCGGTATTATCATTTTGCCGGATGCTCTCTTTTGGTTTGGTTGACTCATTATCGCGCTCCAATAACTGAGCCCTATTAACAACATCTGAAAACAAACACAGTTTATGAGAAATAAGATATTGATGTATCTCCGGCTTCAAACCTCTTAAAAACATCCGCGTCATTTTCCTTCATTATCAACCAAGTGGGACGCAAATTGGGACAACTCGGCAAACTTGGCTTTGTACTGCGACCTGGTCATGTTGTTTTGCTCCAACTTGATAAATTCCACCTCCTTCATGTGACTCAATGCTTTCGAGAAAGTACTTGTCATTGAACAGCTCTTGGAACTTCTCCCAAGACATCTTGAGTGCGTCAGGCTGGTTACGTTTTACAGATTCCCACCAGTGATCTCCATATTCGTGCAACATAAAGGTGGCAAAAGAAACCTTTTGCTCCTCAGAGCATCCCAAAACATCAAATATCTTGGTGATCTGCTTTAACCACATCTCTACCTTAAGTTGTTCTGTTTTTCCCAAAAAATCTGATAGTCCCAGTTCCTTGAATTGCTTAGCGGTGACCAACTGTGGGTTGCCATTGTTTCCTCCTTCATTATGAACAGGAGCCGCCTTCGTCTGATGTTGCAAGAACTCTAAAAAGCTCCTAAAGTAACCGTCGTTCGTCAATTGCTCAGCGTTGTTGTTTACAGGAGGATAATCACCATCCTGTTGCATTGTCTTGATTATTAATCTGTGGATAATCAACAGTCTCCTGTGCTCCATTGCTTATCACAACTTTTTCAGATGTCATTTTCAAATACTGCCACAAAACAAGGGTTAATTAATATATCACATATTATCTATGTACTCTGACCGATCAATTAAATATCAAATAAACTTAGGTAGGTCATACTAGCGAAGGAATTCCCCGTCTCTCCTCTCCTAGTTCTAGTCTCACATCTTAGCCAGGGATCATATCCCTAAGCTTTGATACCAACTATGACGCCCCCAAAATTAGGTATACATCACCCATCTTGAGTCGCCAGATACATAGTACATAATTCAAATACAACTTAATAATACAACTGTCGTGTACAATACGACTAAACATAAACTGTGAGTTTGAAAACAAATATTGTCTACTAGAGAGTATACAAACTCAAAAGAAGCCCTCATTACATTTATTATCACACTATTTCACAGAATAGTGAGGACTACTAATGCCCCATCTAGGACCATCACTCTGTTCCCCGACTAGTCCCAGCTACGTTCTCATTTCCTGAAGAGAAAAGTGAAAGAAAGTGTGAGCTCAACTAGCCCAGTAAGAAATATTATGACTAAGATAATGTAGAATAAATTATCATTAGCCTTCAACAGTGTTAAACTGATAAAATATAACAAACATCAAGTTTAACTGCAGTGGAACTAGCAATCCATTAGAAGAGTCAACTAGAGAATAAAATTTACTATCTTCTATGATTTAAAAGATTTTTCATGACTTTTATCGCTGAGAGTTAGCTTAATAAATAATCCACATCATCGAATCACCCCTGCACTACTGCCAAGGATATTCTTTAATATCACGACCACAATTATCCATGCACTACGGGCCAAGAATATTTGTGTATTCATTAATGGTCATGATCATGCCAACAACTATCCATCAATGCACTACGGGCCAATGAGGACTTTACCACATCATTTGTAACAATACAGTTATGATTACACCGAATAATCCCTGGTCAGAATCATACCAAGTCCATCTATGCACTACATGCCACAGATGACTTTCAAAAATTATAAACATGAGGATGATGACAATGATATAAGAATTCAATAAAACAAGTTCAAGAATTAATTTATTCAGGAACTAATAACGTCCAAATTGTCAACATGATACTTCTTTGTAGAGTAAAATTCAAGAATGCTAAGAAGAATATTTCCATGAAAAGATACTGGATGAAGCGCAAATATCAAGGATATTGCACAAATTTCATGGAGTATAGAAGTCAAAATTTTAACCAACTGAGTATAATAAAGAATGGAATAACAAAAGAAATCACCATGCATGCAGTACTTCACATAGACAGGTTATTCCAACAGAATAATAATAACGGAACCAGGTCAGGTGAAATTCGCACCGACAGGATGTTCCAACAGAATAATAAAGAAGGGAATAACAACAGAAATCACCATGCATGCGGTACTTCGTATAGACAGGTTATTCCAATAGAATACTAAATAACAGAACCAGGTTAGGCGTAAAGCACCGACATGATATTCCAATAGAATAATAAAGACAGAATCAGGTCCGGCGTAAAATGCACAGACCGGATATTCCAACAGAGTAATAAAAACGGAATTAGGTCCGGCGTAAAATGCACAGACAGGATATTCCAACATAATAATAACGAATGGAATAACAGAAGAATTTCACCAAGTATAGGGTATCCCACGTATACAGGTTATTCCAACAGAATAATAAAAAATAGAATATTAGAAGTTCTCTTCATTAATAAGAAAGAAAGAATACCCCTTATGAGTACAACATATATTATTCCCTACCTTAGAAAGAAGAGTACTGGATATAAAAGTAGTGAAGTAGCAGAACAGTTTTCTTCTTTCTGTCTATAGTTTCTCTCTCTAGAGTTTAGTGAATTCGTAAGAAATAATGAAGGAATGAGCTTCTATTTATAGAAAAATGGACAACATAGTGACTAACTCATAAACGGTCCAGATTGATTTACTTTAATCTGACGGTCTATATTTAAAGAAAAATCTTTTAAATAAAATATAATATATTCTATTTATAATCTA
The DNA here is from genome assembly GCA_020205505.1 of Panax japonicus. Classification (NCBI taxonomy): domain Eukaryota; kingdom Viridiplantae; phylum Streptophyta; class Magnoliopsida; order Apiales; family Araliaceae; genus Panax; species Panax japonicus. The sequence continues at coordinate 64,410,728 of CM035113.1, forward strand.
ATAAAACGAATAACTTTATAAAAGATTTTACTATGAAAACACTATGCAGGCACTATGTAAACACTATGCATAATAAAATATAATATATTCTAATTATTGTCTAATAAAACAGATAACTTTATAAAAGTATTCTGTTTTATATAAAATGATTTTACTATGCAGGCACTATGCAACACTATGCATAATAAAATATAATATATTCTATTTATAGAACAACTTTATAAAAGTATTCTATTTTATTACAATAATAATACCAATAAAAGAAAACTGAGTGACTTATCACGTAAGTATCAATAATCAATAGCGTGTGCTACTATGCAACCACGCATATTACTGTACTTTTAACACTGTGTGTTTCAACAGTTAACGGTAAAACTTTTGCCGTTATTTTTATAAAGTATTTTTGTCGTTTTCCCAATCTGACAATAATTCTGTTGCGGGGTCCACCAATGATTGTACCCTTGTACGAATATTCCCTGTTAAAACGAATATTCCCCGACCAATCAAACATTATATAACAACTTGCGTACTTTGCAAAATCTATAAATATTATCCACAATTATAAAATTATATCAAATCCACACCATAATATTCAAAAAATTATTTCAAGAAAATTAAATATTTATTCATAAAATTTGGGGTCTCACAATCTCCCGTCCTTGTGGAATTTTGCCCTCGAAATTTATGTACGTACTTGGTATGCTGAACAGATGAGGATACCTCGACTTCATTTCAAATTCTAACTCTTGAGGTATAACCTTTGAGTGTTGAATACGATTTTTCTTATCAAAGATTTAAACACGTATCTCCTCATACGTTAAATCTTTTGCTATCTCGTCCAGTTCTAAATTAATAATGTGGTTCTGTCGTCCACATATTTACGTAACATCGATACTTAAAAAAAAGTTCTGAACACGCAACATACTTGGCGGTAAAACTTTTCTATAGGCCACAGTTCCTACTTCATCGAGGATTTCAAATGGGCCAATTAAAGTGAGGGTTGAGATTCCCTTTCTTTGTCGATTCTTGCTTCTAGAATAACGCCATCTTGAACCTTCTTCTTCACATTCATCAGCTTTGAGTATGTAGCTTGAGCGGCTTTAACTTTATTGATTAAAGTCGATTCTACTCTTATATTCGTTATCTTCACTTGGGTTCCTAGAGTCTTTAACTCTATCTTCATCATTTGTAAGTCATACGAAATGGGCCTTTGTGTTAACAGCATCGCACTCGTAAACGCATACGATCTTCTACTCAACGCGTCAGCTACCGCGTTCGCTTTCCCACGATGGTATTGAATGGTACGATCGTAATATTCAACAGCTTGAGCCAACGTCTTTGGCGCATGTTACGTTCGTTTTAAGTAAAAAAATATTTGAGGGTTTTAGAAATGGGTTTTGTACTGTGGTCAATACAAAATTTGGTTTCAAGCTCTAGGGGTAGGCTAAGAAGTCATCAAGAATACATCAGGAAATTTATTAACAATAGAAATATCATTCAAAACTGTGACCCTCATCCAAGACTTGGATAGTATGTCACATTGATACCTATCAACTTGCCAACGTTATTCACAACGTCCCCTACGGAAAGTTCGGCTTCGGTGCATTCCGCACAAGGAAGCCAACAATGAAAAGACTGGGGCTCTTTACTTATGGCCTGATATGATAATAATTGACTTTAGTGGTTTGGTTACTTTTAATTCGCATAAAAAGTTGGTTAAGAGTATAAAATCTAACAACCTTACAAAAAGCATGATGAGTAGTTAACTAATCTATTCCTAAAATCACATGAAAGGCAAGTATTTTCAAAGAGATAAGATCGACAGGTAACGTGAAAGTGTTGATTTGAACAAGATCTATAAATAGTGGAGGTAACGAAGGTTTCTCCCAATAGATATATCAAAGTCTAACTTCTCCAGAGTAAACTTCAAACATTGAACACAACTAGGTGAAATAAAAGAGTAAGTAAAATCGGTATCTAACACGGTATAGACTTCGCAAGAGTGTATTACTAACATACCCGTGATAATCTTATTCAGTTTCCTCATCACGAAAAAAATGCTCTCTCTTAAACTACCGACTTTGGCTTGTTTGGGACATCTTTTGGCATCTCTATCCCAGCTGGAATTGACTTCACCATACGATAAAATCGAGCTAGGTGACCTTCTCTTTCGCAATTAAAACATGTTTTGGATTGCTGTGTACAGTTTGGACGGATGTAACCCTCCTGTCCGCATTTGTAACATACGACCGCTGGTCATTCTTCTTCTTTTGAAATGGGTGCTGGTGCCGACATCTTTCCATCATTGTTGAATCTCCTCTTCTTGAAATGTCCATTCTTATTGTTTTGACCATGATTACCAACGAAGTGGTTACCATTTCTGGCATATTGATTCCCTCCATGCTTATTGTCACCGCTTTAATGACTGTTATCACCGATATTATCATTTTTTCGGCTGCCCTCTTTTGGTTTGGTTGACTCATTATCGCGCTCCAATAACTGAGCCCTATTAACAACATCTGAAAACAAACACAGTTTATGAGAAATAAGATATTGATGTATCTCCGGCTTCAAACCTCTTAAAAACATCCGCGTCATTTTCTCTTCATTATCAACCAAGTGGGACGCAAATTGGGACAACTCGGCAAACTTGGCTTTGTACTGCGACCTGGTCATGTTGTTTTGCTCCAACTTGATAAATTCCACCTCCTTCATGTGACGAATGCTTTCGAGAAAGTACTTGTCATTGTACAGCTCTTGGAACTTCTCCCAAGACATCTTGAGTGTGTCAGGTTGGGTACGTTTTACAGATTCCCACCAGTGATCTGCATCTTCGCGCAACATAAAGGTGGAAAAAAGAACCTTTTGCTCCTCAGAGCATCCCAAAACATCAAATATCTTGGTGATCGGCTTTAACCACATCTCTACCTTAAGTTGTTCTAGCTTTCCCAAAAAATCTGATAGTCCCAGTTCCTTGAATTGCTTAGCGGTGACCAACCGTGGGTTGCCATTGTTTCCTCCTTCATTATGAACAGGAGCCGCCTTAAATCTAACAATAAAAATCCAACACTTGAGCCTCTAACAGGAGCCACTCTTAAATCTTTTGGGCTTAACAATAAAAATATTTGGGCCACTCAATTAATGTATTGCTTGGGCCTCTAACTAATTTCATTCGCCAACACTTGAGCTATAAAATATACATAATCCAATACCTTAAATTCTTATCCAACCCAATTCATTTAATTAGGATTTTCATTCCCTCAATTATAACACAAATCATTGCTCACGCACACTTATTTCCTTAACCCAATCAGACTTGTTATAATTAGGTTATAAAATTAATCATTTGAGATATATAAAATAAATCTCCTAGAATTAATAAGTATTGTAAATACCACAATTCTCTTTTTACATAACCCTTAAGTTATTAAATCCTTCATTCCTAATATATAATTAGGGTTACACTAGTTTCTTTTGTTTGTTTATATAATAAACAAAGATAAACCATCACATAATGTTCATATTCCTTACACACAACTTTTTAACCCTTAGGGTATAATACCTCGCATTAGGATTCCCAAATTCGGGTTTTTGAATATATAGTTAGGGTTTTCTAACTTAATCACCATGTTCATATCATGATTTTATTCTCGGAACTGAAACTAGATTTTCCAGAACTGATTCTAGGGTTTCTCATCAGACGTTAGGGTTTTCTAACAGAACATTGACGTTCTTAATATATACTTAGGGTTTGACACATATATAATTAATTTGGTCAACCCTTGACCCTTAACCACATTCTGAACACATACATAACCATAAACAAAAAACATATTCTCATAAATCCTTATTCCTGAATAATTCACCTATTTCTTTTACCGAATTTTGAAATCCTCAAAATTCAATCCCAATAACACCAAACGCATACACTTATCTTCTGTCTAGGTCTATTATTTGACCTTAAATCAATCATTTAAGATTTTCATAAATTGTCCAAATTCTTGGGTTGTCACACGCCCTCTTGAACATTCTTCTTCACATTCATCAACTCTGAGTATGTAGCTTGAGCGACTTTAACTTTATTGATTAAAGTCGATTCTACTCGTATATTTGTTATCTTCATTTGGGTTCCTAGAGTCTTTAACTCTATCTTCATCATTTGTAAGTCATACGAAACGGGCCTTTGTGTTAACAGCATCGCACTCATAAATGCATACGATCTTCTACTCAACGTGTCACCTACCACGTTCGCTTTCCCACGATGGCATTGAATAGTACGATCGTAATCTTCAACAGCTTGAGCCAACATCTTTGGCGAATGTTACGTTCATTTTAAGTAAAGAAATATTTGTGGGTTTAAGAAATGGGTTTTATACTGGGGTCAATATAAAATTTGATTTCACGCTCTAGGGGTAGGCTAAGAAATCTTCAAGAATACGTCAGGAAATTTATTAACAATAGAAATATCATTCAAAATTGTGACCCTCATCCAAGACTTGGATTTCTTATTGTTTTGACCATGATTAACACCGAAGTGGTTACCATTTCTGGCATGTTGATTCCCTCCATGTTTATTGTCACCGATTTGATGATTGTTATCACCGGTATTATCATTTTGTCGGCTGCTCTCTTTTGGTTTGGTTGACTCATTATCGCGCTCCAATAACTGAGCCCTATTAACAACATCTGAAAACAAACACAGTTTATGAGAAATAAGATATTGACGTATCTCCGGCTTCAAACCTCTTAAAAACATCCGCGTCATTCTCTCTTCATTATCAACTAAGTGGGACGCAAATCGGGACAACTCGGCTAACTTGGCTTCGTACTGCGACACGGTCATGTTGTTTTGTTCCAACTTGATAAATTCCACCTCCTTCATGTGACGAATGCTTTCGAGAAAGTACTTGTCATTGAACAGCTCTTGGAACTTCTCCAAGACATCTTTAGTGCGTCAAGCTGGGTACGTTTTATAGATTCCCACCAGTGATCTACCTCTTCACGTAAGATAAAGGTGGAAAAAGGAACCTTTTGCTCCTCGGAGCATCCCAAGACATCAAATATGTTGGTGATCTGCTTTAACCACGTCTCCGCCTTAAGTGGTTCTGGCTTTGCCAAAAACTCCGGTGGTCCCAGCTCCTTTAATTGCTTAGCGGTGACAAACCGTGGGTTGCCATTGTTTCCACTTACATTATGAACAGGAGCCGCCTTCTCCTTATGTTGCATGAACTCTAAAAAGCTCCTAAATGTACCGTCGTTCGTCAATTGATCAGTGTTGTTGTTTACAGGTGGATTATCACCATCTTTTTGCACATTGTCCTGATTATTAATCTGTGGAGAATCAACAATCTCATGTGCTCCATTGCTTATCTCAACATTTTCAGATGCCATTTTCAAATACTGCCACAAAACAAGAGTTAATTAATATATCACATATTATCTCTATACTCTGACCGATCAATTAAATATCAAATAAACTTAGGTAGGTCATACTAGCAAAGGAATTCCAAGTCTCTCCCCACCTACTTCTAGTCTCACATCTTAGCCAGGGATCATATCCCTAAGCTTTGATACCAACTATGACGCCCCCAAAATTAGGTATACATCACCCATCTTGAGTCGCCAGATACATAGTACAGAATTCAAATACAACTTAATAATACAACTGTCGTGTACAATACGACAAAACATAAACTGTGAGTTTGAAAACAAATATTGTCTACTAGAGAGTATACAAACTCAAAAGAAGCCCTCATTACATTTATTATCACACTATTTCACAGAATAGTGAGGACTACTAATGCCCCATCTAGGACCATCACTCTGTTCCCCGACTAGTCCTAGGTACGTTCTCATTTCCTGAAGAGAAAAGTGAAAGAAAGTGTGAGCTCAACTAGCCCAGTAAGAAATATTATGACTAAGATAATGCAGAATAAATTATCATTAGCCTTCAACAGTGTTAAACTGATAAAATATAAAAAACATCAAGTTTAACTGCAGCGAAACAAACAATCCATTAGAAGAGTCTAGTATAGAATAAAATCCATTTCTTAGCATGTGTGGCTTTTTCATTTTTCAGACTGGTGGGTCCTTAACTCTTTGTCATTGATGTCTCTTGAGTTCTCTCGTCTGGTCTTAGGACTACAAGATTGACTGTAGGCTAGGATTTGTCTACTTGATGTACCAATAGAGACCATGGACCAATCTCAGTAGCTTCAGGTGTATATACACATTTTACCTATACACAATATTTTCAACATGTGAGCTCATCTGCATATAACAAGTTACTTAATACTAAAATAAGTTTAGAACAATGTTAGTGACTTTGATCATTCTCAAAGCGATTAGCTTTTGAATATAGCATGAGAACCATCTTTGATACCAATTGTAAGTTCCTAGAGGGCATAATAGATCTAGAAGGGGGGGATTGAATAGATCCTTTTTATTTCAAAATACTTTTCTGGTTTATATTATTTTGTTCATAATTGACATATAACAAACATAAGAATCTTTTTAAGCATAGCGGAATAAGTAAAAGATCCCCTTCATTGATATATCCATAATTATACATATATTGTTCGTATAGTAAGTTTAGTTGTAAGCAGTTAAAATATACATAGCAGTTATAGTACATAATGTAAATGACATAATATAAAATACACAAGGGGTTTTTAAGTGGTTCAGAGACTCAAGCTCCTAATCCGCTCTTCTACTTTCAACTAGCAGGATTTCCACTAAGGAAGGGCAGCACCCTGAATCACTAAGATTCCTTCAAGGCCAGCAGCCTTGGGACTTTAGTTCACTAAGAACTCTTCAAGGCCAGCAGCCTTGGGACTCCTCTAGTTCCCTAGGAACTCTTCAAGCCCAACAGGCTTGGAACTTCGTTTAGTCCCTCCGGACAAGGACCCTTCTGGCCCTGCTTTGTTTAGTCCCTTCGGAAAAGGACCCCTCAGGCCCTGGCTTTGTTGAGTTGTTTGTTAGTTGTTGTTGGAGTCGGTGCTGAGCTGCAAAGATGTCTTCATGCTCTGAACATCTTCTATACTTAGCAGCTTGGCTTGATCATCCTTGAAGTGCAGCTGAGTGTTGCATGATGCTCAGCTTCTTTGGTTACTCAACCACTTCTGATGACCCCTTGCTGAACTTCCTTGAAGATCATTCTCCTTGATACTTGATGACTGGACATGAGAGGCTTCCAAGCTGACTGTAGGCTCTTCTATTAGGTACTTAGAAGCTTTCTCATGTTTGACACCAAGATGGATTTTGTGATCTCCCTTCTACTACTTGATGCCTCCTCATGATGGACTTGCTAAGATGACTGTAGGCTCTTCTCTATTGTACTTAGAGTCTTCTCGTGATAGACATCAAGATTACATGATGCTCTTCTTTCTCTCAGCAGTTCGGAACACTCTTCATGTAGTAGAGCTCTCACTTCTACATAGTAGAACTCACACTTCTACTTCCTTCTTATTCTGACTTCTGAGTGTTTTTGGTGGATCGTAGAGTGAGCCTTCGGACTCACTATCTCACATGGTTTAGATCAGTCCACCTTCTCTCCAAACTCGGCAACTCCAGCAGCCTTTGATCTTTGAAGCTCTTTCTCATTTATACTCCTTCCCAATCCTTCCATTGGAAAGTAGCCGTTGAAGGCTATTCAAATATCTTCACAGATCTCGAGTTGCTTGAGGTAGAATGCTTGATGTGACTTGTCATACTTTTTCTGACGCTGCAGTCTTCTGTTTCACCTACCCTGTCAAATGTATCACTTTAATGTCTTGGGAAGGTCAAAGACTTAATTACCTCTTTCTGATTCCTCAATCAGAGGTTGTCCTATTGCCTCGATGCTCTCAATAAGTACTTGTCTAAATATTACCCTTCAAATCGAACCTTTGCAAATGCTTCAGTCTTCAGTTCATTCGAACTCTACAATTCTGATGCACGTCTTGAAGGACTTGATCGTAGTGTCTTGTTGAGTGTTGCTCATTGACTTGTAGGTTTAACACTACGATCTTGAAGAGTGTTAATTGGATCTTCAATGTAGAACACCTCTTCTTTGTATTGTGCAGTGCTTCAATACTTCTGTTTGCTTTGACTGTTCTCAGAGATTGATGGCCTAATTCCTTGCTCTGGTCCCCATCTGAGTATCAAGACACTTCAGATTTGTGGCGTGTCCAGCTTGCTTTCTCCTTGTGATCTTCCGCTACTTATCATCAATGAACTGACCCTGCACATAATCACTTTAGCCTTGCTCTTCAGAAGCTGACCAGTATCTTGGTTCACCTTCCATCAGTTCCGTCTCTGTTTGGCAAACACTACAATCTTGGTTGCTTCCAAGACTGTTGTCTTCTATTAACTTGATAGCTACTACACAAGCTGACTTTCTGTGAGGTCCCCGAACCCGGATACTTGAAACCCGAACTCGGTACTTCACGATACCATTTCTATGAGCGGAATAATTACTAATAATAATAACACTAAAATAAATTATAAACATATCTTACCTTTATCAGAGTTTAATCCCAGGTACGCAACCTTTACTATAAGACATCGTAAACCTAATCTGTTTGTTTTCCTTTTCACTTGTTCTTGACCGATCCTTCTGATTGTTCACACTTATCTGAAAACATTTAAATTGAGCAAGGATGAGCATTTAAGTGCTCAGCAAGTATTATATATATATATATAAGCTGAAAGAATTTAAATGTTTTCTTTATAATATCCATCTACAACAAGTCAATAGTTATGAAGTATTCTGAACCGATATTAATAACATAACAACCCTCTTTCAAATTTTTGAAACTATATACTGACTATAAATAAGGTTTAAGTGACATTCTATGAACAGTGTTTTTATTTTTAAAAAAGTTTAACAGAACTTCATCTGTAAACCGTCATAACTTACGGACACGGGGGTGATCAGCCCGTTGTGCCCTGCATTGATCAATACTACATTACAAGAACGATGTTATCATTTACTTGGTCCGCCTTGGGCGCATAAAAGTTTTCCCGTGAACGGGGATGTTCATATTTGTCAGGGTTCCAGACAAAAGGTTTTATTTTATCCAACAATAATCTATAATTCAACATATATGTATAACAAAGGTGTATCAATATGTGATTAAATACAATGATTATTCAAGTGGGGACACTTGTATAATCATTTCTAGAAATTAACGAACAGAATATATATCCGAATTATCATATACTAACATGTTGATAATCAAAGGGTGTATATAATATAGGTTTAACCATCTGTACATTAATAATAATAATTCTGAACTTCTCACTTCTGTCCATTGCATAAAGAAAATGCAAAGTTAGGATACTTGCCTGATGCACTGCTTACAATTCTCAACTTAGTTCTATCTTTCTATCACGACCTATCATTAATCAAATCAATCGTTCGATTAGAACAATATACCATAACACATAGTGCATTTCGCAGTCGGCACATAACCTAAACATCTTATCACACATGTTCAACAATCGTGGCATCACAAACTAACATCAACTCATTCCTAATCACATAGTCACATAACCTTAACAACCATTGAATCACAAATAAACAGTTAACTAATTAAATTATCTAAGTCCAGATCAATTTCTGAAACATGTTGGCGTATCGACATCTATATCAGATAATTATCGAGTCTGAGACTCTATTCTGTATCTCAATATCCAAATAGATAACTTAAACAACAATCGTATTATTTTTCATGACCTTATAATAATTATAAAATAATTATTACCATTTACCATAATTTTTGAAATATCAGAATCATTATTAAATCATTTAAATATCAAACAATTCTATTATCATTAATATTTAATTAATATTAAACTATTAATGAAACCATTACCAAAATATTAAAGTTATTTATAATAACTCAAAATATTTTTAAAGTACTTATATTACCCTTAAATGATTTTTAAAACATCTAAAATCATTATTAAATAATTAATATTAATATTTAAATATTAATAAACTATTATCTAAATATTAAAAGTCATTAATTATAACTTAAAATATTTTTAATTCATTTATATCCCTTTTAAATGATTTTTAAATAAATAAAACTATTTTTAAACTATTTATTTAATATAATTATTAAATAAACTTAATATCATTAATATTAAATTATTAATGAAATTATCCTTTAAATATTAAAAGTTATAGTTTATAACTTAAAATATCTTTAAACACTTTATTTTCATTTAAAATGATTATTATAATATTAAAATCATTTTTAAACTAATTTAATTAATATAATTTTTAAATAACTTTAATATCATTAATAATCATTAATTAATGAAATTAACCATTAAATATTAAAAGTTATATTTTATAACTTAAAACATTCTTAAATACCTTATTATTATTTATAATGATTTTTAATATAATAAAATCATTTTTAATTCATTTATTTAAATAACTTAACTATCATTAATATTAATTTATTAATGAAAATTATCACAAAATATTAAAAGTTATCAAAAATAACTCAAAATTTTTTTCTAACACAATAATATAATTTTTCATGATTTTTCACGAATTAAAACTATTTTTAAATAATTTATCTAATATTGTAATTAAATAAATAAATACCATTTGCTTTCCAAAAATATTCAATATTTTCGAAATATACCCAAAATAATTAAAATATAATTTTCGGACATTAAAATAATTTTTAAAAATTTATTATGTATTTTTAATAATTAAAAACTATTTTTATTAATTTTTTTATTAATTTCCAGAAATTATAAATAAAACTTTCGCTAAAGGGCTATAGCGACACTTTCTGTCGCTATAGGTGTTCTTGAGGATTTCCAAATATGCATGACAGTGTGCTAGGGGGGTGGTTTGACCGGTTGTATCTCTTAGGATAATGTGTTTCTGGCCTTGCAATTAATTTCATGTTGTAGTATTTATGTAATACTACAACTTCATAACAAGTTTCTTGGCTAAACAACATCAGATCAGAGAGATTTAAGCTCTCCAAAAACCTGACAATGTTGTTCTCCAACATTCTGGGTTTAACAGATTTCGAGGTACCTACTTTGAGTCCTTCTAACTTGATGATCGTGTAACGTTTATGTGATCTATCAATTTCAGTGTGTAGAACACATGTAGCACTACAACTCTAGCACTTAACACTATCATAATAACAACAAATCTAACTGGAAATGGTCGATAAAAGTGCAACACGGAAACTGTTCTTAATTTTCAGGGTTCGGTAATTTGACAGATTTGGTCAACGGGTTTTGACCGGATATAACTTCCGATCTACAATTGATCTGGCCTTGATTCTTTTTGCATCTTAAATATCACATTACAGACTACATGTTACAAGTTTTAAACATCAATAAATAGTAAACACACAAGAATCTATGGGGTCTGACATTTGGCTGTAAAACGAAAATTTTCCCATTTCCAGATTTTCTAAAATCTCAAAATCGTGCACTTTGATGTTATGGGTCATGGATTTAACAACCCAGAACATCAATTGACACCATATAACACATCTATAAACAATCAATTACAACATTTAACAACAAATCGAAGGATTTCTAGGATTAAGGTTTTTATATCTTTATGCTTTGATTTTTGATCTTAGCTCTCAAAGTTGTTTGTGATTTGCTTATGGTGGACGTGGGCCTTGATAAAGGGACTGAATTGCCTTAGAAAATTCGTGGGTTTGAGAGAAAAGGAGCTTGGTTGAGTATTGTATAAAAATGGCTAGCAACTTCACTTTTTCTCTCTCTCAATCTATTTATAGACAATGTTGATTCATGCATTGGCTGATTAGGGCTTGTGTGCTGTCCATATGAGTCATCAAGAGTTGTTAGAAATTGGCCAACAACTCTTATTTTGTATAGATTTGCAAGTAAGCTATCAAAGAATGCAAAAGGGCATAAAAGACATTTAATAATTCAATTTAATGGCCAAAAAATGAAACTTGACAAACCCTTAGGGTTTGGACCTTAGGGTTTGACCCTAAGGTTTAACACTTCATTTTCCCAAATTAGCAATTAGGGTTTACCATAAGCAATTTAGGGTTTAGAAGAAAAATAATAAGGGTTTAGTCAAAAAAATAATAATTAGGGTTTTGAATAATTAAAATTCTCCCTATTTAGGGTTAATATCTATATCACCAGTCGTTAATCACATTATCGTGATTACATAACGGCTTAACCAATTCTCAAAGTCGTGAATGACTTTCGCATTAAGGTTTCAAATCAATTAGGGTTTCAAGAAATTAATTTAGGGTTCTAGATTTTAGTGTTTTAAGTTACTAATTAGATTCACATTAATTAGTAATTAAAGTCTATCATACTTGATATTAATCATAGTAACACTATTTCTGACTGATCAAACCTCCGATATAGGTTTCCGGATTAGGGTTTTCATTCATAGTTAGGATTTTCTAATATCTAGAAAATATAAATATAAACTAGGGTTTTAATATTTATAATTAGGGTTTCCTAATTAGCATATCATGAAGTAGCACATAACATATATCACATAACACAGTTATATAATAGCCTTAACTCACAATTGAGTTTCAAAATTAGGATTTTCCCACAGTAAAACTAGGGTTTTCAAATACTGCACCACAATTACTCAATCATTACTAGCTCACATACATACAGTACATATCTATAGCACTGAAAAATCAAAATATAAATAATATCATATTTTTATCACCATTCCTTATTCCAGAACCAGAAATAGGGTTTGTAAAATATTATTAAGGTTTGATCGTAATATAATAAAATTGTTTCACACATTAACATTACACACCTAATCATACATATCTATAACACTGACAAATAATAATATTATATTATTATTATTCTCATTCCTTGATCAAAACCCAGAATTAAGGTTTGGATTCCATATCTGATTTATCTTGCATAAATAACATTCTTAATTAAGTTAAAATATTTAATTTAACATCCTGAACAAATTCATATAATGAAATAATCATTATAATTATTCTAAAATCATTTCATATATTATTTAAATAATATAAGATTATATTTTCCTTGAAAAATAATTAATAACAACATTTCTATCTTAAAATTAATTATTATAAAAATATACTTTATAATAATCAATAATTCTAAAATAAATTTACTTGTAAATATTCATGTAATATTTTATTTTATTTACCACATAAATACATATACACAATATCTTGTACAAATCCTCATCTTTTAAAATAAAAAAAAAAGTATACGCAAAATTTCAGTTTTATTTATTTAGAAAATATCGGGTTGTCACACTTTCCTTAGTCAACTTATGAAGTCTTATTTAGATCTCCTTGTGGAATACTTCATCACGAATGGCCTTACACCTCAATCTTGATGTTGATTGAGTTGGTGCTGAGATCTTCTGTTAGACTGCATGCCATTTGTTGAGTGCTCTCTGGTTTCCTTAGATGTAGCTTGCAGCCTGAACCAGAGGCTTCTTTCATTTGGATATTCTGGGAGTGCTAATATGTTGAGAACCATATATGATTTACGATTCTTTCGTGGCACTGTGAGCACTTATGTTGAGGTCGTAGTTCTGCACTCTACGATTCAGCTTCGGCTGATGCAGACACTACGATCCCGAGATCAGATCTTGACACTCTACGATTTCTATTTTGTGCTTGTTGTCTTCATCTAATCTTGCTTGACTACGATCTCTGCATGTAATCAATAGACTCTACGAACTCAGAGTGTGATCTACAATCCTTAACTTGGCTTTGGCATTAGTAGACTCTACGACTCTGAGTGTAGTCTACGTTTTTATCTTGGCTTCGGCAGATGACCGGTTGGCTCGTAGGTAGGCTGTCTCTACGATTCTGAACATGACTTCCTTATCACACTACGATCCCAAGGAAGCTCTACTCGATACACTACGATCCTTCTTCGTTTCCCCTGGCAGTCTACGAACTCCGAGATCTACTATCTTGCATACTCCTATTCTGCCTCGATAGCTCTCGAGTTAACCTTGACTCACCTGGCAGACTACGACTTCTAGTGTAGTGCTCGACGATTAGACTAGCCTATCTATTACATCATAAGATCATCCTAACAAGCTTGATCTTTCTATATTTATAGTCCTTGTACATCATTTCTTTTTAAGGAGTTTACAAAGCTGTTTTGCTTATGTAGGATCATCATAACATATTTGATCAATTCATTCTAAGTCCTTGTACATATATTTCTTTTATCTATCAAAGGACTTTACAGCTTTTTCTTAATGCAAGCATACTTGCATATTCATTCATATATATTATAATCAAATCATATATTAAATAGAAATATCATTCACATGTTTATTCCTGACAAAGGATATTAATGAATTAAAAATATTTTAAGTTATAAATAATGACTTTTAATATTTTGATAAATAATACATTAATACTTTAATATTAATGATAATTATTTAAAAATAATTTTAATTCTTTTAAAAATCATTTAAGTGTAATATTAATACTTTAAAAGTATTTTGAGTTATTATAAATAACTTTAATATTTTAATATTTTGGCAATGGTTTCATTAATAGTTTAATATTAATTAAATATTAATGATAATAGAATTGTTTAATATTTAAATCATTTAATAATGATTCAGGTGTTTTAAAATTTATGATAAATTATAATAAATATTTAAAAATTATTATAAGTCATTTAAAAATAATATGACTGATACTTACAGATATTGAACTACAGGATAGAGTTTTAGACTTGATAATTACCCGATAAAGCCGTCAGTACACCGACGTGTTTCAGAAATTGATCTGGACTTTGATAATTTGATTAGATGTGTGTTTATTTGTGATTCAATGGTTGTGGAACATATGTGATAATGTGATTAGGTTATGTGCTGACTGCAATAAGCAGTGCTATGTATTATAGTATGTTATTCTAATCGATCAAATGATCTTATTACTGATAGGTGTTATACAAGGATATAACTAAGTTACGAACTGTAAGCAGCGCATCAGGCAAGTATCTTACCTTTGCATTTCCTTCATGCAATGGACATGAGTAAGAAGTTTCAGAATTATATTATTATTATACTATATTATTAACCCTATTGTGATATATTCTATTTCCGATCATTGTTTATAAACATTTTAGTATATGGTAATTCAGATATATATTATGTTCGTTAATTTCAAAATATGGTTATACAAGTGTCCCCACATGGATAGTCATTGTAGTTAAACACATGTTGATATATATGTATATATGTCCAAGATAATTGACCAGCTAGACACAAATTTTGAAATATCGTTGAATATGATAAACCTTTTTGTATCCAATCAAATTGTTTTGGTTCGGATTCTAGTCTAAGTATGAACATCCCGATCACGGGAAAACTTTTATGCGCCCAAGGCGGACAGAGTGAACGATAATATCATTCTTTTAATGTAATATTGATCAATACAGGGTCCATGAGATGTACACCCTGGTGCCCGTAAGCTATGACGGTTTGCAGATGAACTTCTGTCTAATCTTATCGAAAATTTAAAATAATTTTCATAGTTTGTCGACTACCCTATACATTTAGTCAATACGTAGTTTCAAAAATTTGAGATAGAATTGTTATGTTATTATTATCGGTTCAGTTTACTTCACAACTATAAATTCGTTGTAGAAGTGATGTACAAAGAAAATATTTAATTCTTTCAGCTAAATATAATTATAATTGTTATTACTTGATGGGCACTCAAATGCTCATCTTTGCTTAATTTAAATATTTTCAGATAAGTGTGAATAGCTAAAATGTTCGGCCAAGAACAAGTGAAAATGAAAGCAAATAAAATATGTTTAATGGTATCTTTTGTAATAGTTAGACAATATATAGACAATGATATGTATTATATATCATGTAAAGAATATAGTAAAGGTTGCGTACTTGGGATTAGACTCTGATAAATGTAAATTAAGTTTGATTTTTATATTATTATTGTTATTATTATTAGTATTATTTCGCTCATAGAAATGGTATCGTAAAGCACCGAGTTTGGGTTTTAAGTACCCGAGTTTGGGGTCTTTACAAGTTGGTATCAAAGCTTTAGGGTTAGAAACCTTAGGTGGGTAAGACCTTAGGCTATAACTTTAGAACAAAGGAAAACGTTGAAAATATAAATAACTCAAATAAAGTTTTAAAGAAGATGAATTGAATAAATTCATTGTCAAACAAAATAAAAGATAACTTCTGTAAGACTATTATTTGTTGTGTATATATATTAGTCAGGATAATTTATGTGTATTGTTGGGTAAAATCTAGTTACGCACAACACGCAAGTATACGTGGTCAACAAGTAATAAAGTGATAAGTTGAGTATCGTTCCCACAGAGAATTATTTAATAAAAATCACCAAGTATTAACCCGTAACCAACTCATTTAAAATAATGAATTTAATGTTATAAATTAAAATATTTAACTAAACTAATTCTAATTACCACTAATTAAAAATCAGAATATAGAGATTTAAGATCACAACTTCACTTATTGCTTCATTTAGGTTAACACACTTCTCATCAATTATTCTCTATCCCGAATTGTTAATCAAGAACACGAAAGTAGTATTAACCACCTCCCGATGTACTAATACCGTATTAACATCAATCCACAATTAAGATAGAAATCCGTTAAACACCTTAATCAACTAACCCACTATATCTCTATGTGAATTACAATTGAAGAAGGTTGAAGAATAAGTTCTCTACCCGATTACATGCGATGTCAAGCATATATCTACCTTAACACTCATCAAGTTTAAGCTATTAACAAAATCCTGAACACATGCTATCATGATCAGATCTAAATCTATACTTCATCTCTCGAGTTCATATAGATTATCACGGTAATTGATAGCCAAGCAATTAAACAATTAAGTCCAAATCACAATAGACAATCCTCTCAACAGAACATAATAATTGATAACGAAGCATATTAAAATAAACTACACAATAAAATCCATTGTAATCTCAAACAAAGATTTAGTTCATTGAATTAAAACTAAGAATCCACACTTGAATAATCATTAAAAGACAAAAATAAAAGAAGTAAAGAAGATAGAATCTATTGTCTATAGATTTGACGCTCCCTCCTTGCTCCTACTTTGAATCTTCAATGGTCTCCAAGTTGCATCAATCTCCAAATCTCCTAAAAACTAGTGTTTTGATCTAATTTACTCTAATCTAATTTAATAGAATGCTCTCTAATCTCCTAATAAAAATCCCCTCTAATCTGTGTTATTCCCCTCCTTTTATAAGCCTTCGTAGATGTCTTTAAGTCCTCTTGGAAGTCCTTGAATCAAACAACTCAAAACAATCCTTTTCGGACTCAAATTCGGACAAAATCTACTCATTCCGGGCAAAGGCCAGCCCCGGCTGGCCTTTTCCCGTGTAAAAACCCAGCCCCGGCTGGATAGTGATCTGCTAAAACGCCCAGGACCCCAGCCCCGGATGGGTCCTAAGGCACAAAAACGTCTAGTCCCGGCTAAGGTGCAAACTGTCAATTAATTTTCTACTGGAACCTCCTCTGCTATAATTGCCATAACTTTTAAACCAAGAGGCGTTACGGGGCCCGCGACCTGTCAAATCGAAGCTATCGACGAGGTATACAACTTTCATTCTTTGAACCTTCAGAAATAACAAACCCGTGATGGTCGAAATTGGACTGGAAGTGACTACTATGAAAATGACCACCCAAAACGGTGAAGTTCAACGTCCGTTAGTACAAATGTCGTAAGTCTTTCATCCGAACTCCGATTTGAATGATTCAAGATGTTCCGGAAAGATAAGAAAATGGTCTACAATATAGTCTAAGCTCCGAGCCAAGAACATGAATTGAACATGAAAGCATAAATGATGTCCGGATTGCTTTTTCCTTGCATTTTCCTTACCAATAGTCGCTCACACCGCTCCCATACGTATAACCTACAAAATGAACATGAAATGCATGAAAAGTAACTAAGAAACATGAGTTTAAGCAATAAATTCAAGTAATAGATACCGGATAAGTAGGTATAAAACTTACTTATCAAATACCCCCAAACTTAAACCGTTGCTTGTCCCCAAGCAACACAACATAATGCAATGCAATGCAATGCAATGCAATGCAATGCAATGAAATGCAACTAATCTACATGCCTACAAATCCAGCAGTATTGATAAACACAAATCTATTCACTCGGCTTTAGAGCAATCAAGCAAATATAATAATACATCATATCAAAACCAATCAACAATTTCCTTGTCACTCATCAAGTCTTAAATTGTTATCACTGGTATAGTGCGTGTGTGCTCAACAACCATGCTAATTGATATGAAATTAAATTTAACATATAATAGGTCTCTTTAAAGGCATCATACAGTGAAAACTCACAAAATTCACGAACAAGCTAGATCCAACAAAAGTCAAACATCCACCAAGTTCAAGAGTCCAATCCGGGATACTTATGCTTTACTTTTCATTACAGGGGCTTTTTGCTATTTTCCCGTTTTATTGTTTTTTTTTCTTTTTTTTTTTACTTTTTAACCATGACTGTGCAATGTCTCATTCCATTAGGCTAACAGTGCTACCCCTTAACGAGCTTTCAACCAACGACTCCCAGACCATATAAGACCTTAGGGCGCTAGGTTTTAAGATACCCCTTCGGGCGTACTTACTCAAGTAACAAAGGCCCCGAAACAAGACTAGTCACGATATATATTTTTTTCATCATTTTTTCTTTTTTTCCTTTTTTTAAAGCTTATATATCCCAAATTTTTACCCCAAACTTAGGTTCTTATCAAACTTTAGCCATCACTACTTATTCTTCTCATTCTTTCATTCAAACTAGCATTATCCTTTAGAGTACCATTATGTATCAATTTAAACTCAATCAATCAACAAGTTATTTTTACTGTGTTATCCTTATTATACCAGTTTCAAACAGAAAAAAAATTCAATTCATAACAAGAAATCACATCAAAGCTCTAATAGTCAGTACTATACTTGCCTACTCAATCCTAATCTCATCATTGGCCAAAATAGAATGTAACTCATCAAACAGATGGACTCATGCAAGATGAACATAGTAACTAACTATTATTTTTAAATATTTGAATTGATTTTTTTTTAATAATGAACCTAAACTATATTAACAACATATGCAAAATAACATAACATAAACATGAAACTAAACATGCAATAACGAACTAAACTAAACTCCCACAAACTTAGCAATTACAATGTCCTCATTGTAAGAATATAGCGATAAGTAGAAGAGAACTTCCCTGTAACCAGCTAAGCGTGAAGTGATGGTGATGGCGGCGACGATCATTTTGTAATCCATTAGACCTCCAATACCTTCAATAAAGAGAGACAACATGGATTAGATTATAAGAGAGCTTAATAAGAAAATTAATTCCTATCTACTAAATAAACTAGTAAAGCATATAAATATAAAAATTCCTGGGTTGCCTCCCAGTCAGCGCTTGATTTACAATCTTTCAGCCTAACTTTGCCTGGTTAATGCTATCTAATTCCTCTTCGAAAATTGAGGAACCCTTCATCCATCGAAAATAATATAGCTTTTGGTAGGTTCCCATTTACAATGGCCAATGCATCAAAGTCACCTAGTATGCTCTGATTTGGTATGATCTCCATGAAGAAGGGAAAATAACTAGGTGCTATCTCTATTGTGTTTGTGATCATATCTGGGCATGGAAGTGTGTCAAACACAATGAGCTCTTCGTCTATCTTCTCTTTTTCATCCCACCAGGGCTTCATTGTTGCACTAGCTCTCATGTCATAAAGAGCCTTACCGACGACATGACTACTAAGCGGGCACGGTTTTGTAAATCTAACTGGACCCTTGATCTTTGGCGGAAAAGGAACTTGGAGCACTAATAACATCGGCTCATCCTCTTTGGTACTCATAGCTAGTTCTTCACCGACCTTGTTGTCATTATCCCAACTTGTCTCCTCTTTTTCAACATCTTGAGGCTCATCTAGTTGTAGATTTGGTTCAAGTTCTCCGTTAATTTCGTCATCCATGTCATAAAGCCAAGTGTTTGGAGGAAGGTTGCTTACGGCTTTGGTCATTTGATCTATCTTATCTGCAGATTTTGAATTGATATCTCTTGATTCTGAGTTGACCGCTTTAGATTCTTCATTCTCTCCTCAGTTGATGCTACGAACTTGGAAAATAATTCCTACAACCTTGAATCTTCTGTTTCAGTCTCAGAAGCCATGTACTGATGACCATTGGTTGAGGTTGTGACACGTTGTTCCATCCAATTATTAAAATTTTGGGTTGACAACTCTTGGCTAATACTCATCTCCTCCATGTTTGCTATGCACTACAACATTACATTCCTCAGATTTGGTTTTTCTTCTTGTGGTAATGGAGGTGGACATAAAAATTCTAGTGTGTATGTTGAATTTGGAGCGTAGTATTGGTCTTCATAATTGTAGCTCCATGACGAATCCGGGTGATACCCCCAAACTTGATGGTAATTATCATATGCATACTGATTGACGTCGTTACCACCATACTGTATCGGCCCAAAATTGATGGTGCATTGATGGCTCGGATGGTTTCCAGCACAATAGCCACACGTAACTGCCATCCTTCGACTCTGTTGGGCTGCGATAACGTCCAACTTCCTCGAAAGTTTTTCAATTTGTGCTGACATTGCGAAGAGTGTCACGAGTCTGTCAATCTCCGCTTCCTTTGGTTGAGTCATGTTCGTGTATGGCCATTGATACGCAAATTCATCCATGGTACCTGAAAAGAGAGAAATATAGGAAGAGAATTAAAAATAAAAATAAAAATATTTAAATTAAGACTAATTTGATTGAAGCTAATATTGATAAAAATTTATTAAACTAATTCCCCGGCAACGGCGCCAAAAACTTGTTGGGTAAAATCTAGTTACGCACAACACGCAAGTATACGTGGTCAACAAGTAATAAAGTGATAAGTTGAGTATCGTTCCCACATAAAATTATTTAATAAAAATCACCATGTACTAACCCGTAACCAACTCAATCTTATTTAAAATAATGAATTTAATGTTATAAATTAAAATATTTAACTAAACTAATTCTAATTACCACTAATTAAAAATCAGATTATAGAGATTTAAGATCACAACTTCACTTATTGCTTCATTTAGGTTAACACACTTCTCATCAATTATTCTCTATCCCGAATTGTTAATCAAGAACACGAAAGTAGTATTAACCACCTCTCGATGTACTAATACCGTATTAACGTTAATCCACAATTAAGATAGAAATCCGTTAAACACCTTAATCAACTAACCCACTATATCTCTATGTGAATTACAATTGAAGAAGGTTGAAGAATAAGTTCTCTACCCGATTACATGCGATGTCAAGCATATATCTACCTTAACACTCATCAAGTTTAAGCTATTAAAAAAATCCTGAACACATGCTATCATGATCAGATCTAAATCTATACTTCATCTCTCGAGTTCATATAGATTATCTTGTTAATTGATGCCCAAGCAATTAAACAATTAAGTCCAAATCACAATAGACAATCCTCTCAATAGAACATAATAATTGATAACGAAGCATATTAAAATAAACTACACAATAAGATCCATTGTAATCTCAAACAAAGAATTAGTTCATTGAATTAAAACTAAGAATCCACACTTGAATAATCATTAAAAGACAAAAATAGAAGAAGTAAAGAAGATAGAATCTATTGTCTGTAGATTTGACGCTCCCTCCTTGCTCCTACTTTGAATTTTCAATGGTCTCCAAGTTGCATCAATCTCCAAATCTCCTAAAAACTAGTGTTTTGATCTAATTTACTCTAATCTAATTTAATAGAATGCTCTCTAATCTCCTAATAAAAATCCCCTCTAATCTGTGTTATTCCCCTCCTTTTATAAGCCTTCGTAGATGTCTTTAAGTCCTCTTGGAAGTCCTTGAATCAAAAAACTCAAAACAATCCTTTTCGGACTCAAATTCGAACAAAATCTACTCATTCCGCGCATAGGTCAGCCCCGGCTGGGTCCTAAGGCACAAAAACGTCCAGCCCCGGCTAAGGTGCAAACTGCCAATTAATTTTCTGCTGGAACCTCCTCTGCTAAAATTGCCATAACGTTTAAACCGTGAGGATTTACGGGGCCCGCAACCTATCAAATCGAAGCTATCGACGAGATCTGCAACTTTTATTCTTTGAACTTTCAGAAATATCAAACGTACGCGGGTCAAAATTGGACTGGAAGTGACTACTATGCAAATGACCACCCAAAACGGTGAAGTTCAACGTCCGTTGGTAGAAATGTCATAACTCTTTCATCCGAACTCCGATTTGAATGATTCAAGATGTTCTGGAAAGCTAAGAAAACGGTCTACAATATAGTTTAAGCTCAAAGCCAAGAACATGAATTGAACATGAAAGCATAAACAATGTCCGGATTGCTTTTTCCTTGCTTTTCCTTACAAATAGTCGCTCACTCCGCTCCCATACGTATAACCTACAAAATGAACATTAAATGCATGAAAAGTAACTAAGAAACATGAGTTTAAGCAATACCGGATAAGTAGGTAAAAAACCTACTTATCATGTATAGATGTCAGATAAAAAAAGATTAGGCTACCCTCAAATCGTAAAGTAGAAGTCAACCTCCTTAACCGAGCCAATATCAAATCCAATAACTGAAATAGATGCTCACATTGAAAGCTACCTCAATGAGGTGGTTATTTTGGAAAGTATACTACCGGACTCAAAAACGATAGTACAGCAAATATATGGAATATAGTTAAAGAATATGTTGTCAATGTCGAGTTCTTAAACTCATATGTTTGTGATGAGTTCTTAAACTCATAATGTGTGGTAAGTTGGAAGAACTAAGTATAGTTAGGTGTAAATGGATTATTGAGGATAATGGGACTATATAGATTACTAAGCAATTGATTATTAGTGAAGGTGTGACAACCCGAGAATTTAGAATATTTTTAAAAAATTTATTAATTAATTTAAGGTTCGAAATTAGAACCTAGACAGAAAATATGAAAGTAATATGCACACAAGCCAATCATGTTTGATGATAAAGCATATACTTTGTAAACAATCTTATTCATTTATTAATAAAAAGTATTTATTTATTAAAGGCTTTTAATTATCTACATGATGCTGTTTTATAATATGTGATAAACCCATAGTTTTAAGCAATGCTTTTAGAATAATGATGATGATCATTATAATGAGATCTAAATTCTTAGAAAGCTTAAAACTAAAATAGTTCCCAATCGTTGGATTACTAAATTGGGGATTAGTGAATCCGGATAGATTGGTACATACGTTGCTTGCTCATTGGATGAGGATGATTGATCTCATGATCATTTGTGTGGAGACACTAAAGCAAGTATGTAGGTGCTTATTAGAGAATAAGTTCACTGAACGTGACTCGCTAAGGAATACATAATGGAGTTTTACTTGCATGTCAATAGGAATTCATGTAGTGATAGTAGTACAAGTGATCCTTGGACTTGAGATCATCATAGTATCTTGTGTATGATGAGTTATACTTTGACTTATTCCTTAAGACCCTTAGGGTATATCAAAGGGTATGCTTGGGTATAATAAGTTGTACATGGAGATAATGTATGATCAATAAAGAATCTACCACTTCTAGTAAAAGAAGAGAAATGTCCTATGTGATTCGATAAATGACAACCCAGTAGTCCTTGGCCAAGGCAGAATGAAATTAGAAAGGAGTTTCTAATTTGTATTATTTGGAGTTGTGCATTTAAGAGTCGAAATACATATAATTAAATAAAATAAGACTTGACAGAAATTCCATGTCTTATATTTAATTGGGACATTGTATGGTGGAAGGATTGAATTGTACGGTAACTATTTACTCAAAGGTTCTTTTATGATTAATGTTGAAATCTATATTATCTAGAAAGTCGTTGATCGCTAGGGAGGCTTATCCCTATTGTAGAATAAATATTATTTATTTAAATAAATTAATAGTTTAATTTATTTATTTAAATAAGATTAGAATTGTTCTAATTGATTTATTCACAACCGGTTTAATATGGAGAACCTAAAGGGTCACACCATAAAAGGAAGAATAATTATTTAAGAAGTTAATGGCATAATCGTAATAATATGTTAAGTATATTTAATTTAATCTATGGTGATAGAATAAATTAAATAGCTTAATATTTATTATTTAATATTTTAGAAATATTAAATATAAATTAATAAGAGGAGTCTTATTAATATTATTACAATTATTATTATTTTAATTTCTAAAAGAGTTTAGAAATTAATTTAATATAAGTACTCTCATTTATTCCTAATAGGATTAGGAGGGAAAATTAGTTAAAGGAGTTTAATTAATTATCCCTAATAAGATTAGGGAGCCCATTTAATTAAAAGAGTTTAATTAAATAAATAATACCTTATTTTTAATAGGGTTACTTGATATCTTTATAAGAGGAGTCTTATATCAGATATCAAATATACGTAATTCCAATTGTTGGAGAGTACGTCCCTTTTTCTACGGAGATAGAAAACTAGGGTTTGAGCCAAATACTCATCTTCTTGAATTCTTCTTCTTCCTTGGTGGATCACCTCTAGAGGCCAAACACTTGGGTGGCTAACGTTGATCAAAGGAAGGAACCTAACCCGGTGGATTCAAGATGAACGCGAAAAGGATTGGAGGTGAACTTGTACCTGAGGAAGCTCGAATCTTCAAGGGTATGATTCGTTCTTTATCTTTTCGTTTAATTAATAATTGTGCATAAAGGGTGATCCGGGTTTATGGTTTGTAAAATTTTTAAACTCTGATTTTACACGTTTCCGCTAATTTTTGCAATTTGATTGCGTTCTTGAATATTACAAACCTAACAGTGGCATCAGAGCCAAACCTTTTTGCGAATTATTAATTGTTTTAATTTGATATTTATATTGATATGTGTTTAGAAAAATTTAATTGGGCATAATTTTATTGTATAAAATTTATTAAAAAAAATAATAATAACGTGAACAACTTCTTCTTTTTCCCGTGGCTGTGTACCAAGAGAAACATATACGGAAGCTTGTCACGTGGGCATAGATTCTTAAAGTATACGGACCACGAATTGGACCACGAATTGGTTATCAGGCTGACATGCTTGTTAATAAGTTAACAAGGGTGATTCCTCTTTTTTTTTTTTTAAAAGGTTGCAGGAGATTCTCAATTGTTAATATATATATATACTATATATAAGGGAATCTTGTTACAAGAGATTCAAGAAATGCCCAGAAGTTATGTGAATCATTTTTTTTTCTTGGCAACTTGATTCGCGCCATTTTTTTAAACTTTCAAAGTTAACAGGATTCAATGTAATATATATATATATATATATATATATATATATATATATATATATATATATATATATTAATAATTTTATAATTAAAATAAAAGTTTATTTTATTTTTAAAATAAAAAGTTTATTTTAATCTTAAAATAAAAGTGTTTATTTTAATTTTAAAATTAAATTTCATGCTATCTAATTAGAGTTGGAATTGGATTCCATGATAACTAATTGGAGTTGAAATTGGATTTCATGTTTCCTTAAATAAAGGAGTTTATTTAGATATGAAATAGGATTTCATATTATTCAAAATAAAGGAGTTTATTTGTGAATAGGAAAGTGAATCCATCTTTCCTTAAATAAAGGAGTTTATTTAGATATGAAATAAGATTTCATATTATTCAAAATAAAAGAGTTTATTTGTGAATAGGAAAGAAAATCTGTGTTTCCTTTAATAAAGTTTTTTTATTTTTTACATGGAATTGGATTCCATAATTAATTAAAATAAAGGAGTTTATTTTGATTAAAGATTTTGATTAAAATAAAATAGTTTATTTTATTCAAAATTGGATAAATTAAAATAAAATAGTTTTATTTTGATTTAAATTTGGATTAAAATAAAGGAGTTTATTTTGATTCAAAAATAGATTTTATACTTACTAAATTTGCCCATTAAATGATATCGATATATATATTAAATGTTTATTATTCATGAGATGAATGTTATTTATTGATGCATATGGTGATGTGTATGATAATAAATGGGATTGATTATGGACTATTAACCAATGCGATTGGATTTTATTTTAGTTGGATGCATGAATGTATGAGTTTTATTAAAATGGGGTCTGCGTACCTCGTCTTCTCTAAATTTTTCTTAATGTAAATTCTATCTCCCTCCTTGTATTTTCCCTTGACTGCTGATCAAGGTTTCTATTTTTTTTAAATAGTTTTGTAATAGGAATAGTTAGAATTAATTTTGAAGAATTGGAGATCAAAGATCAAGGAGCGCTTGAAGACCCGTTTGTAATGGAGCCCGGGTTTAAATGTAATAGTTATATTTAAATTTAATTCTTGCACCCCTAAGTTTGACCTTTTGGTTCACTTGGTGGCTCTAGTGAACCAAACTAGAATAAAAGTCCATAATCAATCCAGGTAGAATATAGTATTCTATATGTGCATGCTTATACTATATATATATTATATATTATGCAAACATGCTTCGCATGTTAATTAATATGACGCGTATTTTATATATATATGTGCATGCGCGCTAAACAAGATGAGATAATTAATAACAAACCCCTCAAATATTTTATATTAAGTTGTAACGTTCAAAGATATTTGGAATATCGAACGTCGCCTTCTAGCATGATAGAAACAATAGAGTATTGAATATTTAATATGAGTTTGTTGTGCACACACAAGACGAGTATTAAATATTTAAGATGTTATTTTTATTACATATGATGTTTATAAGGAATTGAACATTACTGCTTTGTTGTGCACACACAAGGGCTGTAGTTTTCTCTTCACTTATATGGAAATGCTGGGTCTGACTTAACTTAAATTATTTTAGTTCGGATGTGCACACACTTGACCATTATGATTTAAGAGGCAAAATACAAGGAGTTACATAGTTGATGTAATTGACAAGAGTTGTCTACCTATTTATTTATATATAGTTTGTTGTGCACACACAAGGTTATATACATTTGAAATGGGATCCTTATTCTCACTAGCATATCTTTAATTAGATATTGCCGAACTATATAAGCGAGGGTAATATAGTTTGAAGAAAATAGTGGGAGATACCAATTTAAAACAAGACCTAAATTATTTTGGTAATTAATAAAAGAATGTATGTTAAAATGTTGTTAATTACAAATTCATTTACAGAATTTTACAATGTCTAAATTACTATCACTGCGTAGCATATTAGATGCTAAATTAACCGGACCGAATTAAACGGATTGGTTAAGGAATTGAGAATAGTTCTCACGGCTGAAAAGCTATCTTATGTCCTTAATACGCCTATCCCTGCAATGGTTGCAGACAATGCCTCTGAGGAAGATATTGCTACTTTTAGAAAGTGGCTAGATGATGCATAGTTGGCTCAATGCATCATGCTCACATCCATGAGTAACGAGCTTCAGCGTCAGCATGAAACTATGGATGCTCTTACTATATTCCTGCACATCAAGTAGTTGAGGGTGAGGAAAGTAGGACTGAAAGATATCAGATATCTAAGGAGCTCTTCCGATCTAGAATGACCGATGACACTACAGTACAGACACATGTCCTAAACATAATCAATTTGATTGATCAATTAGGACAACAGGTTTTGTCATGGATGGAAAGGTGAGCCAAGATTTGATCTTGAACTCACTCCCGGACTCCTTTCAAAATTGTTATGAATTTTTCATATGAACAAGCTAGATATCAGCCTTGCTAATTTGCTTAACATGTTGAAAAATATTGAGAGTCACTCTCCAACAAAGAAAGACCAAGTCTTACTGGTAGGGGTCAAAAGATCTTCTGAAAAGAAGAACGATTCTAAGAAGGTAAAAAGAAAGGTGTAGACAAAGGATAATAAGAACAAAACTGATACGGATAGCAAAGGAGTTTGCTTCCACTGCAATAAGCCTGGACACTGGAAAGAAACTGCGAGAAGCATCTTGCAGAGGTAAACCAAAGAAGCTTAGTGAAGTTTCGGTTATAAATACAAATTTGTTCATGATTGAAATAAATTTTTCTTTAAGTCAAGGTTCTACTTGGGTATTTGATACCGGCTTTGGTTATCATAAATATAGATTTATGAAGGGACCAAGTAGAAGTAGAAAGCTAAACAAATATAAGTAAACCTATGTGTGGGAAATGAAGCAAAGGTTGCTGCATTAGCCATATGAACTTATAGTTTAGCAATGCCTACGGGCAAGTCTATTAAGTCAATAAGTTGTTATTGTATTCCAGTACTTGTTGGAAACATTATTTCCATTTTATTGTTAGACAATAAAATCTTTGATATTATATTTAAGAACAATTGTTGTTCTATTTATAATAATAATATTTTGTATAGAACTGGAATATTACTTAATGGATTTTATATACTTGACTTACGTAAAAAATAATTTTGCAAATTAAACAAACTAGTATTAGAAAAGGAGATGATCATTCAAAGAGTTGAATGTATGTATTTGTTGAAATACAAGTGTGAATTATTTGAAAGGTTCAAAGAATTCAGAAGTGAAACAAATTGACAAAGTATTAATATTCTTTGATTAGATCAAGGAATAAATACTTGTGCAATAAGTTTCTAGATCATCTTAAATGGTTTTCTCACAATGGACGCCTCCTGATACGCAATAATTGATTGATGTATCTGAATGGAAAAATCGTACCTTGTTGGACATGGTGCGGTCCATAATGATTTTACCGACATTCCAGTATCCCTCTAGGATCATGTCCTAGAAATGGCTGCATATCTATGGAAAAGGTAACCTCAAAATCCGGCCCCAAGACTCCATAAAAGTTATGGACAGGGAGGATTCCTAATCTTAAGTATGTTAAGATAAGGGGTTGTCCAACTTATATGAAACGGTTTCAAAGGATAAGCTTAGGACAAAATTTGACAAGTACAGATTTGTGGGACATCCTAAAGTAAGTTTAGGGCATATGTTCTATAATCCTACTTAGCAAAAGGTGTTTGTTGCGAAAAATGCTGCCTTCTAAGATAAAGGTTTTTATCATTGAAAGGGCTAGTGGGAGGATAATACATCTTGAAAAGTTCAAGAACCACAAAACACTACAAGTCAAATAAGAGGAACCTATAGATAGACCTATTGTACCACAACCGAATCGTAAATCTGGAATAGTACCGAAGATACCTAGGAGGTATGGATTCATCATGGATGATGATGATGAGGTACGTATCATAGAAGATGATGATCCAGTTATATACGATGAGGTAAGAGTTGTAGACACTTAGAGAAATGGATTGAAGCAATCTTCTCAAAAATGGAACATTCATTTTGATATGATAATCAAAAGAGTTTGATTTTATCAAAAAACAAGAATGAACCTAGTGTGTACAAAAGGGTCAGTGGGAGCATCGTGAAATTTCTAGTATTATATGTTGATATACTACGGATGATGAATAACATACCAATGCTACAATCAGTAAAGATAAAGTTGACTAAACATTCCTCCATGAATGATTTGGAAAGAGTATCTTAATTGGGGATGCAAATCTATATAGATAGATTTAAAAGGATGCTCGGCTTAACCCAAGGAACGTATATTCATTTGATGCTAAAGTCGTTTAACATGGAAAACTCTATGGGGTGTCTCATGTTGATGAGCCATGGAGTGTATCTCTCTTAATAGTCCCCATAGACTCCTAAAAGAGAGATCGCATGAGTTACAATCATGTATGCAATGAAATATACGCGACCTGATGTTGATCAGTAATATTTTGGAGAAGTTCACTATGAGACAGTGATAAACATCTTAAAGTACTTAACCAACACTAAGGATGTGATATAATTCATGGCGGATCTGAATTAAAACTAGAGGGCTTAACAGACACAAGTTTTTCAGACAGACCAAGACGACAGAAAATCCACTTTAAGGTAAAGGGTTACCTTGAACGGTGGTGCAGTGAATTGGAAAGGTTCCAAACAACAAAGAGTTGTTGGTTTAGTGATAAAGACAAAGTAAATAGCTATAAATGAAGCTACAAGTTGATTGTTTGGATGAAAAGTTCATTACAGAACTAGGAATAGTTCCTAAGTCTCATCTTGGATCTAAACATGTGTTGTGGCACTTTCATTTGATTATAAGAATCATTGAAAGATGGGAAATCACTATAGAGATAGTGAAATCTCAAGAACAATATTACATATCCATTAACTAAAGCTTATCCAACAGTAGGATAATCGTCACTTAGAGAAGAAAGGTATGAGATACCATGGCGATTGGCTTTAGTGCAAGTGGGAGATTGAAAGTAATATGCACACAAGCCAATCATGTTTGATGATAAAGCATATACTTTGTAAACAATCTTATTCATTTATTAATAAAAAGTATTTATTTATTAAAGGCTTTTAATTATCTACATGATGCTATTTTATAATATGTGATAAACCCATAGTTTTAAGCAATGCTTTTAGAATAATGATGATGATCATTATAATGAGATCTAAATTCTTAGAAAGCTTAAAACTAAAATAGTTCCCAATCGTTGGATTACTAAATTGGGGATTAGTGAATCCGGATAGATTGGTACATACGTTGCTTGCTCATTGGATGAGGATGATTGATCTCATGATCATTTGTGTGGAGACACTAAAGCAAGTATGTAGGTGCTTATTAGAGAATAAGTTCACTGAACGTGACTCGCTAAGGAATACATAATGGAGTTTTACTTGCATGTCAATAGGAATTCCTGTAGTGATAGTAGTACAAGTGATCCTTGGACTTGAGATCATCATAGTATCTTGTGTATGATGAGTTATACTTTAACTTATTCCTTAAGACCCTTAGGGTATATCAAAGGGTATGCTTGGGTATAATAAGTTGTACATGGAGATAATGTATGATCAATAAAGAATCTACCACTTCTAGTAAAAGAAGAGAAATGTCCTATGTGATTCGATAAATGACAACCCAGTAGTCCTTGGCCAAGGCAGAATGAAATTAGAAAGGAGTTTCTAATTTGTATTATTTGGAGTTGTGCATTTAAGAGTCGAAATACATATAATTAAATAAAATAAGACTTGACAGAAATTCCATGTCTTATATTTAATTGGGACATTGTATGGTGGAAGGATTGAATTATACGGTAACTATTTACTCAAAGGTTCTTTTATGATTAATGTTGAAATCTATATTATCTAGAAAGTCGTTGATCGCTAGGGAGGCTTATCCCTATTGTAGAATAAATATTATTTATTTAAATAAATTAATAGTTTAATTTATTTATTTAAATAAGATTAGAATTGTTCTAATTGATTTACTCACAACCGGTTTAATATGGAGAACCTAAAGGGTCACACCATAAAAGAAAGAATAATTATTTAAGAAGTTAATGGCATAATCGTAATAATATGTTAAGTATATTTAATTTAATCTATGGTGATAGAATAAATTAAATAGCTTAATATTTATTATTTAATATTTTAGAAATATTAAATATAAATTAATAAGAGGAGTCTTATTAATATTATTACAATTATTATTATTTTAATTTCTAAAAGAGTTTAGGAATTAATTTAATATAAGTACTCTCATTTATTCCTAATAGGATTAGGAGGGAAAATTAGTTAAAGGAGTTTAATTAATTATCCCTAATAAGATTAGGGAGCCCATTTAATTAAAAGAGTTTAATTAAATAAATAATACCTTATTTTTAATAGGGTTACTTGATATCTTTATAAGAGTAGTCTTATATCAGATATCAAATATACGTAATTCCAATTGTTGGAGAGTACGCCCCTTTTTCTATGGAGATAGAAAACTAGGGTTTGAGCCAAATACTCATCTTCTTGAATTCTTCTTCTTCCTTGGTGGATCACCTCTAGAGGCCAAACACTTGGGTGGCTAACGTTGATCAAAGGAAGGAACCTAACCCGGTGGATTCAAGATGAACGCGAAAAGGATTGGAGGTGAACTTGTACCTGAGGAAGCTCGAATCTTCAAGGGTATGATTCGTTCTTTATCTTTTCGTTTAATTAATAATTATGCATAAAGGGTGATCCGGGTTTATGGTTTGTAAAATTTTTAAACTCTGATTTTACACGTTTCCGTTAATTTTTGCAATTTGATTGCGTTCTTGAATATTCAAAATTCTGTGAAAGATTTAGGTGAATTATTCAGGATTAATTGAATACATGATTATGTTCTGTGGATATGGTTGTATATGTGTACAGTATGTGGTTAAGGGTCACGGGTTGACTAGATAAACGATATCTGTAACAAACCCTAATTATATATTAAGAACGACAACATTCGGGTAGAAAACCGTTATGAATTCTAAGAAACCCTAGAAACCGATTCTGGAAACACTAATTTCAGTTTCGGAAATCCGAAACCCTAATTCGGTGTATAAAATCCTAAATTGGGAACTTAATGGCGTAAGTGTAAAAAATTATAAGATTAGTTAGGGTAAAGCGTAATTAATTAGCAAACCCTTAATCTAATTACGAAATCTAATTTTTAAATTAGGAAATTAATTTTTCTATTAGAAACCCTAATTCTGGGTTTAAAACCCTAACGACCAATTACGACCCTAATTGCTAAATTGGCGATTTTAATTAGGAATTGTTAATCCTAATTAGCAAGATTAAAGTTATCATTAAGAAATTTTAATATAATTAGAAAATCCTAAATATAATTTAGAAATGTTAATTTTTAAAACCTAAATTAGAAATTTTAGAAAATTATTGCAAACCCTAAGGGTTTCAAACCCTAAGGTTTTCCAAACCCTAAACCATAAGGGTTTAGCCAATTTACATGTATGTCATTAAATTAAGTGCGAAATGACCAAAATGCCCTTTCTTAAACTTGAGTAAAAGATTTTGTAAATCTTGTGAGTCATCCCTATAATGTTTATCCCATGTGCTCTATATCTATTTTATATTAGATAGGAGTGCCACCTAGCAACTTGATGCATTGAACCAAGCCATTTATATAGATTAAAGAGAGAAAATGCTTACTTTATGTTTCATTTGAACCAAATCTTTCTCTCTCTAAGATTACGAAAATGGAAAGATAAAGAAAGTGATAAGATAGGTTATGATCATATTCTAGCTTACCAACATCAGATCATCAAGTATCAGATTCAAGATTTGGGCATTCAAAAGGTATAAAACTCAAACTTGTAGATCTATGTATTTTGTGTTAAAAGTTATGGTTTATTGTTCAAAGTGGTTTATTAAGATGTCAATTAGTGATCTAGGTTGATATATCTGGGATCTATACCATCTAGATACACGGAATCAAAAATTTTTGAAACTGACTTTGAACCTTAAAAATGTTGTCTGACAGCATTATGTCAGGGCTCGTAGATCTGTGTGTATTAAGTTTTATGTTGTAGATTTGTTCTCTATTGTTAGGACGTGGATCTAAAACTTGAATCAATCTAAGATCATGTACATATTACAAGATATGATCGGTCAATGTGTGTTGACCGAGCATGACTAACTGAGTTTCTGGGCAACCCACAAACCCAGAAAGTCTGACAATGATATTGCAGGCCTTGGTCTTGCTTTTCTATTATGTTTTATGTCATGTTGTTGTTTTGTAGTTGTATGCTGACAGGAGATCTACACTTTCAAACCTTTAGATCACCCTGATCTGTAACAGGATCGTAGAAATTCATGGTCAAACCACCGTTGACCAACTGACCGGATTAAGATTCTAGGAAAACTCAAATCTTCAAGGACCGTTTCCTGACCCCTAGTTTTACCTGCCTTAATCTCTTAGATTCAAGGTTGTTATGATGTTCTGATTTTATTTCGTTGTACCCTGAAATGTGGTCTACCTTATGGAACCAATAGTTCGCCCAAAAAAATTACAGAATACAAGTTAGAAGGATCAAAAACTAGTACCCTTGACTGTTCTTCATTTTTTGGAAAACCCAGAAATGAAGAACAACGTTGTCAGATTTTTCTGGAGCTTAGATCTCTCAGATGTATTGTTGTATGATCATGAACTTCATATGTAGTTGTGGTATTTTACTTAAACTACAACGTTATCACTTCTACCAGCCCAGAAAACTCTTAGATCATAGATTAATTACAGGTCAAACCACCCACCTCATTAACTAACGATGAAGCTCAAGAACAGCTGAAGAACACCTAAAGCGACGGGTCTGTCGCTATAGGACCCTTTAGCGACAGTTTCTATTTATTTTATTTTCTGATTTTTCAGAAATTATTTAAAAAATGATAAAAAATGGTTTTTAATTATTAAAAATACATAATAAATTCCGAAAAATTATTTTAAAGTCTGAAAAATAATTTTTAATTATTTTGAGCATATTTCATAAATATTTAATATTTTTGGAATATAAATGGTATTTATTTATTTAAATATAATATTAAATAAATAATTTAAAAATAATTTTAATTCATGAAAAATCATGAAAAATAATATTATGATATAAGAAAATATTTAAAGATATTTTCAGTGACTTTTAATATTTTGTGACGAATTTCACTAATTAATTAATATTAATGATAATTAGTTTATTGAATGAATATATTAAATAAATTATGAAAAAATAGAATTAATGATTTATAAATCATATAAAACTGATTTAAGTGTTATAAAAATATTATATGTTATAAAATATAACTTTTGATATTTTGTCATGAAAATATTAATATTTTAATATTAATAGTAATTACCGGATAATGAATTTAACGTTTTAAAATCATATAAATATGATTTTATGGTATTAAAAAGACTTTGATATATTATAAATATATTATAATATTATGACATGTATTTCATTAATATTTGATAATAAATAAATATTAATGATAAAGGAATTATATGGTATTTAATTCATTTAAATACTTTTTTAATGATTGAAAAATCAAGATAAATAGTAATAATTATTTGAAAATTATTACGAGCTTATGAAAAATATTTTGACTGTTAATAAAATTATCTGAGTTAATTGTTAAGTATTAGTCAGAGTTTAAATAAACTTAGACTCGATAAAAGTCCGACTAGACCGTCGTGACGTTAGATTTTGTCAAATTCAAGTCAGACTGAAATAGTTTGACTTGATACCGTGTATATGTGTGTAATAGACTGATAGGGTTATGTATTATGTGTTATGTGTTATGTGTTTAGGTTATTCCATATATATCTATATATATAATAGTATTATATTGTGATGATATTATTCTAATATTGGAGATCTATATTACTAATATTAGGTCTTTGGATAAAGCGATATAAATTGCGTAGCGGTAATCAACGGTTCAGGTAAGTTTGTTTTACTTAACTCTACTAAGAGTGTTTTCATTTGGATAAGATTATGGTTAATCATTGCTGGTTGCCATGAATTGTACTCTGTACATATTGCATGTATAAGTCAGGTATGAAAGGTTGATCACCTTCATTACCAGTTGGTTTCAGATATATTTGTTCATGAATAATACTTGTTCAGTCATAAATTTGTTCTTGCTAGTTCACAATTATATTGTTGTATTATAGCCCGCTAATTATTCAAATCATTTCAATCATGATATATCGTTATATTGTTGAATATAAACTTGTTGGGCAACTTTTATGCTCACCTAGCTATATCATGATAAAACATTGCAGATTAAGACGAACGCGTCGGATACAGGAAAAGATTAAAGAAAGTTCCAGCTTTAGTTTATGTATGTGATTAAGAATGTAATAGTGTAGTTTGATAATAAAGTTATGTGTTAGATATTTATGAATTATGTATAGGTTAAGGTTACTCGACCTTGGGGAATAGTGTGTAATGTAATGTATAAGCAATTTATGTTTATATCTTTCGCAAATAGTAATAGTTGTATAGAATGATCGAACCGGATCCGAGGTGATTTAGGACCTGGATTCGGGGTCGTCACAGTTGATATCAGAGCTGTTGGTTATGAAGGTTAGGTAGGAATACCTGAGACCAATAACCTTAGTGATTAGGATAAGTACTAACTCAAATAGAGTTAGTAGGTCGGTAAGATTCGAAGACGAATCTCGGCGAGTTAAAAGATATAAAGTTCCCTAACTTTGATAATAAAGTTGAACGGTAGTGATGAATAGATAGAGTCTGAAAGACTAAAAGCAAAGTGATAGAATATCGTAAAACAAAATGATCAAGGCGTAAAAATGAATCGTAACATATATGATGATATCACCCCGTGATCGGATAAGGTTATAGTATGGAATAAGAATCAATCAAATGATTGAAAAATTTATAGCAACGATTGTTGTGACAGTTGTACTATGAATTGGTACATATTCAATAAATGATTATGAATACGGATTAAATGAAATATGTATTGAGAAGCGTGTAAGTGTTAGGTGGGGATTCAATTGAGGATTCATGTCGGCAGTTGAGTTGTATGATTCCTTGTGTGGGCGGGGAATTGTACTTGGTGTAACAACTACTTAGTTCTGACAATGATAATCATTGAAATGTTTAGTCACACTATTTGCTATATGCATGTTAAGAGGGTGATTCCTATCTCATGTGTATAACATATAGATAGGTCATAGGTAGAGGATATAAGTTTAAGTACGAGTTCTTGAAACTCATACTTATGTGACATACTTGACTCATAGTTATGTAAAATGTTTATGAACCCCTCAGCGAATGGACGCCAAAGGTCTGTCTAGGAAAAGTTCTTAAACTCATATGATTGTGGCAATTTATGGACTCATAAGTGTGGTTTTACGAACTAGGTATAGTTATGTGTAAATGAAGTATTGAGGATAATAAGAACAGATAGATTGTTAAGCAAATGATTATTATTGAAGAATTAAGTTTTCCAAAACTCCTAGCTATGCTAGATTTCGAAATGATTGCAATCAAGCTAAATACACACTTTGTGCTTTTAAAAAAAATATATAGCCTCATAATCATTTTTGAAACGGTTTAAAGTATAGTCTATGCTACTTATTTCAGCTAGACACAAATGAATTGAAATATCAAAAATATATTTTTATTTATCACTCATGTACCATGTAAACTGGTGCAGAGATGATAAAAATTTGATGGAGTTGTAAATACATGAATCCTTAGTGTGAATTTGATCTAAAATCGTTATTCCACTATTGTATGATGTATTATGACAATGTCATACAATGACGGCATCCTCAAACGGACTGTTAATACAGTACGACATCATGACGTCATTCTCGAAAATATTTTCAAAAATTTTAATTTGCCAACGGTGTTTGGCTACACTTAAATAATTCGATTGAATTGAATTATTGATCTGAGTCTATGTTATTTGATTTAGGTACACAAACATTTATAAAACTCTAAGAGTTCTTTGAAAATTTTCCCGAACCAAATTGTTTTGGTACGAAATCTAATAAGACTGAGGTAAATTATGCTCCCAAGGCGTATATGAGAAACAGATAAAACCAGTATTACTGGGCCAGTCCTGGGCATACTGGGATAATCACCCTCTGTGTCTTCAGGGTAAGACGGTTTGCGGATGAATTTCCTATAACCTTTACGAAAATGATAGACAATAGTCTATAAAACCCCTCAGCACAATTTGAATTTTTTTTACTCTTGTGAATGGTGTATTGGGTAGCATGAGAGAATGTGTGTGAATGGTGTATGATGAATGGTGAATGGTTCAAGGTGTAAGGTGTAATGTGTAAGGTAAATTTCGGGGATAAAATTTTTAGAAGAAAGGGTGAATGTGACAACCCGGGAATTTAGAATATTTTTAAAATTTTTATTAATTAATTTAAGGTTCGAAATTAGAGCCTAGACAGAAAATAAGTGTATGCGTTTGATATTTTTGAGAAGGAATTTTGAGGGTTTCAAAATTCTGTGAAAGATTTAGGTGAATTATTCAGGATTAAGTGAATATGTGATTATGTTCTGTGGATATGGTTGTATATGTGTACAGTATGTGGTTAAGGGTCAAGGGTTGACCAGATAAACGATATCTGTAACAAACCCTAATTATATATTCAGAACGACAACGTTCGGGTAGAAAACTGTTATGATTTCTATGAAACCCTAAAAACCAGTTCTGGAAACTCTAATTTCAGTTCTGAAAATCCGAAACCCTAATTCGGTGTATAAAATCCTAAATTGGGTACTTAATAGCGTAAGTGTAAATAATTATAAGATTAGTTAGGGTAAATCTTAATTAAATACCAAACCCTAATCTAATTACGAAATCTAATATCTAAATTAGGAAATTAATTTTTCTATTAGAAACCCTAATTCTGGGTTTAAAACATTAATGACCAATTACGACCCTAATTGCTAAATTGACGATTTTAATTAGGAATTGTTAATCCAAATTAGCAAGATTAAAGTTATGATTAAGAAATTTTAATATAATTAGAAAATCCTAATTATAATTTAGAAATGTTAATTTTGAAAAACCTAAATTGGAAATTTTAGACAATTATTGCAAACCTAAGGTTTTCCAAACCCTAAGGGTTTGGCAAATTTACATGTATGCCATTAAATTAAGTGCAAAATGACCAAAATGCCCTTTCTTAAACTTGAGTAAAAGATTTTGCAAATCTTGTGAGTCATCCCTATAATGTTTATCCCATGTGCTCTATATCTATTTTATAATAGATAGGAGTGCCACCTAGCAATTTGATGCATTGAACCAAGCCATTTATATAGATTAAAGAGAGAGAAAATGCTAACTTTATGTTTCCTTTGAACCAAAGCTTTCTCTCTCTAACATTTTGAAAATGGAAAGAGAAAGAAAGTGATAAGATAGGTTATGATCATATTCTAGCTTACCAACATCAGATCATCAAGTATCATATTCAAGATTTGGGCATTCAAAAGGTATAAAACTCAAACTTGTAGATCTATGTATTTTGTGTTAAAAGTTATGGTTTATTGTTCAAAGTGGTGTATCAAGATATCAATTAGTGATCTGGGTTGATATATCAGGGATCTATACCATCTAGATACACGAAATCAAAAAAAATTTGAAACTAACTTTGAACCTTAAAATGTTGTCTGACAGCCTTATGTAAGGTCTTGTAGATCTGTGTGTATTAAGTTTTATGTTTGTTTTATGTTGTAGATTTGTTCTCTGTTGTTAGGACGTGGATCTGAAACTTTAATAAAACTCAGATCATGTACATATTACAAGATATGATCGGTCAATGTGTGTTGACCGAGCATGCTGAGTTTCTGGGCAACCCACAAACCCAGAAAGTCTGACAATGATATTGCAGTCCTTGGTCTTGCTTTTCTATTATGTTTTATGTCATGTTGTTGTTTTGTAGTTGTAGCCTGACTGGAGATCTACACTTTCAAACCTTTAGATCACCAAGATCTGTAACAGGATCGTAGAAATTCATGGTCAAACCACCGTTGACCAACTAACCGGATGAAGATTATGGGAAAACCCAGATCTTCAAGGACCGTTTCCTGACCCCTAGTTTGACCTGCCTTAATCTCTTAGATTCAGGGTTGTTATGATGTTCTGATTTTATGTCGTTGTATCCTGACATGTGGTCTACCTTATGGAACCAATAGTTCGCCCAAAAAAATTACATAATACCAGTTAGAAGGATCGAAAACTAGTACCCTTGACTGTTCTTCATTTTCTGGAAAACCCAGAAATGAAGAACAGAGTTGTCAGGTTTTTATGGTGCTTAGATCTCTCAGATGTATTGTTGTATGATCATGAACTTGATATGTAGTTGTAGTATTTCACTTATACTACAACGTTAAAACTTCTACCAGCCCAGAAAAATCTTAGATCATAGATTAATTACTAGTCAAACCACCCACCTCGTTAACTGACGATGAAGCTCAAAAACACTCAAGAACAGTTGAAGAACACTTATAGCGACGGGTCTGTCGCTATAGGCCCCATTAGCGATAGTTTCTTTTTATTTTATTTTCTGATTTTTCAGAAATTATTTAAAAATAGATAAAAAATGGTTTTTAATTATTAAAAATACATAATAAATTTTGAAAAAATATTTTAAAGTCTGAAAAATAGTTTTTAATTATTTTGAGCATATTTCATAAATATTTAATATTTTTGGAATAAAAATGGTATTTATTTATTTAATTATAATATTAAATAAATGATTTTAAAATGATTTTAATTCATGAAAATAATATTATGATATAAAAAAATATCTAAAGATATTTTCAGTGACTTTTAATATTTTGTGATGAATTTCACTAATTAATTAATATTAATGATAATTAGTTTATTTAATGAATATATTAAATAAATTATGGGAAAATATAATTAATGATTTATAAGTCATATAAAAATGATTTAAGTGTTATAAAAATATTATAAGTTATATAAAATAAATTTTGTTAATTTGTCATAAAAATATTAATATTTTATTATTAATAGTAATTACCGGATAATGAATTTAACGGTTTAAAAATCATATAAGTATGATTTTAAGGTATTAAAAATACTTTGATATATTATAAATATATTATAATATTATGACATGTATTTCATTAATATTTGATAATAAATAAATATTAATGATAAAGGAATTATATGTTATTTAATTCATTTAAAATACGTTTTTAATGATTGAAAAATCAAGATAAATAGTAATAATTATTTGAAAATTATTACGAGCTTATGAAAAATATTTTGACTATTATTAAAATTATCTGAGTTAATTGTTAAGTATTTGTCAGAGTTTAAATAAACTTAGACTTGATAAAAGTCCGACTAGACCGTCGTGACGTTAGAATTTTGTCGAATTCAAGTCAGACTAAAATAGTTTGACTTGATACCGGGTATTATATGTGTAATAGACTGATAGGGTTATGTATTATGTGTTATGTGTTTAGGTTTTTCCATGTATAACTATATATATATATAATAGTATTATATTGTGATGATATTATTCTAATATTGGAGATCTATATTACTAATATTAGGTCTTCGGATAAAGCGATATAAATTGCGTAGCGGTAATCAACGGTTCAGGCAAGTTTGTTTTACTTAACTCTACTAAGAGTGTTTTCATTTGGATAAGCTTATGGTTAATCATTGCTGGTTGCCATGAATTGTACTATGTACATATTGCATGTATAAGTCAGGTATGAAAGGCTGATCACCTTCATTACCAGTTGGTTTCAGATATATTTGTTCATGTATAATACTTGTTCAGTCATAAAATTGTTCCTGCTAGTTCACAATTATATTGTTGAATTATAGCCAGCTAATTATTCAAATCATTTCAATCATGATATATCGTTATATTGTTGAATTTAAACTTGTTGGGCAACTTTCATGTTCTCCCTTGCTATATCATGATAAAACATTGCAGATTAAGACGAACGCGTCGGATACAGGAAAAGATTAAAGAAAGTTCCAACTTTAGTTTATGTATATGATTAAGAATGTAATAGTGTAGTTTGATAATAAAGTTATGTGTTAGATATTTATGAATTATGTATAAGTTAAGGTTACTCGACCTTGGGGAATAGTGTGTAATGTAATGTATAAACAATTTATGTTTGTATCTTCTGCAAATAGTACTAGTTGTATAGAATGATCTAACAGGATCCGAGGTGATTTAGGACCTAGATTCGGGGCCGTCACAGTTGGTATCAGAGCTTTTTGTTATGAATCTTAGGTAGGAATACCTGAGACCAATAACTGCAGTGATTAGGATAAGTACTAACTCAAATAGAGTTAGTCAGTCGGTAAGATTCGAAGATGAATCTCGGCGAGGTAAAAGATACAGAGTTCCCTAACTCTGATAATAAAGTTGAATGATAGTGATGATTAGATAGAGTGTAAAAGACTAAAAACAAAGTGATAGAATATCATAAAAAAATGATCAAGGCATTGAAATGAATCGTAACATATACGATGAGATCACGCCGTGATCAGATAAGGTTATAGTATGGAATAAGAATCAATCAAATGATTGAAAATTTTATACCAACGATTGCTTTGACAATTGTACTATGAATTGGTACAGATTCAAGAAAGGATTATGAATACGGATTAAATGAAATTCGTATTGAGAAGGGTGTTAGTGTTAGGTGGGAATTCAATTGAGGATTCATGTCGGCAGCTGAGTTGTATGATTCCTTGTGTGGGCGGGGAATTGTACTTGGTGTAACAACTACTTAGTTCTGACAATGACAATCAATGAAATGTTGTGTTGCGCTATTTGCTATATGCATGTTAAGAGGGTGATTCCTTTCTCATGTGTATAACAGATAGTTAGGTCATAGGTAGAGGATATAAGGTTAAGTACGAGTTCTTGAAACTTATACTTATGTGACATACTTGACTCATAGTTATATGAAATTTTTATGAACCCCTCAGCGAATGGACGCCAAAGGTCTGTCTAGGAAAAGTTCTTAAACTCATATGATTGTGGCAATTTATGGACTCATAAGTGTGGTTTTACGAACTAGGTATAGTTATGTGTAAATGAAGTATTGACGATAATAGGAACAGATAGATTGTTAAGCAAATGATTATTAGTGAAGAATTAAGTTTTCCAAAACTCCTAGCTATGCTAGATTTCGAAATGATTGACATCAAGCTAAATACGCACTATGTGCTTTTAAAAAAAATATGTAGACTCGTAATCATTTTTGAAACGGTTTAAAGTATAGTCTTTGCTACTTATTTCAGCTAGACGCAAATGAATTGAAATATCAAAAATATATTTTTATTTATCACTCATGTACCATGTAAACTGGTGCAGAGATGATAAAAATTTGATGGAGTTGTAAATACATGAATCCTTAGTGTGAATTTGATCTAAAATCGTTATTCCACTATTGTATAATGTGTTATGACAAAGTCATACAATGACGGCGTCCTCAAATGGACTGTTAATACAGTACGACATCATGACGTCATTCTCAAAAATATTTTCAAAAATTTTAATTTGCCAACGGGTTTTGGCCGCACTTAAATAATTCGCTTGAATTGAATTATTGATATGAGTCTATGATTTTTGACTCAGCTAGACAAACATATATAAAACTCTAAGAGTTCTTTGAAAATTTTTCCGAACCAAATTGTTTTGGTGAGAAATCTAATAAGACTGAGGTAAATTATGCGCCCAAGGCGTGTATGAGAAACAGATAAAACCAGTATTACTGGGCCAGTCCTGGGCATACTGGGCTAATCACCCTCTGTGTCTTCAGGGTAAGACGGGTTGCGGATGAATTTCCTATAACCTTTGCGAAAATGACAGACAATAGTCTGTAAAACCCCTCAGCACAATTTGAATTTTTTTACCCTTGTGAATGGTGTATTGGGTAGCATGAGCAAATGTGTGTGAAAGGTGTATGATGAATGGTGAATGGTTCAAGGTGTAAGGTGTAAGGTGTAAGGTAAATTTTGGGCACGAAATTTTTAGAAGAAGGGGTGAATGTGACAACCTGAGAATTTAGAATATTTTTAAAATTTTTATTAATTAATTTAAGGTTCGAAATTAGAACCTAGACAGAAAATAAGTTTATGCGTTTGATATTTTTGAGAAGGAATTTTGAGGGTTTCAAAATTTTGTGAAAGATTTAGGTGAATTATCCAAGATTAAGTGAATACGTTATTGTGTTCTGTGGATATGGTTGTATATGTGTACAGTATTTGGTTAAGGGTCAAGGGTTGACCAGATAAACGATATCTATAACAAACCCTAATTATATATTAAGAACGACAACGTTCGGGTATAAAACCGTTATGAATTCTAAGAAACCCTAGAAACCGGTTCTGGAAACACTAATTTCTGTCCCGGAAATCCGAAATCCTAATTCGGTGTATAAAATCCTAAATTTGGAGCTTAATGGCGTAAGTGTAAATAATTATAAGATTAGTTAGGGAAAAGCTTAATTAATTACCAAACCCTAATCTAATTACGAAATCTAATTTCTAAATTAGGAAATTAATTTTTCTATTAGAAACCCTAATTCTGGTTTAAAACCCTAACGACCAATTACGAACCTAATTGCTAAATTGGCGATTTTAATTAGGAATTGTTAATCCTAATTAGCAAGATTAAAGTTATGATTAAGAGATTTTAATATAATTAGAAAATCGTAATTATAATTTAGAAATGTTAATTTTTAAAACTTAAATTGGAAATTTTAGAAAATTATTGCAAACCCTAAGGATTTCAAGCCCTAAACCCTAAACCTTAAGGGTTTGGCTAATTTACATGTATGCCATTAAATTAAGTGTGAAATGACCAAAATGCCCTTTCTTAAACTTGAGTAAAAGATTTTGCAAATCTTGTGAGTCATCCCTATAATGTTTATCCCATGTGCTCTATATCTATTTTATATTAGATAGGAGTGCCACCTAGCAACTTGATGCATTGAACCAAGCCATTTATATAGATTAAAGAGAGAGAAAATGCTAACTTTATGTTTCATTTGAACCAAAGCTTTCTCTCTCTAAGATTTCGAAAATGGAAAGAGAAAGAAAGTGATAAGATAGGTTATGATCATATTCTAGCTTACCAACATCAGATCATCAAGTATCAGATTCAAGATTTGGGCATTCAAAAGATATAAAACTCAAACTTGTAGATCTATGTATTTTGTGTTAAAAGTTATGGTTTATTGTTCAAAGTGGTGTATTAAAATGTCAATTAGTGATCTGGGTTGATATATAAGAGATCTATACCATCTAGATACACGAAATCAAAAATTTTTGAAA
Source organism: Panax japonicus (assembly GCA_020205505.1). NCBI lineage: Eukaryota > Viridiplantae > Streptophyta > Magnoliopsida > Apiales > Araliaceae > Panax > Panax japonicus. The sequence goes on from CM035113.1 coordinate 64,455,482, forward strand.
CTGACTTTGAACCTTAAAAATGTTGTCTGACAGCCTTATGTAAGGGCTCGTAGATCTGTGTGTATTAAGTTTTATGTGTGTTTTATGATATAGATTTGTTCTCTGTTGTTAGGACGTGGATCAGAAACTTGAATCAAACTCAGATCATGTACATATTGCAAGATATGATCGGTCAAAGTGTGTTGACCGAGCAAGACTAACTTAGTTTTTGGGCAACCCACAAACACAGAAAGTCTGACAATGATATTGCAGGCCTTGGTCTTGCTTTGCTATTATGTTTTATGTCATGTTGTTGTTTTGTATTTGTAGACTGACAGGAGATCTACACTTCCAAACCTTTAGATCACCCAGATCTTTAACAGGATCGTAGAAAGTCATGGTCAAACCACCGTTGACCAACTGACCGGATGAAGATTATGGAAAACCCAGATCTTCAAGGACTGTTTCCTGACCCCTAGTTTGACCTGCCTTAATCCCTTAGATTCAGGGTTGTTATGATGTTCTGATTTTATTTCGTTGTACCCTGACATGTGGTCTACCTTATGGAACCAATAGTTCGCCCAAAAAAATTACAGAATACCAGTTAGAATGATCGAAAACTAGTACCCTTGACTGTTCTTCATTTTCTGGAAAACCCAGAAATGAAGAACAGCGTTGTCAGATTTTTCTGGAGCTTAGATTTCTCAGATGTATTGTTGTATGGTCATGAACTTGATATGTAGTTGTAGTATTTCACTTATACTACAACGTTAGCACTTCTACCAGCACAAAAAACTCTTAGATCATAGATTAATTACAAGAAAAACCACCCACGTCGTTAACTGACGATGAAGCTCAAGAACACTAAAGAACAGCTGAAGAACACTTATAGCGACGGGTCTGTCGTTATAGGCCCTTCTAGTGACAATTTCTACTTATTTTATTTTCTGATTTTCCAGAAATTATTTAAAATAGATAAAAAATGGTTTTTAATTATAAAAATACATAATAAATTCCAAAAAATTATTTTAAAATCTGAAAAATAGTTTTTAATTATTTTGAGCATATTTCATAAATATTTAATATTTTTGGAATATAAATGGTATTTATTTATTTAATTATAATATTAAATAAATGATTTAAAAATAATTTTAATTCATGAAAAATCATATTATGATATAAGAAAGTATTTAAAGATACTTTCAGTGACTTTTAATATTTTGTGATGAATTTCACTATTAATTAATATTAATGATAATTAGTTTATTTAATGAATATATTAAATAAATTATGGAAAAATAGAATTAAAGATTTATAAATCATATAAAAATGATTGAAGTGTTATAAAAATATTATAAGTTATAAAATATAACTTTTGATATTTTGTTATGAAAATATTAATATTTTAATATTAATAGTAATTATCGGATAATGAATTTAAGGTATTAAAAATACTTTGATATATTATAAATATATTATATTATTATGACATGTATTTCATTAATATTTGATAATAAATAAATATTAATGATAAAGGAATTATATGGTATTTAATTCTTTTAAATACATTTTTAATGATTAAAAAATCAAGATAAATAGTAATAATTATTTGAAAATTATTACGAGCTTATGAAAAATATTTTGACTATTATTAAAATTATATGAGTTAATTGTTAAGTATTAGACAGAGTTTAAATAAACTTAGACTCGATAAAAGTCCGACTAGACCGTCGTGACGTTAGAATTTTATCGAATTCAAGTCAGACTTAAATAGTTTGACTTAATACCGTGTATTATGTGTTATGTGTTTAGGTTATTCCATGTATATCTATATATATAATAGTATTATATTGTGATGATATTATTCTAATATTGGAGATCTATATTACTAATATTAGGTCTTCGGATAAAGTGATATAAATTTCATAGCGGTAATCAACGGTTCAGGCAAGTTTGTTTTACTTAACTCTATTAAGAGTGTTTTCATTTGGATAAGCTTATGGTTAATCATTGCTGGTTTTCATGAATTGTACTTTGTATATATTGCATGTATAAGTCATGTATGAAAAGCTGATCACCTTCATTACCAGTTGGTTTCAGATATGTTAATGTATAATACTTGTTCAGTCATAAATTTGTTCTTGCTAGTTCACAATTATATTGTTGAATTATAGCCAGCTAATTATTCAAATCATTTCAATCATGATATATCGTTATATTGTTGAATTTAAACTTGTTGGGCAACTTTCATGCTCACACTTGCTATATCATGATAAAACATTGCAGATTAAGACGAACGCGTCTGATACAAGAATAGATTAAAGAAAGTTCCAGCTTTAGTTTATGTATGTGATTAAGAATGTAATAGTGTAGTTTGATAATAAAGTTATGTGTTAGATATTTATGAATTATGTATAAATTAAGGTTACTCGACCTTGGGAAATAGTGTGTAATGTAATGTATAAACAATTTATGTTTATATCTTCCGCAAATAGTAATAGTTGTATAGAATGATCAAACCGGATCCGAGGTGATTTAGGACCTGGATTCTGGGCCATCACAGTTGGTATCAGAGTTGTTGGTTATGAAGCTTAGGTAGGAATACCTGAAACCAATAACCGCAGTGATTAGGATAAATACTAACTCAAATAGAGTTAGTCGGTCGGTAAGATTCGAAGACGAATCTTGGCGAGTTAAAAGATACAGAGTTCCCTAACTCTGATAATGAAGTTGAACGGTAGTGATGAATAGATAGAGTCTAAAAGATTAAAAGCAAAGTGATAGAATATCGTAAAACAAAACGATCAAGGCGTAGAAATGAATCATAACATATACGATGAGATCACTCCGTGATCGGATAAGGTTATAGTATGGAATAAGAATTAATCAAATGATTAAAAAGTTTACAACAACGATTGTTGTGATAGTTGTACTATGAATTGGTACAGATTCATAAAAGGATTATGAATACGGATTAAATGAAATTCGTATTGAGAAGGGTGTTAGTGTTAGGTGGGGGTTCAATTGAGGATTCATGTCGGCAGCTGAGTTGTATGATTCCTTGTGTGGGCGGGGAATTGTACTTGGTGTAACAACTATTTAGTTCTGACAGTAATAATCTTTGAAATTTTATATCGCGTTATTTGCTATATGCTTGTTAAGAGGGTGATTCCTTTCTCATGTGTATAACAGATAGATAGGTCATAGGTAGATGATATAAGGTTAAGTACAAGTTCTTGAAACTCATACTTATGTGACATACTTGAATCATAGTTATATGAAATGTTTATGAACCCCTCAGCGAATGGACGCCAAAGGTCTGTCTAGGAAAAGTTCTTAAACTCGTATGATTGTGGCAATTTATGGACTCATAAGTGTGGTTTTACGAATTGGGTATAGTTGTGTGTAAATGAAGTATTGAGGATAATAGGAACAAATAGATTGTTAAACAAATGATTATTAGTGAAGAATTAAGTTTTCCAAAACTCCTAGCTATGCTAGATTTCGAAATGATTGACATCAAGCTAAATACGCACTATGTTCTTTTAAAAATAATATGTAGACTCGTAATCATTTTTGAAACAGTTTAAATTATAGTCTATGCTACTTATTTCAGCTAGACGCAAATGAATTGAAATATCAAAAATATATTTTTATTTATCACTCATGTACCATGTAACGTGGTGCAGAGATGATAAAAATTTGATGTAGTTGTAAATATAGGAATACTTAGTGTGAATTTGATCTAAAATCGTTATTCCACTATTGTATGATGTGTTATGTTGCCTAATTTTTAATAGCACTTTACCATGCATGTATACGCTTTCAATTTTAATATTCAGCAAGCAAGGATATCGTTCCCACGAGGAAATAGACTAATATTTATCAATTACTAATTCTAATGCAATTAATCCTATTTTAAACTACGAAATTTTGTTTGTGATTTGAAACTTAAACTTAACAAAACAAATGATTAAAAATCATAATTTCACAAGAATAACTGCATATTTAACAGGTTAAGATTACAACTTCCCTTGGTATTTTATTTAAATCAATTCACTTCCCATTTAAAGTAATTAATTAATATGAATCATTATCCAAGAATGATTTATAAAATTCACACACTTTTTCCAAAACACGTGAACAAATCCTCCTAACTCTGATCCTTAAGACACAAAATTACAAGGAACACCCTACTCAATTGATTCACTATATTCCTAGTTGAGTCAAGTTAATTAGGGTTTACGCATAAATTCTTTTAAAGGATACAAAAGACACATAGGTATATTCCTATCCTACATGCTAATCATATTAACCCTATTCAGATTATATGAACAGATGTTATCATATCCAGATCTCAATCTATACTCCATCTTCCAATTTTATATAGATTATCAAAATAATTGTTGGCCAAACAATTAATCAATAAGCAAAAGATATAATAAACAATTCAATAAAAACCAACTTTTATTCAATGGGAAGGTCCAATTTAAACTACATACCAAGTTCCGTTGCAATCTTAATGAAAATTTAGTTCATGATAATAAAAAAGAAAAACATCATCCAGATTAATAATCCAAACATCTCAGATAATTACAAAAGATAAAACTAGAGAAGAGAAGAAGAAACTCTGAATTTACTCCAATACTCTCTCTTTGATCTTCAGCCCTTGCAATTCTCCTTCATCTTTTCCTTCCTTATTCTCTCTCCCAATCCCTTAAAAAATTAAGTGATACGTCTTTTCTAAAGTCTCCTCCTATTTGTATTAGTCTCCCACCTCATTCAGATTCCTTTTTGGCTTCAAAAACCCACTTGGCAGTAGAAAATCCTCCTTTTTTCCGCACATGAGCGCCTAGGCGCTCAACATAAGCCATTTCCAAGCGCCTAGGCGGTTGACCAGGATCACATAATTACAAAAATGCCACTCAGCTCTAATTTTAATGATTTTTTGACCTTTTTCTTCTCTGAAATCACTAATTTGTCCTTCCAGCTCCAACCTACAAGAAATAAACACAAAGCAGATAAAAAGATACTAAAAAACAATTAATAATTGCAACAATTAAGTTTAATAATATCGGATTCATAGGTATAAAACCTACTCATCAAATACCCCCAAACTTAACCAATTGCTTGTCCCCAAGGAATAAAACACAATGCAATAACTAAATATCCAATACAACTATCTACGTGCCTAAAATTTCAGCAGTCAAACAGAACAAAATCTATTCATCAAGCCTTAGAGAAATCAAATTAAACATGCTAGTACATCATATCAAGACAGATCAATTATTTCCTAGTCAATCATTAAATCTTACCCTGTTATTACTGATATAGTGCCTGTGTGCTGAACAACAATGATAACTAATATAATGCTAAATACAAAACGTAATAGATCTCCTTAAAGGCGTCATATAGTGTCAACTCACAAAATTCAAGAACAAGCTAGATCCAACTAATGTCAAACATCCACCAAATTCAAGAGTCCAACCCGGGATACTTATGCTTTACTTATCATTACGGGGGCTTTTTGCTCTTTTCCCGTTTTATGTTTTATCTCTTTTTTTTAACCACGACTATGCAATGTCTCATTCCATTAGGCTAACAGTGCTACCCATTAGCGAGCTTTCGACCAACGACTCCCAGACCATATAAGACCTTAGGGCGCTAGGTATAAAGACAATCCCCTCGGGCGTACTTGCTCAAGTAACAAAGGCCCCGAAACAAGACTAGCCACGATATCTTTTTCATCAATTTTTTTTTCGAAGCTTATATATCCCAAATTTTTCCCCCAAACTTAAGTTTTTTCTAAATTCAGTCATCTCTGCCTATTCATGTCTTTCATTCATTCAAACTAGTATTATCCTCAAGAAGTCCATTATGTGTCAATTTAGACTCAATCAGTTAACATAGTTATTTTTACTGTGCTTTCCTTATTATATCAGTTTCAAACAGGTAAAGATTCAAATCATTACAAGAAATCATATCAAAGTCTTAACAGACAATATTATACTTGTCTACTCAATTCCAATATCATCATTGGCCAAAATAGACTTAAACTATCTAACAGCTGGAAACATGCAAATACATGATATTTTTTTTCGTAAGAAATTAGAATGAAAACTACATGAAAAAGTACTAAAATGAATACTACATAAATGCAACTGGAACTGGAAAAATGCACCCCCAAACTTAACCTATGCAATGTCCTCATTGTATATAACAAACAAAACATAAGAAATTAGGCACTGAGGACTTCCCTGAAAGATCGAAGCCTTATTCATCATCAGTATCCTCTTCTTCTTCTTCATCATCAGTGGGGGGTATGCAGACAATGGTGGAAATTGGTAGGGAGCGGCAGCTGGATTCATGCGGGCAAACATCTCTAGGAATGCTGCACTGCAGTTCTGATATACCTCAGTCTGTCGCTGAGCTAGGCTATTCTGATTTCTTTCCATTCGGTCAAAACCCTGCTAAACTCGAGTAGCCACCATGTCAATCCTTCTAGTTTGATTGATTAAATCTCGACGAATATCTTCAAAAAAATTTGGTGGTGGCCCAGAACTTCCAGTTGCAGAAGGATTGTCGTGGGACAGTTGATTAGGCTCGTCTGCAGGCTCGGGAGGCACAATAATGAACCCTAATCCTCTCGGGTGTGGTATACCCCCACCCCATACCTTGTACTTCTTAATAAGCGAGTGGTCAATTGCAGCTAAAGGAGGTTGTGTAGCTTCTTTGTTATCCCATTTTACTCCAGCTTGTCGACATAGTCCAGTAATCAAAGATGGATGAGGTAGTTCACCTGAGGTCTCTCCTTGAATTTCTCTGTCAATGGAATCATGTATAATCTGACCCACATCTATAGTTTTTCCTTGTGCAATCCAGAAAAGCAACGCTGCCCATTGATTTATAACATCACTCATATGCCTACACGACATCAACTTGGCACAAATAAAGGCATGCCATGTTTTCCCATAACTGCTTAGTGCGGATGCAGGGAACAAAACATCTTCTTATTGATCTGTTAATTTCCATGTTGTTCCAGGTACACACAAAGCTTGAATGATCTCACTGTAGTCTAGCTCGTGCTCTAAATATTGCATGTAGCCATTATTGGGTATTATGTTCAAGCCGTAGTAAGCATTTATTGTCCTAAAACTGACCTCCACTGATTTTCCTCGAACCCAAATTATGTTACCAACAACATCTTTTGCTTTGGCATAGAATTCCTTAACAATTTTAATGACCGATGAATCCGGTAGGGATGTAAAGTTCACCCATCTTCTACTTCCAATCATTTGTAGTAACTCCCCATCTTCTGCCACTGGCAATAATCCACGCTCAGGAATTAGCGATTTACTAGAAAGCACATTGTAATATCTTTCGGACGCACTAGCACTTATATATCTCTTTTTGTCATACTTAGTCGAAGTGCCCGAAGTCTCGCCTCTTTGCCTTTTAGTAGCCATGAGTCTTGTGTGTGAATTGCTTGCCCAATAGACGATGTTCAGAGGTTTAGTATGGGCCAATCCTCTTTGTGACTCTATATCGAACACTTGGTGTGCACAAATTTTGAACACTATTGGTAGGCACTCCCCCAAACTTAATTTCCACCAAATTTGTCAATAACTAAGCACACTAGTCGTCCAATAGAATACAAGCAACAATGAGAAGTACCCAAATCCACTTGAGCCAACACAATGAAAGAACCAACTTCAACTTACAACCTTAGCTACTATCCAAGCAAATTCAAATAATTTACAATAAAATCTTGTGCACTTACTTGTTTATAGCCAGATATGATGTTCCAATCAAAGTTGTAGGAGCAATATTTTTGAGGTTTGAGCATTTACTTCAGATAAATGGATTTGAGATGATAAAGGTTGTTGCCCCAAATTGGTGATGAAGGTTGCTTAGATGGAGTCTAAGTGGTAGGAGATTGAGTGTTTGGTTATGCTAATACAAGAAGAGGTTTGATTATCATGGGCTTGATTAGAGGATAGTTATTTGAGTGAGTTTGTGTGGGAGTAGGAGAGAAAGAGAATGTTTGAATTGGGTTTGGACAAGGTGTTCCCGATTAGGGCTTATAAAACCTTTTTTTTTGCAGTAGGAGCGCCTAGGCGCTTGGGATTACACTAGTGTGACCGCCTAGGTGGTTGGCTGCAGAATGAGTTGGAAGCTTATAGCGCCTAGGCGCTTGGGTTGGCCTAGGTAGGAGCGCTTAGGCGCTTGGGGTGCATTGTGGCTACTGACTTGGAGCACCTAGGCGCTTTATGTAGCCTAGGTATGGGCGCCTAGGCGCTTGGTGCTCGTCTGGACTACTGCAGGTGGGCGCCTAGGCGCTTGGCTTGTGCCTGGCTTGGCCGCCTAGGCGCTTGGGCATGTCTTGTGCCTCTTGGTTTACTGTTTGCTTCTTTGTGCTCCCAACCTGCATACCACAACTTAAATTAAGACTTATTCTAAAACCATAACTAAGATAAACTACATTCTAAAATAAAAGAAAACTAACCAACATTAAAGATTCGCCTAAAAAAAATATAAATAAATAAATAAATACCCTACACCACTTAGCAATTCAATAACACTAAAAATGAGGGAAATGATTAGAAATATGAGAATTTGACAAATGGATATTCTTCTATTGAGCTCATAAGTGCTTGGCTTCCAGGGAGCGAGACCCCCGACTAGGTAGTCGTAGTGGCCATTAATCGAACCCGCCAAATATGTAATCTTGTCTCTTACCTTGAAATCAATTAAATATCGTGTTAGAGAACATAAGGGGTGTAACAAAACCTAAACTATAAAAGTTTAACCACTAAACAAACTAACAGTAAAGCAAATTAAACAAAATAAAAGTAAAAATAGAAAATAACAATAAAAATTCTTGGATTTCCTCCCAGTTAGCGCTTGGTTTATAGTCTTCATCCTGACTTTCTTCTCTGTTCTAATCAGCAAGGTTGACCGATGTCTTTGCACGATCAACACAACCCTCATAGTAGTGCTTCAATCTCTGACCGTTGACTTTGAAATTACGTTTAGCATCCGGGTCTTCCACCTCTACAGCTCCGCGAGGATAAACTTTTGTAATAATAAATGGCCCAGACCAACGGGATTTCAACTTTTCTGGAAATAATTTAAGCCTTGAATTGTATAATAGCACTGTTTGCCCTGCTTCAAACTTTCTTTCCAGAATTTTCTCATCATGCCACCTCTTAACCTTTTCTTTATATAACTTCGCATTCTCGTATGATTGGAGTCTAAATTCATCCATTTGGTTCAATTGTAAAAGGCGTTTCTCTCCCGCAGCAGACATATCAAAGTTTAACTTCTGAATTGCCCAATAAGCACTGTGTTCTAGTTCAACTGGAAGATGGCATGCCTTTCCATATACTAACTTGTATGGAGACATCCCTATCAGAGTTTTGTAAGCTGTACGATATGCCCATAAAGCATCATCCAACTTACTAGCCCAATCTTTCCGACTAGGGTTCACTATCTTCTCGAGGATTCGTTTTACTTCTTGGTTAGAGACCTCGGATTGACCACTTATTTGTGGATGATAAGCAGTAGCTATCTTATGAGTGACTCCGTACTTAGCGAGAATAGCTGAGAACTGCTTATTACATAAGTCTGTGCCTTCATCACTAATGATTGCACGAGGAGTGCCGAATCTAGAGAAAATAGTCTTCCGAATGAACTTAACCACAACGTTAGCATCATTGGTGGGCGATGCTATAGCTTCTACCCACTTCGAAACGTAGTCCACCGCTAGAAGTATATAGGAGTTGCTAAAAGATGATGGAAATGGTCCCATGAAGTCGATGCCCCAAACATCAAATAATTCGACTTCTAAGATCATGTTTAGTGGCATCTCTTGTCGCTTTGATATATTACCCACTCTTTGGCATCTGTCACATTTCAATGAAAACACACGGGCATCCTTAAAGAGTGTTGGCCAGAAGAATCTACATTGAAGCACCTTAGCTGTCATTCTTTCTCCCACAAAATGTCCACCATAGTCAGATGCATGACATTGGCAGAGAATATTTTCCATTTCAACTTCCGGAACACACCTTCTTATTACTTGATCTCCACACTGTTTAAATAATAACGGCTCATCCCATAAATACTGTTTCACATCATGTAGAAATTTCTTCTTCTGTTGACTTGTTAAATCTGGCGGAAACACCTTACTCACAATGAAATTTACATATTCTGCATACCATGGAGTATCCATCCTTACCGCGAACAGTTGTTCATCCGGGAAAAATTCATTGATCACTGTTGACTTATTATTTCTGCATCACTTGATAAGGTTCAAGAAGAAAAGCTACTAAGGGTACTTCGGCAATTCAAGACTGCTCTTGGGTGTACTCTTGTGGATATCAAGGGAATAAGTCCATCAATTTGCATGCATAAGATTCTATTGGAAGATGAAGCGAAACCGATTATTAAACAACAACGAAGACTCAATCCCATCATAAAGGAAGTTGTAAAAAAAGAAATCATTAAATGGTTGGATGCGGGAATTATCTACCCTATCTCAGATAGCTCATGGGTAAGTCCAGTTCATTGTGTGCCAAAGAAAGGGGGAATGACAGTAGTTGCAAATGAGCATAATGAATTGATCTCGACTCGAACAGTTACGGGTTGGCTGGTGTGTATGGATTATAGAAAGTTGAACAATGCCACTCGTAAGGACCCTTTTCCTCTACCATTCATAGATCAGATGTTGGACAAGCTTGCAGGGCATGAGTATTATTGTCTTTTGGATGGATACTCAGGTTATAACCAGATTGCCATTGCACCCGAGGATCAGGAGAAGACGACATTCACATGCCCATATGGTACCTTTGCTTTTCGCAGAATGTCTTTTGGATTATGTAATGCGCCGACAACATTTCAACGGTGTATGATGGCTATTTTCTCCGATATGGTCGAACAAAATCTCGAGGTATTTATGGATGATTTTTCAGTTTTTGGGGATTCATTTGATTATTGTTTGGAAAATCTCACTCTCGTGCTCAAACAGTGTATGGAAACGAATTTGGTTTTAAACTAGGAGAAATGTCATTTTATGGTGCAAGAGGGGATAATCTTGGGTCATCGAGTGTCATCAAAAGGAATTGAAGTTGATAGAGCTAAGATCAAAACCATCGAGAGCCTGACACCACCTATTTCAGTAAAGGGTGTTCGAAGTTTTTTGGGACATGCTGGTTTCTATAGATGATTTATAAAAGACTTCTCCAAAATCACGAAACCATTTTGCAATCTTTTGGAGAAGGATATCCCATTCAACTTTGATCAAGCATGCCTGGAAGCTTTTGATGTGTTGAAGAAGAAACTTGTTACCGCACTTGTAATCATAGCGCCAGATTGGAGTATCCCGTTCGAATTAATGTGTGATGCTAGCGACTTTGCGATTGTCGCAGTTCTTAGCCAACGAAAGGATAAAATTTTTCATGCTATATACTATGCTAGTAAGACATTAACGGATGCCCAACTGAATTATACCACTACCGAGAAGGAGCTATTAGAAGTTGTTTATGCATTTGATAAATTCCGATCATATTTGATTGGGACAAAAGTGATTGTGTTTACAGATCATTCGGCAATTAAGTACTTAATAGCAAAGAATGATGCAAAGACAAGATTAATTAGATGGGTATTATTGCTACAACAGTTTGACTTGGAGATCCGGGACCGAAAAGGAATAGACAATCAGGTTGCTGATCATTTATCACGATTAGAGAATGCAGAACTAATAACTGGAAAGGTAGAAGAAGAACCAAGGTAGGCATACCGTAGATGGTTAGGCAATGGCTTAAGTTCCAAGGTGGGCGGTTCTTCTAAAGATGATTTCACCTTTTCATCCGGCTTTCCCCAAAAATCCAGAGGTTCAAATTTTTGAAAACATCGTGTGAACTTCGGTGCTGAATCTAGCATTTGAACCCATTCTAGCACAGTTGAATCATCAAATAAAGTTTCACTAACCAATGCAGTTTCAAGAGGGTCTTCTTTCACAAATTCACTAAATACCTCTCTAGTTGCTTTTTTCAATCAGATCAACTCTAAAGCACTCTTCATATCCCTTCGAGAATTTTATAGCCTTGAAAACATTAAAAGTTACTTCTTCATCTTGGACTCTCATCGTTAACTCTCCCTTTTGTACATCAATTAATGTCCTTCCAGTGGCTAAAAATGGTCTTCCAAGGATAATGGGTATGTCTTTATCCTCTTCGTAGTCCAACACAATGAAGTCGGCTGGAAATATGAATTTGTCCACCTTCACTAATATGTCTTCCACAATGCCCCTAGGGTATGTCACTGATCTATCTGTGAGCTGTAAACAGATATTTGTTGGTTTTGGTGCTGGTAATCCCAACCGAGTATAGATCGAAAGCGGCATCAAGTTAATACTCGCACCCAAATCACACAAACATCTGTTAAAAAACTGGGGCTCAATCGTGCACGGTATGGTGAAGCTACCCGGATCCTTCAACTTCGGTGGTAACTTTCTTTGCATAATTGCGCTACATTCTTCTGTCAATGCTACAGTCTCGAACTCCCCTAGCTTCCTCTTTCTTGCTAAAATATCTTTCATGAATTTTGCATAGCTAGGCATTTGTTCTAAGGCATCTGCGAATGGAATGTTGATTTGCAGCTTTTTGAACACGTCTAAAAATTTTGAAAATTGTCTATCTAATTTCTGCTTTTGAAATCTTTGAGGAAACGGCACAGGTGGTACGACTATTGTTTGCTTATCTTCTTGTTGTTTTTTCACAACATTTTCCCCAGATTTACTTTCTGAATTTCCCCTCTCTTTTTCACCATCCTGGGCAGAAATTATTTTCTTTTGTCCGTCTAAATCTGTAGTTAACTCCTTCCAACTTCTGAGTGTAACTGCCTTACAATGTTCATTTCCATCATTCCTTGGATTTTTCTCAGTATCATTAGGTAAAGAACCAGGAGTTCTAGTATTCAAAGAACTAGCTATCTGCCCAATTTAATTGGTTCTCAAGATTCTTTATTGCAGCTGATTGGTTTTTCGTTGTGGCTTCAAACCGAGTTACCAATCTTGCCAACAATTCTTCCATTTGTGATAGCTTATCAGGTTGTTGGGATTGTTGATGTGGCTGAAATCCAGGTGGATATGATTGCCTTGGAGCTTGGGCTTGAGCATGTGACTTATTATTACTCCAAGAAAAATTTGAGTAGTTTCTCACTCCTGGATTGTAACTGTTTGGATAATTGCCCTGCTGCCTATTATAACTGGAAACAAACTAGACTGACTCAAATTTATTGCACATTGATCACTTGAGTGGCTACCCACACATATTTCACAAATAGTTTCCATTTTCAGAACTGGTTGTACCCCAAGTGCATCTATCTTCTTTGTAAGAGCAGAAATCTGAGCTGTCACTTGAGCTGATAATGTTGTCATCGCATCCACTTCATAAACCCCAACTGTCCTTAGCTGAGTCATTCTTACTGTTAGCCACTGATAATTATTAGCTGCCATGGTTTCAAGCAACTGATACCCCTCATCACAATTCTTGGCAATAATAGCTCCTCCCGCTGCAGCATCTATACTCTATCTCACTGTGCTGAATAAACCGTTATAAAAAGCTTGCACCTGAAGCCATTTAGGAATCCCATGGTGTGGACATTTTCGCAATGAGTCTTTAAATCTCTCCCATGTTTCATATAGTGATTCTGAATCGTGCTGAACGAAAGAGAAGATATCGTTCCTCAACTTTGCAATTTTTGCAGGCGGGAAAAACTTTGCAAGAAATTTCTGGGCTAGGTCGTTCCATGTTGTAATCAAGCCTAGTGGTAGTGAATGGAGCCAACTCTTAGCCTTATCTCTGAGAGTAAATGGAAACAGCCTTAGCCTTATTGCATCCTCTGACACATTATTGTACATGAAAGTATCGCAGATTTCTATAAAGCTGACTATGTGATCGTTCGGATCATCATTTGGTAACCCTCCAAACTGACATGAATTTTGAATCATTTGTATTGTCCCCGATTTTATCTCAAAACTTGTAGCAGTAATGGTAGACCTCGTAATACTCGACTGAATTTCAATAACCTGCGGCGTAGCATAATCCCGCAGTGCTTTTGGCTCTTTTTCAGCCATAGTATCTTTCTTATCAAGTGCCTCTTTGGTTTCTTTAACCCACTTACGCAACCGCTGAAACCTTTTGTCTATGTCGTCCTCGTAAGGCAATAAATCTAGCTTATTCGATCGCGTTTGCATACACTAGTCAAGAACACCTGACTAGAACAGAAAAGAAAAAGTTTGAATTAAGATTAAAGCTATAAAAATCAATAATGACAAAATATTAAACTAATTTCTTCGGCAACGGCGCCAAAAACTTGTTGCCTAATTTTTAATAGCACTTTACCACGCAAGTATATGCTTTCAATTGTAATATTCAGCAAGCAAGGATATCGTTCCCACGAGGAAATAAACTAATATTTATCGATTACTAATTCTAATGCAATTAATCCTATTTTAAACTACGAAATTTTGTTTGTGATTTGAAACTCAAACTTAACAAAACTAATGATTAAAAATCAAAATTTCACAAGAATAACTGCAGATTTAACAGGTTAAGATTACAACTTCCCTTGGTATTTCATTTAAATCAATTCACTTCCCATTTAAAGCAATTAATTAATATGAATCATTATCCAAGAAAGATTTATAAAATTCACACACTTTTTCCAAAACAGGTGAACAAATCCTCCTAACTCTGATCCTTAAGACACAAAATTACAAGGAACACCCTACTCAATTGATTCACTATATTCCTATGTGAGTCAAGTTAATTAGGGTTTACGCATAAATTCTTTCAAAGTATACAAAAGACACATAGGTATATTCCTATCCTACATGCTAATCATATTAACCCTATTCAGATTATATGAACAGATGTTTTCATATCCAGATCTCAATCTATACTCCATCTTCCAATTTTATATAGATTATCACAATAATTATTGGCCAAACAGTTAATCAATAAGCAAAAGATATAATAAACAATTCAATAAAAACCAACTTTTATTCAATGGGAAGGTCCAATTTAAACTACATACCAAGTTCCGTTGCAATCTTAATAAAAATTTAGTTCATGATAATAATAAAGAAAAACATCATCCAGATTAATAATCCAAACATCCCCGATAATTACAAAAGATAAAACTAGAGAAGAAAAGAAGAAACTCTGAATTTGCTCCAATACTCTCTCTTTGATCTTCAGCCCTTGCAATTCTCCTTCGTGTTTTCCTTCCTTGTTCTCTCTCCCAATCCCGTAAAAAATTAAGTGATACGTCTTTTCTAAAGTCTCCTCCTATTTGTATTAGTCTCCCACCTCATTCAGATTCCTTTTTGGCTTCAAAAACCAACTTGGCAGTAGAAAATCCTCCTTTTTGCCGCACATGAGCGCCTAGGCGCTCAACACAAACCATTTCCAAGCGCCTAGGCGCTTGACCAGGACCATGAAATTACAAAATGCCACTCAGTCTCTGAAATGACTAATTTGTCCCTCCAGCTCCAACCTACAAGAAATAAACACAAAACAGATAAAAAGATACTAAAAAATAATGAAAGATAACAATAATTAAGTTTAATAATATCGGATTCATATGTATAAAGCCTACTCATCATGTTATGACAAATTCATACAATGACGGCATCCTCAAATGGACTGTTAATACAGTATGGCATCATGACGTCATTCTCGAAAATATTTTCAAAAATTTTAATTTGCCAACGGGGTTTGGCTACACTTAAATAATTCGATTGAATTGAATTATTGATATGAGTCTATGCTATTTTATTTAGCTAGACAAACATTTATAAAACTCTAAGAGTTCTTTGAAAATTTTCCCGAACCAAATTGTTTTGGTGCGAAATCTAATAAGACTGAGGTAAATTATGCGCCCAAGACGGATATGAGAAACAGATAAAACCAGTATTACTGGGCCAGTCCTGGGCATACTGGGCTAATCACCATCTGTGTCTTCAGGGTAAGATGTTTTGCGGATGAATTTCCTATAACCTTTACGAAAATGACAGGAAATAGTCTATAAAACCCCTCAGCACAATTTGAATTTTTTACTCTTGTGAGTGGTGTATTGGGTAGCATGAGCGAATGTGTGTGAATGATGTATGATGAATGGCGAATGGTTCAAGGTGTAAGGTAAATTTCGAGGACGAAATTTTTAGAAGAAGGGGTGAATGTGACAACCCGAGAATTTAGAATATTTTAAAAAATTTTATTAATTAATTTAAGGTTCGAAATTAGAACCTAGACAAAAAATAAGTGTATGCGTTTGATATTTTTCAGAAGGAATTTTGAGGGTTTCAAAATTCTGTGAAAGATTTAGGTGAATTATTCAGGATTAAGTGAATACGTGATTATGTTATGTGGATATGGTAGTATATGTGTACAGTATGTGGTTAAGGGTCAAGGGTTGACCAGATAAACGATATCTGTATAAGATTAGTTAGGGTAAAGCTTAATTAATTAACAAACCCTAATCTAATTACAAAATTTAATTTCTAAATTAGGAAATTAATTTTTCTATTAGAAACCCTAATTCTGGGTTTAAAACCCTAACGACCAATTACGACCCTAATTGCTAAATTAGCGATTTTAATTAGGAATTGTTAATCCTATTTAGCAAGATTAAAGTTATCATTAAGAAATTTTAATATAATTAGAAAATCTTAATTATAATTTAGAAATGTTAATTTTTAAAACCTAAATTTGAAATTTTAGAAAATTATTGCAAATCCTAAGGGTTTCAAATCCTAAATCCTAAGGTTTTCCAAATCCTAAATCCTAAGGGTTTGGCTAATTTACATGTATGCCATTACATTAAGTGCGAAACAACCAAAATGGCCTTTCTTAAACTTGAGTAAAAGATTTTGCAAATCTTGTGAGTCATCCCTATAATGTTTATCCCATGTGCTCTATATCTATTTTATATTAGATAGGAGTGCCACCTAGCAACTTGATGCATTGAACCAAGCCATTTATATAGATTAAAGAGAGACAAAATGCTAACTCATATGATGCATTTTTATGTTGTCTGACAGCCTTATGTCAGGGCTCGTAGATCTGTGTGTATTAAGTTTTATGTGTGTTTTATGTTGTAGATTTGTTCTCTGTTGTTAGGACGTGGATCTGAAACTTGAATCAAACTCAGATAATGTACATATTGCAAGATATGATCGGTCAAAGTGTGTTGACCGAGCATTACTAACTTAGTTTCTGGGCAACCCACAAACCTAGAAAGTCTGACAATGATATTGCAGGCCTTGGTCTTGATTTTCTATTATGTTTTATGTCATGTTGTTGTTTTGTAGTTGTAGCTTGACAGGAGATCTACACTTTCAAACCTTTAGATCATCCAGATCTGTAACAGGATCGTAGAAATTCATGGTTAAACCACCGTTGACCAACTGACCGGATGAAGATTCTGGGAAAACCCAGATCTTCAAGGACCGTTTCCTGACCCCTAGTTTGACCTGCCTTAATCCCATAGATTCGGGGTTGTTATGATGTTCTAATTTTATTTCGTTGTACCCTGACATGTGATCTACCTTATGGAACCAATAGTTTGCCCAAAAAGATTACAGAATACCAGTTAGAAGGATCGAAAACTAGTACCCTTGATTATTCTTCATTTTTTGGAAAACCCAGAAATGAAGAAC
Source organism: Panax japonicus (assembly GCA_020205505.1). Taxonomy (NCBI): domain Eukaryota; kingdom Viridiplantae; phylum Streptophyta; class Magnoliopsida; order Apiales; family Araliaceae; genus Panax; species Panax japonicus. Next base: position 64,473,189 of record CM035113.1, read on the forward strand.
AACGTTGCCAGATTTTTCTGGAGCTTAGATCTCTCAGATGTATTGTTGTATGATCATGAACTTAATATAATTAGAAAATCCTAATTATAATTTAGAAATGTTAATTTTTAAAACCTAAATTAGAAATTTTAGAAAATTTTTGCAAACCCTAAGGGTTTTAAACCCTAAACCCTAAGGTTTTCCAAACCCTAAACCCTAAGGGTTTGGCTAATTTACATGTATGCCATTAAATTAAGTGCGAAATGACCAAAATGCCCTTTCTTAAACATGAGTAAAAGATTTTGCAAATCTTGTGAGACATCCCTATAATGTTTATCCCATGTGCTCTATATCTATTTTATATTAGATAGGAGTGTCACCTAGCAACTTCATGCATTGAACCAAGTCATTTATATAGATTAAAGAGAGAGAAAATGCTAACTTTATGTTTCATTTGAACCAAAGCTTTCTCTCTCTAAGATTTTGAAAATGGAAAGAGAAAGAACGTGATAAGATATGTTATGATCATATTCTAGCTTACCAACATCAGATCATCAAGTATCAGATTCAAGATTTGGGCATTCAAAAGGTATAAAACTCAAACATGTAGATCTATGTATTTTATGTTAAAAGTTATGGTTTATTGTCAAACATGTAGATGTTAATTAGTGATCTGGGTTGATATATCAGGGATCTATACCATCTAGATACACGAAATCAAAAAAAATTTAAACTGACTTTGAACCTTAAAAATGTTGTCTGGCAGCCTTATGTCAAGGCTCGTAGATCTGTGTGTATTAAGTTTTATGTGTGTTTTATGTTGTAGATTTGTTCCCTATTGTTAGGACGTGGATCTGAAACTTGAATCAAACTCAGATCATGTACATATTGCAAGATATGATCGGTCAAAGTGTGTTGACCGAGCATGACTAACTGAGTTTCTAGGCAACCCAAAAACCCAGAAAGTTTGCAATGATATCGCAGGCCTTGGTCTTGCTTTTCTATTATGTTTTATGTCATGTTCTTGTTTTGTAGTTGTAGCCTGACAGGAGATCTACACTTTCAAACCTTTAGATCACCCAGATATGTAACAGGATCGTAGAAATTCTTGGTCAAACCACCGTTGACCAACTGACCGGATTAAGATTCTGGGAAAACCCAGATCTTCAAGGACCGTTTCCTGACCCCTAGTTTGACCTACCTTAATCTCTTAGATTCAGGGTTGTTATGATGTTCTGATTTTATTTCGTTGTACCCTGACATGTGGCCTACCTTATGGAACCAATAGTTCGCCCAAAAAAATTACAGAATACCAGTTAGAAGGATCGAAAACTAGTACCCTTGACTGTTCTTCATTTTTTGGAAAACCCAGAAATGAAGAACAATGTTGTCAGATTTTTCTGGAGCTTAAATCTCTCAGATGTATTGGTGTATGATCATAAACTTGATATGTAGTTGTAGTATTTCACTTATACTACAACGTTAACACTTCTACCAGCCCAGAAAACTCTTAGATCATAGATTAATTACTGCTCAAACCACCCACCTCGTTAACTGACGATGAAGCTCAAGAAAACTCAAGAACAGCTGAAGAACACTTATAGCGACGGGTCTGTCGCTATATGCCCCTTTAGCGATAGTTTCTATTTATTTTATTTTCTGATTTTTCAAAAATTATTTAAAAATAGATAAAAAATGGTTTTTAATTATTAAAAATACATAATAAATTTTGAAAATTTATTTAAAGTCTGAAAAATAGTTTTTAATTATTTTGAGAATATTTCATAAATATTTAATATTTTTGGAATATAAATTGTATTAATTTATTTAATCATAATATTAAATAAATGATTTAAAAATGATTTTAATTCATGAAAAATTCTGAAAAATAATATTATGATATAAGAAAACATTTAAAGATATTTTCAGTGACTTTTAATATTTTGTGATGAATTTCACTAATTAATTAATATTAATGATAATTAGTTTATTTAATGAATATATTAAATAAATTATGGGAAAATAGAATTAATGATTTATAAATCATATAAAAATGATTTAAGTGTTATAAAAATATTATAAGTTATAAAATATAACTTTTGATATTTTTTATGAAAATATTAATATTTTAATATTAATAGTAATTAGCGGATAATGAATTTAACGTTTTAAAAACCATATAAATATGATTTTATGGTATTAAAAATACTTTGATATATTATAAATATATTATAATATTATGACATGTATTTCAATAATATTTGATAATAAATAAATATTAATGATAAAGGAATTATATGGTATTTAATTCATTTAAATATGTTTTTAATGATTGAAAATCAAGATAAATAGTAATAATTATTTAAAAATTATTACGAGCTTATGAAAAATATTTTGACTGTTATTAAAATTATTTGAGTTAATTGTTATGTATTAGTCAGAGTTTAAATAAACTTAGACTCGATAAAAGTCCGACTAGACCGTCGTAACGTTAGAATTTTGTCGAATTTAAGTCAGACTGAAATAGTTTGACTTAATACCGTGTATTATATGTGTAATAGACTGATATGGTTATGTATTATGTGTTATGTGCTTAGGTTATTCCATGTATATCTATATATATATAGTATTATATTGTGATGATATTATTCTAATATTGGAGATCTATAATACTAATATTAGGTCTTTGGATAAAGCGATATAAATTGCGTAGCGGTAATCAACGGTTCAGGCAAGTTTGTTTTACTTAACTCTACTACGAGTGTTTTCATTTGGATAATCTCATGGTTAATCATTGCTGGTTGCCATGAATTGTACTCTGTACATATTGCATGTATAAGTCAGGTATGAAAGGTTGATCACCTTCATTACCAGTTTGTTTCAGATATATTTGTTCATGTATAATACTTGTTCAGTCATAAATTTGTTCCTGCTAGTTCACAATTATATTGTTGAATTATAGCCAGCTAATTATTCAAATCATTTCAATCGTGATATATCGTTATATTGTTGAATTTAAACTTGTTGGGCAACTTTCATGCTCACCTTGTTATATCATGATAAAACATTGAAGATTAAGACGAAAGCGTCGGATACAGGAAAAGATTAAAGAAAGTTCCATCTTTAGTTTATGTATGTGATTAAGAATGTAATAGTGTAGTTTGATAATAAAGTTATGTGTTAGATATTTATGAATTATGTATAGGTTAAGGTTACTCGACCTTGGGGAATAGTGTGTAATGTAATGTATAAACAATTTATGTTTATATCTTTCGCAAATAGTAATAGTTGTATAGAATGATCGAACCGGATCTGAGGTGATTTAGGACCTGGATTCGGGGTCGTCACAATTGGTATCAGAGCTGTTGGTTATGAAGCTTAGGTAGGAATACCTGAGACCAATAACCGCAGTGATTAGGATAAGTACTAACTCAAATAGAGTTAGTCGGTCGGTAAGATTCGAAGATGAATCTCGGCGAGTTAAAAGATACAGAGTTCCCTAACTTTGATAATATAGTTGAACGGTAGTGATGAATAGATAGATTCTGAAAGACTAAAAGCAAAGTGATAGAATATCGTAAAATAAAATGATCAAGGCGTAGAAATGAATCGTAACATATATAATGAGATCACCCCGTGATCGGATAAGGTTATAGTATGGAATAAGAACCAATCAAATGATTGAAAAATTTACAGCAACGATTGTTGTGACAGTTGTACTATGAATTGGTACAGATTCAGGAAAGGATTATGAATACAGATTAAATAAATTACGTATTGAGAAGCGGGTAAGTGTTAGGTGGGGATTCAATTGAGGATTCATGTCAGCAGCTGAGTTGTATGATTCTTTGTGTGGGCGGGGAATTGTACTTGGTGTAACAACTACTTAGTTCTGACAATGATAATCATTGAAATGTTGTGTCACGTTATTTGCTATATGCATGTTAAGAGGGTGATTCCTTTCTCATGTGTATAACAGATAGATAGGTCATAGGTAGAGGATATAAGGTTAAGTACGAGTTCTTGAAACTCATACTTATGTGACATACTTAACTCATAGTTATATGAAATGTTTATGAACCCCTCAGCGAATGGACGCCAAAGGTCTGTCTAGGAAAAGTTCTTAAACTCATATGATTGTGGCAATTTATGGACTCATAAGTGTGGTTTTATGAACTGGGTATAGTTGTGTATAAATGAAGTATTGAGGATAATAGGAATAGATAGATTGTTAAGCAAATGATTATTATTGAAGAATTAAGTTTTCCAAAACTCTTACCTATGCTAGATTTTAAAATGATTGCAATCAAGCTAAATACACACTATGTGCTTTTAAAAAAAATGTAGCCTCGTAATCATTTTTGAAACGGTTTAAAGTATAGTCTATGCTACTTATTTTAGCTAGACGCAAATGAATTGAAATATCAAAAATATATTTTTATTTATCACTCATGTACCATGTAACCTGGTGCAGAGATGATAAAAATTTGATAGAGTTGTAAATACAGGAATCCTTAGTGTGAATTTGATCTAAAATCGTTATTCCACTATTGTATGATGTGTTATGACAAAGTCATACAATGACGGCATCCTCAAACGGACTGTTAATACAGTACGACATCATGACGTCATTCTCGAAAATATTTTCAAAAATTTTAATTTGCCAACGGTGTTTGGCTACACTTAAATAATTCGATTGAATTGAATTATTGATATGAGTCTATGCTATTTGATTCAGCTAGACAAACATTTATAAAACTCTAAGAGTTCTTTGAAAATTTTCCCGAACCAAATTATTTTGGTGCGAAATCTAATAAGACTGAGGTAAATTATGCGCCCAAGGCAGATATGTGAAACAGATAAAACTAGTATTACTGGGTCAGTCCTGGGCCTACTGGGCTAATCACCCTCTGTATCTTCAGGGTAAGACGGTTTGCGGATGAATTTCCTAAAACCTTTGTGAAAATGACAGACAATAGTCTGTAAAACCCCTCAGCACAATTCGAGTTTTTTTACTCTTGTAAGTGGTGTATTGGGTAACATGAGCGAATGTGTGTGAATGGTGTATGATGAATCGTGAATGATTCAAGGTGTAAGGTGTAAGGTAAATTTCGGGGACAAAATTTTTAGAAGAAGAGGTGAATGTGACAACCCGAGAATTTAGAATATTTTTAAAATTTTTATTAATTAATTTAAGGTTCGAAATTAGAACCTAAACAGAAAATAAGTGTATGTGTTTGATATTTTTGAGAAGAAATTTTGAGGGTTTCAAAATTCTGTGAAAGATTTAGGTGAATTATTCAGGATTAAGTGAATACGTGATTATGTTCTGTGGATATTGTTGTATATGTGTACAGTATGTGGTTAAGGGTCAAGGGTTGACCAGATAAACGATATCTGTAACAAACCCTAATTATATATTAAGAACGACAACGTTCGGGTAGAAAACCGTTATGAATTCTAAGAAACCTTAGAAACTAGTTCTGGAAACCCTAATTTTAGTTTCGGAAATTCGAAACCCTAATTCGGTGTATAAAATCCTAAATTGGGAACTTAATGACGAAAGTGTAAATAATTATAAGATTAGTTAGGGTAAAACTTAATTAGTTAGCAAACCCTAATCTAATTACGAAATCTAATTTCTAAATTAGGTAATTAATTTTTCTATTAGAAACCCTAATTATGGGTTTAAAACCCTAATGACCAATTGCGACCCTAATTACTAAATTGGTGATTTTAATTAAAAATTGTTAATCCTAATTAGCAAGATTAAAGTTATGATTAAGAAATTTTAATATAATTAGAAAATCCTAATTATAATTTAGAAATGTTAATTTTTAAAACCTAAATTAGAAATTTTAGAAAATTATTACAAACCCTAAGGGTTTCAAACCCTAAGGTTTTTTAAACCCTAAACCCTAAGTGTTTGGCTAATTTACATGTATGCCATTAAATTAAGTACAAAAGGACCAAAAAGCCTTTTCTTAAACTTGAGTAAAAAATTTTGCAAATCTTGTGAGTCATCCATATAATGCTTATCCCATGTGCTCTATATCTATTTTATATTAGATAGGAGTGCCACCTAGCAACTTGATGCATTGAACCAAGCCATTTATATAGATTAAAGAGAGAAAAAATGCTAACTTTATGTTTCATTTGAACCAAAGCTTTTTATCTCTAAGATTTCGAAAATGGAAAGAGAGAGAAAGTGATAAGATAGGTTATGATCATATTCTAGCATACCAACATCAGATCGTCAAGTATCAGATTCAAGATTTGGGCATTCAAAAGGTATAAAACTCAAACTTGTAGATCTATGTATTTTGTGTTAAAAGTTATGGTTTATTGTTCAAAGTGGTGTATTAAGATGTCAATTAGTGATCTGTGTTGATATATCAGGGATTTATACCATCTAGATACACGAAATCAAAAATTTTTGAAACTGACTTTGAACCTTAAAAATGTTGTCTGACAGCCTTTTGTCAGGGCTCGTAGATATGTGTGTATTAAGTTTTATGTGTGTTTTATGTTGTAGATTTGTTCTCTGTTGTTAGGACGTGGATCTGAAACTTGAATCAAACTCAGATCATGTAAATATTGCAAGGTATGATCGGTCAAAGTGTGTTGACCGAGCATGACTAACTGAGTTTCTGGGCAACCCACAAACCCAGACAGTCTGACAATGATATTGCATGCCTTGGTCTTGATTTTCTATTATGTTTTATGTCATGTTGTTGTTTTGTAGTTGTATGCTGACAGGAGATATACACATTTTCAAACCTTTAGATCACCCTGATCTGTAACAAGATCGTAAAAATTCATGGTCAAACCACCGTTGACCAACTGACCGGATTAAAATTCTAGGAAAACTCAAATCTTAGAATGATCGAACCGGATCCGAGGTGATTTAGGACCTGGATTCGGGGCCATCACAGAAGGCGTAAGAAATAAGTAGTATTAGTATTACTATGTATGATTCTATGTTGTGTATGTGATAGGTATATCTGTATAAGGTAATATTTTTAACTTTTATATAAGTTGTGGCAGCGATTCCTGACTCTTGAGTCACAAAGGGATAACGGATGATTAAAGCAATATGTGTTATGGTATGTCAAGTGTTATGAGTATGAATCTATAATGGATTAATGAAATAAGTTGGTATAAAGATAGTAGTTAATTATATGAGTATTGGTTAATGCAGAAAACCAAAATTTTAAAATAGATAGTATTTTGAGTACATGATTATTCGAATATAAAGTTTGGTGTTATATGATTATACGTATATGATAAGGCTTAGAATAAAGAATAAATTATGATAATGACACCAAGGAGACGAAAATAAAATACACGGACAGAAGAACCTGTCAACAAAGCTGGAAGACAACCAGACCCGATACAGAATTTTGGGAATATGGATGATCAAGCTATACAGAACGAAATACCAGTCGCCGAAAGATCAGCCAGATAATCGATCAAAGAACGACAAAGACTTTAAGGTCGTCGTACTGCCACGATTCGGAAGATCAACTGACCTTGTTGACGCGTTTGTCATATCTAGGATAACGAAGGGGGCAAAAGGTAGTTTCGTCACCTATATGATAAAAGGAAAGGAGATAAAGGATAAGTCTGTGTATTTTAAGTGTGAATCAATGGAGTATAAGGTGGAAGATTGTCCAAGAAGGAGAAGGGAGGCAATGAATGCGCAAAAAAGGAAAGGCAGGAGGACATTGGCGACGATGGGACCAACATCAACCGCAAGCGTCTTCAACATGACCATTCAAGAAACTGTGGCAGTCGTGGATGCAATTCCAGGTATTACTCGAACAAATTTTATTTTCTTATATATTATTTTCTTATATATAGTAAATTATTTTATAAATTATTTTGAAGGAGGAATTTGAGTTCTTTTAGAAATCAATTTTCCGTATAAGCAGATAGATAAGCTTTATGATGAATAGTTAAAGATCAGTTCGATCAATTTTTATCGAGATCTACTCGCGATGATTGTGTATGCTATGTACCCTGGTATGTATAGGTTTTAAAACGGTAATTTCGGGGACGTAATCTTTATAAAGGAGGGTGAATTTAACAACTCGATATTTTCTATAAAAATAAATCAGAAATTTTGTGTATAAAATTTTTTTTATTTAATTTAAAGATGATGATTTGTACAAGATAAGGTGTATGTGTATTTATGTGATAAATAAAAATATATTTATTACATGAATGCATACAAATAATTTTATTTTAGAATTATTGATTATCATAAAGTATATTTTTATAATAATAGTAGAAATGGTTTTATTAATTATTTTCCATAAAAATATAGTTATATATTATTTAAATAATATATGAAATGATTTTCTTTGAATAATTATAATAATTATTTTATTTTATTATATGAATTTAATTTATATTAATTAAGTTAATTATTTTAACTTAAATAATAAAGGTATATATGCCAGATAAATCAGATATAGAATCCAAACCCTAATTTTGGATTTTTATCAAGGAATGAGAATAATAATATTATATTATTATTTGTCATTGTTAGAAATATGTATGTTATGTGTGTAAGGTAAATGTAACAACCCGATATTTTCTATAAAATTAAATCAGAAATTTTGCGTATAATTTTTTTATATATATATATATTTTAAGGATGAGGATTTGTACAAGATAAGGTGTATATGTATTTATGTGATCAATAAAAATATATTTATTATACGAATTATTACAAATAATTTTATTTTAGAATTATTGATTATTATACAGTATATTCTTATAATAATTAATTTTATAGTAGAAATGTTTTTATTAATATTTTCTATGAAAATATATTTATATATTATTTAAATAATATATGAAAGGATTTTCTTTGAATAATTATAATAATTATTTTATTTTATGAATTTTGGTACAGATTATTAAGTTAATTATTTTACCTTAATTATTAAGGTTAAATATGGAAGATAAATCAGATATGGAATCCAAACCCTAATTTTAGATTTAGATCAAGGAATGAGAATATGAATATAATATTATTTTAATTCGGTGCTATGAATATGTACAACATAAGTGTACCATGATAATGGTTATCAATTATGATACAATATTACAAAACTCTAGTATTATTTTATTAAACCCTAATTCGATAGTCAAATGAGACTGTAAGATTTCAAGTAATTACGTATGTTACGAATGTCACGTGTTATGTGTTATGTTGTGTATTAAGTGATTAATTAGATAAACCTTAATTTAATTTCTAGAAATCCTATTATTTATATTACCAACCCTAATTATTGGAATAAAACCCTAATTGCTAAATTACAAACCCTAGTTATTAATTTAGCAAGCTTAATAGTAATTAGTAGATTATAAAGCCTAATTTATAAGTCCTAAGTGATTAGGAAACTTAATTTCATTAAGAAACCCTAATCAACATTTTAGAAAACTAAGATTTCCTATTTTGCCCTTAATACACAATTCTAGATTTAGAGCTTATGAAATCCTAGGATCAAACCCTAAGGGTTAAAACCTAATAAGTGTGAGAAGTTACCAAAGTACCATGCACTTTATAAGTCAAATGACCAAATTTCCCTTCTAGAATTGTTTAAATAGATAACTTGTATAGGTTGCCATAACTTTAGTTGGTAAACCAACTCAACATAGCCATGTGGTCTAGTAATAGCCTTTAATCAATAAGCATGATCAACCCTAACCATTTCATCAAGTTATATATAGATTGAGAGAGAGGAAAGTTCATAACTTTGTCCCAATTTCTCACACATACACCACCAAGCTTTTCACTCTCTAAACCCACGAAAATAGTTAGCATTTCAGTTCCTTAGTGAGTTCCCAGAACATCAAGATCAGATTAGGAGCAGAAGGTCAAAATTTGGTTCATAGAGGTATAAGACCCAACTTAGAAAATTTGATCTTTATGCTATGTTGGATTAGATGTTAGAATGTTTAGATATGTTGTATGATGTGTAAATTAATGTTCTGGGTTGGTATTGAGTGAATCCATAACATTTATATGCTCAAATTTAAGTTTTTACAAAATCTGGGAAATTTTCAAAAGTGGTCTGACAACCGAATGTCAGACCGTGTAGATCTTGCTCTTGTCATCATTTTGTTGTTTAAATGTTTAAACATGTAGTATGCTAGGAGTACTTTGATTTAGAATTGAAACCATGCTTAAATCATGTGTACATTTCGTCTTATTAATGGTCAAACCTCGTTGACCAAGCATGACCAAGGAGTTTTCTGGGTAACCCAGAAACTCATTATCCGGGTCTGACAAGATTTTCGAAGATTTATAACTGTCAGGTTTCATGTGTTTTGATGATGTCTTTGTGCTTATGTTATAACCTGCTATATGGGCTTTAGATCCGTGCCTTTATATCACTTATATAACAAATATAATGGAATTAATCGATGGTCAAACTAGCCTGGACGAGAATGAACTCAGTTTTCTGGGTAACCCAGAAAACTGATGAACGTTATCTCTAGCAAGGTTTGACCGTGTGATATATTATGAATCTGATGTTGTTTTACTGACCTGACGAATGATATATGTAGTATGACGTGATAACTACAACCCTGACCCATTATAACACATTAACAGTAGCCAGAACCCTCGATTAAATGAGCTACAAGGAGACCACTCGAGACTGTCTGGGTTTCGGGGTAACCTAGAAAACCTAGAACATGTCTGACAGATAGTTTGAGTCTTTATAGCTTACTAGTATGTTGTAATCTGACCCAGAACTTGATGGATACTTGTAGTTCTACACTAACACTACAAGATCGGATCAATAGATAGCCCAGAAACACAATACTCATTAAATTATTCATGGTCAAAGTAGGTCACTTGAAACTGAGTTTGAATGTTGTTGAGCCTCAAGAACACCTAAGACGGCAGATTTTTGTCGCTATAGCATACAACGACGGTTTTTAATTTATTTAATTTCTGAATTTCCGAAAATTGATTAAAAATAGAAAATATATAAATTACAAAAAAAAAGTTTTAAAAAATATTTTAAATTATGAAAAATAATGTTTAACTATTTGGGACATTTTTATTAATATTTATAATTATTTGAATATTAATGATATTTAATTTATTTAATTTGTGTATTAAATAAATTAGAGAAAAATGATTTTAATGTTATAAAAAATTATTTGAAATAAGAATAAAGTATTTTAAAATATGTTTAAGTTATAAATGTAACTTTTAATATTTTGTGATGAATTTCATTAATTAATTAATATTAATGATAATTAAGTTATTTATTGAATATATTAAATAAATTATGAAAAATTAAATTAATGATTTAAAAATGATAGCAAATTTATTTAAAGGTTATAAAAGTATTTTAAGTTATAAAATATAACTTTTGATATTTTATCATTAAAAATAGTAATATTTAATATTAGATGATATTAGATTTATTTAATAATTATATTAAATAAATAGTTTAAAAATTGTTTTTACTTATTTAAAAATCATCAAAAAGGAAATAAATGAATTAAAAATATTTTAAGTTATGATTAAGGACTTTTAATATTTTGATAAGTAATACATTAATACTTTAATATTAATGATAATTATTTAAAAATTATTTTAATTCTTTTAAAAATCATTTAAGGGTAATATTAATACTTTAAAGGTATTTTGTGTTATTATAAATAACTTTAACATTTTGGCAAAGGTTTCATTAATAGTTTTATATTAATTAAATATTAATGATAATATGATGGTTTAATATATAAATCATTTAATAATGATTCCGATGTTTAAAAATTCATGATAAATTATAATAATTATTTAAATATTATTATAAGGCTATAAAAAATGGTATGACTGATATTTGCATCTATTGAACTACAGAATAGAGTCTTAGACTCGATAATTACCCGATAAAGTCGTCGGTACACCGACATATTTCAGAAATTGATCCGGACTTAGATAATTTGATTAGATATGTGTTTATTTGTGATTCAATGGTTGTGGAATATATGTGACAATGTGATTAGGTTATGTGCTGACTGCAATAAGCAGTTCTATATGTTATAGTATGTTGTTCTAATCGAACGAATGATCTTATTACTGATAGGTGTTACATAAAGATAGAACTAAGTTACGAACTGTAAGTAGCGCATCAGGCAAGTATCCTAACTTTGCATTTTCATTATGCAATGGACAAGTGTAAGAATATTTCAGAATTATACTATTACTGTACAGATTGTTAAACCTATATTATATACGCCCATTAATTATCAACATGTTAGTATATGGTAATTCAGATATTTATTCTATTCGTTAATTTTTATAAATGATTATACAAGTGTCCCCACTTGGATAGTCATTGTATTTAATCACATGTTGATACACCTTTGATATACATATATGTTGAATTATATATTATTGTTGGATAAGATAAAACCTTTTGTTTGGAACCCTGACAAGTATGAACATCCCGAACATGGGAATATTTTTATGCGCTACGGCGTACAAAAGATGAACGATAATATCGTTCTAGCAATGTAGTATTGATCAATACAGGGCCTATGGGATGTACACCCTCGTGCCCGTAAGTTATGACAGTTTGCAGATGAAGTTCTGTCTAACCTTTTCGAAATGAAAACAATGTTCATAGTATGTCACTTAAACCTTACTTATAGCCAGTACATAGTTTCAGAAATTTGAAAGAGGGTTGTTATGTTATTATTATCGATACAGATTACTTCACAACTATTGACTTGTTGTAGAAGGGTATTACAATGAAAACATTTAAATCCTTTTAGCTTATATATATATATATATATATATATATATAATTGCTATTACTTGTTGGGCACTCAAATATTCATCCTTGCTTAATTTAAATGTTTGCAGCTAGGCATGAACAACTCGAAGGTTCAGATAAGAACAAGTGAAAAGGAAAGCAAACAGAGCATGTTTAAATGGTATCTTTTGTAATAGTTAGACAATATATATAGACAATGATATGTATTATATATCATGTAAAGAATTATAGTAAAGGTTGCGTAATTGGGATTAGACTCTGATAAATGTAAGTTGAGTTTGATAATTATATTATTGTTATTATTATTAGTATTAATCCGCTCATAAAAATGGTATCGTGAAGAACCGAGTTCGGGTTTCAAGTACCTGAGTTTGTGGTCTTTACAGTAAATATGTGAATCAGTTTTAGCGTATCATGATAAACCCTAGTATTATTTTAATAAACTCTAATTGGATAGTCAAATAAGACTGTAAGATTTTAAGTAATTACTTTAGGTTATGAATGTCATGTATTATTAATTTTAAATCTAAGTATGGAAAACCTTAATTAATTAGGAACCCTAATTAATTAAGAACCCTAATTTCTAAATTAGTAAACCTAATTTCTAAATTTGGAAATCCTAATTTGAAACTCAATTATGAGTTCAAGACTGTTATATAACTGTGTTATGTGATTTACGTGGTGTATTATAGAATTTAATATTAATTATAAAAACCCTAACTAATTAGAAACCCTAATTAATTAAGAACCCTAATTACTAAATTTGGAAACCCTAATTTGAAACTCAATTATGAGTTAAAAACGGTTATGCAATTGTGGTAAATGAATTATGTTACGTATTATAGAATTTAATGTTAAATAGTGAAACCTAATTAATATTTAGAAATTCAAATTTCTAGAAACCCTAATTTCTTAATTAGTAAACCTAATTTCTAATTTAGGAGTCCTAATTGCTAATTTAGCAAGGTTGATTATGATTATTGATTTTAAACCCTAACATTCATGTATAATTTAATTAGAACTTTAATCTAATTTAGAAAATCCTAATTTACAAATTTTAGAAACTAAAATTTATTTTATTTTATTTTTTACAAACCCTAAAATGTAATTCTAGAATGCAATTATTGGAAAACCTTAGGGTTAAACCCTAAGGGTTTGCCAAAAGACCAAAGTGCCATTAAATTTGTGAACCAAAAGACTATTATGCCCTTATTATATAATTGAGGATAACTTGTCAAATTAGTTAATGCTTTAGTTTGTGACCTAAACCAACCACCCCATATGCTCTCTAATGCTAGCAATCAGCCTCTAGATTAGCAAAATACAATGTATACAAGCATTATATATAGATTGGAAAGAGAAAATAATACACTTGCTAGCTCATTTTACCCAACTCTCATCCTTGACTCTCTCAAGCTCAAACCACCAAAAATATGATTTCAATTTGTACTTTCAACTTCCCTCTCTCCTTTTAGTTTAGTGGGACAGGTGTCGACTTTTGCTTGGCTCTACGATTTTGACTGATAAGGATTGTACCGTTTTGCCCTTAGCTCCTGCAGAACTAAGGTGTCCTTAGGGAGGACTACCATCGTTGAGGTAGTTTGTCTTTGTCGAGTGATCTACGATCGTCGAGTCTATCCAGTATTCGTCGTGTATGATCTACGATCGTCGAGTATGTCCAGCATTCGTCGTGTCTGATCTACGATCGTCGAGTCTGATCAGCAACCGTCGTGTCTGATTTACGATCGTCGAGTCTGTCCAGATATTTGTGATGAGTTTTTGACATAACATTCTTTTAAGGTAACTCAGAATGGGCCAACCTCTTGGAGTGAGTCAAGGGTTAGGTTTGTTCCTGAGGCGCTTATCAGAGGGATTGCTGTGTTTTGAAGCTTATCATCACAGGATGCATTCTTTCTTTGTTGATGGGGCTTTTGTCATCGTTGTATCTGCACTACGATGGTTGAGTTTTTGCTACGATCGTTGAGGTAGTTGTCTCTTTAACTCTAAATCGTGGACTTTCCTAGATCATGTCTACAATTTTGAGTTTAGCCTTTGTATCTGTTATGGTTAGCACAATCTAGAGCATATATTTTATGGTTGTAGATTTAGCATGCCTAGCTCATTTATTAACTTATTAAATATGGATTCGTCTAGAGGTTTTGTAAAAACATCAGCAAGTTAATTTTTAGTAGAGATATATTGTAAAGATATAGTTCCATTTTGCACATGATCCCTAATGAAGTGATACCTTATTTCTATATGCTTAGTCCTAGAATGCATAACAGGATTATGACTTATTGCTATGGCACTTGTGTTATCATAGTGAATGGGAATAGATTTGAAATCAAACCCATATTCAGCTAGCTGATTTTTCATCCATAGGATCTGAGCACAGCAACTGCCAGAAGCAATGTATTCAGCTTCTACAGTTGAAGTAGACACTGAGTTTTGCTTTTTGCTAAACCAGGACACAAGTTTGTTTTCTAGCAATTGACATGTGCCACTGGCACTCTTTCTATCTATTTTGCATCCTGCAAAATCAGCATATGTGTATCCTGTTAGTTCAAATAAGGATTCCTTGGGGTACCAAAGCCCCAAGTAAGGTGTACCCTTGAGATACCTGAAGATCCTCTTTACAGCAGATAAATGTGACTCTTTAGGGTTAGCCTAAATTCTAGCATATATGCATGTTGCAAACATTTTGTCTGATCTACTGGCAGTTAGATATAAAAGAGAACCTATCATACCCCTGTATTGAGTTATATCAATACTTTAACCTTTTTCATCTTTGTCAAGCTTGGTTGCAGGAGCAATTGGTGTTTTCATGGGAGAGGCTGATTCTATGCCATACTTCTTGAGTAAGTCTTTGATGTACTTGGCTTGGTTTATGAAAATTTCTTCATCAGTCTGCTTTACTTGCAGTCCAAGGAAGAAATTCGGCTCACCCATCATGCTCATTTCAAACTTGCTCTGCATCAGCTTAGAGAATCTCTTTTATAAATTTTCATCAGTAGAACCAAAAATAATATGATCAACATATATTTGAACTAATAAGACTTTGTCTTTATGCTTTCTAAGAAACAACGTGGTATCTACTCTACCTCTAGTGAACCCATTTTTAATTAAGAAGTTAGTTAGTGTTTCATACCATGCTCTAGGTGCTTGTTTAAGACCATATAAGGCTTTGTCTAATCTATAAACATAATTAGAAAGAGACGGATTGATGAAACCTGGAGGTTGCTCTACATAGACTTCTTCTTGGAGTTCTCCATTTAGGAATGCACTTCTGACATCCATCTGAAAGACTTTGAACTTCATGTGAGCAGCAAAGGCAAGAAAGATTTTGATGGCTTCTAG
This sequence comes from Panax japonicus, assembly GCA_020205505.1. Taxonomy (NCBI): domain Eukaryota; kingdom Viridiplantae; phylum Streptophyta; class Magnoliopsida; order Apiales; family Araliaceae; genus Panax; species Panax japonicus. The sequence continues at coordinate 64,489,340 of CM035113.1, forward strand.
TCTGTCAACAGGTGCAAATGTCTCATCGTAGTCAATGCCTTCTTTTTGAGAGTAACCCTTTGCCATTAATCTCTCCTTGTTCCTGGTTATAACTCCATCTTCATCCATTTTGTTTCTGAAGACACACTTGGTTTCAATGACATGATAACTTTTTGGTCTTGGTACTAATCTCCATACTTTGTTTCGTTTAAATTAGTTAAGTTCTTCTTGCATGGCTTCTATCCAACTGGAGTCTTCCATAGCATTTTCTATCTTCTTTGGTTCTATTTGTGATAGGAAGATTAGATAAAAGCATTCATTTTGAGTGGCAGCACTTGTTTTGACTCTAGCTGTAGCACCCCCAAATCCAGGTATCTTCCAACCCTACAGATGGTGCTATACTGTACAACATTCATACATTCATTCAATTGAAAAGTCTCAAAGAAAGAACATAACTTCTATATATTTAAAGTACTATTTACATTTCCCAAGTTCTAAACCCGTTACAAAAGGTTCTTTGTCATAATATCAGTTAAATTACAACAATAGACCTTTACTATTACAAGACTGCTTAGTAATCTGCCTTAGCTTTTCCTTTATCCTTTTTCGATCCTACGGGACGTTCAGTCTTAGTTGCATTCATATAGTTCAAGCAAGAGTGAGCATAACTAGCTCAGCAAGTATTACAATTTAATAACAACATGCTTGACACATACAAATCGTATATCTTCGATAACTGAACAATAATTATAAAGTACTATTGATAATTTAAAATAGCACTCCATCTTTTCTTTTAAAATGTTTTACAATAACAACAGTATTTAGTAAAACATTCACTCCGGTCAGAGACCTCTAGTATTCATTCTTTATTGGAAAAGGACAACCCGGAAGCAAGTCTGTATGCCCGATATCACTTATGAGGACTTCTAGGTGATCAACCTATTGTACTCTATGTTGATCAACACTACATCCATTAAATGTATGCACATTTAAGAATTTGGTAAACTCACGTGCCTATCGTTTTACCGACAAAACATTTGTTTAATATTTCAGTCTTCTTTTGAAAACCATATCAAGTAGTTGACAAAAGATAGCAACATTTGATAATACATGAATATATTATCAGTTCATCAAGTCTAGCCAAAGGAATTGGCTTCAACTTCATTATACTTCAATTCATGCGGAAGAATACATTAATCTCAAAAACTTGTTCAGATTGAACTGAGACAAGAGTTAGAATACTTACCTTTAGCGTCTGCTACGGTAAATTAACTTTATGTTCAAGTCGTTCAAGTCTCTACAATACATGATCACATAATGCCTTACATTAGGTCACATATAATCAAGTATGTATATGACTATATCATACTCTTTATTTCAATCTAATTATATATTAGATTCATTTAATATTCATTCCGATTTATCATTATGCTTGCATTATACTTGACTAGGTTATCTCAACCTTTATACATCATCCTTAAGGTTTAACAATGTTTAATCAATGTTACATTACATTCCTTAAGTTATGTTTACTTCCATTTCTTTTCTTTATACTTAAATTTTATTACTATCTTTTGCTCTGAGACTGGCGCTGCGGTGCCAGCTTTATACCTACATCTCGCGCTGCACCGCGAACTTAATGTATAATTGTCTTGGACTTGGCGCTGCGGTGCGAGTCCTTACTTAATGGACCGCACTGCTGCGCCACACTCCAGAGGATTTTGTCACTATTCATTGCGTTGCTGCGCCACTTATTGAACTAAGGTTTGCATTGCAGTAAACTTTTGCAGTAGGCTCGGTAACTATTCCGTGCCGCGGCGCGGGTCTTTTACCTAGGGTTGGTTCCGCGGCGCCAACTTTGTGCACCGGATATCAATTTCAGTTTTGAAATTTTGTGAAATTCCCGGACGCATAACTTCTTCGTTAAAAGTCCGAATTGGCTCGTTCAAAAGCCTACGGTTCACAAATTATGTACTCTACATGACCATTCAAGAATTTTATCTATTTGACTTTTTTTGCTAAAAATTCACCTATTGGTTCATTTTTAACATAAACGATAAACGTTCGTGAATGTTCAACGCTCGTTTCTTCGTTCTAAGTCGGAATCCGGTCATTTTCGAGTCCGCAACTCTTAAATGCCAATTATGACTTGTCTTTATTGCAAAACAATGGTTTCATGATCTAACATAAAATTTTACTTCCATTCCGAGAATTTTATGTATTCGACGATTATTGTCCAATCGTGCAAATTTCGGCAATTCTTCCTTCTTATGATTTCTTCAACATTACAAATGAACTTCATTCATCATGTGAACATTTTAACATCATTAATACAGCAACTTATATTCATGGTTGGATTTTTGGACTTATTCTTCAAGAGCTTATAACTTATCATTTATAAACTACTTAACATTTCATCGTTAATGACTTATGACAAGTTAAAGTTTCTTAAACATCATCTCTTATTTGTTCTTAACATATAACTTAACTTGGGTATACATGTTACATATGATCATATAAATTCTTTTACCTTCATATCAATTCTCTTAATAAACTTCTTACAAGTTCATATTATTTTCCCATAAGTTTATAACTTATGCTAGCTTAAATGACTTATTACCAACTTAATTGGCTTAAGTTCATTACTTACTCATTCATGTTTCTTAATCCAACTTTTCTTATCATCCTATCATGAATAGATATAGAAGATAATTGGAGAAGAAGTCTTACTCTTTTGTTGTCTTGGTAAGTAGCTTGCTTATTCTTCTTATCTTATGGAAATGACTTATTGCTAGCTTATTCTCTCTAACACTTAAGAACTTTAGAAGTGTTGGATTATTTGATCAACCAACAAATGACTAGCAAAGCTCTTCTATTTATAGATTTTCCAAGGTTAGGGTAGTTTGGTCTTTAAAACATCCCACCTCCTTAAGCCACCTCCTTACTATTCATTACTTGATAGCAACTCTCTTATCTCTTACGTGGCCATTAATTCAAAGTCTTGGTCAATACTCTTAACTTGGTCACCACATCACTTAGTCACCACATATCTTAGTCATTACTCATTACTTGGTCATTACATTACTTGGTCACCACATTCAACCATATTAATAAGGTTTGCCCCATGGATCATACCACTCATGGATTCCATCTTGGGCTTACATTAATTAATCCTTGGGCTTTATTTTAACAAACACTAATTGGTTCATTAATTCATTAGTTGGGCTTCTCTCTCTAATTCACTTGGACTTGTATATAATTGTTTACCAATCATCCAAGTTCATTAACATTTCTTAATACATATTGTTTATGTATTATTTTCGTATTCTAAATCTTATAGAATTTATATACGGTATTTCATCCTTCATACAAACTCGTATAATACTTCATATTATACTCGTTTTCATTACTTCGTACAGTACCAAGTATCATAAAATTATTACTTATTCTTTAACAATACGCTTTACTTAACGTTTATAATTTAAGTCCACAAGCGATTTATTACTTTTTCCATAACAAGATTTTTATTACATAATCCATCTTACCTTGTTATTCCATCATTGCGTATTTCTCGGAATCTCAAAATTATATCCTAAGAAAATATCGATGAATAGTGTTTTTCGGAAAATTTCTCGGAAAACTTTTATTTTTGTCTTGGAAATTCAAACACTTTAATTCATCCACGTAGCCCAAATACTACGATATTCTAACATCAATAAGTTATACAATGACAACCATATTAATAACACATGGAATATGATTTTATTATTATTTAACTTAATAAAATCATTTTACAATAAGATCCGTATTTCTCGGTCGTTACATTCTTCCCCCCTTATAAAGATTCTATCCCCAGAATCTCGTCTTACTTTAATCAAATAGGTGAGGAAAAGTTTTCTTCATCTTTTCTTTTAGTTCCCACGTTGCTTCTTCAGCGTCGTGGTTCTTCCATAATACCTTTACTGATGGTATTACCTTGTTCCTCAGAACTTGTTCCTTCTATCAATGATCTGCATCGGCGACTCTTCATATGATAAGTCTTTCTCGATATGAATCGGCTCATACTCGATTACATGCTTATAGTCTGGCTTATATGGACGTAATACAGATACGTGAAATACGTTATGTATTCGTTCTAGGTCTGGAGGTAATGCTATCATATACGCTACCTCTCTTACCCGTTTTAATACTTCAAAAAGTCCTATAAACCTTGGACTTAACTTTCCCTTCTTTCCAAAGAGTATGTTTCCTTTCCAGGGGATACCTTTAGAAACACATACGAGCCCACCTTAAACTCTCGACTTAGTCTATGTGAGTCCGCATACTTCTTCTGTCTGTCCTGAGTTGTGACAAGACGCATCCGAATTAACTTTATCACATCCTATGTCTGCTGTACCAATTCTGGTCCTAGCATCCGGCGTTCTCCCACCTCATCCCAACATAAAGGTGTTCTGCACTTTCTCCCATACAAAGCTTCATACGGCGGCATGCCTATGCTTGCATGATAACTGTTGTTTTATACAAACTCTACCAGTGGTAGGTGATCATCCCAACTACCCTTGAAATCCATGACACAAGACCTCAACATATTTTTTAACGTCTGAATTGTTCTTTCGCTCTACCCATCAGTTTGTGGATGATAAGCCGTGCTTAACCTCAGCTGTGTTCCCAACTGCTCTTGCAAACTCCTCCAAAAATTCGATGTGAATCGTGGATCATGATCTGACACAATCGATACTATTACTCCATGTCTGGAAATGATTTTCTTAACATAAAGTTTAGCTAACTGGTCTAAGTTATACTTGACCCTAATTGGCAAAAAGTGAGCCGACTTCGTCAACCGGTCCACTATTACCCAAATTGAATCGTACCCTTTTTGTGTAGTCGGAAGTCCCACCATGAAGTCCATTGTGATATGCTCCCACTTCCATTCTGGAATCTCCAATGATTGTAATAAACCACTGGGTCGTTGATGTTCGGCCTTAACCTTTTGACAAGTTAAGCACCTACTCACATACTCTACTATTTCTCTCTTCATGTTTGGCCACCAAAAACTCTGTCGAAGGTCTTGATACATCTTAGTACTGCCAGGATGTATCAAGTACATCGAACTATAAGCTTCTTGTAATACTTGCTTGTAAGACCCCGAAATTTTTTTAAATAAAAAGGAATTTCCTTTAATTATTATTTTGAAATAGTAAGGGTTGATTTGATTAATGTGGAAAGTTATGGGTAAAATGCGCAAATATTTTAAATAAGCAGGTGGTTATAAAATATTCATTGTTGTCGGGGAATATTCGTTTGGTCGTAGAATATTCGTACTGTCGGGGAATATTTGTACGACGGCGCAGCCATGTGTGGGCCCCATAACGGAAAGCGATTGGAGGAAGAAAACGACAAATATAAGTTGTTTAAAAATAACGGCGTAGTTGTTACCGTTTACACTGTTGGAATACCCGGTGGTTAAAATACAGTAATACGCGTTGTTGCACAGTAGCACACGGTATTGCACAGTATTTTGAATTATTGATCCTTACGTAAGAAGGCACTACTCAATAATTGCTACATGAGTTACTGTTCATTACTTTATTGATTCAATAATTGCTGCGTTGATATTTATATTATTATTGTTTCAATAATTGTCATTGCACAGTATTTTCCATTATCAGATCAATAATTCATATTATTTGAATAATATTATCAAATAACATTATTGGCAATGTCTAGAAAGTTCTGTCAATGAGAGGTTTGGTCATCTAATTGCGCGCCAGTAAGGAGAAATCCTTATTAGAAAGCCCCCTCTATCCTGGGAACGGCCTGGTTGTCAGTACTGTGATTCTGTAATATTATTTTTGAATAATTAATTATTGATTATTATGATAAAGAAAATATTCATTTTATGTGGATATAGATGGAGAAAATTTTTAAAAGTGACAATTGTTGAAAATTAATATTTTATCTTTTTCTGATAAAATAATTTATTTAAATATATTATTTTAATAATATATTAACGATGATATTTTTACAATGAATGTGGGATATATGAGTATATGAGGAGGTAGAGTATTTTTATGGCATTAAATGTTTAACACATGTTTTGTGTGTCGGTGGACATAATTTTTGACCGAAAATTGAGTATAGACTGTAAAATCGCCCGTTTGTGTATTTCGGATAATTTCCGTTTGGAATTTGGAAAAACTTCCTTCTGCAAAGTTGTAGAGATTTGAATTTCCTATAAAAAATTGAGAGATTCGAATTTTCTGACAAAAGGTCTATTTATCATGAATTATTGAAGTTCCGGAGTTCCGAAATAATTGATTTTTGGAAGTTTTAATTATTATTTTCAACAAAAACGTTTTTCAAAGGTTGGTGGGCATCTTTAACATGTGTTTGATGGCTAAAATCAGAATCCTTGGTGGTTGGCTTGAATATTTTGTAAATATTAATATTATATTAATTTAGTCTCCTTTGGCGTTCTGACATTTTCCTATAAATAGAGGGTTAAGTTAGAATTGAAAATCACACCAGAAACATAAGCTTTCTCTCTACTTCTCTCTCTATATATCAAGCGTGTTCTTGTGAGTATACTTTGAGTGTTGCTATACGGTGCGAGTTTCTGTCAGTACTATACCGAAATTCAGTCAGAAGTACGGCTATTTTGAGGTAAGGGATGTTGTTTCTTCTTAAATGATATTATCTTCTTCAATATCATTACGCCGAAATATTGTTCTAAACTTTTTATCAAATTTGGAACTTTTTCATGTCGGGGTTACTATTCACGAGTTACTATTCATGAGTTACTATTCACGAGTACTATTCACGAAGCGTGATGATGTTTTTGTGAAATTTCTATCTTTTGGTGTCGGAGTTACTATTCACGTGTACGGCACTATTCACATGTACGGCACTATTCACAAATACGGCACTATTCATCGAAATATGAAATTTCTTCTTTTTGTCCAAGATGTCTATTTTGGCTACTATCTTTGATTGTATCCATGTTTTGATCGTTATTTTTGAGTTCTGCTTCAAAATCAGTTGTTATGAAGTATTATTGATCTTGGACAAACTGTGGTACGAATTCCTAATATTTGTCCTTCTATCTCACTGGATTCGTTCTTAAAAATGTTTTTCATCATCCTCAGTCCTTAATGGTGATACTTGATGAATATCTTTGGCCTGTAGTGCAAAGATGAATGATTAAATTGATGAATCTCTTTGGCCGTAGTGCAAAGATGAACAGGTGTTGAGATGAACATGACCAACTGGTGATACAAATGAATATCTTTGGCCTGTACTGCAAAGATGATTAAAGATGTATATTGATTGTTGTTACATTGATGAAATATTGATGATGGACTTTTAAATCTTAGAAGACAGTAGACTTCATTCTCTACGTGACTCTTCTAATGGATTGCTGTTTCCGCTGCATTTGTTGATCTAAAACTTGCTGTCTATTGTATTCTATTAGATTATTCCCTGTTGAAGACTAACGATAATTTGTTGTATATTATCTTAGTCATAATATTCTTTACTGGGCTAGTTGAGCTCACCCTTTTCCTTGTGTTCCATTTTCTTCTCAGGAGGTGAGAACATAGCAGGATCGAGTCGAGGTATGGAATGAAGGTTCTAGAGAGAGTTGTTTAGTAGTCCTCACCATTTTTGTAAAATAATATATCAATAATTGTATTGAGGACATAGTTGGGTATGTGGATATTGTCTAGATGACAATGTTTGTATTCAAACTCATAGTTTATGGGTTGTAAAAGTTGTAGTTGTTTCTGTACCATGTATTTGGCGACTCAAAATGGGTTGGATGGAATGGACCTATTTTGGGGGCGTCACAGTTGGTATCAGAGCTTAGGGATATGATCTTTGGCGGAGATCGGGGAATAGAACTAGGAGGGGAGAGACGAGTCAATCCTTCACTAGTGTGTTCTACCTAAGCTTATTTGTTAGTTGGTCACTATATAGGGATATTATGTGATATATTGATTTCCTTAATTAACCCTTGTTTTATGATAGTATTTGAGAATGTCGACTGAGAATGTTAACAGTGGAGTAAATGAGACCATAGAGACGCCGGTACTCACCAATGGGGAGAACGTGCAACATGCTGGCAATGTACCTCCTATGAACAACACCACTGAGCAGACGATGAACGACGGGATGTTTAGGAGTTTTTTGCAGTTCATGCAAAACCAGACGAGGGAGACTCGTGTTCAAAATACAGGAGGAAATGATAGCAATTCACGGGTGGTCACAGCCAAGCAGTTCAAAGAGTTGGGACCACCAGAATTTAAGGGAAAGCCTGATCCGATCATGGCGGAAACATGGGTCAAGCAAATTACCAAGATATTCGATGTCTTGGGATGCACGGAGGAACAGAAGGTTCCATTCGCCACCTTTATGTTCCGTGGCGAGGCAGACTACTGGTGGGAGTCTGTGAAGCGTACACATTCAGTCGCACTCAGCATGTCATGGGAGACGTTTCAGAAACTTTTCAACGAAAAATACTTTCTTGAAAGTATTCGCCATATGAAGGAAGTGGAGTTTATTAGACTAGAGCAGAATAACATGACGGTGTCCCAGTACGAGGCGAAGTTCGCGGAGTTATCCAGGTTTGCACCTCATTTGGTGGAGAATGAGGAACATATGACGCGGATGTTTCTGAGAGGTTTGAAACCCGGCATTCGTCAGTATCTCATTTCTTATAAATTTTCTATCTATTCAGATGTTGTCAACAGGGCTCAGTTGTTAGAGCGAGATAACGAGTACGTTCAACCGAGGGACCATAACCAGGATCATACCGAAGATAGCAGTCATCAGAATAACGATAACCAGCGGAGAAAGAAGAATATGGACAAAGGCGGTAACTACTCTGATGGTAATCGTGGCCATGAAAATAGAAGAAGCGAGTCAGGAGGAGATTTTAAAAAGAGGAGATTTAACAACGACCATGTGAAGACGACAGTGCCAGCAGCAACTGGTTCCAAGGGAGGAGAAAGACCACCGGTCGTATGTTACAAATACGGGAAAGAGGGACATATCAGCCCAAACTGCCCACAACAGTTCAAGGTATGCTATAATTGTGGAAAAGAAGGCCACATCGCTCGAGATTGTTCTATAGCGAAACCAAGTTCAGCGGAAGTGGTGATTCCCAGGACTGTCCCGGATAAGTCAAAATCAGCGGTTTCTGGAAGAGCGTTTGTCGTGACCGGTCAAAATATGAGGAACCCGAACGAAGTTAGCACGGGTTAGTTAATTATAATTCTTGCGAAGTTTTTACCTTACTAGGTACCGGTTCTACCCATTCTTTTATCTCTCTTGCTTGCGCTCAACGTTTGAACTTGACTACGGAGAAATTAGACTTTGACCTATTTATGGAGACTCCGTTAGGAGAAACTTTCATTACATCCGTTGTTTAGAAATCTTTCTTGATTCAAGTTGGCACTATCACATTACCTGTTAACCTTATTTCTATAGAGATATTTGCTTTTGATGTGATTTTAAGGTTAACTACTCATTATGCCGAAATTGATTGCTTTCGTAAGGTTGTTAGTTTTCATATTCTTAAGCAACCTGTTATTCGAATTCAAGCAATCAAACCATTGTAGTCAAACATTTTCATATCAAGCCATGAAGTCATTCGTTTATTACGGATGTCAAGTTTTCTTAGCCCATGTCATGGACTTGAACAAAAGTACATCAGATTTGAATGATATTTCTGTTGTTAGTGAATTTTCTGACGTATTTTCTGAAGAATTTCTTGGCCTACTTCCAGAGCGTGATATTGAATTTTGTATCGACTTTGAACCCGGTACAAAGCCCATTTCTAAAATCTTATGGCTCCTATTGAACTTCAGGAGTTAAAAATTCAACTGTAGAAGTTTGTACCCGAGCCTTTATCTGGTGACTTCCTTTGTGGAATACACCGAAGCCAGACTCTCCGTAGGGGATGCCATATTCGTGCGATAGTAAACTGATAGGTGTCATTGTGACGTGTTATCCAAGGTTGGGATATGAGTTACAGTTGAGAGCAACCTAAGTCAATAATCGAAATACGTAGCTTTCTAGGCTTAGTTGGTTATTATCGGAGATTCGTTGAAGAATATTCTCGAATCGCTATTCCATTAACTCAGCTGACTCGTAGAGATACAAAATTCGAATGAAGCGAGGAATGTGGGAAGAGCTTTGAAGAACTCAAGAGGAGACTCATTTCAGCACATGTTCTAACCATGCCATCCTGGAAAAGCGAACGCGGTAGCTGACGTGTTGAGTAGAAGATCGTATACGAGTACGAGTACGATATTGTCAAAGACTCATTTCGTATAACTTACAAATATTAGAGATGGAGATGAAAACTCTAAGTACCAGTATAATCGACTTTTATCGACAAAGTTAAAATCGCTCAGGCTACACACCGGAGCTGATGAATATGAAGAAGGAGGTGCAAGAAGTTGTTATTCCAAAAGCGAGAATTGGCGATATGAGGAAAGCTCAAACCTTTGATTTATTGATTTATTTGAAATCCTCGATATAGTAGGAACTGTGGCCTATAGACTCGTTTTACCGCCAAGTATGACGCATGTTCATAACATTTTTCACGTATCGATGTTACGTAAATATGTGGACGACCCGAACCACATTATTGAGTTAGAACCAGACGAGATAGCCGAAGACTTAACATACGAGGAGGTACCTGTCAAGATTTTGGATAGGAAGAAGAATGTGCTACGTACGAAGGTCATACCACAAGTTAAAGTTTTGTGGAGAAACCATGCTATTGAGGAAATGACTTGGGAGTTGGAAACGAAAATGAAAGCGAGGTATCTTCATCTTTTCGATACACCAGGTACGTACGTCAATTTCGAGGATGAAATTTCATAAGGAGGGGAGGTTGTAAGACCCCAAAATTTTTTTAAATAAAAATGAATTTCCTTTAATTATTATTTTGAAATAGTAAGGGTTGATTTGATTAATGTGGAAATTTATGGGTAAAATGCGCAAATATTTTAAATAAGCAGGTGGTTATAAAATATTCATTGTTGTCGGGGAATATTCGTTTGGTCGTAGAATATTCGTACTGTCGGGGAATATTTGTACGACGGCGCAGCCATGTGTGGGCCCCATAACGGAAAGCGATTGGAGGAAGAAAACGACAAATATAAGATGTTTAAAAATAATGGCGTAGTTGTTACCGTTTACACTGTTGGAATACCCGGTGGTTAAAATACAGTAATACGCGTTGTTGCACAGTAGCACACGGTATTGCACAGTATTTTGAATTATTGATCCTTACGTAAGAAGGCACTACTCAATAATTGCTACATGAGTTACTGTTCATTACTTTAATGATTCAATAATTGTTGCGTTGATATTTATATTATTATTGTTTCAATAATTGTCATTGCACAGTATTTTCCATTATCAGATCAATAATTCATATTATTTGAATAATATTATCAGATAACATTATTGGCAATGTCTAGAAAGTTCTGTCAAGGAGAGGTTTGGTCATCTAATTGCGCGCCAGTAAGGAGAAATCCTTATTGGAAAGCCCCCTCTATCCTGGGAACGGCCTGGTTGTCAGTACTGTGATTCTATAATATTATTTTTGAATAATTAATTATTGATTATTATGATAAAGAAAATATTCATTTTATGTGGATATAGATGGAGAAAATTTTTAAAAGTGACAATTGTTGAAAATTAATATTTTATCTTTTTCTGATAAAATAATTTATTTAAATATATTATTTTAATAATATATTAACGATGATATTTTTACAATGAATGTGGGATATATGAGTATATGAGGAGGTAGAGTATTTTTGTGGCATTAAATGTTTAACACATGTTTTGTGTGTCGGTAGACATAATTTTTGACCGAAAATTGAGTATAGACTGTAAAATCGCCCGTTTGTGGATTTCGGATAATTTCTATATGGAATTTGGAAAAACTTCCTTCTGCAAAGGTGTAGAGAATTGAATTTCTTATAAAAATTCGCGAGATTCGAATTTTCTGACAAAAGGTCTATTTATCATGAATTATTAAAGTTCCGGAGTTCCGAAATAATTGATTTTTGGAAGTATTAATTATTGTTTTCAACAAAAACGTTTTTCAAAGGTTGGTGGGCATCTTTAACATGTGTTTGATGGCTAAAATTAGATTCCTTGGTGGTTGGCTTGAATATTTTGTAAATATTAATATTATATTAATTTAGTCTCCTTTGGTGTTCTAACATTTTCCTATAAATAGAGGGTTAAGTAAGAATTGAAAATCACCCCAGAAACATAAGCTTTCTCTCAACTTCTCTCTCTATATATCAAGCGTGTTCTTGTGAGTATACTTTGAGTGTTGCTATACGGTGCGAGTTTCTGTCAGCACTATACCGAAATTCAGTCAGAAGTACGATTATTTTGAGGTAAGGGATGTTGTTTCTTCTTAAATGATATTATCTTCTTCAATATCATTACGCCGAAATATTGTTCTAAACTTTTTATCAAATTTGGAACTTTTTCATGTCGGGGATACTATTCACGAGTTACTATTCACGAGTTACTATTCATGAGTTACTATTCACGAGTTACTATTCATGAGTACTATTCACGAAGCGTGATGATGTTTTTGTGAAATTTCTATCTTTTGGTGTCGGAGTTATTATTCACGTGTACGGCACTATTCACGTGTACGGCACTATTCACAAATACGGAACTATTCATCGAAATATGAAATTTCTTCTTTTTGTCCAAGATGTCTATTTTGGCTACTATCTTTGATTGTATCCATGTTTTGATCGTTATTTTTGAGTTCTGCTTCAAAATCAGTTGTTATGAAGTATTATTGATCTTGGACAAACTGTGGTACGAATTCCTAATATTTGTCCTTCTATCTCAATGGATTCGTTCTTAAAAATGTTTTTCATCATCCTCAATCCTTAATGGTGATACTTGATGAATATCTTTGGCCTGTAGTGCAAAGATGAATGATTAAATTGATGAATCTCTTTGGCCGTAGTGCAAAGATGAACAGGTGTTGAGATGAACATGACCAACTGGTGATACAAATGAATATCTTTGGCCTGTACTGAAAAGATGATTAAAGATGTATATTGATTGTTGTTACAGGGATGAAATATTGATGATGGACTTTTAAATCTTAGAAGACAGTAGACTTCATTCTCTACGCGACTCTTCTAATGGATTGCTGTTTCCGCTGCATTTGTTGATCTAAAACTTGTTGTCTATTGTATTCTATTAGATTTTTCCATGTTGAAGACTAACGATAATTTGTTGTATATTATCTTAGTCATAATATTCTTTACTGGGCTAGTTGAGCTCACCCTTTTCCTTGTTGTTCCATTTTCTTCTCAGGAGGTGAGAACATAGCAGGATCAAGTCGAGGTATGGAATGAAGGTTCTAGAGAGAGTTGTTTAGTAGTCCACACCATTTTTTAAAATAATATATCAATAATTGTATTGAGGACATAGTTGGGTATGTGGATATTGTCTAGATGACAATGTTTGTATTCAAACTCACAGTTTATGGGTTGTAAAAGTTGTAGTTGTTTCTGTACGATGTATTTGGCGACTCAAAATGGGTTGGATGGAATGGACCTATTTTGGGGGCGTCACATTGCTCCTTTAATTCCGTCTCATTCAGAACCCAAATTCTTCCCTCAAATCTTAATAATCCCTCATTATCAAGACTATACTTAACATCTTTCTTCTTAGATAATCGCTTCTTTATTTGGTTACACTCATCCATCTTGAGTTGTACCTCCTTGACTCTTTCTACGATGGTAGATTTCATCTCCGTCGCAAAGAGTAATTGCCCCGAATCACTCGGAATCTTCACTTCTATTTCCATCCTAGCTATCTCTGTTATTAACTCATTTCGAGCTGTTAACATAGACAACTTTTCCCGACCCTTCCTACTTAAGGCATCGACAACTACATTGGCCTTTCCATGGTGATACAGGATTTCATAATCATAATCTTTTATCAACTCCTGCTATCTTCTCTGTCTCATATTCAATTCCTTTTGAGTGAAGATATACTTTAGACTTTTATGGTCCGTATATATCTCAAATTTTTCCCCATAAAGATAATGTCTCCATATCTTTAAAACAAACACTACCGCGGCCAGTTCCAGATCATGAGTAGGGTAAACTTTCTCATAATCCTTCAACTGCCGAGATGCATACGCAATGACTTTGCCATGCTGCATAAGCACAGAACCAAGTCATCTATGCGAAGCATCACTATACACTACAAAATTTCCCGTGTCATCTGGCAATGATAAAACAGGAGCTTCACTTAATCTCTTCTTCAGTTCTTGAAAATTGTCTTCACATTTATCCGTCCATACGTATTTCACCGTCTTTCATGTTAAGTTAGTCAACGAGGTAGCTATCTTTGAAAAATCTTGGATAAATCTTCGATAGCACCCTGCTAACCTTAGGAAACTCCGCACCTCAGTAGGAATTTTCGGTTGTTCCCAATTCATTACTGCTTCCACCTTCGCTGGATCCACTAAAATCCCCTCTTGGTCAATGACATGACCTAAAAACTGCACCTTTTCCAGCCAAAATTCATATTTAGTGAATTTCGCATATAACTTCTCCCTCCTTAGTGTCTCCAACACTAACCTTAAGTGTTCGGCTTGATCTTCCGGTGTCTTAAAATAGACTAGAATATCATCGATAAACACCAAGACGAACTTGTCTAAATATAGTTTGAACACTCTGTTCATCATATCTATAAATGCAACTGGTGCATTCGTCAACCAAAATGACATCACCAGAAACTCGTAATGACCATAACGAGTCCTGAATGCAGTCTTTGGTACATCTTCCTTCCTAACCTTCAACTGATGATACCCCGTCCACAAATCTATTTTAGAAAAATGCTTTGCCCCTTTCAATTGATCAAAGAGATCATCGATCCTAGGCAATGGGTATTTATTCTTTATCGTTAACTTGTTCAACTCCCGATAGTCGATACAAAGCCTTAACGATCCATCTTTCTTCTTGACAAACAACACCGGTGCTCCCCACGGAGAAACACTTGGTTGAACGAACTTCTTGTCCAATAGTTCCTGTAGCTGAACCATTAGTTCTTTTATTTCCACCGGTGCCATATGGTACGGTGCCCTTGAGACTGGTACCGTTCCTCTCACAGTATCTATCACAAATTTGATCTCCCTATCCGATGGTAAACCCGGTAGCTCACTTGGAAATACCTCCATGAATTCGTTTACTATAGGTATTTGTTCCATGGTTGCTCCCACTCTCTAGGTATCAACAACATGGCATAGGTAGCCTACACAACCCTTTCTTAAAAGTTTTCTAGTTTGTGTCATCGTAAGGCAACACGGACGTCTCGGCAATTTACTACCATAAAATACTACAGGAGGTTGCTTCAACGTCCTGATGCTCACACATTTCTTTTGGCAATCTATAATTGCCCCATGGTTAATCAACCATTCCATCCCAAGAATTACGTCGAATTCTCCTAACATTATCGGTATTAAATCTACCGATAACTTACGAACACGTACTTCTACGCAACAAATCCTATGTATATCTTCAACAAGAATTATCTCTTCGTTTGCTACCTTAATGTTCAAAGGTAAAGGCAATTTTTCGGGAAATAATTCTAATCGTTTAGCAAAATCACATGTTATAAAGGAACAAGTAGCACCCGAATCAAATAGCACGTATGCATTCATATTGTTGATCGGAATAATACCTGTAACTACATCTTCTGATGCCACCGCATCTTGGACCATCATATTAAAAGTGCGTGCCATTGATTTCCCCAGCTGAGCTGGACCACTAATAGCTAACTTCCTACTATTAGGTCCCTTATTTCCTTCTATCCTCTTCTTCGGGCAATTCTTTGCTATGTTGTCAGTTGATCCACATACAAAGCATCCGTGATTCTTCTTAGCTTTGGAACAGTTAGGCAAAATGTGCCCTTCCTATCCATAATTATAGCACACCGCCTTACCTTCGAGATAGACTCCTAAGTGAGTTTTCCCGCAGGTTTTACATGCCTCCATCCTTCTCTTGGAGTCCCCTTATTTCGCTCCGGTATTCCCAGAGTTAAAGCCCTTCCTCTTCTGACCGTCGCCACTTCCACTGGCTCCCTCAGTCTTGGTTCCTCCATCAACCCTGCCTTTGGTCTTCTTATCTTTGTGCTACTGGCTAAGAGCCTCATTCCCACCTTCGGCAATTATTTCCTTTTCTAGTATGGTTCCAAAGGAAGTACTTTGGAACACAGAGATTCGGCTATAGAGCCAGGGTTTCAAGCCCTGCTCGAACCTTCTAGCCTTTCTCACTTCAGTGTCCACTTGATGTGGAGCGAATCGTGCCAGTTCATTAAACTTGACAACATACTGGGGAACTTTCATATCCCCTTGTCTCAATTCTAGAAACCTCATCTCCATCCTCCCTTGCATATTCATGGGAAAATAGTTCTTGAAGAAAATCTCCTTGAACCTCTCCCACGTTAGGTTTTCTATATCAGCCCTAGCCTGGTTTGCCTCCCACCAGAAGTTGGCCTCTCCCTTCATCAAATAGGTTGCAAAGACAACCTTTTGACCCTCCTCAACATTTTCTATTATAAATGCTTTCTTGATTTCTTTTACCCATGTCTGGGCTTCTATAGGGTCCGTAGTTCCCTTAAACTCCGGCGGACCTACACTTTTGAAATCCTTAAAAGTAGTAGCTTGTACTACTTCAGGAATTACGGGTACATTAACCAATGTTCTATTAAATGCAGCCGTTAAAAGATTAACGAACTCCTGCATTGGATTAACCGGACCACCCTCCAATTGGTTAAAATTAACGCTCTGATTTCGTTGTCTCCTTCTTGGCGGCATTTCGCTGTTGATAAAACAACACATCACTATTACTTTATTCTTGTTGGTTTGTTATTGTTTGTAATAGAACAACAAGTTATACTCATTACTCAACATATTCCATAAAAAGATTTATATTGATTCATAACTTGTAGTATAATAATACATTGTTTACATTACTCAGCCTTAGGTGATTGCATTTCCATCCCGCAATTACTTTCCAAAAATTGAGATTTACAAAAGACTACCCTTTGTTATACAAAAGAGGGTTTTACGCCACTACTCGATACATAATATTTACATATCTATTCTACTCTAGCTATTTATAGATTACATCTGCTGTAAGGCATTCTCAAAATCTGCTCTGGCCAAACCAGCAATAACATCTCTACTGATGGTATGACGGGTCTATCCTTTTTATACCTGATATCCAGCTACCTGCTGCTAGAAATCTACATGAGAACTCCTATGAATATAGGACATCCTCTCCAACTTCCACTTCTTAGTCGTTAGCTTCTGTTTGAGCTCAAATACTTCTCCTCTCAAATCTCGGACTTTGTCCATAGCTAGGACTCTATCATCGCGCTCCTCTTCCCACAATCCTTCCATACTAGTATTGTCCTCACGGACAGCTCGGAGTTCCTCTTTTAACTCCTTAACCTCTTGGAAGTAATGGACATTCCTATCCAATACTGACATAAACAGTGCCTTCATTGATTCCTTTGTAGGTGGAACCTGGTCAAAGGACATCACGTCCACCTCCTCCTCCAACATGCCATCAAATATGGACATGTAGTCTAAGTCGTCTGAGTCTCCCGACTCGATGGTCACCAACTCTGGTTCTACGGCTACGGGATTTGGTAGTATCTCTACCCGATTAACTGAATCCTCGCTTACTACATCTATATCTCTATACATATCATTTTCTCCTGACATCTACAATAAAATAATATAGTTTGATTAGTACACGTCAGTAAAATAATAAAAATACATAACATAATATAATGCAATTTTATAAGGTTACTTTCCATCTTTTACTTCTTTATTCTTTCATAAGGTTATGACTTAAGGTTCTACTTCCCCCCTTAAGTTTTATAACCTAGGATTTGATACCAACTTGTAGCGCCCCCAAATCCAGGCATCTTCCAACCCGACAGATGGTGCTATATTGTACAACATTCATACATTCATTTAATTGAAAAATCTCAAAGAACGAACATAACTTCTATATATTTAAAGTAATATTTACATTTCCTAAGTTCTAAACCCGTTACAGAAGGTTCTTTGTCATAATATTAGTTAAATTACAACAATAGACCTATACTATTACAAGACAGCTTAGTAATCTGCCTTAGCTTTTCCTTTATCCTTTTTCGATCCTTCGGGACGTTTAGTCTTAGTTGCATTCATATGGTTCAAGCAAGAGTGAGCATAACTAGATCAACAAGTATAACAGTTTAATAACAACATGCTTAAAACATACAAATTGTATATCTTCGATAACTGAACAATAGTTATGAATTACTATTGATAATTCAAAATAGCACTCCATCTTTTCTTTCAAAATATTTTACAATAACAACAGTATTTAATAAAACATTCACTCCGGTTAGAGACCTTGAGTACTCATTCTTTATTGGAAAAAGGATAACCTGGAAACAAGTTTGTAAGCCCGATATCACTTACGAGCACTTCCAGGTGATCAGCCTATTGTACTCTATGTTGATCAACACTACATCCATTAAACATATGCACATTTCAGCATTTGGCAACCTCACGTGCCTGTCGTTTTACCGACAAAACATTTGTTTAACATTTTAGTCTTCTTTTGAAAACCATATCAAGTAGTTAACAAAAGATAGTAACATTTGATAATACATGAATAGATTATCAATTCATCAAGTCTAGCCAAAGGAATTGGTTTCAACTTCATAATACTTCAATTCATGCGAAAGAATACATGAATCTCAAAAACTTATTCAGATTGAACTGAGACAAGAGTTAGAATACATGCCTTTAGCGTCTGCTACGGTAAATTAACTTTATGTTCAAGTCGTTCCAGTCTCTACAATACATGATCACATAATGCCTTACATTAGGTCACATATAATCAAGTATGTATATTACTATAGCATACTCTTTATTTCAATCTAATTGGGTATTAGATTCATTTAATATTTGTTCCGGTTTATCATTATGCTTGCATTATACTTGACTAGGTTATCTCAACCTTTATACATCATCCTTAAGGTTTAATAATGTTTAATCAATGTTACATTACCTTCCTTAAGTTATGTTTACTTCCATTTCTTTTTTTATACTTAAAAAATTTCATTACTATCTTCGCTCTGAGACTGGCGCTGCGGCGCCAGCTTTATACCTACATCTCGCACTGCACCGCGAGCTTAATGTATAACTGTCCCGGACTTGGCGCTTCGGCGCGAGTCCTTACTTAATGGGCTGCACTACGGCGCCACACTCCAGAGGATTTTGTCACTGTTCATGGCGCTGCGGCGACACTTATTGAACTAAGGTTTGCACTACGGCGAACTATTGCAATATACTCGGTTATTGTTCCATGCCGCGGCACGGGTCTTTTGCCTAGGACTGGCGCCGTGACGCTAACTCGGTGCAGCAGATATCAATTTCAGTTTTGAAATTTTGTGAAATTCCCGGACGCATAACTTCTTCGTTATAAGTCCAAATTGGCTCGTTCAAAAGCCTACGGTTCACAAATTATGTACTCTACATGACCATTCAAGAATTTTATCTATTTGACTTTGTTTGCTAAAAATTCACCTATTGGTTTATTTTTAACGTAAACGATAAACGTTCGTGAACGTTCAACGCTCGTTTCTTCATTCTAAGTCAGAATCAAGTCATTTTTGAGTCCGCAACTCTTAAATGCTAATTATAACTTGTCTTTATTGGAAAACAATGGTTTCATGATCTAACATAAAATTTTACTTCCATTCCGAGAATTTTGCGTATTCGACGATTATCGTCCAATCGTGCGAATTCCGGCAATTCTTCCTTCTTATGATTTGTTCAACATTACAAATAAACTTCATTCATCATGTGAACATTTTAACATCCTTAATACAACAACTTATATTCATGGTTGGATTTTTGGACTTATTCTTTAAGAGCTTATAACTTGTCATTTATAAACTACTTAAGATTTCATCGTTAATGACTTATGACTAGTTAAAGTTTCTTAAACATCATCTCTTATATGTTCTTAACATATAACTTAACTTGGGTATACATGATACATATGATCATATAAATTCTTTTACCTTCATATCATTTCTCTTAATAAACTTCTTACAAGTTCATATTATTTTCACATACGTTTATAACTTATGCTAGCTTAAATGACTTATTACCAACTTAATTGGCTTAAGTTCATTACTTACTCATTCATGTTTCTTAATCCAACTTTTCTTATCATCCTATCATGAATAGAGATGGAAGATAATTGGAGAAGCAGTCTTACTCTTTTGTTGTTTTGGTAAGTAGCTTGCTTCTTCTTCTTAACTTATTGAAATGACTTATTGCTAGCTTATTCTCTCTAACACATAAGCAGTTTAGAAGTGTTGGATTATTTGATCAACCAACAAATGACTAGAAAAGCTCTTCTATTTATAAACTTTCCAAGGTTAGGGTAGTTTGGTCTTTAAAACATCACACCTCCTTAAGCCACCTCCTTACTATTCATTACTTCCTAGCCACTCTTTTATCTCTTACTTGGCCATTAATTCAATGTCTTGGTCAATACTCCTAACTTGGTCACCACATCACTTGGTCACCACATATCATGGTCATCACTCATTACTTGGTCATCACATTCAACCATATTAATATGGTTTGCCCAATGGATCATACCACTCATGGATTTTATCTTGGGCTTACATTAATTAATCCTTGGGCTTTACTTTAACAAACACTAATTGGTTCATTAATTCATTAGTTGGGCTTCTCTCTCTAATTCACTTGGACTTGTATATAATTGTTTACCAATCATCCAAGTCCATTAACATTTCTTAATACATATTGTTGATGTATTATTTTCATATTCTAATTCTTATAGAATTTATATACGATATTTCATCCTTCATACAAACTCATATAATACTTCATATTATACTCGTTTTCATTACTTCGTACAATACTAAGTATCATACAATTATTACTTATTCTTTAACACTTCGATTTACTTAACGTTTATAATTTAAGTCCAAAAGCGATTTATTACTTTTTCCATAACTAGATTTTTATTACATAATACATCTTACCTTGTTATTCCATCATTGCATATTTCTCAAAATCTCAAAATTATATCCCAAGCAAATACCGATGAATAGTGTTTTTCAGAAAATTTCTTAGAAAACTTTTATTTTTGTCTTGGAAATTCAAACACTTTAATTCATCCATGTAGCCTAAATACTATGATATTCTAACATCAATAGGTTATACAATGACAACCATCTTGATAACACATGGAATATGATTTTATTATTATTTAACGTAATAAAATCATTTTACAATAAGATCTGTATTTCTCGGTCGTTACACTTGCACTCGGATCTCCAATGATTAGATCCTGAGTGTGATCTATGGCCCATCTTTTGCCGGTTGGGACATCTGTCCTGATGCCTTTTTGCCTTAAGTTATCAAGATCTATTTCTTCTTCTTAGTGTGGAGGTTCGTTTTCTTGCATAGTCCTCTCTACGATCTCATGTTGTTGCTTAACGATTTCACTATCTGGCACTACGATCGTAGTGTTGAGCTCGACGACTTCATTCGTAGTGTTTGTACTATCAGTCGTAGTGTCTTGAGGCACTATGTTGTCTAAGTTTGTTTCATCAAAGATGATGTGAATCGAGACTTCAACACTCAGTGTCTTCTTGTTGAACACTCTGTAGGCCTTATTGTATGTGGCATATCCAAGAAAGATTCCTTCGTCTGACTTGGGCTAAAATTTTGTCAGGTACTGCTTTCCATTATTGAGAATGTAGCATGCACAGCCAAAACATGAAAATAACTAACACTTGGTTTCCTTCCTTTCCCCAGTTCGTAGGGCGTCTTTTTGATCGTAGAGTGTATCCGTGATCTGTTCTGCCTGTAGCAAGCAATGTTGACAGCTTCTGCCCAAAAGTATTCAGGTAGATGAGCTGCTACTAGTAGAGTTCTTCCAGCTTCTATCAAGGTTCTGTTCTTTCTTTCAGCTACTCCATTTTGTTGAGGAGTTCGTGGAGCTGAAAAGTTATGACTAATGCCATTATCTGTGCAAAACTGGTCCTTTTTTGAGAAATTGAATTCTCTTCCATGATCACTCCTTATGGTCTTGATTTTCTCTCTTTTCTCGTTCATCACCAGTCTGAACATATGGATTAATTGGGAGCTCGTTTCATCCTTTGAAGTTATGAAGAATACCTATGCAAATCTGGTGTAGTCGTCGACTATATCTAGAGAGTATCTTTTTCCTCCAAGACTAGTTGTTGGAATTGGCCCAAATAAATCAATGTGGAGCAACTGCAGGGGCTTGTCGATTGAGTTGGCAGTTTTGCTTTTGAATGAGCTTTTGGTTTGCTTTTCCAAGTTGACAGGCATTACATGGCCTTTCTCTTACAAAGTTGAACTTAGGTAGGCCAACAACGAGATATTTTGATGCCAATTTGGGCATACTTTTGAAGTTTAAGTGAGACAACCGTCAATGCCATAGCCAGCTCATTTATTCATATACTTTTACCAAAAAACATATTGTCTCGTCTGAGCTTAGTTGACCAAGATTCACTGTGTAGACATTTCCTTCTCTTGTCCCGGTTAGCTTTACAGCAGATGTCTTCAAATCTCTGACTTGACATTGGTTGTTGAGGAATGTTACTTGATGACCCTTGTCGCAGAGTTGACTGATGCTTAGAAGGTTGTGTTGGAGACCTTCCACATATGCTACTTTGTTAAACGATACTAAACCATAGCCAGCAGAGCCATATCGTCTTGTCTTACCCGAGCCGTTGTCTCCAAAGATTACTGAGGGACCCTCCTTCTCTATGTAGTTAGATAGAAGGGCTTTGTTCCCGGTCATGTGCCTTGAGCATCCACTGTCCAGATACCATGTAGTGATCGTGGAGCTATTTTCCTGTCAAAGCATTTAACCTTCATTTTGGTACCCATATTTACATGGGTCCTTCTTTGTTAGTGCCTTTGGGGACCAAAATCTGTTTAATCTTGGGTCTTACATGCATGGAATTATAATAACACTTGGCAGCCTTGTGATAATATTTATTGCATATAAAACATCCAGTATGATGTATGCATGTGTGTATGATGATTCATCCTCCATTTGGACTTGTGTGGTTCTTTAGTTGTCCTTCTGTTAAACTGATTCTCATCCTTCCACGTGTCCTTAGATTTCATAAATATTGATGAGTGTGTCTTACCTCTACTGTACCTTCCTAGTTGATTCGTAGAGTTGATCTTGCTTGACTCTACGATTCTTCGAGGTTGGTGAGTAGAGGATAGGTTATTCTTCTCTTTTATGAAGCCCAGGCCAGTATGAGATCCTTTACTCCTTTGAGTGTAAATGGAAACAGTAGAACATGGTTGAACTGGTTCTTCCTTCTGTGAGGATTTCACAAAGGTAATGCTTCTACTAAAACTTGAGGTATTACTAGTGCTAGTTTCCTTTGTCTTTTCCATACATGGCTCTGAGATAGATTCCTCAAAGTCTAAGCCTGTTTTATCGAATGTACTTCTCTGACTAGAGAGAAGGAAGTCCATGGATGATGAGAAATTATTCCATGAAGAGATAGTCTTTTCTAGATCCTCAATTTTAGAGGTTAGATTAGACTCTCTTTGTGCATTGAGTTTGTTTGTCTATTTTAAGATCTCATTCTTAGCCTCAAGCTTCGAGAGAAGGTTAGTACTTATAAGGGTTGTTTCAAGATCTTCTTGAACTTTCTTCTTCTCCTCTTGAAGAAGTGAATGATCCTTGCACAAAACTCTAAACCACTCCATGTATTGATGTAGATCAGTGGTTATGCCATGCAGTGCAGTTCTTAAATCATTTATGTCTACATCAGGTGAGTTGAAGTCAAATATCGCATCGAGACTTACATCATGTATGTTGAAGTTTTGTTTGTCCTTTGCATGTTTGGCCATTAGGCACAGATTAGCCATTTGTGGTTCTTCATCATCTCCGGAGTCAGGATTGGAGTCATTGTCTGAATCACTTCACGATCCTCCAGCTACTAGGTCTTTGTCTCTCTTATGAGGCCTTTTGTTGCCTTTCTATTCCTTCTTTACATGTGATTTCTTCTTTAGTTCTTCTCTCAGAGGTTTGTTGGAGTTGGCAATGAAGTGACCAGTCATCTTGCAGTTGTAGCATAGATCATTCATTTGCTCCTGGCTGCTGTAATTGCTGACCTTCTTTGGCTTGCTGGGTTTGCCTTGACGCATGAACCTTCTTAGTCTTTTTCCGAGCATGGAAAGGTCTTCATCATCGTCCTCGTCAAAATCAGAGTCAATCTCAGTGTTGACCTTTGATGCACCTTCAGTTTCCTTGAGAGCAACACCCTTATCCTTCCTTCTTCCTTCTGATAAGGTTTCAGCTCGTTGAGTCAGCTCCAGTTTGTATGTCAGGAGATTGCCATATAGTTGTTGAACTGTCATCTCGTGAAGTTTCTTTGACTCTCTTATAGCAGTGGTTTTGCCATCCCAACTGCTCGGTAGGGCTCTCATGAACTTTATGATCAGATATGTGGTAGGATAGATCTTCCCATATGCTCGTAGAGAGTTAAGCAGAAGGTTGAATCTCTCATAGGTGGCAGTTACGTTTTCTCCTTGAACATGAGAAAACATCTCATACTGCTGTGTCAAGAATGTTTGTTTGTTTTCTCTAACTTCTTCAGTTCCTTCGTGCATGATCAACAGTGCTTCCCAAACCTCCTTAGATGTTTTGTTGTTAACAACGTTTTCAAATAGATCGTCTTTTAAGGATTGGAACAGGATGTTCTTGGCCTTTTTGTCAACTTGGACAGCTCTCTTCTCGTTGTCTGTCCACTCTTCTTTAACCTTGATTTGTATTCTGTTTGGATCGTCAGTGGTTGGTGCTAGCTTTGTTGGAACATAGGGCCTATTCTGAACGGTCTCAAATAGATCTTCATCTATTGAGTCAATGTATGCTTGCATCCTGACTTTCCAGTTTGCAAATTTATCCTTGTTGCAAATTGGTGGCTTGCTGCCTCCTCCTGTCCTAGATTCGCTTGGTACTTGTGCCATTGGATCTACTAAAGCTTATAAGCTGTATAATAGAACCTGCTTTGATACCAATTGTTAGTTCCTAGTAGGCACAATAGTTATCTAGAATGGGGGGGGGTTGAATAGATATTTAAAAAATCTTTTCGTTTTAAACTTGTTAGTTAATGATTATTAAAACTTAGCAGAATTTATGTATGTTTTAATCTCTTTTGCGAAGTAGTGGAGTTATGAGAGTGAGGCAGTTATAGCTTTTATGGCAGATATAGCAGTTATAGTATGAACGTAAAAGACACAGTCGTTTAAGTGGTTTAGAGCACTTATAGCTCCTAGTCCACTCTTTTACTCAACGAGTAGGAAATCCACTAAGGATGTCTTTTAAAACTTCTGAATCACACAGATTCCTTCTAGAACAGCAGTCTAGGAACTTCTTAGTTCACTCTTGAACTCTTCAAGTCCAGTAGACTTGGCTCTCTTACAATTCACTTATAATTCTTCAAGTCCAACAGACTTGGTACTCTTCTTCAGTTGATTGGTAGATGTTGAGTTATTGATGGTTGCTACTCAGTTGTTGTTTAAGCACTTGTTCGAAAGAACTGAGTAGCTGAGCAAGCTTTGTTATTTCTCAGATCGAAGAGTTGAGTTTTGAGAATTGTTCACATTGTTTGTTCAATGCTTTCTTTGTTCTCTCTCATCTGCTTGATTTGAATATATGTGATCTCGAAATCTATCCCTTGGATCCATCCGTTAAAGCATTAAATGCATTTGACTTTTATTTTCTTTGATGGAGACATTTCTGCACATCTTCTGAACTGCACTCTCGCCCACTGACACTGCAGACTGCTTTCTCACCTAACACCTGAAAAGATGTTTTTCCCCTTACCAATGGCACTTTCCTTAGCTTCTTCAATACGCATACTAAGGATATTTCTTATGACTTTGGGACTGGTGAGTACTGCAGCGTTAAGAATCCATTCCTCTTATGTTGGAACCTATCTCCACACAAATCATGAGGCTCAACGTTTTTTGACACAAAACATATAATACTCTACGATACAGATCATGGTACTCTACGATTCAGATCGTGGTGACTTGTCGTCTTGATGTCTGGTCTGATGCTATCAGCCGAGAGCACTACGATTTCTCTTTAAGTCTTTGCACACTACGATCTTCGCTTGCTTGAGTTGTAAACTCTACATTTCCGAGAGCACACTTTGATCGTAAACTTGTAAACTTCAAGTTTCCTACAACACACAACGATCGTTAACTTGGCTTGGAAAACGTTGGGACCACTATACGATTTCTGAAGAGGCCCTTCAAGGCAGACACACTGTGATCTTTAAAGCTCTACGTTTCTGCCTTGACTTTTGCAATGTTGGTTAGATTTATACACTCTGATTTCTTCGAAGCCTATCTATTACATCTCAA
Organism: Panax japonicus; assembly: GCA_020205505.1. NCBI lineage: Eukaryota > Viridiplantae > Streptophyta > Magnoliopsida > Apiales > Araliaceae > Panax > Panax japonicus. Next base: position 64,515,879 of record CM035113.1, read on the forward strand.
GATCAACCTAACAGTTTTGATCTTTCTATCTATACATTCTATTACAGAATGATACACGTTATGTGCTTAGATCAGCCTAACAAATTTGATCTATCACTAAATCCTTGTACATATATTACTTGAAGGACTTTACAAATAATCATGAGCATAACCATTAAAACATCAAATCATAATATGCATTTTCCCAACATGTATTATTTGATTCGGGTTCTACTTGTTCATTTATATTCGATGATTTTGCTAAGAATTTGTATTTTCCTAAGGAGGAATTAGAATATACTTTGAACATAGAGATTGCGAATATGGAAGTAATTCATGTTAGGTTTGTACACAAGAACTGTAGGGTAGATATTAAGGGCCATGAGATGAGGGTAGATCTAATCCCGATTAAACTTGGGGAATTTAACGTTTTTTTGGGAATTGATTGGCTATTCAATTATGGGGCGATAATTGATTACCAAAGGAAGTATGTAAACCTTATGACTCCGTCAAATGTGGTATTTTATGGCAGTAAGTCACCTAGACAAGTGAGTTGTCTAACGATGATGCAGGACAGAAAGTTAGTGAGACAAGGTTGTGTAGAGTATTTAGCCTACATAATCGATACACGAAAGGAGAATCTGAAATTAGATTAGATACCAGCCATTAGGGACTTTGGAGACGTAATTCCAGATGACTTGTCGAGACTTCAGCCAAATAGGGAAGTAAATTCGTGATCGACTTAGTGCAGGGAACTTCCCCAATATCGAAGGCCCCGTATTGCATGGCTCTGGTGGAGATGAAAGAATTAATGGTGTAACTGCAAGAATTGTTAGACAAGAAATATATTCAGCCAAGTGTATCACCGTGAGGAGCACCGATGTTATTTGTTAAGAAGAAGGATGGGTCAATGCGAATTTGTATTGATTACAGAGAATTAAATAAGGTCACAGTTAAGAATAAATATCCATTGCCAAGAGTTAATGACATGTTTGATTAATTGGAAGGAGCTAGATATTTTTTGAAGATAGAATTGAGAAGTGGGTACCATCAGTTGAAGGTGAGGAAGGAAGATGTTCTGAAGATAGCATTCAGGACTCGTTATGGTCATTACGAGTTCCTAGTGATGTCAGTTGGTCTAACAAATGCTCCTGCGGCATTTATGGACCTAATGAACAGAGTGTTTAACCTTTTTTTGGATAAATTTGTGGTGGTGTTCATCGACAATATTCTGGTATATTCCAAAACCAAGGAGGAAGATGTCAAACATTTGAAGGTGACATTGGAAGCATTAAGAAGAAAAAAGTTGTACGCCAAGTTTTTGAAATGTGAATTTTGGATAGAACGGGTGCAACTTCTTGGGCATGTGCTTGACAAGGATGGAATTTCGGTAGATCCATCGAAAGTTGAAGTTGTGATGAACTGGGATCAGCCGAAGATATAGTCAGAAGTAAGGAGTTTTCTAGGACTGGTAGGTTATTACAGAAGATTTATTCAAGATTTTTCCAAAATCACGACTGCGCTTAAGAATTTGACTAGGAAATCAATGAAGTTTATTTGGACGGAGAAGTGTGAGCAGAGTTTCCAAGAGCTAAAGAAGAGATTGAGTACGACACATGTGTTATCTCTTGTAGTGTATACTGATGCACTGATGCATACTGATGCATTGCATAAAGGACTAAGATGTGTGTTTATCCAGAACGACAAGGTCATTTTGTATGCATCACGCCAATTGAAGGATTATGAGAAGGGTATCCTACCTACGATTAGAAATATCTGCAGTGGTGTTTGCTTTGAAGATATGGAGGCATTATCTTTATGGGGAGAAATGTAAAATATATATAGACCATAAGTGTCTAAAATATATTTTCACACAGATGGTTGGAGTTAATATAAGATTATGATTTTGAGATTTTATACCATCCGAGTAAAGAGAATTTTGTTGCCGACACCTTAAGTAGAAAGGGTCGAGATAAATTGGTTATGTTAACTGCTTAGGAGGAACTAATCTCAGCGATGGCAAAGCTGGAATTGTAGGTAAAATATCCTAAGGAGTCGAACGAAAAACCATTCCAAATGAAAACTGGTCCAACTTTGGTGGATAAGGTTAAGGAAACACAACTTAAAGATGAGGAATATGAGAAACTCAGGAAAATAATATATTAAGGAGAGGAAGGGAGATTCAAAAACGACAATGAAGGGATATTGAGATTCGAGAAAAGAATTTCAGTTCCGCAAGTATCAGAGGTAAAGGAGGAAATTTTGAGCGAGGATTATAATTCATAGTATTCGATTCACCCGGGGAGTACGCAGATGTACCAGTATCTCAGACAACATTTCTGGTGGCCGAATATGAAGAGAGACGTTGCCGATTGTGTGGCCAAGTGTTTGACATGTAAGAAAGTTAAAACAGAACATCAGAGACCAAGTCAGTTGTTAGAACCGTTAGACATACCATGATGGAAGTGGGAACATATTAAGATGGATTTTGTGGTAGGAATTCCAATAAATCAGAAAGGTTTCGACGTAGTTTGAGTTATTGTGGACCGCCTAACGAAGTTAGCGCATTTCTTACTGATCAAAATCATGTTTAACTTGGATTAGTTGGGAAAATTGTATGTAAATGAAATTGTTTTAGAACACGGTATAAGCCCGATTACAAGCATGTTATAGAATATGAACCCCTGCAATTTGAGAAAGATTTATCTTAGGAAGAAGTTCATGTTCAGATAGTCGACAGGAAAGAGCAAATACTCAGAAATAAAGTAATACATTATGTTAAGGTAATCTGGAGGAACCACAACGCTGAAGAAGCAATGTCGGAACTCGAAGAACAAATGATGAAAAATTATCCTCATCTATTTACTTAATATTTGTGTAGTGATTCTGGGGACAAAATCTTTGTAAGGGGGGAGAATGTAACAGGACGAATTAAGTGAATCGTGATTCTTGGGACATAATCCTTTTAATGGAGGAAAGATGTGACGAGAGAGACTTTTGTAATTAATTTTTAAATATTTATTAAATTTAATAAATATTTTATTAATTTATTTATTGAGTTAAATAGATATTTGATGGAATTGTGGTAGATTAATTTAATTACACGTGTTACATTAATTAAGTTAATGTGGAATAATTTTAAAGTTCAAAGTGTGAATTTAATTGGGATAATTAAATTATATAATTTGTTAAATAATTTTAATGTTTTTATAATTAATTAGAGATTTATTAATTTATTATAAATAATACATTAGAATTTTAATTATGTAATAAGGTGATTTAATGGGTAATATTACCTTTTAGTTAATTGAATTAAATAATATTATTTGATTAATTAAAGCGCGACAAATAAACTATATAATAAATGAATTAATTAAAATAATGGGAAATGAGCCCTTATGAATAAACCAAACATGACCTAAGGAACATGGGAGCCGTTAAGGCCCTGTTGCCCTTAACTAATGCCTATGATCCCAACAGTTATTTGTATACATAATATATATTATTATCAAACTTCATTATATCATATCAGTTGGAGAATACAGAGATAAAAGAGAGAGGTTTGAGAGATTTTATGAGAGAGGTTTGAGAGGTTTTAAATTATATTTTTAAGTTTCCTCCATGAACGTATACTTAAGTTCGCTATTAATCAAAATTCATGTGTTGTTCATTAAAAACTTGATGTTAGATGTTTATTAACATGTATAGTTCAATTATATATGATTTATATGTGTTTTAGAGTAATCAAATCTATGTAATTATGTTTAAATTAGAATTTTATAGTTTACATAGTAAGAACATATAAATATGGCTTAAAGTTAAAAATTCATGCTTCAATTGCATATTAATCAGTGAATTGATAATTAATTATGTTCATACATGTAAAAACGAAAAGAACGAAACCTAAACGGACTGATTTGGTGTTATAACGAATCTGTAATTTGTTGTTTCATGAAATTTGATGAATTTTTGAAAATTGGCAAGAACATTAAAATTACAAGTTCAAATTCAATTGTTTATGTGATTTAAGTTGTTAAAAGCATTCTAAGAATGACATTAAATGTTTATGTTAAGTTCAGAACACATGGATAATATTGAATTCATTGTTTATATGAAGTTTTGGCCTAATTTGGTTTTCTGATGTATTCATTCGCGAACTGCAAAATTGGATACTGAGTAGTCGTGTCTTATGTCTTGAAAGTTAGACTTTGGCTACAGTCGGAATTTAACTTTGGATGGCGTCATGTGTGTTCGGAGTTAGAGTTCAACTTCAGTTGGAATTCAACTTCGGATGACGTCATATGTCTTTGGAGTAAGAGTTCGGCTTCGGTCGGAATTCAACTTCAGATGGTGTCATGTGTCTTCGGGATCAGGGTTCGAATTCGGTCGAAGTTCAGCTCCGGATAGCGTCATGACTTTGATTATGACGAACTTGTTTCTAAGAAATGTCATGACTTTGGAAGCCGAGACTTCGGAAGTCGGTAGCAGAACTGGGCAGTTTTAGTTTTCTTTGTGTACGGTCCATTACATGCTAGTCCAACCTAATCTAATGAACATGATAGTGTATTGGACAAGTAACAAGATGTTGTATTAGATTATTATCATTTAAGTGGCAAATCGCATGATAATTTTATAAGTTATATAAGGACTAAAGGTGATGTCTATGAGAAAATATGATGTTGTTTAAAGTTAAGATTCGAGACCTCGGTCTTGTAATGTGTGATTTATGGTAGTGAGTAAAACTTAAAATAAGTCAACAAGTTATACTGAAAGTGGGAACTGAACTTATAAAGTTAATATTAATGTAACTAATGAATGTTGTAAATACATATGGTATGCGTGTATGACTTGTGCTGAATGTGAGTGGTAATCGTTTAGCCTATGCACGAGATATGTTTTTGAATCCTACTGTTATGTTGAGCAAGTTTTCAAATCCCTAAACTTTATTTGAGCAAGTTTCTAAACCCTAAGTCTATATTAAGAAAATTGTTATTTTATATTATATCATCATTGAGCAAGTTCCTTATCTCTAACTTGATTATAGTTGTACAAGCTTTTCAAACTCTACTTTATTGATCAAGTTTAACTTTAGCTTATTATTATTCAATCAAGGTTTCTTATACTATTTAGAGGCCTATGTTTTGGTTAAGCCTATTATTCCTCAATGAAACCATGACTTCATATATGATGGTTATCCACTTATGATTATTAAATCATCATTGATTCAACTAATCCTTAGTTGATGATTATTGAACTCTAAATTACCCTTGAGGTCAATCCAAACCAAACTTCCTTTGGTGCGGACTCTAATGTCAAAGCTGAGATGAACAACCCTGCTACATGGGATTATATTACTCGTGTTGGGTAAAATCTATTTACGCACAACATGCAAGTATACGTGGTCAACAAGTAATATAATGATAAGTCAAGTATCGCTCCCACAAAGATTAGCTAGAAATTAACACTCATAATTACCAATTTCCTATTAATCCAAGTTTTATTAAACTAACCAATTTCAAAATTATAACTAAAAATATTAAAACTACTAAGAAAACCAAACAATCAAAAAACTCTAAAAACTGAATTTTTAAACACATATTGGAAAATTAGGCTTACAACTTCACTTTAAGCATCACTTTAATTATTACACCTTATTCCAGTTTTAATTCACTATCCCAGATTATTAATCAAGTAGAACTAGTCACCTCTCAATGTACTAATATTGTATTAACTTAAATCCATAAATTAGATATAATTAAGTTAAACACCTTAATTAACTAACTCACTATATCTCTATGTGAATTACCATTAAAGAACGTTTAAGTTCAAGTTCTTTATCCGATTACATGTGATGTCAAGCATATCTCTACCCTAACATTCATCAAGATTCTGTTCATTCACAGAATTCAAGAACACATGCTTTATTAACTAAGTCTAGAATCATATTTCCTCTCTTGAATCCATACTAGTCCACAAAGAATTGGTTATCAAGAAACTCATAAATTCAAGCACAAATTAATATAGATAAACTGAAGAATAGCTTATTAATCTGAGAATCAAATATTACATAATCATCATTCCACTTAAAGATCTGTTATATGCCTAAACAGAAATTTAGTTCATCGTGAATGAATTAAAAACTGAATTAATTAAAGGAAACATCATCCCAATTACAGAATTTAAACTAAAGAAGAAGAATAAATCTAAAACCCCCATTCTCTTTAGCCTAATCTGCAATCGTCGTGAAAATTGCCTTCAATCTCCTTCTCCAATGCTTCGCTCAAAAATTTTGTCTTCAATGATGTAATTACATGTATGATTCTTTAATCTTGTGTTTGTTGTATGTTATTTATGCCAAGCCACGAATTCTCATTACAATTCCATCCATAATAGAGTTCCAAGTCAATGCCATCACTTATCTTCACGTTTTACTGCATTTGAAACCAAATAGGAGACTCCTCTGTCCCGTACCCTAGCCCTAGATGGGGTATTGCCTTCATAATAGCTATCCCTGGCTGGCATAGCTGCTGTTAGCTGACTTCAAGACCCCCAGCCCCAACTGGGGTGTTAGGCATAAAAGATCAAGCCTCGGCTTGCTATGTTGCTGCTAATACATGTCCATTTGAGCTCAAAACTTGCCATAATTCCATTCTTTTACTCCAATTGCCTATCCACCATATCTAAACACCAAACAACATTATACAAGTAAAAACATAACATAAAATCAAGGAATTAACACCAATTACGCTTAAATTAAGAACCAATTCGTGGGTATAAAACCAATTTATCAAAATCCCCCAAACTTAAATTGTGATAATCCTTGAGCACAAAACAAAACTAACATGCTACTCAATGTAATGCAATGACATGTGATGCATCTAATCTCTATATGCCTATGAATCCAGCAGTATCATAGAACCAAATGTATTCAACCGGCCTTAGAGAAATCAAGAAAACACGACGACACTTCATATAAAAACCCATCAACAATTCCTTATCAATCCTCGAATCTTAACCCATTATTATTGGTATAGTGTGTGTGTGCTTAACATCCATGCTAACTAATGCAAATTAAAATTTAATACATAACAAGTCTCTTATAAGGCATCATACAATTTAAACTCAAGAACCCCAAAAACGGTCAAGATCCAACAAAAAAAATCAAACATTTATCATTATCAAGGGTCAAATTAGGGTACTTATGCTTTATTTTTCACTTATGGGGTCTTTTTTCTCTTGTTTCCCGTTATATTCAATTTTTTTATTTTCCATGACTGTGCAATGTCTCATTCCATTAGGCTAACAGTACTACCCCTTAGCGAGCTTTCGACCAACGACTTACAGAACATAAGAGACCTTAGGGCACTAGGTGTAAAAACAATCCACTCGGGCGTACTTGCTCAAGTAACAAAGGCCACGAAACAAAACTAGCCACGATATTTATTTATTTATATATTTTATTTTTAGCTTATGTACCCCAAATTTCCCCCCAAACTTATGTTTTTACCTAATTATTTGTCTTCACTACCTATCCTTGTCCTTCTTTCATTTTAACTAGCATTATCCTTTAGAAACTCCTTATGCATCAATTTGAGCTAATCAGTCCACATAAGTGTCATTAGCATGTTAACCTTGTTATACCAGTTTCAAACAAGCACAAGATCCAATTCAGAACAAAAGATTATATCACAGTTCTAATAATCAGTACCATACTTGTCTACTTAATCACAATCTAATCATTAGCCAAAATAAAACGAACTATATCAAACTGCTGGACATATGAAATATAACACAATGCTTTCTTTTATATATATATATATATATATATATATATATATATATATATATATATATATATATATGTGTGTGTGTGTGTGTGTGTGTGTGTGTGTGTGTGTGTGGGGTAAACATAACATGATTGCAAAATAAATACTATTTACATTCCTATGCTACTATGCAACTAGATGACTACATGAATGCAAAACATTTAATAATCTTAAAACTAAACATGAAATAACATATACAAACCTAACTAATGAAATTAAACATGCAAACATGAGAATTAAACTAAATCCCCCAAACTTGAAAATTACAATGTCCTCATTGTATAGATAAAGCAATTAATGTATGAGAACTTCAATATAATCGCTTAAGCATGGGGTGGTGGTGGATGTTCTTCTTCATCGGAGTCACTGGGTGGGAGCCTTGGCATGGGGGCTGGCTGCTGGTATGGGAATTGTGTATTGGGATTGAAGCTCTAGAGCATTGCATTCAATGAGGCGAAAGATAGATTCATGGCTTCAAACATATGGTCGTGCCTTGCTGCGAGTCTCCATATCCCTCTGTGAGCATCCTTGTTGTACTCTCATCCACTTGTCGTTGTAGGCTCAGGAACTGAGGGCTAGATATGATATCAGGCTGTGGTGTCACCTCCGTTCCTTGCTCTCCCATTGTCGTATCCCCCTAAAACTCGTCGTCATCCGAGGTATCCTCAGCATCAGCCTCATCCTCTGAGGCTGATGGAAATACAAATCCTAATCCTCTAGGATGCGACTCGCCTCAAGGCCACACTGAATAATACATAATCATTCTCGAGTCTAGTGTCTGGAGCGGCATCTGGGTGGTCCCATCATCAGACCATCGTACTCCCGCTAGCCTACATAAGCCACAAATGAGTGATGGGTGTACCAAGCCGCCCGAGAATGGTCCTTGTAAGCATCGTCAGATTGAAAAACTGATTATAGCCCCTATGTCGATGATGAAATCTTGTACAATGGCATACAAAAATAATGCCTTCTTCTTAGGCACATCGGACGTGTGAGTGGATGGAAATAACTTGGCACACAGGAACGCGTACCATATCTTCCCATAATGACTGAGATCCTTAATGCGAAAGACAGTGCCTCCTTTTAGACCTTTGATCCATGTGGTACCCAGCTTTGTTATTTCCTTCATAATAGCCTCATAATTAGGATCATTATCTCGTAAGTAAGCGTGCTAGAAATGTCTAGGCACTCGTAACTAGTAGTATGTTTTGATGGCATCTGCACTGAAAGGAACTAACATGCCCTGTATAAATGCATTGAATGGGGGCTTATCCTCGACGTTAGCGTAGAATTCTTTGACCACACTCACAACTGTGACCTCGGGCACCCCAGTGAGTTTCTTCCAACCTTTTTTATATATTTGTTGCATCATTTCACCGTCGACATATTCAGGTGCCAACCCCCACTCCGGTGTGAGTGCTTTTATTACAAAGTAGTCGTAACGGTCGGCGGCAACAGAACTTGTGAATTTGCACCTGTCAAAGGTTCATGTTGATGGTGTGGGCTCGGAACTCTCTCCATGTTACCTCTTTGATGCTGAATTAGGTGCCATTGACTTGGAATTGGTGATACTCAACAAAAGTTTCCCCACACTTCACTTAAGCAATTTGAAGAACACTTGATATGCAAAACGTGAAGTTCCCCCAAACTTGGTGATATAAACATAAATTGTTTATACATTACATTACACACTATTCCCCAAGGTCGAGTAACCTTAACTTATTACACATTTCCTAAAATATCTATTACACAACAATATTTATTACAATACGCTATTACAACTAGCTGCACTTTATAACCCAAGCTGAACTTGGCTTTAATCGTTTCCTGTATCCGAACGCAATCACTTTATCTACAATATTTTATCATGATATAGCAAGGGTGAGCATAAAAGTTGCCCAGCAAGTTTATATACAACAATTTAACGAAATATCATGATTGAAGAGTATGAATAATTGGCTAGCTATAATTCAACAATATAATTGTGAACTAGCAGGAACAAAATTTTGACTGAACAAGTATTTTACATGAACAAACATTTCTGAACCAACTGGTAATGAAGGTGATCAGCCTTTCATACCTGACTTATACATGCAAGATGTACAGAGTACAAATTTCATGGCAATCAGTAATGATTAACCATAAGCTTGAATAAACACTCTTATTAGAGTTAAGTACAAGAAAACTTGCATGAACCGTTGATTACCGCGCGCAACTAATAACGCTTTACTCGAAGACCTAATATTAATAATATAGATCTCCAATAATTAGAATAATATCATCACAGTAATATACTGTTATATTATACACAGAATAACCTAAACACATTACCACATAAGCCTATTAGTCTATACCGCACATAAGACTTGGTATCAAGTCAAACTATTTAAGTCTGAGTTGAAACCGACACAATTCTAACACCCCAACGGTCTAGTCGGACAATAATCGAGTTTAAGTTCAATTAAACTCTGACTAAGCACTTAACAATATCACATATAATTTCTTATCAGTCAAAACATCTTTTCTAGACTCGTAATAATTTTCGGATAATTATTACCATTTATCACCATTTTTAAATCCTTAATACCGTATTTAAATGAATTAAATACAACATAATACCTTAATCATTAATATTTATTTAATATAAAATATTAATGAAAATCATTACATAATATTATAATATAATTATAATATCACAAAGTATTTATAATACCTTAAAATCATAATTATATGATTTTTAAACACTTAAATCCATTATCCGATAATTAATATTAATATTAAAATATTAATATTTTTATGCCGAAATATCAAAAGTTATATTTTATAACTTAAAATATTTTTATAACACTTAAATCATTTTTATATGATTTATAAATCATTAATTCTAATTTTCCATAATTTATCTAATATATTTATTAAATAAATTAATTACCATTAATAATAAATTATTAATGAATTTCATCACAAAATATCAAAAGTTATGGAAAATGACTTAAAATATTTTCTTTTATCATAATTTTACTTTTCATGATTTTTCATGAATTAAAAACTATTTTTAAATAATTTATTTAATATTATAATTAAATAAATAAATACCATTTATATTTCAAAAATACTAAATATTTTTGAAATATACTTAAAATAGTTAAAAACTATTTTTCAGATATTAAAATAATTTTTCATAATTTATTATGTATTTTTAATAATTAAAAACCATTTTTTTCTAATTTTAAATTAATTTACGGAATATTATAAATAAACCGTCGCTAAAGGCCTATAGCGACACTTGTCTGTCGCTATAGGTGTTCTTGAGTGTTCTTGGTGTTCTTGACAGAATTCGGGGTACCTAGTTTGACCGGATTTTAATATGTGTTCTGATCGATTTCTAGGTATTCTAAAGTGCTATTATTGTAGTCTAAATGTAATAATACAATTTTAAACAAGTTTTATAACCATAACAGCACTAACCGGCAAGATCTAAGCCTGCAAACGTTCTGACAACGTGTTCTTCATTTTCTGGGTTTTCCAGAAAATGAAGAACAGTCGAGGTTAACATATTTCGATCCTTATATCTTGAGTTCTGAATTTAGTTTGGGTGATCTGTAAGTTCTAGCCTGTAGTCCGTATGTCAAGGTACAATTATATCATATAAAATCAACTTAACAACATTACATACATCAGATCTGGGTCGGTCAAAGTAGAGGCCAAGCACTGTTCTTCACGATTTCTGGGTTTTCTAGATTTCGTCAAGAACAGTCGGTCAACGGTGGTTTGACCTTGATTTCCTGCCGTTTCAGTTATGATCTAAGTGATCTAAAGACTTTAATGTGTAGTCTACATACCAGACTACCACTAATCAACAACAACTTGGCCTAACGTCTAACACACAGCAAGATCAAAGGCTCGAAATAGCTTGTCAGACGTCTGGGAATTCTTGGTTTTTCCAGAAACCAGTTTTTCGTGAACGGTCAACTACCTTTGACCGCTTATATCTTTCGATCTGGACTTGATTCAAGTCTCAGATTCAAGAGCTAACAACAAAGAACATATCTATAACATTAAATACAAGATATCATTAACACACACAGATCTATGGACCCTGACATTTGACTATCAGGCCATATTTTTCCATTTTTCCAGATTTCAAAAAAATTTAGATCCGAGCACTTTGATGTTATGGATCTGGGTTTTGACAACCCAGATCACTAAATGACACCCTATTACACATATTTAACCCACAAACAACAACATTTAACAACAAATCATGAGATTCTCGAAATTAAGGTTTATACCACTTTCATGCTTGATTTTTGATTTCTGCCTTCCTGATCTGTTATTGGCTTGCTAGGAACTGATTAAGGTTCATCTTTTCTCTCTCTATCACTCTATATCTCGAATTTCTAGAGAGAGGAGGGTTAGGAGAAAAATAAAACATAAAGTAGTCCATTCTCTCTCTCCAATCTTTTATATCAACCAATTCCTTGCATGTGGCTGCTGATTTGCTGTATTTGCTGAACAATTTGTCAAAGGCTAATGCTAGGTTATAGCTAGGGTTGGTAAACAACCCAAGATCTTGCAAGATTTACACTCCACCAATTAAAAAATGTGACTTAAGGGCATTTTGGACATTTCCCCTTTATTTTTAGGATTTTTCATGTATTGCAATCCCTTAGGGTTAGGGTTTGGATCATTGAGAGTTTAGGGTTTGACCCTAAAAATTTAGCAACTTAGTTTCTAACATTTTCCAATTTTCGGTTATAAAAATTAGAATATTAACATTTAAAAATTATAATTAGAATTTACTAATTATATTTAAAATTCCTTAATCATGCTTTAATCTTGTTAATTAAGATTAATAATTTCTAATTAAAATTGCTAATTACGCAATTAGGGTCAAAATAGTCATTAGGGTTTATAAACCGCTAATTAGGGTTTCTAATAGAAAAATTAATTTTCTAATTTAGAAATTTAATCTCGTAATTAGATTAGGGTTTCTAATTACTCATAATATTGAAATAATTAGGATTAGGGTTTCCTAATTAGCATTGCTAATTTTAGCAATTAAATTCACCACTGAACAATTAGGGTTTCTGACGGAACAATTAGGGTTCCAAAAATTGGAAATTAGGGTTTTGCAATCAATTGATAAGATTAACCCTAATTAATCTTTTAATTATTTACACTTATGCCATTAAGTTCCCGATTTAGGGTTTCATGCACCGAATTAGAGTTTCGGATTTCCGGAACTGAAACTAGGGTTTTCAGAACCGACTGCTAGGGTTTCTTATCATACATTATAATTTTTCTAACTGAACGTTGACGTTCTTAATATATACATAGGGTTTGTCACAGATGTAATTTATCTGATCAACCCATAACCCTTAACCACATTCTGAACACATCATAATCCACATGCACAGATCATATTCACGCAAACACTTAATCCTGAATAATTCGCCTAATCCCTTCACAGAATTTTGAAATCCTCAAAATTCAAACCCAATAACATCATACACATACACTTATTTTCTGTCTAGGTCTAATATTTGACCTTAAATCAATCATTTGAGATTTTTATAAATTGTCTAAATTCTCGGGTTGTCACATTCACCCCTCCTTCTAAGAATTTCGTCCCCGAAATTCACCTTACCCCTTACACCTTTGCACCTTACACCTTTTATACAGAGCGATCACACAAGATCTTGAACTTATTTTCTCGGGTATCTATCAAAAATTTACTTTGATATATACTCAAATTTCTCGGGTATCTATCAAAGATACTCAAACTTCTCGGGTATCTATTAAAGATACTCAAACTTCTCGGGTATCTATTAAAGATACTCAAAACACGTGCAAAGTTCAAATTCTCACCCAATAAAATATTCCCTTAATATAAAAGGTTGTTATTCTCAGTCTTTAGAATCAAGATTTTGATTTAACCACAAAATATTATGATTTCAACTTCTATTTGCTTCTCTTCTCTTATCTAACCCATCAAGTTTTCATTCTTGATCTAGCCAAAATAACTGGCATTGACCTATCAATAATAATTAAATTCTCTTCTCTTATCTCTTTATCTATTTCTATAATCCTCAATTCTCCATTCACAACTAACCCCAGTTCATAAAACCACACTTATGAGTTCATAACTTGGCCACAATTATATGAGTTTACAAACTGACCCTAGTCTGACCTTTGGCGTCCGTTCGCTGAGGGGCTCATAAACATTTCATTTAACTATGCGTCAAGAATGTCACATATGTATGAGTTCTAAGAACTCGTACTTAATCCTATATTCTCTACCTATGACTTATTTATCTATATAATAACTAGCGTGACACAACATTTCAACTATTACCAATGCCACCAACTAAGTAGTACAAGGAATCATACAACTCTGTTGCTGGCACGAGTCCTCATTGAAATCCCCACCTAACCTTAACCCCCTTTTTCAATACGAATTTAATTCGTATTCATAATTCATAACTCATTTATGAGTTTTCATTTTCATAGTACCATTTTATAGTACAACTTTCACACATCATCTTTCTGTAAACTTCTCAATCATTAGATTGATTCATTTCCCATATCATAACCGTATATCAGATCACGGGGTGATCTTATCGTATATATTACGATTCAATTTCTATGCATATGATCGTTTTGTTTTACGATCTCCTATCCTTGCACTTTCAGTCTTTTAGACTCGATCTATTCACCGTTACGGTTCAACTTTATTATCAGAGTTAGGGAACTCTGTATTTTACACTCGCCGAGATTCATCTTTGAATCTTACCGACCAACTAACTCTATGTGAGTTAGTCTTATCCTAATCACTGCGGTTATTGGTCTCAGGTATTCCTACCTAAGCTTCATAACCAACAGCTCTGATACCAACTGTGACAGCCCCGAATCCGGGCCCCGAATCGCCGCGGATCCGGTATACTATTTCTTTCACTAATTGCGGAAGATATAAACATAAATTGTTTATACATTACATTACACACTATTCCCCAAGGTCGAGTAACCTTAACTTATTACACATTTCCTAAAATATCTATTACACAACAATATTTATTACAATACGCTATTACAACTAGCTGCACTTTATAACCCAAGCTGAACTTGGCTTTAATCGTTTCCTGTATCCGAACGCAATCACTTTATCTACAATATTTTATCATGATATAGCAAGGGTGAGCATAAAAGTTGCCCAGCAAGTTTATATACAACAATTTAACGAAATATCATGATTGAAGAGTATGAATAATTGGCTAGCTATAATTCAACAATATAATTGTGAACTAGCAGGAACAAAATTTTGACTGAACAAGTATTTTACATGAACAAACATTTCTGAACCAACTGGTAATGAAGGTGATCAGCCTTTCATACCTGACTTATACATGCAAGATGTACAGAGTACAAATTTCATGGCAATCAGTAATGATTAACCATAAGCTTGAATAAACACTCTTATTAGAGTTAAGTACAAGAAAACTTGCATGAACCGTTGATTACCGCGCGCAACTAATAACGCTTTACTCGAAGACCTAATATTAATAATATAGATCTCCAATAATTAGAATAATATCATCACAGTAATATACTGTTATATTATACACAGAATAACCTAAACACATTACCACATAAGCCTATTAGTCTATACCGCACATAAGACTTGGTATCAAGTCAAACTATTTAAGTCTGAGTTAAAACCGACACAATTCTAACACCCCGACGGTCTAGTCGGACAATAATCAAGTTTAAGTTCAATTAAACTCTGACTAAGCACTTAACAATATCACAGATAATTTCTTATCAGTCAAAACATCTTTTCTAGACTCGTAATAATTTTCGGATAATTATTACCATTTATCACCATTTTTAAATCCTTAATACCGTATTTAAATGAATTAAATACAACATAATACCTTAATCATTAATATTTATTTAATATAAAATATTAATGAAAATCTTTACATAATATTATAATATAATTATAATATCACAAAGTATTTATAATACCTTAAAATCATAATTATATGATTTTTAAACACTTAAATCCATTATCCGATAATTAATATTAATATTAAAATATTGATATTTTTATGCCGAAATATCAAAAGTTATATTTTATAACTTAAAATATTTTTATAACACTTAAATCATTTTTATATGATTTATAAATCATTAATTCTAATTTTCCATAATTTATCTAATATATTTATTAAATAAATTAATTACCATTAATAATAAATTATTAATGAATTTCATCACAAAATATCAAAAGTTATGGAAAATGACTTAAAATATTTTCTTTTATCATAATTTTACTTTTCATGATTTTTCATGAATTAAAAACTATTTTTAAATAATTTATTTAATATTATAATTAAATAAATAAATACCATTTATATTTCAAAAATACTAAATATTTTTGAAATATACTTAAAATAGTTAAAAACTATTTTTCAGATATTAAAATAATTTTTCATAATTTATTATGTATTTTTAATAATTAAAAACCATTTTTTTCTAATTTTAAATTAATTTACGGAATATTATAAATAAACCGTCTCTAAAGGCCTATAGCGACACTTGTCTGTCGCTATAGGTGTTCTTGAGTGTTCTTGGTGTTCTTGACAGAATTCGGGGTACCTAGTTTGACCGGATTTTAATATGTGTTCTGATCGATTTCTAGGTATTCTAAAGTGCTATTATTGTAGTCTAAATGTAATACTACAATTTTAAACAAGTTTTATAACCATAACAGCACTAACCGGCAAGATCTAAGCCTGCAAACGTTCTGACAACGCGTTCTTCATTTTCTGGGTTTTCCAGAAAATGAAGAACAGTCGAGGTTAACATATTTCGATCCTTATATCTTGAGTTCTGAATTTAGTTTGGGTGATCTGTAAGTTCTAGCCTGTAGTCCGTATGTCAAGGTACAATTATATCATATAAAATCAACTTAAAAACATTACATACATCAGATCTGGGTCGGTCAAAGTAGAGGCCAAGCACTGTTCTTCACGATTTCTGGGTTTTCTAGATTTCGTCAAGAACAGTCGGTCAACGGTGGTTTGACCTTGATTTCCTGCCGTTTCAGTTATGATCTAAGTGATCTAAAGACTTTAATGTGTAATCTACATACCAGACTACCACTAATCAACAACAACTTGGCCTAACGTCTAACACACAGCAAGATCAAAGGCTCGAAATAGCTTGTCAGACGTCTGGGAATTCTGGGTTTTTCCAGAAACCAGTTTTTCGTGAACGGTCAACTACCTTTGACCGCTTATATCTTTCGATCTGGACATGATCTGGACTTGATTCAAGTCTCAGATTCAAGAGCTAACAACAAAAAACATATCTATAACATTAAATACAAGATATCATTAACACACACAGATCTATGGACCCTGACATTTGACTGTTAGGCCGTATTTTTCCATTTTTCCAGATTTCAAAAAAATTTAGATCCGAGCACTTTGATGTTATGGATCTGGGTTTTGACAATCCAGATCACTAAATGACACCCTATTACACATATTTAACCCACAAACAACAACATTTAACAACAAATCATGAGATTCTCGAAATTAGGGTTTATACCACTTTCATGCTTGATTTTTGATTTCTGCATTCCTGATCTGTTATTGGCTTGCTAGGAACTGATTAAGGTTCATCTTTTCTCTCTCTATCACTCTATATCTCAAATTTCTAGAGAGAGGAGGGTTAGGAGAAAAATGAAACATAAAGTAGTCCATTCTCTCTCTCCAATCTTTTATATCAACCAATTCCTTGCATGTGGCTGCTGATTTGCTGTATTTGCTGAACAATTTGTCAAAGGCTAATGCTATGTTATAGCTAGGGTTGGTAAACAACCCAAGATCTTGCAAGATTTACACTCCACCAATTAAAAAATGTGACTTAAGGGCATTTTGGACATTTCCCCTTTATTTCTAGGATTTTTCATGTATTGCAATCCCTTAGGGTTAGGGTTTGGATCATTGAGAGTTTAGGGTTTGACCCTAAAAATTTAGCAACTTAGTTTCTAACATTTTCCAATTTTCGGTTATAAAAATTGGAATATTAACATTTAAAAATTATAATTAGAATTTACTAATTATATTTAAAATTCCTTAATCATGCTTTATTCTTGTTAATTAAGATTAATAATTTCTAATTAAAATTGCTAATTACGCAATTAGGGTCAAAATAGTCATTAGGGTTTATAAACCGCTAATTAGGGTTTCTAATAGAAAAATTAATTTTCTAATTTAGAAATTTAATCTCGTAATTAGATTAGGGTTTCTAATTACTCATAATATTGAAATAATTAGGATTAGGGTTTCCTAATTAGCATTGCTAATTTTAGCAATTAAATTCACCATTGAACAATTAGGATTTCTGACGGAACAATTAAGGTTCCAAAAATTGGAAATTAGGGTTTTGCAATCAATTGATAAGATTAACCCTAATTAATCTTTTAATTATTTACACTTATGCCATTAAGTTCCCGATTTAGGGTTTCATGCACCGAATTAGAGTTTCGGATTTCCGGAACTGAAACTAGGGTTTTCAGAACCGACTGCTAGGGTTTCTTATCATACATTATAATTTTTCTAACTGAACGTTGACGTTCTTAATATATACATAGGGTTTGTCACAGATGTAATTTATCTGATCAACCCATAACCCTTAACCACATTCTGAACACATCATTATCCATATGCACAGATCATATTCACGCAAACACTTAATCCTGAATAATTCGCCTAATCCCTTCACAGAATTTTGAAATCCTCAAAATTCAAACCCAATAACATCATACACATACACTTATTTTCTGTCTAGGTCTAATATTTGACCTTAAATCAATCATTTGAGATTTTTATAAATTGTCTAAATTCTCGGGTTGTCACATTCACCCCTCCTTCTAAGAATTTCGTCCCCGAAATTCACCTTACCCCTTACACCTTTGCACCTTACACCTTTTATACAGAGCGATCACACAAGATCTTGAACTTATTTTCTCGGGTATCAATCAAAGATTTACTTTGATATATACTCAAATTTCTCGGGTATCTATCAAAGATACTCAAACTTCTCGGGTATCTATTAAAGATACTCAAACTTCTCGGGTATCTATTAAAGATACTCAAAACACGTGCAAAGTTCAAATTCTCACCCAATAAAATATTCCCTTAATATAAAAGGTTGTTATTCTCAGTCTTTAGAATCAAGATTTTGATTTAACCACAAAATATTATGATTTCAACTTCTATTTGCTTCTCTTCTCTTATCTAACCCATCAAGTTTTCATTCTTGATCTAGCCAAAATAACTGGCATTGACCTATCAATAATAATTAAATTCTCTTCTCTTCTCTTATCTCTTTATCTATTTCTATAATCCTCAATTCTCCATTCACAACTAACCCCAGTTCATAAAACCACACTTATGAGTTCATAACTTGGCCACAATTATATGAGTTTACAAACTGACCCTAGTCTGACCTTTGGCGTCCGTTCGCTGAGGGGCTCATAAACATTTCATTTAACTATGCGTCAAAAATGTCACATATTTATGAGTTCTAAGAACTCGTACTTAATCCTATATTCTCTACCTATGACTTATTTATCTATATAATAACTAGCGTGACACAACATTTCAACTATTACCAATGCCACCAACTAAGTAGTACAAGGAATCATACAACTCTGTTGCTGGCACGAGTCCTCATTGAAATCCCCACCTAACCTTAACCCCCTTTTTCAATACGAATTTAATTCGTATTCATAATTCATAACTCATTTATGAGTTTTCATTTTCATAGTACCATTTTATAGTACAACTTTCACACATCATCTTTCTGTAAACTTCTCAATCATTAGATTGATTCATTTCCCATATCATAACCGTATATCAGATCACGGGGTGATCTTATCGTATATATTACGATTCAATTTCTATGCCTAAGATCGTTTTGTTTTACGATCTCCTATCCTTGCACTTTCAGTCTTTTAGACTCGATCTATTCACCGTTACGGTTCAACTTTATTATCAGAGTTAGGGAACTCTGTATTTTACACTCGCCGAGATTCATCTTTGAATCTTACCGACCAACTAACTCTATGTGAGTTAGTCTTATCCTAATCACTGCGGTTATTGGTCTCAGGTATTCCTACCTAAGCTTCATAACCAACAGCTCTGATACCAACTGTGACAGCCCCGAATCCGGGCCCCGAATCGCCGCGGATCCGGTATACTATTTCTTTCACTAATTGCGGAAGATATAAACATAAATTGTTTATACATTACATTACACACTATTCCCCAAGGTCGAGTAACCTTAACTTATTACACATTTCCTAAAATATCTATTACACAACAATATTTATTACAATACGCTATTACAACTAGCTGCACTTTATAACCCAAGCTGAACTTGGCTTTAATCGTTTCCTGTATCCGAACGCAATCACTTTATCTGCAATATTTTATCATGATATAGCAAGGGTGAGCATAAAAGTTGCCCAGCAAGTTTATATACAACAATTTAACGAAATATCATGATTGAAGAGTATGAATAATTGGCTAGCTATAATTCAACAATATAATTGTGAACTAGCAGGAACAAAATTTTGACTGAACAAGTATTTTACATGAACAAACATTTCTGAACCAACTGGTAATGAAGGTGATCAGCCTTTCATACCTGACTTATACATGCAAGATGTACAGAGTACAAATTTCATGGCAATCAGTAATGATTAACCATAAGCTTGAATAAACACTCTTATTAGAGTTAAGTACAAGAAAACTTGCCTGAACCGTTGATTACCGCACGCAACTAATAACGCTTTACTCGAAGACCTAATATTAATAATATAGATCTCCAATAATTAGAATAATATCATCACAGTAATATACTATTATATTATACACAGAATAACCTAAACACATTACCACATAAGCCTATTAGTCTATACCGCACATAAGACTTGGTATCAAGTCAAACTATTTAAGTCTGAGTTAAAACCGACACAATTCTAACACCCCGACGGTCTAGTCGGACAATAATCGAGTTTAAGTTCAATTAAACTCTGACTAAGCACTTAACAATATCACAGATAATTTCTTATCAGTCAAAACATCTTTTCTAGACTCGTAATAATTTTCGGATAATTATTACCATTTATCACCATTTTTAAATCCTTAATACCGTATTTAAATGAATTAAATACAACATAATACCTTAATCATTAATATTTATTTAATATAAAATATTAATGAAAATCATTACATAATATTATAATATAATTATAATATCACAAAGTATTTATAATACCTTAAAATCATAATTATATGATTTTTAAACACTTAAATCCATTATCCGATAATTAATATTAATATTAAAATATTAATATTTTTATGCCAAAATATCAAAAGTTATATTTTATAACTTAAAATATTTTTATAACACTTAAATCATTTTTATATGATTTATAAATCATTAATTCTAATTTTCCATAATTTATCTAATATATTTATTAAATAAATTAATTACCATTAATAATAAATTATTAATGAATTTCATCACAAAATATCAAAAGTTATGGAAAATGACCTAAAATATTTTCTTTTATCATAATTTTACTTTTCATGATTTTTCATGAATTAAAAACTATTTTTAAATAATTTATTTAATATTATAATTAAATAAATAAATACCATTTATATTTCAAAAATACTAAATATTTTTGAAATATACTTAAAATAGTTAAAAACTATTTTTCAGATATTAAAATAATTTTTCATAATTTATTATGTATTTTTAATAATTAAAAACCATTTTTTTCTAATTTTAAATTAATTTACGGAATATTATAAATAAACCGTCGCTAAAGGCCTATAGCGACACTTGTCTGTCGCTATAGGTGTTCTTGAGTGTTCTTGGTGTTCTTGACAGAATTCGGGGTACCTAGTTTGACCGGATTTTAATATGTGTTCTGATCGATTTCTGGGTATTCTAAAGTGCTATTATTGTAGTCTAAATGTAATACTACAATTTTTAACAAGTTTTATAACCATAACAGCACTAACCGGCAAGATCTAAGCCTGCAAACGTTCTGACAACGTGTTCTTCATTTTCTGGGTTTTCCAGAAAATGAAGAACAGTCGAGGTTAACATATTTCGATCCTTATATCTTGAGTTCTGAATTTAGTTTGGGTGATCTGTAAGTTCTAGCCTGTAGTCCGTATGTCAAGGTACAATTATATCATATAAAATCAACTTAACAACATTACATACATCAGATCTGGGTCGGTCAAAGTAGAGGCCAAGCACTGTTCTTCACGATTTCTGGGTTTTCTAGATTTCGTCAAGAACAGTCGGTCAACGGTGGTTTGACAAGATTTCCTGCCGTTTCAGTTATGATCTAAGTGATCTAAAGACTTTAATGTGTAGTCTACATACCAGACTACCACTAATCAACAACAACTTGGCCTAACGTCTAACACACAGCAAGATCAAAGGCTCGAAATAGCTTGTCAGACGTCTGGGAATTCTGGGTTTTTCCAGAAACCAGTTTTTCGTGAACGGTCAACTACCTTTGACCGCTTATATCTTTCGATCTGGACTTGATTCAAGTCTCAGATTCAAGAGCTAACAACAAAGAACATATCTATAACATTAAATACAAGATATCATTAACACACACAGATCTATGGACCCTGACATTTGACTGTCAGGCCATATTTTTCCATTTTTCCAGATTTCAAAAAAATTTAGATCCGAGCACTTTGATGTTATGGATCTGGGTTTTGACAACCAAGATCACTAAATGACACCCTATTACACATATTTAACCCACAAACAACAACATTTAACAACAAATCATGAGATTCTCGAAATTAGGGTTTATACTACTTTCATGCTTGATTTTTGATTTCTGCATTCCTGATCTGTTATTGGCTTGCTAGGAACTGATTAAGGTTCATCTTTTCTCTCTCTATAACTCTATATCTCAAATTTCTAGAGAGAAGAGGGTTAGGAGAAAAATGAAACATAAAGTAGTCCATTCTCTCTCTCCATTCTTTTATATCAACCAATTCCTTGCATGTGGCTGCTGATTTGCTGTATTTGCTGAACAATTTGTCAAAGGCTAATGCTAGGTTATAGCTAGGGTTGGTAAACAACCCAAGATCTTGCAAGATTTACACTCCACCAATTAAAAAATGTGACTTAAGGGCATTTTGGACATTTCCCCTTTATTTCTAGGATTTTTCATGTATTGCAATCCCTTAGGGTTAGGGTTTGGATCATTGAGAGTTTAGGGTTTGACCCTAAAAATTTAGTAACTTAGTTTCTAACATTTTCCAATTTTCGGTTATAAAAATTGGAATATTAACATTTAAAAATTATAATTAGAATTTACTAATTATATTTAAAATTCCTTAATCATGCTTTAATCTTGTTAATTAAGATTAATAATTTCTAATTAAAATTGCTAATTACGCAATTAGGGTCAAAATAGTCATTAGGGTTTATAAACCGCTAATTAGGGTTTCTAATAGAAAAATTTATTTTCTAATTTAGAAATTTAATCTCGTAATTAGATTAGGGTTTCTAATTACTCATAATATTGAAATAATTAGGATTAGGGTTTCCTAATTAGCATTGCTAATTTTAACAATTAAATTCACCATTGAACAATTAGGGTTTCTGACGGAACAATTAAGGTTCCAAAAATTGGAAATTAGGGTTTTGCAATCAATTGATAAGATTAACCCTAATTAATCTTTTAATTATTTACACTTATGCCATTAAGTTCCCGATTTAGGGTTTCATGCACCGAATTAGAATTTCGAATTTCCGGAACTGAAACTAGGGTTTTCAGAACCGACTGCTAGGGTTTCTTATCATACATTATAATTTTTCTAACTGAACGTTGACATTCTTAATATATACATAGGGTTTGTCACAGATGTAATTTATCTGATCAACCCATAACCCTTAACCACATTCTGAACACATCATTATCCATATGCACAGATCATATTCACGCAAACACTTAATCCTGAATAATTCGCCTAATCCCTTCACAGAATTTTGAAATCCTCAAAATTCAAACCCAATAACATCATACACATACACTTATTTTCTGTCTAGGTCTAATATTTAACCTTAAATCAATCATTTGAGATTTTTATAAATTGTCTAAATTCTCGGGTTGTCACAGGATTGATTATGGACTATTGACCAATGTGAATGGATTTTATTTTAGTTGAATGCATGAGTTATATTAAATGTGGTATGCGTATCTCATCTTCCCTAATATTTTTCTTGATGTAAATTGTATCTCCCTCCTATGTATTTTTCCTTGACTGCTGATCCAGGTTTCTATTTAAATTAAATAGTTTATGTAATAGGAATAGTTAGAATTAATTTTGAAGAATTGGAGATCATGGAGCAAGGAGTGCTTGAAGACCTGTTTCTAATGGAGCCCAAGATTTAAATGTAATAGTTATATTTAAATTTAATTCTTGAACCTTAGGTTTGACCTTTTGGTTCACTTGGTGGCTCTAATGAACCAAACTAGAATAAAGTCTATAATCAATTCGGTAGAATATAATATTCTATATGTGAATGCTTATAATATATATATATACACATATATATATATATATGTGTGTGTGTGTGTGTGTGTGTGCATAAACAAGATGAGACAAATTAATAACAAATCCCTCAAATATTTTATATTAAGTCCTAAGCGTTCAAAGATATTTGGAATATCAAACGTCGTCTTCTAGCATGATAAAAATAATAGAGTATCAATTAATTATTATAAGTTTGTTGTGTCACCACAAGGCTTATCTTAATTATTTTTTTGAGATATTAATTTTATTAAATTTGATGTTTATAAAGAAAATTGAACAATGATATTTTGTTGTGTCACTACAAGGACAATATTTTTTTTCTAATATATATGGAGTGCTAGGTTGGACTTAACTTGGATAATTTTGATTCGGATGTGCCACCACTTGATCGAAATAATCTAAGAGGTAAAATAAAAGGATTTGTATGATGATATAATTGACAAGAATTGTCTACCTATTTATTTATATATAGTTTGTTGTGTCACCAGAAGGCTATATACATTTGATTAGATTTTGCCGAACTATATAAGTGAGTGTAATATATTTTAATTAAATTTTGTCGAACTATATAAGTGAGGGTAATATAGTTTGATGAAAATAGTGGGAGATATCAATTTAAAACAATACCTAAATTATTTTGGTAATTAATAAAAGAATGTATGATAAAATGTTGTTAATTACAAATTAATTTATAGAATTTCACAATGTTTAAGTTACTATCACTACAGAGCATATTAGATGTTAAATAATCGGACTGAATTAAATGGATTGGTTAATAAATTTGAGAATAATTCTCACGACTGAAAAGTTATCTTATGTCCTTAATACGCCTGTAGACACTCAAAATTTCGTTTTCTTGTTATTAACTATGCAGGAGGACAAAAGCATCTTTTTCATACTCCAGAGATAACTCTAGAGGATCAGAACATCAATTATAACCCCGGAGATAGCCCCGATAGATCCAGTTTTCAACCCCTGAGACAACCTCGGGAAATTCAATATCAACCACGGAGATAACCCCAGGGGATCAAGTTCAAAGCCTGGATATAACCCCAGGAGGTCAATCCAACCTCAAAGATAACTCTGAGGATAGTCAAAGTCACCATCAGGTCAGCCTAAGAGATAACCCTAAGAAAAGACTACTACAACTGCGTGAAAACCGGAGATAACCCCGAGAGGGGAAAATGGTAATTTTTCTAACTAAACTTCAACTCACATCAAAGACACTCATTTCAACTCAAATTACTTCAAAAGAAGTCCCACAAGAACCATATCGTAACTTTCGAGCGCAAACTATGCAAAACGGCTCAACAGACTACCTGACGATAACTCGAAAATGCCATTTTGGTCATGGACCCATCTTCATGGATTCATAAAAGGGATAATCCTATGTCATTGTATAGCCCTCGAAAAGATCTTTCTGGAATGGTATGGCATGCTTCCATCAGACTCCCGGATTGAAAGTTATGAAGGTTCGAGCGAATAGCGCGTTGTCCGAGTGTACGTACTTCGAGACGGCAGGACCCACATTTCCCGGGACACCCCGGGAAGCCACAGGTACACCTGCTGCTGCCGTAGGTATACCTGTGGCTCCCCCCTCTATAAATTGATGGTTTGGGGTGGCCATTTTGTAAGAGAATAAAGGCGAGGTAGCCTTGTCCAATTTGCATTGTACACACTATAAACTGAGTGCTTTCTCATTTTTAAACACTTGTGACCTTATACTTTTCTATATTTTACTGGCGGGAGCCGAGTGGTCATCTATTTAAATTTATTGAAGTCTTCTTTGGCAGTCCACTGTAAGCCTTCTTACTTTTCTTAAGCCTTTCTTCACTACTGTGCACACACTGTTCTTCACGTTGAGAGTCGTGTCGCGTGTGTATGCTCGAACTTTGGTCTGTGGTTTTTTGTTATACTTATCTTGGCATGTGCAGATAACAGGAAGGGAAAAACTTAGAAAATGGTCTTCGCATCGCGGCGCCAACAAGAGTACACACCTCGCGCTGTAGTGCCAGTGTTTAATGCCCAACATCTCTCCTTCGCGCCGCAGCGCCAATGAACAAGGCCACTCTCACGCCGCGACACCAAAAGCGAGCCTTGCCCACTGCTAATCTGCACCGCAGCGCCAACCAACAAAATCCAGCCCACGCTATGGCGCCGTCAGCGAATTTTGGTTTTTAAAAATGCACTGAAGACCAGCAGTTTTTCCCATTCGCCCATATCTCTCGACACCTCTCGGTAGCAAGCAACCCAACATCTCCTTTTCTCCACAAAGCCTCCCACCCTCTACATAGCATAGTCTAGAGAATCTTCAGCAACTCGAAATCCATCATCACAAACCGAAGCTTCTATCAATTTGTCAGAGTTCGAGCCCATACGATTTCTCAGTTAGGGTTTTTCCCACTCAAGGTATTTTTGTTTAGATTTCGTTCAATTAGAAAATTAACTTGATCGAATTGTTGGGATTGTCCTTATCTTCTTGTTTATTTGGGTGATTTCCACTGAAGGAAATTTGGTTAGTGCACTGTCAAGCAAGGTATGTCTATAATTGGTCTTAAGGACGCCCGCAAGGTATTTGAGAAATAGTCTGAACCAAAAACTTGACTGAATTGGGTTGTTTGGCATTAGCAATTGTTTGGGTTTATTTGGCCTACGTTTGGGGGAATTTTGGCACTTCTTAGGTACTTCTTTAGCATCAAACCAACTTAGATTTTTTGAAATGGCACAAAAGAGACAACGTCTTAGTATGGGAGGATCATCGTCCGCAGCACCACCAAAGGCTTGGGACAACACCAAATTCATCAATGAGGAGGCCTGGAAAAGGTACAAAACCTCATTTGCCGCACGAAATCTAATTCCTGAGCGGGGGTTCTAGCCGGACATAAAGGATGGTGAGCTAACAACCATGTTACTTGAACGCAAGTGGATCCACTCCACAAAACCACCTGGGTCAGCTATTGTATCTGTGGTTCAGTAGTTTTACGCGAACGTCAATCCCGACGGTCCTACTGTTTTCCAAGTTAGGGGGAACTTAGTGGCTTTTGGAAGCCAAGCCATCAATGAACAGTTTGTGGCACCCAACTATAAAGGAAAGGATTATATGGAGTTGCGACTACGCATTTATGATCTTGAGGATATAATCAGGAGGTTCTGCAAGCCCGGAACGACATGGAAGAAAAACAACTATACGGGTGAAAAGACCAGTTTCTCGTCTTCATCACTCAATCGCTATGGGAAGGCGTGGTTCAGCTTTATATGTGCCAGCATGATCCTAACCCATCACTTGAGCGTCGTGACTAAAGATAGGTTGATTCTGTTATTCGCCATTGTCACGGGTCTGCATGTGGATATTGGAGTTCTTATTCAGGAGTCCATTCTGAAGGCAATCAAGAGTAATGTCACTGCTAGACTTTCACATCCATCATTGATCACCCGCTTGTGCAAGTAAACAGGTATTCAGTGGGGGCCAGAGGAGATAGCCTTGCCACCCATGACAGTCGTTGACCATCAGACTATCGTACACTATAATGTGTGGGATGGGGCAGAGTCTCATATTAGAGGTGAAGGGTACGGGCAACCTACAGTGCCACCTCCTACAGCAGAGCCAGAGCCCTCTCAGGCACCAGACGCAGGCCAAGCTGCACAGGGTTTACTAGCAGACATTATGGCATCCCTCACCCTGCTGCATCAAAAGAACGACGTCGAGGCACAGAGGCAACACAGGCACATAGCAGTAGTGGCTCAGAGGTAGGACATTGTTATACAGTACCAGGCTGAGCTGGTGAACACCATGTAGAGTATTTACACAGACTATTGTGACGAGAACGCTAAGTTCACGCCATAACAGTTCCCAGAGCCTCCTGTCTTCCCACCCTCCCCGCCACCATCACCGCCCGCCGAAGTTGATGAGGATGATGTCGTTACGGAGTGAGCGAACTTCAGGGAAGCCCTCTTGTATACGATTTCTCTATGTTTAGCAATGAGGGCATTGCTCACATTAACTTTGGGGGTGTTTTTTGCTATTATCTTATTATTTAAGTAATTCCATGTTAGGTTGCCATACTTTAGTACTTTGTTATGTTTTTATTATCAGTATTGTGGTGCAGTCGTTTTGAACTGCAGGATTATGCTTGGATTTTTATTTATGGATGACATGAACTGTTTTAGGTTTTAATTATAAATGCTTTGATTATTATTAGCGTGATTGTGGTTAATAGCCATCTTTTTGGAGCTTATACAGATTTAGATGTTTGTGCCATTTGAATGGCTTTTTACCCTATTTTTGAGCTGCTATTTAGCAAGGGTGTTATATTTATCATTAATTTTTTATTGTGGCTGATGACAAGCGCCAAGGGATTATGTCTATCTCTTAGAGTCGTGTCATGAATGTATGAGCTAGGGATGCAACTTTATTTCTTGGTGCTCGCGCAAGCAAAAGACTATGGCAAGATTTTCCACAAAGCATGAGTATAAATCTTTGGCAGATACAATTGCATAATTGCTTGGATATAATTTGAACTTTGTGAATTGGATGTTTTTCTAAAAGATCCTTTCATACTTTGGTATGAAAACATACGGGTAACTTAATTGGTTGGGAATCAAGTGTTCAATGCTCATACTAAATACAATAAAATTATTTTTCACTTTGTGCGGGAAAAGGTGGCTCGGAAAGATTTGCTTGTTCACTTCATCTCCACAAATGATAAATTGCCAACATTTTCACTAAGTCATTAGGTACTGCGAAGTTTAAGTTTTTCTGTAACAAGTTTATAGTGATTCTACCCCCATGAGCTTGACAGAGGGTATTGACACAAAGTATCTCATACACTTGAATTCTCCACCTGAGCATCCCATACACTTAAATTCTCCACCCAAGCTATTTATTGTATAAGGACTGAATCTATCCAAGACTAACATATACAAGGCTGTAACAAATATTTAAAGTAGAGAGATTAGGATTGATTTGAATTTTGAATTAGGTGTCATGTAAATCATGTAACAGTTTCTCTTTATAACATAGGCAAGAGACCAACAATTGTTATAGAGAAACTTATAAATGAGAATCTGATTTCAATATTTTTATACATCACAATTCTGCCAGTGTCTCAACACCTTCTACTACACGTTTTAGATTATAATTATCTATCTATCTGTGAGTTAGTATATGACGGTCTTTCTGAGAAAGTTAGATTCCCATCATGGATCAAGTCATTTTAGTCTAAATTTTTTTTTAAATCCTAAAATATTGATCCTATAACTTAGCCTAATTAAAGAAAGGAATTTAGCATCCCATATATAACTTCTTCAATATGCATGCTTCCAATTATCCCCACCCCACCCGAGCAACATGACTTGGTGGTTTGTCCAGAAACATCTTTTTGGAATTCACCATAGTGAATTCAATGATGACGTGTAACTGGTGGAAAAGGCCTTGCAACTACAATAATATATATATATATATATATATAGTCCGGATCTTAAGCTCACCCCTTATCCAACTCATCCGAGCTCACCCTCTTTAGCGACAGACCCAGCGACGGTTCGGTCATACAACCGTCGTCTATACTTTTAGCGACGGACAACATATAGCGTCTCTAAAAGTATAGACGATGGTTGTATGACCGAACCATCGCCGGGTCCGTCGCTAAAGGAGGGTGAGCATGGGTAAGTTGGATAAGGGGTGAGCTTAAGATCCGGACTGTTATATATATATATATATATACATATATAGTGAGATAGAGAGAAGCTCACATCTTAGCCAACTCACCCGAGCTCACCCCCCCCCCCCTTTAGCGACGGACTCGACGACGGTTCGGTTATTCAACCATCGTCTGTACTTTTAACGATGGACAGTATATAGCGTCGCTAAAAGTATAGACGATGGTTGTATGACCGAACCCTCGTCGGGTCCGTTGCTAACTAGGGGGTGAGCTCGGGTGAGTTGAATAAGGGGTGAGCTTAAGATCTAGACTATATATATATATATATATATATATATATATATATATATATATATATATATATATATATATATATATATATATATATATATATATATATATATATATATATATATATATAAGGGAATAATCCATAGCATCTATTTGCTATAGATCAAAAAGTGGCATATATCATCTATACCTTCCATTAGAAAATTGGAGGGCTGCGATTGCAAAGGACATCACGTCATTCGTTAGTACTTCTAGCAGATGTGATTAATAAAAAAATTGGACGAATTTGCCCCCACTCAAAGCCCCATAAAATTAATTATACATGGTCCGCTAAAAGTACTAGCAGATGCAAGGAAGTATCTCAAACTTGAATTCTAGTTGGATTGATGGAGATAAAGGTAAAACTAATTAGAACTTCATAAATAACAATTCCCGTGTTTATTATATGATAGATCAAATAGAACATTTATGAAAGAGATGTCCTTTACACATGTTAGTCGAATTTCTAATTACGCTCATACACAAGTGCATGTGGTTAACAAGATATATAATGATAAGTAAAAGTATCGTTCCCACATAGATTAGTATGAAATTAATCCTAACAATTACCAACTTTCTATTAATCCAAATTTTATTAAACTATCCAAATCAATGATTATAACTAATAAAAACTAAAATATTAAAAATACCAATCAATTAACATAACCTAAAAACTGTAATTTTAAGTAAATAATGGAGAATTAGGCTTACAACTTCACTTTAAGTCTCACTCCAATTATTACATCTTATTCCAGTTCAATTCATTATCCCAGTTTATTAATCAAAAACACTTAGGTAGAATTAGGCATCTCTCGATGCACTAATACTGTATTTACTTAAATCCACAAATTTGATAGAATTAATCCAAACACCCTAATCAACTAACTCCCTATATATCTATGTGAATTAAAATCAAATAAAGTTTAAATTCAAGTTCTCTACCCGATTACATGCGATGTTAAGCATATCTCTACCCTAACATTCATCAAGATTTCATTCAAGCATAGAATTCAAGAACACATGCTAAAGTGACTAAGTCTAGATTCATACATCATCTCTCGAATTCATACAAATCCACATAGAATTGGTGATCAAGCAATTCATTAATTAAAGCACAAATCACAATAGATAAACTGAGTTGATAGATTATTAAACTGAAATTAAGGTTTCACAATCATCGTTCAACCATAAAGATCCATTATAAGCATAATAAGTAACTTAAGTCATCATAAATGAAATAAAAATTGACTTAATAAATGAATCTGTCATCCCAATTACAATAATTGAATTAAAGAAGTAGAATGAATACAAAATAACCCTTCCTCTTCGCTCCCCACTTACAATCTTCGTGATTCTGACCTTCAATTCTTTCCTCCAATATCCTTCACTCCAATTAGGGCTCTAGTGTGACGCCCCCAAAATAGGTATACATCACCCATCTTGAGTCGCCAAATACATGGTACAAAATTCAAATACAACTTAATTATACAACAGTCGTGTAAAATACGACTAAACATATGCTGTGAGTTTTAATACAAATAATGTCATCTAGACAATATACAAACTCAATGGGGTCCTCATTACATTTATTGTCACACAATTTAACAGAATAGTGAGGACTACTAATACTATCATCTGGTCCATCACTCCGTTCCCCGACTCGTCCCAGCTATATTCTCATTTCCTAAAGAGAACAGTGAAAGAAAGGGTGAGCTCAACTAGCCCAGTAAAAAATATTATAACTAAGATAATGCAGAATAACTTATTATTAGCCTTAAACAGTGTTAAACTGATACAATATAACAAACATCGAGTTTAACTGCAGCGAAACAAGCAATCCATTAAAAGAGTCAAGTAGAGAATAAAATCTACTATCTTCTATGATTTAAAAGGTTTTTCATCACTTTTATTGCTGGGACTCAGCTTAATAAATAATTCACAGCACTACGACCAAGGATATTCTTTAGTATCACGACCACAACTATACACGCATTACGGGCCAAGAATATTTGTGTATTCATTAATGGTAGTGATCATGCCAACAACTGTCCATCAATGAACTACGAGCCAATGAGGACTTTTACCACGTCATTTGTAACATTACGGTCATGATTACACCGAATAATCCCTGGTCATAATCATATCAAGTCCATCTATGCACTACAGGCCACAGATGACATTAAAAAAAATATAAACATGAGGATGATGACAACGATATAATAATTCAATAAAACAAGTTCGAGAATTAAGTTATTCAGGAACTAATAATGTCCAAATTGTCAACATGATACTTCTTTGTAGAGTAAAATTCAAGAATGCTCAAAAGAATATTTTCATAAAAATAAACTGGATGAAGTGCAAATATCAAGGATATTCAACTAATTTCATGGAGTATAGAAGTCAAAAATTTAACCAACTGAGTATAATAAAGAATGGAATAACAAAAGAAATCACCATGCATGCGTTACTTCGCATAAACAGGTTATTAAAACAGAATAATAATAACATAACCAGGTCAGGCAAAATTTGCACCAACAGGATGTTCCAACAGGATGTTCCAACAGAATAATAAAGAATAGAATAACAACAGAAATCACCATGCATGCTGTTCTTGGCATAGACAGGTTATTCCAACAGAATACTAAATAACGGAACCAGGTCAGGCGTAATACGCACCGACAAGATGTTCCAACAGAATAGTAAAGACAGAACCAGGTTCAGCGTAAAACGCACAAATAGGATATTCCAATAGAATTATTAAGAAATGAATAACAGGAGAATTTCAACAAGTATAGGGAAGTCCACGTATACAGGTTATTCCAACAGAATAATAAATAGTGGAATAACAGAAGTTCTCTTCATGAATACAAAAGAAATAATACCCCCTACCTTAAGAAGAAGAGTACTAGATATATAAGTAGTGAAGTATAAGAATATTTTTCTTCTTTCTCTCTATAGTTTATCTCTCTAGAGTGTTAGTGAATTCATAAGAAATAATGAAGGAATGAGCTTCTATTTATAGAAAAATGGACTGCATAGTAACTAACTCATGAACGGTCCAGATTAATTTACTTTAATCTGACGGTCCATATTTAAAGCAAAATCTTTTAAATAAAATATAATATATTCTATTTATAATATAATAAAATGAATAACTTTATAAAAGATTTTAATATGCAAATACTATGCAGGCACTATGCAAACACTATGCATAATAAAATATAGTATATTCTAATTATTGTCTAATAAAACAAATAACTTTATAAAAGTATTCTATTTTATATAAAAAGATTTTACTATGAAAACACTATGCAGGCACTATGCAAACACTATACATAATAAAATATAATATATTCTAATTATTGTCTAATAAAACAGATAACTTTATAAAAGTATTCTGTTTTATATAAAAAGATTTTACTATTAGTCTAATAAAACGAATAACTTTACAAAAGTATTCTGTTTTATATAAAAAGCTTTTCTGTTTTATTACCTTAATAATACCAATAAAACAAAATTGAGTGACTTACCACATAAACATCAATAATCAATATCGTGTGCTACTATGCAACCACGCATATTACTGTACTTTTACTACCGAGTAGTTCAACAGTTTTAACAGGAAAACTTTCGCCGTTATTCTTATAAAAATATTTTTGTCGTTTTCTTCATCCGACAATAATTCTGTTACGGGGTCCACTAATGATTGTACCGTCGTACGGATATTCCCCGACAAAAAGAATATTCCCGACCAATCGAATATTATATAAAAACTTGCGTACTTTATAAAATTTATAAATACTATCCTCAATTATAACATATATCAAATTCACACCATAATATTCAAAAAAAAATATTTTGAGAAAATTAAATCTTTATTCATAAAATCTGGGGTCTCACAATCTCCCCTCCTTATGAAATTTTGCCCTCGAAATTTATGTACGTACCTGGTATACTGAACAGGAGAGGATACCTCGACTTCATTTCAAATTCTAACTCTTGAGGTATAACCTTTGAGTGTTGAATACGATTCTTCTTATCCAAGATTTTAACACGTATCTTCTTAAACGTTAAATCATCCGCTATCTCGTCCAGTTCTAAATTAATAATGTGGTTCGGGTCGTCCACATATTTACGTAACATTGATACGTTAAAAACGTTATGAACACGCGACATATGTGGCGATAAAATGAGTCTATAGGCCATAGTTCCTACTCGATCGAGGATAAAAAATGAGTCGATGAATCGAGGATTGAGTTTTCCTCTCTTTCCAAATCTCGTAATTCTTTTCTATGGAGCAACACGTAACAACACATAATCTACTATATCGAATTCCATGTCCTTTCGATGAAGATCAGCATAACTCTTTTGTCGATCTTGTGAGGTTTTTATACGTTGTCGGATCGTTTGAATCTTTTCCGTAGTCATACGTACCAACTCTGGTGCCAACAACGTTGCTTCACCCAACTCATCCCAGCATACTAGAGAACGACACTTTCTTCCATACAACGCTTCGAATGGAGCCATGCCAATACTTGCTTGATAACTGTTGTTGTAGGAAAACTCCACCAATGGTAAGAACTTGCCCCAACTTCCCTTGAAATCAAGGACACAGAGTCTTAATAGATCTTTAATAGTTTGAATAGTCATCTCTTACTGTCCGTCCATCTGAGGATGATATACCGAGCTAAATCGTAAGCCTGTGCCCATAGCTTTTTGCAAACTAACCTAAAATCGTGAAGTGAATCTTGGGTCTCGATCAGAAACTATGGATACTGGCATACCATGCAGTCTTACAATCTCATTTATGTACATACGAGCAAGACGTTCAAGTGTATAAGTTTCTCGTATCGATAAGAAATGAGCAAACTTTGTCAATCTATCAACAATGACCCAAATCGCATCTATGCCTTGAGAAACCTTAGGAAGACCAGTAACAAAATCCATGGTAATGTGCTCCCACTTCCATTCTCAAATTTCAAGTGGTTTCAATGGACCTTTTGGTATTTGATGCTCCGCTTTAACTCGTTGACAAGTTAGACGCCTTGAGATAAACAGCGCTATCTCTCTCTTTATATTGCTCCACCAAAATGTATGACGAAGATCATGATACATTTTGGTACTCCCAGGATGGATTGCAAATGATGTGTTGTGCGCCTCCATCATGATTTTATACTTTAAATCAGGGTCGTTAGGAACACAAAGTCTGGAGTTGACTAGAAGTATTCCTTCTTCATCGATTCTTGCTTCTAGAATAATGCCCTCTTGAACCTTCTTCTTCACATTCATTAGCTCTGAGTATGTAGCTTGAGCGGCTTTAACTTTATCGATTAAAGTCGATTTTAATCGTATATTCGTTATCTTCACGTGGGTTCATATATTCACACTTGTAACCGCATACGATCTTCTACTCAACGCGTCATCTACCACATTCGTACTTTCACGATGATATTGAATGGTACGATCGTAATCTTCAATAGCTCGAGTCAACGTCTCTGGCGTATGCTACATTCATCTTAGTTGAAGAAATATTTGAGGGTTTAAGAAATGAGTTTTGTACTGGGGTCAATACAAAATTCGATTTCACGCTCTAGGGGTAGGCTAAGAAGTCTTCAAGAATACGTCAGGAAATTTAGTAACAATAGAAATATCATTCAAACTGTGACCCTCATCCAAGACTTGGATAGTATGTCACATTGATACCTATCAACTTGCCATCGTCATTCACGACATTGCCTACAGAAAGTCTGGCTTCGGTGCATTTCACACAAGAAAGTCAACAACGAAAGGACCAGGGCTCTTTACTTGTGGCTTGATATGACAATGAATAACTTTAGTGGTTTGGTTTCTTGAATTCGCATAACAGGTTGGTTAGGAATTTGAAAGCTAATAACCTTACGAAAAGCATGATGAGTAGTTAACTAATCGATTCCAAAAATCAGATCCATACAAATATTTTCAAAGAGATAAGATCGACAGGTAACGTGAAAGTGTTGATTTGAATCAAACAAGATTTATAAATAGTAGAGGTAACGAAGGTTTCTCCCAATAGAGTTTCAACAAATAAATCAAAGTCTAACTTCTCCGGAGTCAAATTTAAACATTGAACAAAACTAGATGAAATAAAAGAGTGGTAGAACTGGTATCAAATAAAGTATAGACTTCGCAAGAGTTTATAATTAATTAACCCGTGATAACTTCATTCGTGTTCCTCGTCACAAAAAAAAACGCTCTCTTTTAAACTATCGATTTTGACTTATCTAGGACATTTTTTTGTGTCACCATCCCAGCTAGACTTGACTTTGCTATAGAGTACATTCCACCCTTAATTGCTTCGTTACATTCCTGATCCATGATTTGAATTATTACTCCCCGGTCCATATTGAATTAGGGTTGACCGCTCTGTGAAGGGTAATTTTGAATTCGATGTTGGATTCTCCCAATTGTTATCCAAAAAGCAAAATTCATTTCATCTATTTTGACTTTATTTGATCGGACGTCATTTTCGACAATATCAACGCGTCGTGCGGCTTTTACCCACGCATCATCTATTCTCCTTCGTTCAGTTGTTTCTGCTTTCATTAGAACTTTGATCATAGCATTCTCAGATTCCAGCTCTAATATCTTATACTCTGCCAAAGAGTGCTTCTGTTCAAGCATCGTACATCGGGTAACACAATTTTGAATGGTTGCATCTCTTTGCTCCATGACCGCCTGCCATTCTTCATCCTGCTCTTCTAACTGATGAATACGATTTTGTAATGCTAAATTTTGATCATAAAATTCTTTTAATAAATTCTCCTCAGGTTCCTTTTCTTCCTCACTCTCAGCTGCTACCTCTGCAACTAGCTCGGGTGCAACTATTAGTTCTTCACGCACCACGTAGATATCTCTAATTTCTTCTTCGTCTGACATCACATTAACCTGGTTAGTGATTAAAGGTGTCTCAACGGTCTCATGTGCTTCATTACTTATCTCAACATTTTCAGATGCCATTTGCAAATAATTCCACAAAACAAAGGTTAATTGACATGTAACATATTATCCATATACTCTAACAGACCAATTAAATATCAAATAAACTTAGGTAGGTCATATTAGTGAAGGAATTCCCCGTCTCTCCCATCCTAGTTATATTCTCACATCTTAGCCAGGGATCATATCCCTAAGCTTTGATACCAACTGTGACGCCCCCAAAATAGGTATACATCACCTATCTTGAGTCGCCAAATACATGGTAGAAAATTCAAATACAATTTAATTATACAACAGTCGTGTAAAATACGACTAAACATATGTTGTGAGTTTTAATACAAATATTATCATCTAGACAATATACAAACTCAATGGGGTTCCCATTACATTTATTGTCACAATATTTAACAGAATAGTGAGGATTACTAATACTGTCATATGGTCTATCACTCCGTTCCCCGACTCGTCCTAGCTATATTCTCATTTCCTGAAGAGAACAGTGAAAGAAAGGGTGAGATCAACTAGCCCAGTAAAAAATATTATGACTAAGATAATGTAGAATAAAATATCATTAGCCTTAAACAGTGTTAAACTGATACAATATAACAAACATCAAGTTTGACTACAGCGGAACAAGCAATCCATTAAAAGAGTCAAGTAGAGAATAAAATCTAATATCTTCTATGATTTAAAAGGTTTTTCATCACTTTTATTGCTGGGACTCAGCTTAATAAATAATTCACATCATCGAATCACCCATACACTACGACCAAGGATATTCTTTAGTATCACGACCACAACTATCCACGCATTACGGGCCAAGAATATTTGTGTATTCATTAATGGTAGTGATCATGCCAACAACTGTCCATCAATGCACTACGGGCCAATGAGGACTTTTACCACATCATTTGTAACATTACGGTCATGATTACACCGAATAATCCCTGGTCATAATCATACCAAGTCCATCTATGCACTACAGGCCACAGATGACATTAAAAAAATATAAACATGAGGATGATGACAACGATATAAGAATTCAATAAAACAAGTTCAAGAATTAAGTTATTCAGGAACTAATAACGGCCAAATTGTCAACATGATACTTCTTTGTAGAGTAAAATTCAAGAATGCTCAGAAGGATATTTTCATGAAAAGATACTGGATGAAGCGCAAATATCAAGGGTATTCCACTAATTTCATGGAGTATAGAAGTCAAAACTTTAACCAACTGAGTATAATAAAGAATGGAATAACAAAAAAAATCACCATGCATGCAGTACTTCGAATAAACAGGTTATTCCAACAGAATAATAATAACGGAACCAGGTCAGGCGAAATTCGCACCGAGAGGATGTTCGAACAGTATAATAAAGAATATAATAACAACAGAAATCACCATGCATGCGGTACTTCGCATTGACAGGTTATTCCAACAGACTATTAAATAACGGAATCAGGTCAGGCGTAATATACACCTACATGATGTTCCACAGAATAGTAAAGACGGAACCAGGTCCAGCGTAGAACGCACAGACAGGATATTCCAACAGAATAATAAAGAATAGAATAACATGAGAATTTCACCAAGTATAGGGAAGTCCGCGTATACAGTTTATTCCAACCAAATAATAAATAATGGAATAACAGAAGTTCTCTTCATGAATACAAAAGAAATAATACCCCCTACCTTAAGAAGAAGAGTACTAGATATATAAGTAATGAAGTAGCAGAATACTTTTCTTCTTTCTCTCTATAGTTTATCTCTCTAGAGTTTCAGTGAATTTGTAAGAAATAATGAAGGACTGGGCTTCTATTTATAAAAAAATAGACTGCATAGTAACTAACTCATGAACGGTCCAGATTGATTTACTTTAATCTGTCGGTCCATATTTAAAGAAAAATCTTTTAAATAAAATATAATATATCCTATTTATAATCTAATAAAATGAATAACTTTATAAAAGATTTTACTATTCAAACACTATGCAGGCACTATGAAAACACTATGCATAATAAAATATAATATATTCTAATTATTATCTAATAAAATAGATAACTTTATAAAATTATTTTGTTTTATATAAAAAGATTTTACTATGTAAACACTATACAGGCACTATGCAAACACTATGCATAATAAAATATAATATATTCTAAATATTATCTAATAAAACAGATAACTTTATAATAGTATTCGGTTTTATATAAAAAGATTTTACTATTAGCCTAATTAAACGAATAACTTTAGAAAAGTGTTCTGTTTTATATAAAAAGCTTTTCTGTTTTATTACAATAATAATACCAATAAAACAAAACTGAGTGACTTATCACATAAACATCAATAATCAATATTGTGTGGTACTATGCAATCACGCGTATTACTGTACTTTTACTACCGAGTAGTTCAACAGTTTTAACGATAAAACTTCCGTCGTTATTCTCATAAAAATATTTTTGTCATTTTCTCCATCCGATAATAATTCCGTTGCGGGGTCCACCAATGATTGTATCGTCGTACGGATATTCCCCGATAAAAAGAATATTCCCTGACCAATTGAATATTATATAAAAACTTGCGTACTTTGCAAAATTTATAAATACTATCCAAAACTATAACATTATATCAAATCCACACCATAATATTTAAAAAAAATATTTCGAGAAAATTAAATCTTTATTCATAAAATCTGGGGTCTCACATCTAGCTTGTAATTGGTTAATTGTTGTTACTTCTCTCCGTTGTAATGTTATCTCCAGTATAAGATATGTCTTTAGTTCATAAACCGACGCCAAACGAAGTCCCAAGCCATGCCAACTTGTTCCCTTTCACGTTGCTGCAGAACTCTAATTACAACACGACTCCTGTTCTTGCCCCGTAACCCCACCCCGGTGGGGATTTTTGTTCTATAGAGGCCCGCCCTGTGACACCCCCAAATCCGAGTACTTCAATTCCACGGGATTTGGTGTTCACTGTACAAATATCATTTATCTATCTACCCATAATAAATGCAAGTCATGCAATAGATAAAATAAAAATCTTACCCTTAAGGGTTACAACATCCGAATAATAATAATACAATCCCAGGTTAAACTAACCTTAAACATCTGTGTGGAATCATAAACAAATAAGTCTTAAATAACATCATTAACTCAAGTCTTAAGCATAAATACATCATCTAATAAAAATAACAAGTCTTCATCACTTGTTAACCTTGCACTTGCCTTTACTAGTGGAAGGTTCATCAGTTCATTCGCTCTTAACTGCAATGTTATTATTAAGCAAGAGTGAGTAATATTGCCCACAAGTAGAATAATGAAATAACAGTATAATAACATGCGAGGAAATCAAAGACATCTGAATAAAAAGCTAAACTTTTGAATCAAGAATGAATAACAAGAATCAAAAGAATTCCGAGGGTCATAAGACCTTGAACTATGTCCTGGGTTATCAAGGGTTATACTTGAAACCTTTAACAGTCATAAGACTATGGACCTTTATACTCGTACTTAGGGGGATCAGCCCTTGGTACCATACTATGCACAATATCGTAACGCTAAGGCATAAGCAAATCCCTTTGCAAGGTTGTTCTTCTCAGATTGACATTCGATTCCGCACCAAACGAAGTTTGGTTTGGATAATTCAATAAGGGTTCTAAAATTTAGAACGTTCATCAACTATGGACTAGTTGAATCAATAAGGATTCGCTAGTCTAACAAGGTTCAACAATAATGATATTCAAATTAAATAATAATCTCAAAGAGTATACAATAGAACAATTATTGTATAACAAAATCATACTTTGAAAAGATAATCAATCTTTAATATAATAATTCGAACTTGAATAATAGTAATGATAATTTACTCAAGGCAAATAATAAACTTGAACAATAATGACAAGTAGGGTTAGAAAACTTGCCTCGTGCGTAGATTACACTTTAACTAAGCACGTTCTTTGAATTTAATCCTACATCCTATTCACATTTACAATATCAGTTAATTATAACTTAACTAATCATCAAAACTCATTCTCTTTGTCTACTTTGATTATTAACTATACTTAGTTAATTTACCACTTTGTCACATAATTTATACTTCATGAATAACAAGCTAATTATGTATTCAATAATTTGATCCACATAAAATTATGTTATTTACATGTTAAACATCTATTTTACATCTCATTATACTTCTAACATGTTTACATATTTATTACATTAAGTTAACAATACATTGATAGACTTAACACTTAAAAAATTACATTTCTGGACCATTCTGCAGAGTGGCGTTGCGGCGCCACGTTTATACTAGGTCTTGGCACTGCGGCGCTGTGGCCGGACACTTGGCGCTACGGCGCAGGCCTTAAGGCATTGGACTGGCACCGCGGCGCGGCGAACCAGAAACTGTTCTTCAATTCGCAAAAATTGCAGAACACAACCAAAAAATTCCAATTAAATTATCACTACACGAATTTAATCATACCCACATGTTGAATTCGTATATAATCATTACCCAACATTTATAAAGTGATTTTAACCCATTAAAACACATAATCACGGAGTTTAAGAATGCAATTTCACTAACTTTGATGTTCTTGAAGGTTTTGAAAATAAAACATAAAAATTGTCACTACGGATTCGTTATAACACCGAATCTGTTTATTTAAATATTGGTCTCTTCGTATCAACATGCATAACAACATACGAGAGTAAAATTTAGGGATAATATACGATCAACACATGAAATATCACGTATAATGCCATATGGCCAAAACCCAATCTCTGTAAATTTTGAAATAATAAGTCATTGTATAATGACATATTTTATGATACTGATGATATGGTCTACATAATAAATATAATCAAATGCAATGTGATATGACATAACACGTATACAACTCATAATCATTACTCCTATCTCAATTACAGAGGTTTAAATCAAAACTATGAAAGCCAATTTTTATAAAAACTAAACAATGTGAAATAGAATTTGGGAAGGAGAATTACCCAGAGTATAATTTTGAAGAGGTGATCAATGATGATCCTTTCACAATAATTGTTAACTACACACTCACAATTTCCCTCAATCTCAATATTTCTCTCTGATAATTTCTCGAACTCTCCCCTTCTCTGTTTTTCCAAACTTAGAAACAATAAGGAA
The DNA here is from genome assembly GCA_020205505.1 of Panax japonicus. NCBI lineage: Eukaryota > Viridiplantae > Streptophyta > Magnoliopsida > Apiales > Araliaceae > Panax > Panax japonicus. Next base: position 64,558,483 of record CM035113.1, read on the forward strand.
TGGAGAAAACGTCGTAATAAGAACTGGCGCATTATGGCCAGTTAACTCAGTCATGGGTAACTGCATCCAACCACTACTAGGGTCTTGTTTAGCAACCCTTAATTGATTCAAAGTCAGTTAATTTAATAAAAGCTTTATAATATAGTTTAAATCATGTCACACCCAATTCAAATATCTTATTTAATTTAATATAAAATAAATATAATAATTTCTCATAAATTCACATAGTCACATAATTAATTTTCTTATTAATTAATTATATCAAATTATTAAATCTCTAATTAATTATTACATTAATTAAATAACATTTAGGCTTATTAAATATTTCTTTTAATTCAATATCTTACATAATTACATACTTGAATAATAAATATCCTCGACATTAATTTAATAAATGTAACACATATAATTAAATTAATCACTCACATTTGCATCAATTAATTATTTAATCTAATAATTAAATCATCGAAAATATCTATTTACTTCAATAAATATTAAGAATTAAATTACAAAAATCTCGTTCGTCACATCTTTCCCTCCTTAAAAGGATTATGACCCCAGAATCACGACTCAATAAATTCGACCCGTTACATTCTCCCCCCCCCCCCTTACAAAGATTCTGTCTCCAGAATCGCTTACACATAATTAAGTAAATAAATGAGGGTAGTTCTTCATCATATTCTCTTCGAGTTCCCACGTAGCTTCTTCAGCGTTGTAGTTCCTCTAAGTTACCTTAACAGAAGGTATTACTTTATTTCTAGGAAGTAGTTCTTTTCTGTCGACAATTTGAACAGGAATTTCTTCCTAAGATAAGTCTTTTTCAAAATGCAGGGGTTCGTATTCAATTACATGCTTGTAATCGGCTTTGTAAGGTCATAACACAAAAATATGGAAGACGTTGTGGACATTCTCGAGTGATGGAGGTAAAGCTACCTCAAACGCAACTTCTCCGATTCTTCGAAGTACTTCAAAGGGTCCAATGAATCTTGGGCTCAATTTTCCTTTCTTTCCGAACCTGATCTTCCCCTTCCACGGAGAGACCTTCAAGAAAACATAACTACCTGATTCAAACTCAATATTTTTATGATGTGGATTAGCGTATTTCTTCTGTCGATCTTGAGCCGCTACCAGTCGTGCTCGGATAACTTTGACTATTTCTACTGTCTGTTGTACCAATTCTGGCCCTAGCAATTATCTTTCGCCAGCTTCATCCAAATAAAATGGAGTTCTGCACTTTTTTTTGTATAACGCTTCATAAGGCGGCATGCCTATACTAGCGTGGTAACTGTTGTTATAGCCGAACTCTACTAATGGTAGGTGATCATCCCAATTTCCTTTAAAGTCCATCATACAGGCTCTTAGCATATCTTCTGATGTCTGAATCATTCTCTCACTCTGTCCGTCTGTTTGAGGGTGGTATGTTGTACTCATTCGCAATTGTGTACCCATGCATTCCTAAAAACGTTTCCAGAAATTTGATGTGAAGCACGGATCCCAATCAGAAACAATTGATACCAGAACTCAGTGCCTCGAAACAATCTCTTTTACGTATAGCCTCGCCAACTGATCTATGTTAAATCTGATCGAAAGGAAGTGTGCAGATTTCGTCAGTCGGTCAACGATAACCCATACTGCATCATAGCCTTTCTGAGTCATCAGAAGGCCAACCACGAAGTCCATTATAATATGTTCCCATTTCCATTCTGGGATCTCTAACGGTTGTAGCAATCCACTCGGTCTCAGATATTCTGCCTTCACTTTCTGACAGGTCCTCACTTGGCAACACATTTTGCAACATCACGTTTTAAATTCGGCCACCAGAAATGTTGTCGAATATCTGGATACATCTTAGTACTACCAGAGTGAATCGAATATCATGAACTATGAGCCTCGCTCAAAATATCTTCCTTAATCTCTTGTACTGGCGGTACCCAAATTCTACTCTCAAATCACAGTATTCCTTCCTTATCCATCTTAAATCTCGGTTCAGTTCCTTCAGATATCTTCTTTGTCACCTTTTTACATTCTTCATCCTGAAGGTGAGCCTCCTAAACTTTATCCAGTAGGGTTGTACCGGATTGCATCTGAAATAGCTTCTCATTAATTTCCATAGGATACTTCACCTCTAACTCCAGTTTCTCCATTTCTGAAATTAGCTCCTCCAGAGAAGTTAACATCATCAATTTCTCACGACCCTTTCTACTTAAGCCGTCGGCAACCAAATTTGCTTTACCCAGATGGTATAAAATCTCACAGTCGTAATCCTTAATTAATTCCAACCATCTTCTTTGACGTATATTCAAATCCTTCTGCGTGAAAATATATTTCAGACTCTTGTGGTCTGTATATATTTCACACTTCTCACCGTAGAGATAGTGCCTCCAAATTTTCAAAGCAAAAACAACTGCAGCTAACTCCAAGTCATGGATTGGGTATCCCTTCTCGTAATCCTTCAACTATCGTGATGCATACACAATGACTCTGCCATTTTGCATAAGCACACAGCCAAGTCCTTTATGCGATGCATCACTAAAAACAACAAAACTTCATGTATCATCCGGAAGAGATAACACAGGTGCCGTACTCAATCTCTTCTTCAATTCTTCAAAGCTCTCCTCACACTTCTCCGTCCAAACAAATTTCACCGCTTTACGAGTTAAATTTGTTAGCGGAGTTGTGATCTTGGAAAAGTCTTGAATGAATCTTCTATAATATCCTACTAATCAAAGAAAACTTCTTATTTCTGACGGCATTCTCGGCTGATCCATGTTAATCACGGCTGCTATTTAGGATGGATCTACCGAAATTTCATTTTTATCGATCACGTGACCAAGAAATTGTACTCGCTTGATCCAGAATTTGCATTTCAAAAATTTAGCGTACAACTTCTCCCTTCTTAATACTTCCAACGTTAACCTCAAATGTTCTTCGTGTTCTTCTTTGGTTTTGGAATATACCAAAATTTCGTCTATAAATACCACCACGAATTGTCCAAAAATGACTTGAACACACCATTCATTAGTCCCATAAATTCTGCAGGAGCATTCGTAAGACCAAACGACATTACTAAAAATTCGTAGTGACCATATCGCATTCTAAACGCTGTCTTCGGTACATCCTCTGGCCTCACCTTCAGTTGATGATAACCGCTTCGCAATTCTATCTTGGAAAAGTATCTCGCTCCCTTTAATTGATCAAACAGGTCATCGATCCTCGGTAATAGATATCTTCTTTTAATTGTGACCTTATTCAGTTCTCTGTAATCAATTCAGAGCTGCATCGTTCCATCCTACTTCACAAACAACACCGGCGCTCCCCACAGTAGTACGCTCGGTTGAATTTACTTCTTGTCCAACAATTCTTGTAGTTGTACCATTAATTCCTTCATCTTTACCGGTGCCATTCGGTATGGTACCTTTGATATTGGAGCAGTTCCTGGCACCAAATCGATCACGAAATCTACCTCTCTATCTGGTGTAAGTCCTGGTAAATCGTCTGAAAATACGTCGACGAAGTCCCTAATAATCGGTATCTCTTCAACCTTCGGATTCTCTTTTCGACTGTCGACTCTATAAGCTAAGTATCCTACACAGCCTTGTCTTAACAACTTCCTGGCCTGCATCATTGTCAGACAACTCGCTTGTCTAGGTGACTTGCTACCATAAAACACAACCTTTGACGAAGTCATAAAGTTTATACGCTTCTTTTGGCAATCAATTACAGCCCCGTAATTGAATAACCAGTCCATTCCCAAAATAACATCAAATTCCCCAAGTCGAATAGGGATAAGATCTACGTTCATGATATTACCCTTAATATCCACTCTACAGTTCTTATATACGTACTTAACAAAGATTATTTCTCTATTTTCAATTTCTATATTCATGGGGTAATCCAATTCATCCTTAGGCAAATCTAAATTCTTGGCAAAGTCATCGGATATAAAGTAACAAGTAGCACCAAAATCAAATAAAATATAAGCATTAATTTTATTTATCGGAATGATACCTGACACCACATCACGGGATTGAACTTCATCTTGCACCGTCATGTTGAAAGTTCTGGCGGTCGATCGGTTTGTTGTTAATGGGCCGGTGATGGTTAAGGCATTTCCACTGTTATTTCCACGGTTACCTCCTGGTCCTGCCCCTCCCGATCCCTTCTTAAGGCAGTCTCTTGCTAGATGATCCTTTGAACCATAGTTGAAACGAGCACCCTTCTTTGGGTTTGGACAGTTAGGTGCTATGTGGCCTTCCTGACCACAATTGTAGCATACTCTTTTTCCTTTCATACATACTCCCAGATGAGCTTTCCCACAGGTCGGGCATGCTTCGATTCTTTTCTTCTGATTACCTTGCTGATTTCTCGATGATGAGCTGTGGTTCCACCTTTTCTTCTGATTGAAATTTCCACCTTTTGTGCCACTTCCACTGGCCTTGTTATTAATTTCACCTTCACTCTTCTTCTTCTTCTTCTGATCTTGATTGTAGTTGGTCACAACATCGCATCCACCTTCAGCGAGGATGGCCTTTTCCAATACTCCGACAAATGTGTTTATCTGAAACATTGATACTTTACTATATACCCATGGCTTTAGTCCTTGTTCGAATCTTCTGGCCTTTATCTCGTCAGTGTGTACTTGGTACCGGGAAAACCTTGCAAACTCGTTGAATTTAGCCGCGTATTCAGGTACACTCATGTTTTCCTGCTTTAGTTCCAGAAATTGAACCTCCATCTGATTCTGCGAACTAGTTGGGAAATACATTTCAAAAAACATCTCTGTAAATCTCTCCCACGTAATTACACCTTCACCTCCACGTACTTTGTTTGCTTGCCACCAGTAGCTAGCCTCAGACTTCAGCACAAACGTTGCAAAAGCGGTCTTCTGGTCTTCTCAAACCCTAGCAACGTCGAAAACCTTCTTTATCTCCATAACCCACGTTTGAGCCTCGATTGGGTTCATGGAACCTTTGAACTCTGGCAGTGCCACCGCCTTGAAATATTTAAAGGTAGTATTTGGTGGAGCTTGAGGTTGATTATTCATTGCTCCAGTCAGTAAGTTAACCAACTGATGCACGGGATTAGCATTGGCATTATTGTTATTATTGGTAGACTCTTCCTGAGCCGGTTGACGTTGTTGTCTTCTCCTTGGCGGCATTTTTCTGTTAAATAAACGCTTATTAGAACTTTATTTATTTCTCTAAATAGTTAAGGCATTACTTAACAATTTAACACATCATCTCAAACAACTTGATATATTTACATTTAAATAAAAGTTTTAACATCAAATTATAGCATCACTACTATTTACATCAACTATCCTGGAATAAAGAATTCACAAGATTTAAACATTTAAAATATTCTTTCGATCATAAACACGTCAAAATTTACATCTAAAACTAATTAAGTTCTTCACATAATTAAATAAATCATATCAATGTCGGTCAAGGTACTGATTAGCCTTGCTACGCTCCTCTTCTAAGATGCAATACATCGTCCTGCGATCCATCATGTACAATGGTAGTCCTTCGAACTGGATTGGGTACCTCAAAACTCAATCTTGGGTCTCATTTATTGCCTTGTTAAGTGTAGAATATGTCTCCCCAATCTTCGCCTTCTTTGCACGACCATCATCTTATGCACGATCAGCTCGACGTGATTCTCTTACCCAGCCTTCCTCTGCTATTTTTAGTCTTTCGGAGGTTTCCTTCAGTTCCTTTTTCAGTTTCTCTATCTCCTCGGTCTTATCTTCGGTTTGACCCTTCTCGTGGACCAAATCCCATTCTACATTTTCCAGTCGTGAGTGAAGAGTCAAAATCTCTCTCTCCTTCTGCTCTAGAGTAATATAGTGAATAACCGCTCGCACAGTCAAATCTTGGACCTTGTCTCATAACTCTACGTTACGGTCGTATAACGTGTCATACATCTCAGCATCAACGGTATACCGTGGTAACTCCTATTCTTCCTCTTCCCCAGGATCAGTCTTAGGTTCATGCTCCTGACCAACAACGGTGATCAATGGAGATGACTCCCTCTGCACCAGCTGCTCCTTAACGACATGAATATCTCGGGGTTCCTCCTCTGTCGGTAATATAGGTACTTGGGGTTCTTCCTCCCAGCTTGACTAGCTTCTCCAACATTCGACATCCTGTCAAAAAAATTTATGTTTTAGTTACTAAGTCGTATCATCTAACGCATACTTTAACACATAACACATAAGGTCTTTTATTATCTTCAATGAATTACAGAAATTCATTTCTTATAACTCGATAAAAGTTTTCCATCACTATCTTCTTTCTATAAGGCTTATACCTAAGATTGTTCCCCCACCTAAGGTTCATAACCTACAGCTCTGATACCAACTTGTGACACCCTCAAATCCGGGTACTTCAATTCCACGGGATTTGGTGTTCACTGTACAAATATCATCTATCAATCTACACATAATAAATGCAAGTCATGCAATAGAAAGAATAAAAATCTTCCCCTTAAGGGTTACAACATCTGAATAATAATAATAATACAATCCCAGGTTAAACTAACCTTAAACATCTGTGTGGAATCTTAAATAAATAAGTCTTAAACAACATCATTAACTCAAGTCTTAAGCATAAATACATCATCTAATAAAAATAACAAGTCTTCATCACTTGTTAACTTTGCCCTTGCATTTACTAGTGGACGGTTCATCAGTTCTTTCATTCTTAACTGCAATGTTATTAATAAATAAGAGTGAGCACTATTGCCCACAAGTACAATAATGAAATAACAGTTTAATAACATGCGAGTAAATCAAAGACATCTGAATAAAAGCTCATCTTTTGAATCAAGAATGAATAGCAAGAATCAAAAGAATTCTGAGGGTCATAAGACCTTGAACTATGTCCTAGGTTATCAAGGGTTATACTTGAAACCTTTAACAGTCATAAGACTACGGGCCTTTCTACTCGTACTTAGGGGGATCAGCCCTTAGTACCATATTGTCCACAATATCTTAACTCTAACGCATAAGTAAATCCCTTTGTAGGGTTGTTCTTCTCATTTTGACATTCAAGTCCGCATCAAAGGAAGTTTGGTTTGGATAATTCAATAAGGGTTTTGCAATTTAGAACATTCATCAACTATAGACTAGTTGAATCAATAAGGATTCACTAGTCTAACAAGTTTCAACAATAATGATATTCAAATTGAATAATAATCTGAAGGAGTATACAATAGAACGATTATTGTATAACAAAATCATACTTTGAAAAGATAATCAATCTTTAATATAATAATTCGAACTTGAATAATAGTAATGATAATAATAAACTTGAACAATAATGACAAGTAGGGTTAGGAAACTTGCCTCGTGCGTAGATTACACTTTAACTAAACACGTTATTTGAATTTAATCCTACATACCATTCACATTCACAATACCAGTTAATTATAACTTAACTAATCATCAAAACTCATTCTCTTTGTCTACTTTGATTATTAACTATACTTAGTTAATTTACCACTTTGTCACATAATTTATACTTCATGAATAACAAACTAATTATGTATTCAATAATTCGATCCACATGCAATTATGTTATTTACATGTTAAACATCTATTTTACATCTCATTATACTTCTAACATGTTTACATGTTCATTACATTAAGTTAACAATACATTGCTAGACTTAACACTTAAAAAATTACATTTCTGGAACATTCTGCAGAGTGGCATTGCGGCGCCACATTTATACTAGGTCTTGGCGCCGTGGCGTTGTGGCCAGACACTTGGCGCTGCGGCGCGGGCCTTAAGGCGTTGGACTGGCACCGCGGCGCGGCGAACCAGAAACTGTTCTTCAATTCACGAAAATTGCAGAACACAACCAAAAAATTCCAATTAAATTATCACTACACGAATTTAATCATACCCACATGTTAGAATTTGTATATAATCATTACCCAACGTTTATAAAGTGATTTTAACCCATTAAAATACATAATCATAGAGTTTAAGCATGCAATTTCACTGACTTTGATGTTCTTGAAGGTTTTGAAAATAAAACCTGAAAAACGTGACTACGGATTCGTTATAACACCGAATCTGTTTATTTAAACTTTGGTCTCTTCGTATCAATATGCATAACAACATACGAGTGTAAAATTTAGGGATAATATACGATCAACACATGAAATATCACGTATAAGGCCATATGGCCAAAACCCAAACTCTGTAAATTGTGAAATAACAAGTCATTGTATAATAACATGTTTTATGATACTAATGATATGGTCTACATAATAAATATAATAAAATGCGATGTGATATGACATAACAAATATACAACCCATAATCATTACTCCTATCCCAATTACAGAGGTTTAAATCAAAACTATGAAAGCTAATTTTTATAAAAACTAAACAACGTGAAATAAAATTTGGGAAGGAGAATTACCCATAGTATAATTTAGAAAAGGTGATCAATGATGATCCTTTCACAATAATTGTTAACTACACACTCACAATTTCTCTCAATCTCAATATTTCTCTCTGACAATTTCTCTAACTCTCTCCTTCTCTGTTTTTCCAAACTTAGAAACAATAAGGAATGGAGAAGACGTCGTAATAAGAACTGGCACATTATGGTCAGTTAACCCAGTCATGGATAACTGCATCCAACCACTACTAGGGCTTTGTTTGACAACCCTTAATTGATTTAAAGTCAGTTAATTTAATAAAAGCTTTATAATATAGTTTAAATCATGTCACACCCAATTCAAATATCTTATTTAATTTAATATAAAATAAATATAATAATTTCTCATAAATTCACATAGCCACATAATTAATTTTCTCAATAATTAATTATATCAAATTATTAAATCTCCAATTAATTATTACATTAATTAAATAACATTTAGGCTTATTAACTTTTTCATTTAATTCAATAGCTTACATAATTACATACTTGAATAATAAATATACTCCACATTAATTTAATAAATGTAACACATATAATTAAATTAATCACTCATATTTGCATCAATTAATTATTTAATCTAATAATAAAATCATCGAAAATATTTATTTACTTCAATAAATATTAAGAATTAAATTACAAAAATCTTGTTCGTCACACGCCTCGGCTGGGGATAGTATTGCAGCTGCACATTTTTGCTCATTTTGTTGCCATTTCCTGTCACAACGCCTCCTTTATGCCACGAATGTTATACCATGCCACCTAAACATAAAAAACATAAACAAGTAAAAACGAATATAAATATACAGGATTAACAAAGTTTAAGTCCAAAATAGAGGCCAATTCGTAGGTATAAAACCCACTAATTTAACTCCCCAAAACTTAAACCCGTGCTAGTCCTCGAGCACAAAACAAAACAAAAATGTTATGCAATGGAATTCAACTAATCTACATGCCTACGAATCTAGCAGTACTAATTGAATCAAGTCTGTTCAACTGGCCTCAGAGAAATCAAGCAAACATGACAATACTTCATATCAAAACCAACCAGTAAATTCCTCATCAATCATCAAATCTAAGACTGTTATCAATGATATAGTGTGTGTGTTCTCAACAACTATGCCAACTGATATAAAATCAAATTTAACACATAACAGGTCTCTTTTAAGGCATCATGCAGTGTAAACTCACGAAATTCAAAAATAATCAAGATCCAACTAAAATCAAGAAATTACCAATATTGAGGGTCAAAATAGGGTACTTATGCTTTATTTTTCATCTACGGGGGCTTTTTGCTCTTATTTCCAATTTTAATTATTTTTCTTTTTCTCTTTTTTTTATATTCATGGCTGTGCAATGTCTTATTCCCTTTGGATTTTCAATGCTACCTTAACGCGGTTTCGACCAATGACTCATAGACTATTGAGGCCTTAGGGCGCTAGGTGTAAAGATAATCTCCTCAGGCTCATTTACTAAAGTAATAAAGGCCACAAAACTAGACCAGCATGCCACAGTGTTTATTATTTTTTTTTTATTTTTTTAAAAAAATTGCTTATATACCCCAAATTCCCCCCAAACTTAGGTTCTTGCTTAACTTTTGCCTTCTTTGCATATCCTTGTCATTCTTTCATTCAAACTAGCATTATCCTTTAGAGGTCCATTATGTATCAATCTGAACTTAATCAGTCAACATAGTTTCTTATTATTGTGCTAACCTTATTATACTAGTTTCAAACAGAAAAAGATTTGATTCCTAACAAAAAATCACATCAAAGTTCTAATCGTCAGTACTATACTTGTCTACTCAAAGTCAGTCTCATCATTGGCCAAAATAGACTGTACTATTTAACAGCTGGACTCATGCAAGATAAACACAGTACAAACTAAAATTTTTGTGATTATATATATATATATATATATATATATATATATATATATATTAACATTATGGAATAAAAATAACAGAAATAAAAACTATTTACAATACTACACTACTATGTAAACTATTAGGCAATTATACTACATGAATGCAACATATAATAAACCTATAACAAAACATGACAACATATACAAAAATTTAACAAACTAAACTAAACATGCAATAAAACTAAACTAAACTCCCCCAAACTTGACAATTACAATGTCCTCATTGTAAAAAAATATAGTAGTAAATGTAGGAGGACTTCCCTATATTCATCTAAGGTTGAGGTGATGGTGGAGATGGCGGTGGTGGTGGTCGTGGCACATACGTTTGGTTCTCCTCCATGTCTGAGTCTGATGGAGGATATTGTGGCATAGGCGCAGGTTGCTGGTATTGAAACGGAGCAGCTGGATTTAGACTCTGGAGGGTCACATTCAATGAGGCGAAGGAAGTGTTCATGGTGTTGAACATGTGGTCCTACCAGATGCCAATCGGGTCATTTTCCTGTTATTGTCCTTGTTGTGCCCATCAATTTATTTTTGAAGGCTGCAAAACTGAGAGCTGAACATGTATCTGCTAGCCCGTTGACTCTCCTCAGTCTCCTGCTCCCAAGTAATCTCGTCAGCCTGGAACTCGTCATCTTCAGATGTGTCTTTAGCCTCTTCCTACTCCTCCAAAAATGGTGGGAATATAAAATAGACGTCTCTTGGGTGTGACCCCCCAGGCCATATCGTGTATCGTGTAATCATACTGGAGTCAAGAAGTTGGAGCGACTGCTGGGTAGGCTCATCTCTGGTCCATCTAACGCTAGCCTACCCACACAACCCATAAATGAGGGATGGGTGTGACAGGCCGCCAAAAAATGGCCCTCGCAGGTATCGTCGTATAGAGAAGTTGATAATAGCACCCACATCGATGTGGAAGTCTTGCACAATTGCGTATAACGGAAGTACTTTCTCCCTTGTCACCTCAGTGGTATGCGTAGACAGGAATAACTTTACGTACAAGAACGCATACCTTATCTTGCCATAGCGACTCAAGTCATTATTGAGGAAGATTGTGCCACCTTTTCTTCCTTTAACCCATGTAGTGCCCGGCTTAGTTATTTCAGCTAGAATCTGATCATAATCGGGACCACTATCACATAATTGTGCATAATGGCATACCGTAGTTGCTCGCAGGCTATAGTAATTGTTGATAGCCTCAGGACTGAAGGGCACCTATTTACCCCTCACGAATGCACTGAACGGGGTCATATCCTCAGCATTTGCATAAAACTCTTTCACCATATTGACTCTTGTTAGTGCAGGCTCATCAGTAAACCTATCCCAACCCTTCTCGTATATATGCCTCTTCATTTTCCCATCGACATTGTCTGGTGCCAAGCCCCACTTTGGTGTTGGTGCTTTGGGCACTAAATAATCGTATCTATCGGCGGCGTTGGCACTCATAAATTTTTGTCGGTCAAAGGCTCGGGCTGGTGGTGTAGACCCTGAACCTTTGCCCTGTTGTCGCTTGGACGGTGTTTTTGGTGCAATGGCAGTCAATTCGATCACAGACTCTTCCAAACTTCACTAGTACAATTTGTCGAACACTTGGTCTGCACAACCCACAATAACCTCAAACTGACAAACTTGAATGCAAAAGTATGATGACAAACCGGAACTTGTTGCTTACCCACTAAATTCCCTTTTCTGTTAATAATATTACTCTAGTGAGTGATGCTAATTTGAAGTTTTCTCCTTCTATGTTGCTATCATACTTGAATTAGTGAAACCCTAACCTTTTAGTGACTGAAATTGGATGGAGATATGGTGTGGCGTTAAGGATTAAGGGTTTGTATTTATAGAGAAGGATATTGTGGAAATTAGTGAGTTAATGGAGAGGAGAATTGGGGAATATGTGGTAGTTCGTATGGAGTTAGTGGGATAGAGAGTGACGATCGGTTATGGGACAAGGAAGTGGAGAAGTGGGTTTTAATTGGTGTAATTGCAGAATAGAAATAGTTCAAGTTCCCGTACCTCTGCCCCGGCGGGGGGTAATTATACTGTATGGGCCCACCCCGGTGGGGGTGTTTCTGTTCCTGACTTAAGACCCCCGCCCCGGCAGGGGGTATTCTACAGATGGCTTTTAGCTTTCAACTTCTTCTCATCAAATGCATGTCCATTGACATCCTAAACACCTGAAACACATTGAAATCCTAAACATAAGATTGTTAGATTTTGTGCCCCATAGGATAATTATTTGATATAATTGCTTAACATGTTGATATTATATTTGATTGAATAAATGAATAATTTTATTATGGTTTTATTTAATGCGTTATATAAATGTTAACATAATAAAATTCCTTAGAATAGTGATACAAAGTATATAGTTTCAAGTATGTGACTTAAAAATGAGATTATATAATTACAATTAGTTTCATTGCTCTTAAATGTCCCTAGTCGAGTATCATTGTTGATGTGACAAAAATGATACATTAAGACTAGTATGTGGATTGACTGATAACCAAATCTCATTGGTCATAAATATATGAGATATTAAGTCAATGCATAGGTACGTGTTAGAGAACGATGTACTGGACAGACCCACCATGAGAATTCTATATGGAGCATTATGCATGCAAAGTGTCATTAGTAATTCTCATAGTGACAATGATGTACTGGTCCTCCGACCTGAAATCACTATATTACTACACGAGAATTTATGTACTTTGACATCATCAAAGGTCACCTTTAATAGGGTGGACTATAAAGGTGATTATTAGGTACATCATGAATCGTATGAGGAATATGAGTGATCTAGATGGAATTTAACCCTCCTATTTATTATGGGTGATATCCATAGGCCTCTGGATTGAGTAGGACTATGAAATGCATGGCCATGCTCAAATAGTGATTTGTTTCATATAGTCTACTCATTGATCAAGAAACAAATTAGATTAAATTATGAAGATCATGACACATTCCATGACTCGAGTTTAATCTAGGATATTAAGGTTAAAAGGATTAAATTACATTGAAACATTGGTCATGAAAAGGTTGCATCGAATCATCGATCTTATTATTACTTGGGTAGCAGTGATGCATTACTAGATGTCGCTCACTATTTATAATTTATAATATGATTTTAAAATTATTGTCAACGTAATAATAACATATAGGGTCACACATAAAGAACGTAATTAAAAGGGAATTAATTTAAATTGTAAAGATTTAAATATTTCAATAGGATTGATATAATTTAAATTACGAATTTAACTTAATAGGATAATTTATATATAGGTATATTAATTAAGACTTAATTAAAATATATACATATATAAATTTGAATTTATTTTTAATTAGATTAAGATTTTGATTAATTCCTATTACCTACTATATATATATGATATATAGTAGCCATTTTAGGTAACGAATCATAACCAAAAACCCTAGCCGCTCTTAGAGAGAGACAAGAGAAAAATAGTTTTGAAAATCCTCATCCTTGGTGGCTAATACCGCGGTTCCTTTTTTTGAAGATCGTACGACGATTCGCATGGCGTTCGTGTGGATACCGTAGAGACATAGTTCGTTTGGATTGTGTTGGAGATTCGACCACACCGATTCTAGCTTCAATAATCGGTATAAATTTTTAACCACTGAATTAATTTGGTTTTCGCATGGATCCAATTTTAGGGTTTCGAAATTGCACTTTCAATTGTTTATATTCCGCTGCGTTTTATGTGTCGAAACCCAACAGAGATAACACGATGAAAGTTGAGCACGTAAGGTCAAATTTACTAAAAATCATGCCTTAACTAATTATCTATTGTAACACAGTGAACTAATTGATACTAGAATTACACATTAACTAGGAATTGACTAACATGAAAAAAATACTATAAATGAAAGTAAATTTGGTTTGCCTCCTAATGAGCGCTTGTTTTTGAGTCTTTCAGCCTAAATAATCCATGTGTTATCCTGTATCAGTTGGGCTATCCGCAACATGTTGTTTGTTTATAGCACATAACCAACATCATTGTATTGCATGCCCTTTCACTTGCATGTTTAAGGATGGAGTTGACTTACTATCATCAATCAGTGCCTTAAGACCACCAACCTCTCTATAATCCCTGAATTTGGCACATGTAGATTCCTCGAGAAACTCACACTCTTCCTTATTAGTCGGGATTGGGATTTCCTTGAACACTTTCACCTTCACTATCTGATCGAACACTTTTATAATCAGTTCTTCGTTAGGCATGTCAATCAGTGTTCGTCCAGTCGCAAGGAATGGGCATCCCAAGATGATAGGGATATTTTTATCTTCTTCAAAATCTAGCACCACAAAATCAGCTAGAAAGATCAAAGAGTCAACCTTCACCAACAGGTCTTCGACTATCCCCAATGGATATGTTAATGATCTATATGCAAGTTGTAGACTAATATTTTGTCGATTTTGCTTCCTTTAACCCAAGCTTTCGGTAAATGGATAGTTGCATAAGATTTATACTCGCTCCTAGATCACATAGAGTTCTCCCTACATCTTGATTGCCAATTGCGCACAAAATTGTGAGGCTTCCCGGATCTTTCAATTTAGGAGGAAGCTTTTTCGGCATTATTGCATTGCATTCTTCAGTTAACGACATTGTTTCGAATTCTTTGAGCTTGCGTTTCTTCGAAAGTATTTCTTTCATGAATTTGACGTAACATGGCATCAGCTCAAGTGCTTCGGAAAATGGAATATTGATGTGAAATTGTTTGAATATATCGATAAACCTTGAAAATTGATCCTTTAGCTTTTGACTTTCCAACCTTTGGGGAAAAGGTATCGGTGGTGTAATTATCTTCTGTTTATCTTCCTTTGGCTTTTGCATAATTTTTTCCCCAGTTTTCCTTGTCAAATCCTTCTCTTCGTTCTCCCAAACCTCTTCTGTACTTGCTTTCCCATCACAGTCGGCACCTAAGGCTTTACCACTCCTCAGTGCAATCGCATTACACTACTCGTGATTTCCCCTTGGATTCTTTTCTGTGTCACTAGGTAGAGTCCCTTGCGGCCTGTTGTTTAAAGCCAATGCAAGTTGTCTCATCTGATTCTCTAAGTTTTTTATCGCTGCCGCTTTCGTTTTCATGGCTGCCTCATTTCCTGCTATATACTTCAACAATAGCTCTTCCAAATCTGACTTTTTCACATGTTATGGAGCTGCCTGTTGATTTTGATTTTGAAACCCCGGGGGATAGGATGGTCATGGACCCTGCTAATTTTGATTGTTACTCCATGAGATGTTAGGATGATTTCTGTTCCCCAGATTATAGGCATTTTGATACATATTATGCGGAATCATGTTATAGCTGCCCACAAACTGTACTGATGCGGGGTTAATGGCACACTGTTCTATAGGATGTTCTCCTGGGCATAACTCGCAAACATACGCAATATGTTGTGTTTGTGCACCTGTCAGAGCATCCATTTTCTTTGACAATGCTAAAATTTATGCCGCCAATGATGTTACCCCGTCTACCTCTAACACCCCAGCTACCTTAGGATGTGTCATTCTGGTTGTAAGCCACTGGTAGTTATTAGCTGACATCGTCACTATCAAATCATATGCCTCGTCATAGCTCTTAGCCATTAACGCTCCACCTGAAGTTTCATCAATAATCGTCTTGAGACTACCACTCAACCCATTGTAGAATGTGTTCATTTGCAGCCATTTAGGTAGTCCATGATGAGTGCACTTTCTGAGTATTTCTTTGTACCTTTCCCATGCCTCATACAAAGATTCCACATACAGCTTCTAAAACATTGTAATCTCGTTTCTCATCTTAACAATCTTGGCTGGTGGAAAGAACTTAGCCAGGAACTTCTGATTGAGGTCGTCCCATGTAGTTATTGAACCTGGCAGTAAAGAATTTATCAATTCTTCGCCTAGTCCCGCAGTGTGAACGGGAACAAGCGAAGTCTGACTGCGTCATCAAATACCCCATTATATCTAAAGGTGTCACAGATTTCTAAAAAGCTAACCAAGTCCTCATTCGGATCGTCGTTGGCTAATCCCCTAAACTAAACGGAGTTCTGAATCATCAGAATGGTCCCAGGCATGATCTCAAAAGTATTTGCAGCAATCGCCGGCCTGGTGACACTCGACTGAAGCTCAGTCACCTTGGGAGTAGCATAATCCCTCAACGCTTTTTGATCTTCTACAACCATTATTTTTTCCTTCTTAGAGTTCTCAAAGTTTTCCTTAGTGTCTTTAATCCACTTACTTAGCCTTTGAAACCGTTTCTCGATATCGTCCTCGAAAGGAACCAAGTCTGGCTTCTTAGACCGAGTTTCCATAAACTACTCAAAGAACCTGAACAGAAAAAATAAAACAAAAGAAAATTTATTTAAGTAAAACTGAACTAATTAAACTGATATTGAAAATTAATAAAATCAATATTATCCTCGGCAACGACGCCAAAAACTTGTTAGTCGAATTTCTAATTACGTACACACGCAAGTGCACGTGGTCAACAAGTAATATAATGATAAGTAAAAGTATAATTCCCACAGAGATTAGTATGAAATTAATCCTAACAATTACCAGCTTTCTATTAATCCAATTTATATTAAACTATCCAAATCAATTATTATAACTAATAAAAACTAAAATATTAAAAATACCAATAAATCAACACAACCTAAAAATCGTAATTTTAAATAAATAATAGAGAATTAGGCTTACAACTTCAGTTTAAGTCTCACTCCGATTATTACACCTTATTCCAGTTCAATTCAGTATCCCAGTTTATTAATAAAGAACACTTAGGAAGAATTAGCCATCTCTCGATGCACTAATACCGTATTAACTTAAATAAACAAATTTGATAGAATTAAGCTAAACACCCTAATCAACTAACTCATTATATCTCTATGTGAATTAAAATTAAATAAGGTTTAAATTCAAGTTCTCTACCCGATTACATGCGATGTTAAGAATATCTCTACCCTAACATTCATCAAGATTCCATTCAAGCATAGAATTCAAGAACACATGCTAAAGTGACTAAGTCTAGATTCATACATCATCTCTCGAATTCATACAAATCCACACAGAATTGGTGATCAAGCAATTCATAAATTAAAGCACAAATCACAATAGATAAATTGAGTTAATAGATTATTAAATAGAAATTAAGGTTTCACAATCATCTTTCAACCATAAAGATCCATTATAAGCCTAATAAGTAACTTAAGTCATCATAAATGAAATAAAAATTGAATTAATAAAATAATCCATCATCCCAATTACAATTATTGAATTAAAGAAGTAGAATGAATACAAAACCACCCTTCTTCTTCACTCCCCACTTGCAATCTTTGTGATTCTGACCTTCAATTCTTTCTTCCAATGTCCTTCACTCCAATTAGGGCTCTAGCTTGTAATTGGTTAATTGTTGTTAATTCTCTCCATTGTAATGTTATCTCCAGTACAAGACATGTATTTAGTCCATAAATCGATGCCAAACGAAGTCCCAAGCAAAGCCAACATGTTCCCTTTCACGCTGATGTAGATCTTTAATTGCAACATAACTCATGTTCTTGCCCCGTACCCCCACCCCGGTTGGGGTTTTAGTTCTATAGAGGCCCTCCCCGGCGAGGGGTAGTTCTGCAGCTGAACATTTTTGCTCATTTTGTTGCCACTTCCTGTCATAACGCCACCTTTATGCCACAAATGTTACACCATGCCACCTAAACATAAAACAAACATAAACAAGTAAAAACGAACATAAATATACATAATTAACATCGTTTAAGTCTGAATTAGAGAACAATTCATAGGTATAAAACCCACTCATCAACACACCACTCATATAGACGTAAAAAATTATGGTTGAATTAAAGTTCTAACTTTGAGTAATCAATCCATTAAAAACTAATTCCTTAAACAACTTACCCAAAAACATAAAACAAAACTCCATAAAAACTACAGAATAATAAAAACCCAAAAAACAATCCACTCATGCTAAAAATGAACTTTTTACACAGTAGAAAAGTTTTCCTTTTCTAAGCTAAAGTTCAAGTTTTTTATCATTCGATCAGAATAGAAACAACCACCAAAAGGAATCAAAACAAAATTCCCAAAATAATTTTACAAAATACACAAATTATGTTTTTTTAAAAATTGATAAAAAAAATTAAAAAAAAAGTAAGCACCAAACGAACCAACCTGAAAACCCCTATTTGAGCTTAAGCATCAAAAGACCCAGATGAGCTAACACTAGAAATCGAAACCGACCCAGATCCCAATTCAGCTTTTAGATCACTCCCCAAAGCCGACATAGAAGGTCGGGGCAACGGATGAGCTCTCTCATCCGAATCAAAACCTGAAAACTCGAATGACCCATTACAACCTAATTCTCAACTGTTTCGAGGAGAATTTTGGGCCAAAATGATGGCAGAGACCTCGTCAAAGCTCTTGGGCTTGGCCTATTTGGCGATTTTGTTCTTCCTATCATTCGATTTGCTCAAACTTTGATGAATACTATTTTTTAAAATTTCTTGCCCTGTATTTGTTGCTCTTGTTTCTACTGTTTTACATTCTTCTTGCTTGATTTTTTCCACCACCTAGCAAACATTTTTGATTGATTTTGACAAAGGGGGTATTTGATAAAAACTGAATGACCCTGAATCTGAATCTGAATCTGAATGAGCTGAATTTAAATCTGAATAAAAAAAGTTGTTTGATAATTAATATGTCTGAAACATCTGAATGACAGAATTTTATTATTTTACCCTCTGAAAAAATTCAAAGTTGTTGTAAATTTATTTAATATTACTTAATATAATACTTAATAATTTTTTATTTTTTTTACTTTATTCAGCTGCTCATTCAGCCAAAATAATCTGACTTGGCCATTCAGCTCAATCATCTGACCGATTCATCCATTCAGATAATTTTTTTTTCAAAACAAACACACTTAATGGCTGACCGATTCATCCATTCAGCCATTCAGCCATTCAGATGTATTCAGTTTTAAACAAACAGCCCCTTAGTAAAAAGAAGGGAGTGAATATATATGTGCGTGTTTATATAGCGGACAAGATTTTATTTTTTTCATTACTTAAGGCTGTTTGGGGGCAAGTATATATATATATATATATATATATATATATATATATATATATATATATATATATATATATATATATATATATATATAAAATACAACTTGTAAATCATGATTCAACCCAAATTTAATTAGAATTAATGGGTTGGTTAACTATTTTATAGAAACTGATTTCGTTAAAGTTTGAAATTTTATTTTTAAAATGAAAAACAAGTCCAAACTGGATAACCATATTTTAACTCATTTTCATGTTTATTCGAATTTTTTAAATTGAAAGATGCTCATTTTTGGGTATTCTTTTGCTCAATCCGGATAAAGTAGATTTATTGTATTCCATGGATTATTTCTTTAATAGAAATTTGGATTATATATTCTACATCCATCCCAAAATTACACATAATTTGACTTTGTAGAATCAATTTGTGAAATCTTAAAACTCAAAATTGATATAAATTCGTTCAAGTTTCTAAAACTAAATAATTTCATATCAATTTTAAATTTTAAGATTTTGTTAATTGACTTTAAAAATCGAATGTAGTTATAAAAATATACTCAATATTGAGAACAATGATTATTAGTGGAAAAGAGAGAGTATTCTCATTGTATTTGTATAACTCTCTCATTTTCTTGACAATACTTCTATTTATAAGCACATGTACATAAATACTTGGAAGTTTCAAAGCTCATAGGTCATAGGAGTTTCAAAGCTTTAAAGGATATGAGAGTTTCAAAGCTCAAAGGTCATTACAATAAAGAGGGGTAGGAATGTATATAGACATCCACACACTATGTATAATTTTATAACACTCCCCCTTGGATGTCTATTGTGCAGCCATATGCATTAAAAGTTGCCTCATTAAAAACCTTACCAGGAAAAATCCAATGGGAAAAAACATTGGTTAAGGGAAAAAGAGTACAACGCGTATTAGCTCCCCCTTAAGAATGTATCATATTAAGTCCTTCAGCTATCACATTCCAATATTGCTCAATAATCCTTCAAATGTTGTAGTTGGTAATGCTTCGGTGAACAAATTTGTTAGATTATCTTTTAAGCAAATTTTTTGAACATCAATGTCACCTCACTTATCAAGGTCATGTGTGAAAAAGAATTTCGGTGATATATGTTTTGTTCTATCTCATTTGATGTATCATCCCTTTAATTGAGATATACATGCAGCATTATCTTCATACAGAATGGATGGAGTTCTTTTGAAGCAATTTTCTAAGAATATTCCACGTTAAAAACCTTACTAAACAAAAACCCAGTGGGAAAAATTTTGGCAAAGGAAAAAAGTACAATATTTATGTATAACTTCTACTGCCTTGGGATTGTTGTTGGCTAAATTCTAGATACGCTCAACACGCAAGTGTACGTGGTCAACAAGTACTATAATAGTGAATAGAGTATCGTTCCCACAGAGACTAGTATAAAATTTAATCTAACAATTACCAATTTTATATTATTTCAATTTTATTAAACTATTCAATTTAATGATTAGAATTAATAAAAAATAAATTACTAAAAATCAAAAATAAATCAACACAAATTATTAACCGTAATTTTAAGCAAATAATGGAGAATTAGGCTTACAATTTCACTTAAAGTTTCACTCTAATTATCACACCTTTTTTTAATTTAATTTACTATCTCAGTTTATTAATCAAGAACACTCAAGTAGAATTATCCATCTCTCAATGAACTAACACTGTATTAACTTAAATCCACAATTTGATAGAATTAAGCCAAATACCCTAATTAACTAATTCACTTTATCTCTATGTGAAATAAAATCAAATAAGGTTTAAATTCCAAGTTCTTTAAGGATTACATGCGATGTTAGGTATATCTCTATCCTAAACATTCATTAAGATTCCATCAAAATATAGAATTTAAGAACACATGTTATTGTAATTAGGTCTAGATTTATACACCATCTCTCGAATTCATACAAATCCACATAAAATTGGTGATCAAGCAATTCATAAATTAAGTATAAATCACAATAGATAAACTGAATTGATAGTATTATTAAACAAAAATTAAGGCATGATAATTATTGTTCAACACTAAAGATCCATTGCAGGCCTACAAAGTAATTTAGTTCCTAATCAATGAATTAAAAACTTAATAAAGTAAAGAATTCATCATCCCAATTATAAGAACTGAATTTAAGAAAAAGAATAGTAATACTCCATGTGACGCCCCCGAATTCAGGTACTTGAAATCCGAACTCGGTGTTTCACGATACCATTTCTTTGAGCGGAATAATAACCATAATATAAATATAAAACTAAATTTACATATATCAGAGTCTAATCTCAGGTACGCGACCTTAACTACTTTTTATTACATGATAGATAATAAATACCATTGTCTTAATAATGTTTAACTTTTACAAAAGATACCATTAAACGTATTCTGATTGCTTTCCTTTTCCCTTGTTCCTATCTGATCCTTCAGGTTCATCACACATAGCTGAAAACATTTAAATTTAAAGAAAGAATGAGCATTAGATTGCCCAGCAAGTAATAACAACAATAAATATTAGCTGAAAGGATTAAATATTTTCTTTGAATGACACTTCTACAAGGAATCAACAGTTGTGAAGTAAGTTGAACCAATAATAACAACATATTAATTCTATATCAAATTTTAAAACTACGTTCTGACTATAAATAGAGAACAGTCGACAGACTATGAATTTTGTTTTCAATTTTCGCTAAAGTTTAGCAGAACCCGCAAACTGTCATAACTTACCGGCACAAGGGTGATCATCCCAATGTGCCATGTATTGATCAATACTACTTGCAAGAACGATATTTTCGTTTATCTTACCTTAGGTGCACAAAAGTTTTCCCATATTAGGGATGTTCATACTTAGTCTGGAATCCGAATCAAAATAATTTGATTGGATACAATAAAGTTCTATTATGTTCCAACGATATTTCTAAATCTGTGTCTAGCTGGGTCAAATAGCTTAGACGACTTTTAATTAATGTATACATACCGGAAATCAATAGGTATGTATCAATATGTGATTAAATAAAATAATTGTCCAAGTGAGGTCACTTGTATAACCATGCTTAGAAATGAACGAACATAATATATATTTTGATCTATAATAACAAAATTAGAGAACTTGTACAACAGATTATAATTTAATAACTTACTTATACAGAATCATTGCATAAGTGTATATAAGTTTAATATATTTGAACAATGAAAAAGAATAGTTCCGATATTCGCTTATGCATGTCCATTGCATAAAGTAAATGCAAAGATATGATACTTGCATGATCTGCTGCTTACACAACTTAGTTTTATCTTTTATATAGCGACCTATCATTAATAAGATCATTCGGTTGATTACAACAATATATAGTAACACATAGTACTGCTAATTATAGTCAATATATAACCTACTCTCATTGTCACATAAGTTTAACAGTCATTAGATCATAAACAAACACTTATACAGGCAATTTATATAAGTCTAGATCATTTTTTCAAATATTTCGGTGTACCGACGGCTTTATCGGGTAATTATCGAGTCTAAAACTCTAGTCTGTAGTTCAATATTCAATTGGATAATTTAAATATCAATCGTATTATTTTTCATTGGCTTATAATAATTATTATAATATATCAAGATTTTTCAAACACTGGAATCATTATTAAATGATGTAAATATTAAACAATTCTATTATCATTAATATACAAATAATATTAAACTATTAATGAAACTATTGCCAAAATATTAAAGTTATTTATAATAACTCAAAACATTTTTATAACATTAATATTACCCTTAAATGATTTTTAAACATTTAAAATCATTTTTAAATAATTACCATTAATATTTAATTATTAATGTACTATTTATCACAATATTAAAAGTCATTTATTATAACTTAAAAATATTTTTAATTCATATATATCCTTTTTAAATGATTTTAAAATTAATAAAACTATTTTTAAAATATTTATTTAATATAATTATTAAATAAATTAAATATCATTAATATTAAAGTATTAATGAAATTTTCCTTAAAATAGTAAGAGTTATGTTTTATAACTTAAAAATATCATTATATCACTTTTCTCATTTTTAAATGATTTTTAAATCAATAAAAAAAATTAAACTATTTATTTAATATAATTATTAAATAAAACTAATATCATTAATATTAAATTATTAATAAAATTTACCTTTAAATATTTAAAGTTATATTTTATAACTTCAAATATTTTAAAACACTTTATTTTTATTTAAAATGATTTTTATAACATTAAAATAATTTTTAATTACTTTATTTAATATAATTACTAAATAAATCTAATATCATTAATTTTAAACAATTAATGAAATTTATCTTAAAATATTAAAACTTCTGTTTTATAACTTAAAACATTATCAAATACCTTATTATCATTTAAAATGATTTTTAATATAATAAAATTATTTTAAATCAATTTATTTAATACATTTTTAAAATAAATTAAATATCAATAATATTAAATAAATATTAATTTTAATGAAAAAATATATCAAATGTTTACGATTTTATTTTTATAACTTAAAATAATTTTTAAAACTAATTTTGTAATTTTTATAAACTTATTTCTATTCTAAACGATTTTTGTAAATTTATTTAATTAAAATTAAATAAACTGTCGCTATAGCTTTTAGTGACAGAAAGTGTAGTCTTTGGTGTTCTTGAGCCTCAAGAACATTCAAAGTCAGTGAACGAGAGGCTTTGTTTGACCAAGAATAAATCTCTGATCAATGGGTTTCTGGGCTCGATAATGATCAGATATGGTAGTATATATGTAATACTACAAGTAACAACAATTAACAAGATCATACAACATCACAATTGAAAGTTATAAAGCTTTGAACTAGTTGTCAGACATGTTTTTCATATTCTGGGTAGCCCAGAAAAATGAAGTTATGGCTGGTCAACGACCTTAGTGGCCTTATATCGTGCAATATTTTCATGGTAAAGGTGGTCTAGACGTCGGGCTGTGTAGAGAAACTAATAGAGAACATGTTGTGAACAATAGACAAGTCTAAACATCATTAATTAGAAAGATCTAAGACCTTAAACAAACTCTCATAACTGTTCTCCATTTTCTGGGTTACCCAGAAATGAAGAATAGTTTGACTTGCTAAATTTGGGCTTCCATAATGTGATGTTATTGAATTATTTTTGTGATATAAAGGGTCTAGTGTGTAGCCAACATGTAAATGAAGAGATCCATTACAAACAATCCATATAACAACAACACAAATAACATATCTTAGTCGGTCAAACCATGTCAAAAATCATACTCTTGCATTTTTTGGGTTACCCAGAAACGCAAATCGTAATCATTCTGCTTGGTTTGACCATCTACTACATCCATTCTGTTTGTTGATTAAGTGATCTAAAGGCATGAATTTGTAGTCCATATAACATATTATAACTCTGATACAACAACATATACAAAACACATAACACCTGGAAGATTAGAGCCCAAGAACAAACTGTCAGACGTTTCTGGGTAAGTTATGGGTTACCTAGAAATAGACAGTCATGGTCAGTCAACGCATTTTGACCTTCCATAACTTGAAATTTGTACATTATCTGACCTTGATTCAAGTTCCAAATCCAAGCCTACATTACATACTACAACTTTAAACATTTAAAACACCAAAATAATAAACGACAAGAGATCTAGGAGACCTGACATTCGTTGTCAGACCACAAATTCAACATTTTCCAGATTTTGAAAATCTTTCCTTTCGAGCATCTAAATGTTATAGATCCACTTTCTACCAACCCAGATCATTGATTAACACTATTTACAACATGTTTTAACACTTAAACACCAGATCTAACACAACATACATGATTAAAATTTTGGCTTAGGGTTTACCTTTCTATGAACAAATCTAAATTCTGGAATGTTATGGTTGTGGTATGGAATTGATTTGGGACTGGTCTACTAATCAATTTCGTTGGTTAGAGAGAGAGGGACTTGGTAGAGAGTTGGTGTACAAATGGGCTAAATAATGAACTTTCTCTCTCTTGATCTATATATAAAACTTGTATGCAATGAATTTGGTGATATAAGATGGACGATTGCTGGAGTTTTAGTCATATAGCTAGACTAGGGTTGGCCACGAACTAAAGCTTTGGTAAGTTTGACAAGTTAGCCACAATAATGCAAGAGGGGTAGTTTGGTCTTTTAGCTTAAGATTTTAATGGCAATTTGGTAACTTGGCAAACCTTTAAGGTTTGACCCTTAGGGTTTAACCCTAAGGTTTTCAAAAATTAAATTTTCTAGGCTTTTTATTTAGGGTTTAAAAATAAAAATTTTAGTTTCTAAAAATAAAATTTATGGTTCTTGATTAGTTTAGGTTTTCTAAGTACTTAAACCCACAAATCATGTATAATAATTCACTAATTGGCATTAGGGCTTGTAATTAACAATTAGGGTTTCTAATTACTAATTAGGGTTTCCAAAAATTAATTAGGGGTTTTCTAATTAAGATTAATATCTATAATACTAATCATTAATCACATAACACAATTTCTAACCGATCTTAAACTCGTATTTAACTTTTAAACTAGGGTTTAACAAATTAATATTAGGGTTTTGACATGATACACCATAATTGACCAACCATTCTCAGTCTATACACACAGTACATATTTATAGCACTGAAATATAATAATATTATTTTATTATTCTTACTCCTTATTCAAAATCCAGAACTTGGGTTTTGAATACATACCGACATAACATTCATATACACCATTATTAAGTTAAAATAATTTATTTAATTAATCTAAAATAAATTCATATAATAAAATAATTAGTATAATAATTCTAATAATCGTTCATATATTATTAAAATAATATATAATCATATTTTCATAGAAAATAAATAATAAAAACATTTCTACAACAAAATTAATTTATCATAAAAATATAATTTATAATGATCAACAATTGCTAAAAAAATTCTTTGTAATTATTCAAGTAATAAATCAATTTTTATTTATTACATATATACATACGATTTACCTTATACATAATCCCACCTTTAAAATAATTAAAAATATATATATGCAAAATTTCTTATTTATTTATATAAAAAATATCGGATTATTACACATCACCCTTCTTTGCCTTCAATTCTGTAATCTTCGTGAATCTCCTTCCCTGCTTTGTTCCTCCACCACTCTTCTCTCAATTAAGGCTCCAAAAGTGTAATTGATTGTTAGATAAGATATTATGTCTCTTTTAATTAACATAAGTTATTTTCATAGTTGAACTAAATAAAATCTCAATCTATACCAAAGTTATCCAATCCAAACCTCTTCAGAATTTGAATCAAAACTACATTCCTTTTTGTACCCAAATGGTTATCATACCCAAGAATCCCTAAAACTAAGACATAATTGCCTCTTAATACTCATATCTTAACTCTATTGTATAAGGAAATTATCAGTCCATTTAAAACTCAACTTCCACACATAAAGAACAAAATATGCAGTTGACCCGTCCGACCGACGCGTCATGCGCCGGGTCCCTTCTTTATGCAGCGCGGCCTGCACCGTTACAGCAGTTTACCATATCAGTGTAGCGCGCCCCACGTCGGCTCCTTTGCAACCATGGTGTGCCCCGTGCCAGTTAAGCAGAATGTAACAAATCTTGTAATTTTCTTCAATTGTTGGCTCTTAGACGTCTTCAACCCATTTTCCTGCACATAGAACAAAATCCATCAAAAGTAACATGAATAATCCCAAAAATTAACAATATACCAAGTAAAATGAGATCAATTTGTAGGTTAAAAATCTACTCATCAATTGCCTCATTAAAACCTTGCAAAGGAAACCCCAATGGGAAAAAATCTTAGAGAAGAAAAAAAAAGTACAATCAGCACATATCTATTTTTTACCCCCTTCATAAATACATAGAATTTATGTTGTTCATGGTAAAAATATCATTATGTCGAAGCATGTTAATATTGTGCATCATCTTCTTAAAAATCGTAGTTGATAATGACTTAATGAATATATCAACCAAATTATCACATGATCATATCTACTTGATATCAATATCGCCATTCTTCTGGGGCTCATATGTATAAAATAATTTTGGTGCAATATGTCTGGTTCTATCACCCTTTGGATAAAATAATTCCAAATCAATAGTCTCACGAAGATAACGTAAAATATGTTTAATTTCATTACAATGTCTTCGAGTTGGTGCATAACTATACATTGCTAGTAAGTTAACTGCAAATGCTATATCAGGTCTTGTCAAATTTTCAATATACAGCAAAACATCAATTGCATTAAGATATGGTACTTCAGGACCTAATATATGGTACTTCAGGACCAAGAGGTTCTTCATTATTTTCTTGTGGTCGAAATGGATCTTTCTTGATATCAAGTGACCAACCCATCATTGAAGTACTCAAAAGATTAATATTATCCATGTAAATTTACTTCAGGACTTTTTTGTGTATATTGATTGATGAACAAGAATTTCATAGTTCAATTT